>OX336885.1:16223266-16830766 GCA_946959425.1 Argyrosomus regius
AACAATCAAATAAACATCAACCAAATTATATTGGATAAGAAAACTAAATTCCTAACAGACACAGATCTAAATATTTCAAACACTAACACATCTGAAAAAAGACATGGATAATCTAATTAAATGAGAAAAGAAACAAATTTCAGTTATTTCAGTTATGGAAAATCATAAGGGAAACCTGCAGTCTCCTTGGGAAATGAGTAATGATTTTCAAAGGTTCTGATCTAACGTTTATCCAGCAAAACATAACCAGAATTAAGAAAGCACCACCTCAATTCATCTGCTTAATCTCAAGGAAGAACAATATAGTCAATTCACTTACCCCCTGACTGACTACAAACTGTACTGTTGTAGCTCTGTATTTTGTACAATTTTAAAAATAGGACATAAGTCTGTGTAGATTTTCTGACAATGTACATGTAGCCACAGTCATTCTGTTGATGCCCTGCCTAGTCATCTATGCGTCATTCCCTTTTACGGAAAGAAATAACACAGACATAGTAGTGTTAGGAGTTCTCTGCACCACCTAGCACGCAAAATCTTCATGCAGATGAAACATTTCTCTGTCTACAAAACCCTTCAGCGCCTTTAAAAGAGATCATCAAGCTGAGATCCGACAATACTGACTACTTCTTCTGTTCTATTATTAGGTCTTCCACCTATACTCTATCATTGAATGATTCACGTACCATACACCAACTTACCTTCACTACCTATGTAACACTTCCTCATACACACATCAAAATTAACTAGACATGTAGTTATTTTATCAGCAACACCCTCATTTATTTCTTGAAGAGCATTAGATGAAAAGATCAACAACACTCTCAGCAAGGCAAACAGTTAGACCAGCTCTGCCCAAAGGTAAAAAATGCATCTACCGGCACCTTTGAAGCTCACTAATTAACACATTACATCTTGTTTACTTAATCCATAAAAAAGGCAATGCAAAAATGATGTTGTGGTTTTACAGAAAGTTAGGTGCTGGGAATATTTATTAGCCAGGTCAGTGGCTTCTTGGAGTCTACGGTTGCTTAGAAACCTCATAATGATGTGAAGATTCAGAGAAGTGACTGAGTTGGCCAAGAAATTGTTGAAGCCTGTAAAAACACATAATTTTACTATTGTAGTTTTCATACAGCTTTGGACAGAGACAGGCAATGTGTTTACCCCTGTTTCCAGTCCTTATACGAAGCTTAGCTACCTGGCTGCTCTAGCTCCACTCTGAGCATGTGTATTGATCTTTTCATCAAGAAAGTGAATCCTTTTCCTTTCTTTTTCTTATATAACACAATACTGTTATCATGGTTGTTGTTCTGTTTGGTAACACTTTATAATGAGTACACGCTGTTTCTTGTTTCTTTTTTATGTTATACAATGTGCTTTAGTGATAATGTATAATATATATATATATATCACTGTAATTATCGATACATTATTCTGTGACTGCTTCTAACTTGTCTTTTATTTTATGTTATTAAAAAGTCTGGTATTTGAGGTTATCCTCTACTTTGTATGTTAATGCATTATGTAACTTTAAGTGGTTTCAGTGAATGCTACTGAAACTTTAACAATGACACATGGCTTTTTGCCAAAGATGAATCTCAGGTCTTTTATAATGTAAGGATGGGTGTTTTAATTGGAGAGACCTGTACCTCTAACAGTACCTTGCAAATGGACATGAGGCAACATTAGCTTTTAACATCACAGGTGATTAATATTAAAGATGGGTCCATTTTTTATTCAGAAAATACAGGGGATGATGAGCCATAAAGAGAAAGATGACCTATTGGATTGTAAGTGAGCTTCCATTAATCAAGCAGACCTATAATATGCAGTTTTTGATTTCATAATACAATACATCTTTATCTCATTTAAGCCTGAGATACTCATAATGAAATAAACCGCAACTAAAACAGCATTATTCTGTGTTCTGTTTTCGTAAGGTACACACACATATTCATACAATGCATATGCATGCAACTTTTACAGTTCAGCTCACCCAAAGAATAGTTTAAAACAAAAGTTGAAGTCAGATCAAGAGCTTGCCTGTTGAGCTTGAACAGGTCAAGTATTTAGTCCAACTCACTCTTCTAGCAATCTCAAGATCTCTAATATGCTGCAGTAAAATATAACGGACATTATCGTCCTGCATAACTATAAAAGTGAAGAATCACTGTATGTGTGGCATACAGCAAACCTCCAGAATGGGCTTTTTTGAGAAGGGCACATTTAGACCCTGCATTCCTGCCACAGACTCATAGTGGTAAGCAATTAGTGTTGTTTGAGTTAGGCTTTAAAAGATAACAGTTCAAGACTGCTGATCCCAGTGCATCTGTCATACCGAGGTGCAGGAGGGAAAACAAGGAAACGATGAATTACCACCAAAGGGAGAAGGTAAACAAAACCCAGATGGAGGATTCATTGCTCCACTGTATCAGCAAAATGTATGTCATGTGTCTTCTCACATGGAAACATTTGTTTCTTTGACCAGACAACAGCCATATCCATCCATTTCCTCAACCTGCTGATCATTTATGGACTGGGAGTGAGGCAGGGAAACACTATGAACAGATGGCCAGTCAATCACGATGGCAACTGGGAGAATATTAAAACTCCAAAGAATATTTGCCCAAGTTTGAACACAAAACCTTATTGCTGTGGTGCTAAACACTGTCCTACTAGTTAGTGTATTCCTTTCACTGTTCACTGTTGAAGCAACTTTGGTAGTTTCTTAGTAATCCAGAAACATTGTTCTCATATCAAATGAATTAAACCAGTCTTTGTTAAATGATTATTTGAAACACCAATGCATGCGTGTGTGTGTGTGTTCGGTTTTGCTGAGCAACAGCAGTATCGACTAAAAATACACTCTCCTGTTGGTGGTGATAAGTGAGCCAGCAAACTGTCATTTGTCAGAGTTCTTTACCTCTAGGCTACACCGTTGTCTCAGTTTGCTTAACTAAACAACATTTTATAGAGTTTCAAGCTGTATAATGTCGAAATTAAATACACACATATATATTCAGGCTGTAATTAATACAAGTATTCCCTGAGCAACCTCTTCTCATCAGCTTCTTTTTGGTTGTGTTCAGTCCAGGATGTCCTCTACCAAGACACTGTATTAAATCAAATTTTCACAGTCTTTATCATCACGAGTCAGAGGACACAGCTAGCATTCTGCAAAGAGACTCCATCATGTTCCCTCATCTGTCCCAACATAAAGACATGCACGGCTCTCAAAGCAACATTCAATCACCCATGCAGTACAAATTTGATTTAAGACTTCAATTTCATTAGCTGCACATTTTCCAAAGGACAACACAGAGCTCAGTCCCTCACACTTCATCATCAATTTTGCCACTCCTGTTTTATTTGCCCTCTCTTCTCCTTTTTAGAGTTAACCAACCCTGAAAAACAAACAGGCTATGTACACAAGTGTTATTTTTGGTAGCAGATGCTGAGCAGGCAGACAGACACATAGACAGACAGGAAGCCACTGCAAAAAAGAGGGAGGCGGCAGGGGTGGAGGCTGTGTGACAAAGACGTGCACTAGCAGACATGGCAGGAGAGATGAGTAAAAATGAATATGCCTCAGGCCGCTGACTACTGATTACTTTCTTACTATTATGGCCTCACGTTTTCCAAGGCAGTTTGCTGTATGGTTGGCCGTAAAACACCACAGCGAGCATAGCAATGGTGTGGCTAAATGCTTGCAACCTACCTCCAACACCGCATAAAACGCAACCCTGCTTCAGATCACAGGAACTGTGTCCAAATTAACCTAACCAGGTTTTGTGTGTATAATAATAAAAATAAAAATCAAGGAAGATTTCAGCATGCTTAAAAAATCTCCTTAATTTTAGTGGTGTTAATGAACATTATCATATGACTGCAGTGCACAGAAGAATAGAGGAGCTACTCACAGCTGGAACAAATTAAAACAAATTGCGGATGGTGTTGAGACAGTTCAAAGGACATATCGCAAGAGCAAATGAGTAAGAAATATATAAAATATTAAATCTTTGGAAAAACTTTTTTTTTTTTTTTTTTTGATAGTTGTTAATGAAAAGAGAAAATGCAATAATGCTGTCTCTTGGTAGCTTCTGACTTGAGCTTCTCTGTGTATACTGTAGCACTCAGCACTATTTTTAGTTGTGGATTAATACACATTTGAGTCACAGCAGCAGGACAGTGTACATGTATTTGACCAAAAATAAACTACACTGGCCATGTTCAACATAATTAAGGAACAACATGGACGACAGTAGAGGAACATGGCAAAAAGCAGGTAGTACTTGTTGGTAGGATAAACTTTTTGGTTTGGGGTTTGTTGACTATTCAAACACGAGGGCGATACGCGACAAAAACCCGCAAGCTGGTGAGCTGGTGAGTGGCATGTGGCAGTCACTCTGTCCGGCACCTTTTTTTTTTCTTTTTCACTCCCTTCAGTTATTGTCTTTGTGCTTGTGACCTTATCAGTGACATGCCAAAAAAAATACTGCTGGCCTTGGCTGATGTTCAACAGGAGAACAGCAGAAAGAAAAGAAACAGGGACAGGGCAAGAGAATGCTTGACTAAGCAGTAGCTGTTACCTCATCAGGGCTAGTGCTCCACAATGATGTTTAAAACATGAACTGCACACTCATTTAGTGCGTAATTTGACTGAGGTGCGACAGGGTCGAGCAAGGGCGAGCAGCCAAAGTGGAAGGGTCGCGATCGTTAAGATTACATTAACTAACATTAACTAAGCATGTTCTCGGTGAGTCCTATTCTCTCCTTCTTGAGTACATAATAGCTCTCTTCCTTCCTAAGGTTTTGCATCTTCTTCTAAAAATGCATTATTTCAGTTCTCTTTATCTTTCTCCTATTTTTCTACCTTTTAATTGCTCTGGCTCTCACGCTCTCTCTGCCTCTCTCTTTCACTCAGTCACTCAAACACGTATGCACACACACGGACACACACACATACACACACCATTCAGTTTTTAGAGAGCACTGTAGGCAGAAATGCCCATGGTTTGGATCATGCTGAGGAAGCAGGAATTAATTCCAATCAGGCTCGAACGGGGAAGAGCCATTCTATTTTGCACCACTCCTGGAGTCACTCAAACAAGAAGCACCTCCACCTCCGCTGCGTATGCATGAACACACGCATATACACACATCCAGTGTCGCACACATGCTATTGTGATATCGCTTGGCAGGCAAACAGGATTTTGTTTATTACACATCAGCTGTATAGTTGACATTAATACCATGCTAATGAAGCCCCTGACACCCTCATTCACCTGTCTTTTCCAGTTCGCTGAGAATTTTAAGCAGCCACGGGGTGCCGCTAATGCAGTTGCTCACAATAAAAACATGTTTGTCAAGATTAAAAGCATTGTGGTTTCAATGTCAAAAGCTTCCAAGAAAATGTGGTGTACCCTCACCACAATTCTCTACTCTCCTCTTTTCTTTAAATTCCCCCTTTCATCGTTTCCCTCATAACAGTGAGTCAGAACACCTCTTCCTTTCTTTATATTCTTGCGTCGGCTCCTCCATTTTTCATCTCATTCCTAACTACAGGTCATAGCTCTGATATAGTCCGTGTGGGGATCCTGCTCAAATGTCCACGTCACCATTCTACTTCCTTCTTGTCCACAATGAATTCACTGACTCCACATCTATTTTCATCTAATCTCCTGTCTGCTTTTTCCTATTTCCATCTCCACAGTGGGGGAGAATTTTAGCATAATGCTCTTCTTGGCACTTTCTAACTTCCCCTGAGCCCAGGACAAAGCATTATGTTACAGATCCTACTTATGCATCATGGAAATAGCTGTAATATAACTGGTAATTCTGTACAGGATGTGCACCTTTGGGCCATCCTGAGCTCAAAGCTTGAAACAGCTATCCAGATGGTCCCTGTCTGACTTCACTACATGTTTCTCGCCTTACCTATGGGTGACAGCTCTGCCACACTGCCGATATAGGGACCCTCCAAGAACTTGGGCTCACTGTCGTTGATGTCCTGGACCTTGATGACAAACTCTGACTCTGGCTCCAGGGGGTCGTTGGACAGGCGGTCCCGGGCCTGAGCCCGAAGCGTGTAAAAGGCCTTCTCCTCGCGGTCCAGTCTCTCTGTGGCATGGATGTCTCCCGTTAGCTCATCGATGATGAATATGGAGCCTGCACCTTCTCCAGAGATAGTGTACTTGATGTTGCCTTCACCTTCATCAGAGTCTGTATGAATCTGTAAATTGATTTAAAAAAAAAAAATATATGAGGACAGAAAGTTCAGAAAGGCACCCATTTTATATATTTTTTTATTTCATTGTAACCCCATGGAAGATAGATTACATTTATATAATAGTTATTTGAAACAACAAATACTTTGTCAGAAATATACAGTGATTAGATTATATATATATATATATTACACATAATAAGGAAACTGGGACTTTTGAGTTGACATTATTATCTCACACGTGGCATGGAATTGTCCATTTAGTTTCGACTGCTGTGAATGCTGAGGGTTTGTGTAATTGATAGTTGTCAGAAAATGACATTCGGTCATCAGCCGTGACCAAAAGAAATTGGCGCATTTCTTCCACCCATTCCCTTATCTTATTCCCCAATGGCAATTGCAGTTTAAGGCCTTCTCAGAGCTCCCTGTAGCCCAGCCATCATCGTTGTCGAAAAAAAAAAAAAAAAAAAAAGACACCACAGTTCTAGTGATGATTTACACCTTTCCTGCACATTGTGCCCTTCACAGGATGTGACGCCCAAACTAGGAGATCAAAGTCATTTCAAAGATTGTTAAAGGTAGAGACATGGAGGTGCCGGGGCTGAAAAGTGAACTTAAAAGAGCCCTTATAAATCAGAGCTATAGTCCCCCCCTAATGTGATTAGAAGACATTCCAGAGGCAGCAATAGGAGCAGCATCGGTCCCCCATCCCAACCTCCCCTTTGGCTCTTTCGTGAGCACTAGACCTGCTCCCTCTCTCTCTCTCTCTCTCTCTCTCTCTCTCTCTCCCTCACTTACCTTCTATCTGAAATTATAATTCAGAGCTGTCTATGCAGTGTAACTGTGGTTCAATCTACTGTGCAGACCAGGGGAGAGGGGAAATCGCCCTGGCCTCCCTGGTTAATATTTTATAAAGGCTTAATTAAATACAGGCTTCTATCACCCTCGCGGGGGTTTTCATTAAGTATTTGTCGTAAAACTGTGGAATAATGCAAGCCTGTGCCTTGATATTGCTTCCCTCATCCATTTTCCCCTCCCATTTTATCTATCTGTTTTTGCCTTTTCTCACTATTCGGAATCATCCCGAAGAAAAATACATGAACACTCAGAGAAAATATACTGCCAGATACTTTGGTGGTATCAATATTTCAGTTATAATAAAAGAAGTTTCATTGGTCCAAACTGTGAGAGTTATCCAATAAAAATGTGCATAGTCACGCGCCACTGGATATGTTTCCCCCAGACAAGCTCTCTCTTACCCTCCCTCTCTATTTCTAAATTAGATTCTGCAGACAAAAATGAGTGTGAAATGTTGTCATCATGTATTAATTCAATTGCACAAATGCTGGCACCATGCATGCAAATTTCAACCTAAGGTACATGTGCACACCCAGCCACATGCAGCCACATATGTACATACTGTGCATCTTTGCACACACACACGCACACACACACGCACACGCACACACACACACACACACACACACACACACACACACACACACACACACACACATATATATTGTGGACTCATCATTCTGCGGGGATGATGCTATTCCTCCCCCCTCAGGCTGGATATACTCATCCGTCTGTCAGTCTATCCTCACTGGACTGATTCAAGTTGGCAGCTTTAAAAACACACACACTACGCTTAGCTAAGTTGTTCTGTGCAAACTAAAGGTCAGAGCCAGGACGTCACTCACTTAGCAAAAAAATAACCAGAAGTCCAAATGTAACATTAACTAACTTACAAGAGAAGAAGATGGAAAAGAAACAAAGCATCTGCTGTCACTAAGCAAGAATCATAGCTGCTTCATCGTTTTAGAGTATGCCATCAGAAGAATAGAGTAATGTTATGGTGGGAAAGATATATTTTTCCCCACTCTTTTTCTTGGTGGTGTTTGGGCTTGGTGTGTAAGATTTTCACCAGCCAGATCAGTAATATTGAGTTCAGACACTTCAAACAAAAGCACCATAAATGTTAAATCAATACTCCACACAAAATCTACTGTCTCAAAATCTACTCCTCCTGCAGTCTAGAAAGGTGGTCATAAAAAGTTTGTAGTTTCCTCATTGACAGGGCACAGCAACTTCAGTCAGCTTGAGTTCAGTCACTCACAACAGTTTCTATTAGTGATTATGGTACTTTTTTCCAACAGCGAAAATGGGTCACCGTTTATTTTATTATTACAGGCTGACCACTGCAGCTGATCCTGGTCTTTGAGGAAACTACAAACACTTTTCTGTATTTTGTGAAACAGGTCTACATGAAACACAGTCAGTTGGAGACCAGCATTTTCATAATAAATAAATAAAATCTAAACTTCTAAAAAAAAAATGTGTGTGTTTGTCACTGTTAGCAGTCATTATGATTCATGTCTGATTTCAAGTTAAACTTTATGCAAGTAGTAGTTAGAGATGCCTTAGGGCTTACAGTGGAGGGCTGTGGGGTGACTCAGGGGACAGTGAGGTTGTTGCTGCCCTGTCAGGTTTATCTGTGGGTCATAACAAAGTGTCTTGCTGTCACCGTGGGCTCCATGTGCTGAAGGGGATGACATATTACTCACATGCAGTTACGGAAAGTTTTCTTCTAATGTCACTGTCAGCGCTTTTGTACATTACAACTATGTTAAAGCATAAACTCGGACTAAATAAACATATAACAAAATGGTTAGTGACAATTCAATTACAACTTAAAACATCTGCAGGACCTGAAAGTCACACATGTTCAAAAGGTGAGGTGTGTGTGAATTTAAAATGTTTTTCAGGCTTCCAAGAACAAGTAAAAGTGCTATATTATAACAAGCATCACATGACAGAAGAAAAAAAAATGAAATAGAATAGACAGAATGGTGAAACATTTGGGGATCAAGATTTTTTTCCAGTGAAGAACCCTTGGTTTATTGAGGGTTTCAAAGCAGGAGCAAATTGGCTGTCTTATATTTAAGTCTGTGTAATCAGGAGTAGGCCTGCCACATTTCACTGCAGCTTGTCAAGCTCTCTGATCTTAACAGCTTCAAAGTGTTAACAAGGTGACTGTATCAGAGACAGTCTAGGTGGAGACAGCCATGGGAGGAAGGAATGGCACAGACCATGGGAGACATGGGAAAATGAAAGAGAAGAAAGAAAAGAAGAAGACGGGGTGAAAAGAAATCAAAATGAAGAGGCGATGGTGCTGGGATGGGAGTCGGACCAGAGTAAGCTACAAGACATTGTAGTAATGTTTTTTTTTTTAAATAGTTCCAAAAGCTAATAAAGCAGAGTAAATAAAAGGCTCTGCTGTTCTCCAAATTGGGAAATGTGGTTCCATAAAACCAACACCAGATCTCTGTTTATTTATCTGAAGCTGATTCCTCTGATGTTGTTACAATTTGATCCGATTTGACTAATTAAAGCTTGGATCATTATGATGAAGATAATTTCTTCAACAGGCGTACTACATGCATTTTTCTTTCGTCTGACTGACTGTGCCCATGGTCACTAGCTTTTGTCTCTCATTCATTCAACTTACACATGGCATTAAAGTTATGCCAACCCAGACTACTCAGGTATCACATGGTACAGAGGAAATTGTACTGAGTTAGAAAAAAAAAAAATGAAACAGATTATTTAGGGAAACAAAGCATGAGATAAAAAAGCAAATAGAAACTATGTACAATATGCTTACAGTATGTATGCTTGAGGTTTAGGCCATACTTCACATCCAAAACAACACCAAATCTGCTGTAGCACAAGCCAGAACCAGAGAATATGATACGCCATAAATCAAACTGATATTCTTCAGAAGGATTCAGACGTTTGGTGAACACAAAGGATGAGGCCATCTGCTTCATTTGGCTTCAAGCTGAATGCCGAGAGTTAAAAAAAAAAGGGACAAAGAAGTACATTGGATATGGACTGTACAAGCACTTTTTCCTCTGTTCATGCTGAGAATGAATAAGGAAATCCATGCCAGATACATCCATAAAAATCAGAAAGTTGGAAGGACACAAAAAACACTGAACTGTACACCAAACCCTTGAACTAGTATCGTGTAAAGAATGCGCATGCTACACAATACTACACAAGTCCAACACTATCTCTCGCACACGCACACTCTCACAATGGATTTATTTCTGACAGCTTTTGTCAAAATAGAGGAGAAAGCAACATGACTGGGGAGAAAAAGAATGTGTCATTTTTGCCTCATTTACTTCCTTTAACAACATCCATTTAGGATTATCTGGGCTCAGCAGCAACACAGCACCTCTGTCTACAAAAGTACACGTCATGTGTGTTCCCAATTCCCTTCCTTTCAGCACATTTGTGAAAAGTAGTTACCAGGACAAAAAATGTATTGTTGTACCATTTAAGTCCATAAGGATTTATTATCTAAATGTACTTACCATAGCAGCCAGTTTAATGTCATGTGAGTGACCATTTTATTGGTAAATCTGATTTCATTAGCAGAGTAGTGGCGGCCACAGTGTGAAACAGAACAAGCTTGGCAAGTTTGCTGAGTTGGTGTAAAGTAATTTGAAAAAAAAGGCTTGTTGTAATTATCCAGTACAGACGCACACTGCTTGGCTTTAATCCGCTGCTCAAATTAAAGTGTGGATACCAAAAAATCCAGCAGAGTACAGCTGTGTGTGAGTGTGTGAGAGACAGAGTTACACACAAGACAGACAGAAATTCACATCCACACTCAGACACACCATTTATAGCACTGATAGCACTGGACGGTAGCCTGGTCACATGAAGTGCAATAACTTTAGATAATTTTATTAATAAAATCATCTTTCTTTTGCCTCTTGCTGTGTCACTCCCTCGAGCTGCCTTCAGCCCTTTTAAATCAGTGCTCTGCCTTCCCTGGCACCCTGTCCAGTAATGAATCAGAAGTCGGTGTATGAGGTCTCTCCCTTTGCAGCCTTCTTCGTTCCTTGCCTCGTGTATCTCTCAATTCCTTTCTGTCCCCGAGCAGACAGACAGCACTGCCTCTTGGCCTTATTGTTGGTCTTGCCAGCAGGGATGCAGCACAATCACAATAGCAGACAAATAATGGCCAAAGGATAATTATTCTGTAACACCCAGGGCTCTGCTGCGGAGAACATCTTCATTTATTTGTAAGAATAAAGAGATCAATATATGCAGATGCAATATTAGCTGGTCAATTGCCATGTCTAAATGATTAGAAACAAGGGGGATCACATGATTGATGTGTGTGACTCATCGCTGAGTCTCATGCTGTCTGCATTAATAATCCGTCTTTTCATATCACATCCTATGTAAGGCAATCGAATCGTACATGCTGTCCACTTTCATCAACTCACTGAGGTTCATTTGAGAAACAGCTGATGAATGGGATGTGAATGAGAAGACGAGGGGGAAAGAAGACAGAAATATTCCCAAATGTACGCACAGCACCGAGATGATAGCAAACAAGATTTTGTTTGACATATACTCATTATTTATAATTATATTAGAAAAATAACATTTAATAATCACATTTCTGGTGTCAAGACATTGTCCTCGAGATCAAACAGAAGGGCATCACTAAGGCTGTCGCTTAGTTCCTAGAAAAATAGTTTCAGGTACTAAACAAGAGTCTCTTTTGCGCATTGCATTTCCACAGCATCTAAAGGACTGTGAGGATTCAACCAATTTGTTCAATAATGGATTAAAAAAGCATGGTTATGATTGAGACGCAGTTTCATTCTTAGGGGAACAACACACAACACAGACTGAATGTAATGACCACATAAAAAGTAGCTATGATCTGTGGTTATGGTGCATGCTTTTGCTTTAGTAACAACATGAAACAATCACCAAATTATGTTTTCTTTGTCATTTTCCAACAGTAAAAATGGGGTTGTGTTTAAATGGTGAACTCTTTGATAGTTTCTCGTTGATCAGAAAGCACTTCCTCCAGAGGCCTTTTGTGATCCAGGATCTTTGGAAAAGATAAGACAAGGATCTTAAAAATGTTCATTCTGTTTATTAAAAATGGAATGAAAGGAAACAGAATTACTGTATTTTAGAATTGGATAGTGGATGATTTTAATTATTGATACAAGGAGTAGCTCAGTGGTTCTCAACCTGAAAGAGTCACGACTTCCTAAAAGTAAACTGATTGTTGTTTTACAATCCTTGTCTGCCTGTCCAGACAGTTCCGGGATTACTGTAATATAATACATGAAATTTACCAGACTCACACAGGTGGACTTGTTGCTTTGCTTTCAATTTTGACTTAAATAATGGCACTTTTACAGTCAAAAGTCAACATGTCTGCTTTAGACATAGAAATACTATACTGTTAACATGTATAAAAATTATATACTGAGTTCATGTCCCCTGTGCTATATGTCTACTTCTTGTCTCTCATTATTGTGTCTTATTATTTTATTTTATCTTATTTTATTCTCCACAACCATTTGGCGATCCCCAGAAATGATCTCATAACCCCAATGGGGGTCCCTAACCGCAAGTTGCTTTGACTCATGTATAGCTCAAAATCAGATAATTATATGCTATTTTTATGATTGGAACTTGTGATTCAGGCCCAGTGCCAGTGTTTTCCAGATGTAATGGAGATGGCATAGTAAATGGCCATTGATGATATGATAAAAGTTTAAGATTGCAATAAATGCTTATCACCTCTTCGTTCCCTCCATTCGTCTTTAAGTAATACCTTGAGCTGATACCAAAGAAAGAAATCTAAACAGTATGTACAGTACACTGTGCATCGCAGTCCAATTCATTGTATCATTTTGAAGTCAGAACTTCACCACAAACCAGTGGACGAGATCAGATCCAGTGGCTCACCTTTGGAAAACTTTTAATTTGAAGCACCACCTACTTTTTTCATTAAAAGTAGTCAACAGACTTTTACAGGTTTTAGAAATTCTAGAGCAAAGCAGAGTGGATCAGAGAACTCCTATCGTTAGATAACAACGAGAACAAGAGCGTAGGAGTGAAATGAAACTCCAACCGACAACTCCTACGTTGAACAGGAGCTACAAAACTACTAAAAGCTGAAGGTATACATTTAAAAAAAAAGAAAAATCCGCCACTTCGTTGCATGAGGTCACAATGTCTTCCTAAAACAAAATATGGAGTCAAAAACAAGTGACAGTGAAAAAGTGACTATTGTTGAGTAAATACTGTATATATACTGTATCTGTACAATGTGATGGAAACACAACAGTGGTATCAGAGCTTTAAATTATTAATGGGTAATGTCTCTGTGGTGGCAAAGAGTTTTACTGCTTGTTTACTGGTGATAAAGCACCTTTCAGAGGTAGTTATTTGCAGAAAACCAGTGGGACACAGATTTTAGCTCTTCTTGTTCTTGAACCCATGTCATGGCTTTGACCTATGTTTCTTCATGCAGGCGCAAACTTGGCAGTGGCATTAAAATGAACTACAGTGCAATTATTGTTTCATGCTAATGTCTTTTTAGTGATTCAATGGCTCAAATCAACATTTACTGCTGAGGTGAGCAGCCTTAGTACATGCTAGGCGCCCCAGTATATCTAGCTTTTGTTGTTATTGTTGGGATTCTCACATGATTATACCTTCTAACAGTTAACGTTATTGCCTTTATATATACTGACCTTTTTTTCATTTTTGAAATATTTTCACATTTTACATATTTTCCATATCAAAATGAAATTATTGTGAATATTTTTTGTACTGGGTTGGATGGAATATTAATAATAAATTCATATGCTGGTTGTAGATAATACATGTGCAAGCTACATACTACAGTGTGAATCATTCAGACCTTCATCATATGACTTTTTTCATTAATAAAATGACAAATCATTTTTCAAGTTTGTTTGGTATTCTCATTCACTTCTAGATGCAATCAAACATGACTGATTCAGTGTAACCTCTTGAATCGCTTAAGTAGATAAAATGATAAACAAGAGACAGCAAAAATGGAAACACATCATCATCAATTCTGTTTGGGGCAACATGAAGCAACAGTTCTAGGAATGAACACTTATTTGCAAAGTTTGTCTTAAGATATTTACATTATAAAAATAGGCGTCTTACCTTTCCTACATATAGTGGCTCCGTGCCTGTGTACTCCTCCACCACAAAAAACTGATTCCACACCCATCCTCTCTTAACTCGTTCAAGTGACGAAGGTCCTTGCTCCTGTCTACTCCCTCCAGAGTTCAAACTAGTCCTTGAGGTCTCACACCTGCCAAAACTACAGCAGTTGAGAAGACCTAATGCTGCCAGCAGTGTCCAAGCTCGTGCTGTCCAAGAAGGAGCCATTTTGATTAAAAAAAAAAAAAAATCAAAAAAAAAAAAGTTAGAAATCCGGCCTGGGTCTACATGTAATATACAAGATGCATGTAGACAGGAAGAGTTTTTTGGTTGTAGTTTTATATCAAATAAAACTCAACTCAAACTCAAACTTGAACAGTCTTTGTGTAATAATTTGAAAGTTAATCCATGGGATCACAAAGTTATCTGTTGAATACAGAACAGTTCACAGAGCATATTGGATTCCTACCACCTGCATAGTATCTGTTTGTACTGTAATATGATTGGTCATTCTAATTCTTCTAAAGTTTCTAAACTTTCTGTCCCACTGTATAAATTTTATGAAATATTGGCAGATAAAGGAGTGAAACAAACAGATTTTATAAGACTGGCTCACTGGGGAAACTAAGGGGAAACAGGGACACACTGGCATTGGTTAACATGCCCCTGAGGAGTGATGGTTTCTCTTGGTTCTTGACATTTGTGATTTTTAATGCTTCTGATTTCATTTCTATCCATGTCACGTCCATTAGTTCTTTCAGGTGGTTTAACACTAAGTTGTCCAAGTCCACTAAGTTGTGTTTTTTCTTTGCAAAGAAAACTCTTCTGTGGTCCAGTTACTCAAAAAGTCGAGACGATGAGTTTTGCCTCCTGAAGCAGAATCCTTGCACTGTGAAAAGGTCAGCTGATTTTACTGTTGGTGATTTTGTCTGATCTCCGATGGCTTCCCCCCCCAGCACAATCCAGTAGTTTGAAAAGTTCATTCTTCAAAAGGTCCTACGGTGTTTCTCTGGCCATCATGATAACTCCATCAGTGATTCAACAGCAGGAGAAGAACAAACCTGTAAGACAGAAAAGAAAAAATGTTGTTAACATAATAGTAATTTGGGCTGAATCTGGGAGTGTTTTCTACTTGATACATTTGAAGGGTTTTGGCTTTTTTTAATGTACAATACAGATAATGTATGTTCTGTAATTGTATATCCATTCACTGTACCATAAATGTTGTTGCAATTTCTAAACAATAAATAAAAACAAATAATTCCTCTAACACCAGGTTCCTTGCCTTTGCTTTACCTCTGTGTGTACTGAGCTAAAAAAAAACAAACAAAAAAACATAATGTGTTGGTTTTGTTAGGATTATCTGGAGGAAACTGTTTTCCAACAGTGATTCTTGTGTTCAGCAAGAATTCTAACAATGTGCTGTGAGCTGGAGAGCGATGGCAGAACAGTGAAAAGAGGACAGGAAACCAGGTGTGTGGAAAATAGGAAAGAGAGAGAGAGAAGATGTGGGTAGGGAGGGTGGAGGCACAAGAGAGAGAGGTCATTGTTCATCACACACCAGACCCAAAGCATCTGTCTGCCTTTCGTCCGACTGGTGGAGCGGCCCTAACATCAGCCAGCTGATTAATTGCATGAGGGAGCACTAATTGGATAAAAGTATTATTCAATTAATTCTATTCAATGAGGCAACAACCCCATAATACTTCAGACAAACATTGGAAAGTAGGGGGGGTGCAGATATGGTCATTGGTTGTTGTGAAATTTGCACAGAGGTTAGCCAGAAAGACAGAGCTGACGAAGAGACAGGGAGAGAAGGTAAGAGGGAGGGTGGTAAATGAGAAAGAGTGAGACAAAAAGAAAATTAAATAATGAGTGAAGGACTAAAAGAGGGAACGAGGCAGACACTGTGTTGTGTTATGTGTGTGGCTGTGGGTGTGATTAATGGTCTCTTTGAAACATTGAGAACAAAAGGCGGATGACAAAAAAGGAGAAACAATAACATTTAGTATGTCTCTGGCCTTACGACCTCAAGAAAGTAAGATTGCAACACTAGTCGAAGAAAAGCTCCTCAGGCCAGCAGGTGGTTTAACCTATTGTATTTCTGCAGGCTGGGAGAGGACTTCTAATCTCACTCTCCTTCTGCCTGGTAGCATGCTTGGAGCTTCCGGAAATAATTCCTTCTCAGACTGTTGGTCAAGGCAATGTCCGTGGTATTGGAAACCAACTGCTTTGGGGGTGTTCAATCTCCAGAGCAAACAGTTTAAGAATAAATTCGACAGCTAAAACTCTTCGTTCACTTGAATGATGTTGTTAATGGGAGAACTATATGGAGATTTGCATATATTGGTGACATTAATGCTCATACAGTGTATTTAATCATTCAATGCAGGCGTTGATGAGTTACAGCTACATGAGTAGCCATACCGCACATGTAACGCTGATCTTGAGTTTTCCCACACTATTGCATGTTGGTGCATGCAAGTTAGTGGACTTGCAGAGATGAAGCTGTACTGTACAGCAGTGCTAACATGCTCTCATTGAAAATGCTAACCCACAGATGTAGTTTGCCATGTTCACCATCTTAGTTTAGTGTTTAAGCATTTCAGCGTTCTAATTAACACAACAATCAAAGTGCAAATTAGGCTGATGAGAATTCCATTAATTAAGCAGGTATATGGTCACAAAACAAAGGATTGAAAAACTGAAATTTTGACTTGATCCTGGCACCAAATCAGTGATCACTGAAGTTATTACAATATTTTCTGAGGATGACATCAATTTGTGCACCAAATTTCATGGCAATCCATTCAAATGTTGAGAGATTTCACTAAAAAACAAAAATGTCAACTTCAAGATAATTAAAGTCTGGCTTCAATAAATTTCATTGCAACCTATTACACAGTTTTATATTATACAGTGTATAGATATTTCAAATATTCTCGGAGTGGTAGAGAGACTTACCAACACACTTCTGGTGTGGCTAAAAAAATAAATTAAAGAAGAGGCTGTTATATCTTGACTTTCAGACCCCAATATGAGTCAAGCTCCAAAAACCTTGGATCCTATAGTCCCATGACAACTTAATAACATCTTTCATTCGACTCTAGTTTTATTTAGACCACGTACGTCTTTCGAACACCATGTCCTAGCCCAACATGAGACCCTAATGTCATAATTAGCATTATTCTTTTTAGTTGGAAAGACAGTATGCAAATGTTTTTTTTTACAGACTATGTAGGTTGTAGGCGTGCCCTTTTTGCTGTATTAGTAAAAGGGGCTTTGTGTGGTCATTTGTGGTTGAATGTCACAAAGGTGTATACTATGCCTTTTACATGACCCTATGCACCTTATGACCACACCTGTCCACAGAAACCATTAACTGAAATTTGTTTCAACGATGATCCTGCCAACAACCCCTGGAGGCAGAAAAGCTGCTCTGACCTCACTTCTCATATACCGTCCTTTAGGACCAGACATAACAATGCTGACCTCCAGAAAGACAATTCAGCAGTCAAGGATAACTTCGTCGCTCGACACAGATCGCCTCTCACCTTTGTGACCTGGTCTGATTGGCATGGCAGACCAACACTGGTGGTGCTCTGTATGCCTCCACACTGAACACGCTGCTGCCTGCATCTACTAACAGTAGGAGTGTGCTTGTTGGCAGTGATAGGCGTATTTTCCAGCATTCTACTCATATGGAGCTTTGCTCTGACAGCAGTGAGACAGAATGTGATTGGGCTCTTCTCACTCTGCCCTGTGCCCCTCTCTAAGATCCACCACTTGCCCTTGCAGAGGAGGATGGCAAATCCACGCAGCCTGGCACAGGAGTTGACACACTCTGCTGTGGCAGAACTGCGTCCCTCTGCAGCCAGGCCTCCCCTATTGTGACATTAAAGAGCAAGTTCCAACATTTCTGTGTCTCCAGTTCCAGAGTCACTGTGAGCCAAGGCTGTGAGCCATGGTGGTGCCTGTCTGTAAAAGTCACAAAAAATGATCTACTGTCATATAACTGCTTATTTGTCTGCTGCATTACTAACCCTGAGGTTAGCAGTCTCTTGTAGACGTGAACAATGTCCTACTCCTCCACCATCTGCTCAGGTACAAGCAAGTGCCTCTTTCTGTGATCTCCACCTCAGTAAAGTTGGACCACAACCTTATTGATGGAACAGCTTCTGATTGTTGAGATGGGACATTCCTGCATGCTCCCATCGAAGTGCAGAGATTTAGAAGACTTATTCCACAATGCAGCATCATCAGCCAACACACTGCACTTGCCAATCAAAGAGGTTTCTCTGCAAAAAATAATGCATCACTCCCGAACATTTTGCACCTATGATCTATTTATTAGGTAATAGATCAGAATAGACAGCTCTAAAGGATTGAAAACTAAAGAATCATGTAGGAGTCAACTACAACACGCTTTTAAATTACAGGTTTATCTTTTACTATAAAAGATTAATCACATATACCTTCAGTGAGATGAAAAGGAGCGAATCCCTTGTTGCGATTTGATTGACAGTCGATCAAAAAAACAAAAAAAAAAAAGGAAAGAAAACATCTTAAGTCCCTTGCTTGACTTAAATTGATCAAAAGTATTTCTTTTCAAGTTTCCAATTAGATGTTTGAGCTGTGGAGTGATAACTTCAAAGAAGTAAAAAAAACATATAGTTTATTTTTTTCTGTGCCTCAAAGGCAAAAAGCATTGGGAGGATAGAATTAATTCGTTCTGCCTATCTACACTTTCCCTGTTCCCTTACAGTAGATGACTTAACAGTGCGGCAGGCAGTTTGAATATGTTTAATTAGAGAGCATTTGTATCAAATATTTTTCTGCGTGCACCAACAGCCCAGAAGTTGCTTTGCAAACTGAAACATTTGCTCAGCACCAACTGCTTGGTATCTAAAAACAAAATCCACACTCCTCCAATGAATCTCCTTCTGTTCTGCCTTCCCACTTAGGGGAATTTCATTAAGTGTGTACACATTTATTCATAATTAGGTCTAAAAGTAGGAAACTCTAATGAGTTAGAGGGGAAGACAGAGAAAGAGAGCCTTATGTTAGTGTGCTCTGGTTTCACTCTAACTTGGCCATCACTACAACAAAGTCAGAAGACCTCCACCAGCAATGGCAAATTAGTGGCAAGTCAATTACTGCCGTTTCTTTTCTGTCAGTGGCTAATATTGTTGTTGATGATAAAAATATGGCTGACATATCTGTCTTTTTCTGTGCATTTCTCACATCTTTCCACTTTCTTCTATACTCATTCTCCAGTCCAAAGCTATTGGCAAGCACTGTGCAGCCATACGTGACCTATTAGAGTGCTGGATTGATTCTAGAGCATGGCTGCAGCCCCTCATCAGTGGGCATGCCCAGAGCAGGCCCTTTGACAGCTGGCAGTGGACAGACGACAGCCAGGCAAGACTGATCACTGCGAACTGATAGGCGTGGGGCCAATGGCCGGCAGACAGCCCTCTCTGTCTCTCTGACACACACGCACAAACATTCACAGGCATGCATGAAAAAAGCAGTCTAGCAGTGTTTATGTGTGTGCTTGTGTGTGTGTTGCAATGTACTTGACAAGGCACATGCCAGTATGTAGCCGTTTGAATCAGTGGCCTTTTGCTCTCGTATGCTTCTCTATTTAAAAATATGAATATCTTTTTTAAATAATTAGATGAATAAATAAATACTCAGCAATACTATAAAATAAAAAAAAATAGTTGTTTTTCTAATGAAAATGAACATTATTATTAACACTGGATCAGAATGATTTGCAAATCCTATTCAAGCTATATTCAGTTTAATACAGTACAAATGGATTTGAATGTTCAAACTGCTGAACCTTGTTGTTTTTTTGGTCAACTCACACTTTAATGCGTTCTGTTATTATTTATATTTTTCAAAGTGTATCAACTTTTTGAAATCAGGTTTGTACTTTGCTATTAGTGCTATTCTGAGGTACTTGGCCAAGCTCCTGTTCTGCACGTAATGATGTGTGCCATTGACAAAGTCTAACATGATGTAAAGGAAGTTGTTCTTTATCATTATGTTGGTGATTTACTCAGCAATTATGTTTGGCTTAGATGTTGGCCTGTTGTATTTTCTTAATTGGCCTACATTAATAACTTAATTAGCAAAGAGTGTGTTATATGGTGGCCATATTTGGTTGGTCATTGCGGGTTGTAACTGCCATCCTTTAATGAATATAGATGTAAGGATATAGTCATTGTTTACATACTGTTGAATAATGGTTTCATCACATTAAATTGCATACAGTATCTTGGAGCTTGTAGTTGTGATGGTCTAACTGTTGACTGTATTTAGCTGTACTAGGCTAATTGTTGAGTATGGCTAGGTAAGGTTAATGTAGCTTCACAAATGAGGCTTCATAATGGTTGTTACACATTGCTTATACTGACAGTGCCTTCACAAGAGACAAGTTAGGCAACATAAACACACAGCTGACTGCAGCAGCTGAAGCAAGACGCTCTTTGCAAAACTGGTTTTAAAGCAGCAGTAACAGGTGGATTATGACTGAAATATCTAGCTGTGATTTAATTCATATGGTGATGAATTAAACATTGTGTTCTGTGTTTAAAACATCAATCCCATCAGCTGCTGTTAGATAGTACAAGATAGAGGGGTAAGTCGATAATAATGAAAATGCCATTAAAGGGAAACTAATTAGCCATATTTTAGAAATCTTGTATTCAAATAAATGAGAACCACGTCTTAGATAAATAAAGAAAATTACAGCACACCGTGCAATAGAAAATAAGAACAACTGAAAGAGAAATAAATGGAATCTCCAGATAATGTTATCCATCGCTAAAATGTCCTGCAGCTATTAAACTCTTCAATATTAAGGATTGCTTGGTGTGCCAGAATGAGGCTGACAGACAGGCTGATTGGTCCGTCACTTACTGTATATGAGTTTTTGCTCAGTTTCTTCACACTGTGATGAGCTTGTTATCTTTGCCTCTTTGCTCTGCCATTAGCCCACTCTCCTCTCTATTGTGTCTTCCCTGACCAATCAGATTAGACGCCACTTCAGAGAGTTCTGTGGAGTGCATATGAGTGCACAACACAAGGAAACCTTTTAGCTTGGGTTGAAAATGATGAATCGGCCTGCAGTGATTTGTACCATTTGTCAGTGATGTCAGAGTAAAGCACATGAAGCTGGCTCATTTCTAGGGCACTGAAAATTATTGCAAAAAAAAAAAAAAAAACAGACTCCATGGCTGTGACAAAACCTGGCAAAGCAAAATGGCAACACCTCAACAGATCCCATAACTGAACAGCGAAGCACTGCCTTATTGGGCATTGAGGTATTTTTGTGAACAACCAAGATGGCTGCCACTGATGTGGAACTGTTGCTGTTGAGTCTGCTATCATGTCAGTATTAAATGAACTGGACAGTATAATCTCTCTAAAAGAAGAACACCAACTGCACTTCTGTGTTTAAGATAAATGTGTTTGTCATACTTCTGAAGGGATTTGCCTGATCGGTTGTAAGTTTTATCCAATTGTGTCTAGAGGTATTTCCGTCTGTGCCGTTGGAAATCCAGAAAAGTCTGGCGATGACAGGCTAACCATTCCTGTCACCCTCATGAGGATATAGTAATAACTTTGGTGATCTCATAAAATCTCTCAACTTTTCATCTTGCACCATCATCAAGTCAAAATTTCAATTTGTCCAATACTTTTGTTTATGACAAAAGTCCTTCAAAACTAATGCAAACCTATCATCCTCATCTGCACTGAACTATGGCATTCTAAACATGTTATTTGCATTCAGCTCAAAGCAGCTATGGCGGTAGACTACTAGTTTTGTCCCTTAACAGCAAATTAGTACATAAAAAAAATTATGAAAAACAGTTAATCTTCATTTCATGAAACAGGGATGCTCCTTTAGACAAAGCTTTACAATTCAACAGCTCAACAGCATCACATTGTGTGCTGTCAGAGAGGTTCATACAAGTTAGAAATGAAGGGGAATATGTCCACACTATCCATTATATCTACTAAAACATATACAATGTACTGTGGGTACACTGTCAAGGTTTAAGGCTGTAAAGCTGGTTTAGTGAAGTTGTTTCAGCTCCACGCCTCCATGTCTCACCAGCAAGCAAACCCGTTTGAACTTTTAACTTTTAAAGTTCTCAGTCATAAGTATTGCAACAACTGTAGTCAGCTCTGCCCATCAGAAGAAGGTACAGGTCGGAGTTCCGACAGTTAGTAACAGCTTAGCTGGATCGGTCAAAGAGTTGCAGTGCAGCTGTGAGTTATAGCCTAGAACCAAATTTTGAACCATGCAATGTTTTGAGGCAGGAAAATATCAAATTCCTTATAGGATTGAATTTGCGCATTAGCGGAAAATGTCATGCTTTAATTCATAATTCATGTTTTCACAGACATTAGTGTGTGTTGGAGCTGGTCAAAAACGCAATGTTCTCCTACTGGGCTGAAACTTTCCCTTCCTGGGAGGCTGGTATAATCAAAAAAAAAACTGAATGCATGCAAAGCCACATTCACTGACACTCAAACATTCACACAAACAAACTTCAGTATAGGCATTTGATTCTCTTGAATCAAATGCTTGAATGTATGCAAGCATGTACATCACATACAAGGCACACTCTCCCTGTTTGTCCATCACCCATACAGTAGTATCATTACTTTTCTTCCTCACCCTTATTTTCCCACCTTCCTTTACCATCTTGTTCTATATTCTATGCACCTCTTTGCCTTCGCTGTCTATGTCTCTGTGTCTAACTCACTGTCAACAAGTACCTAAAACCTATTGCTTTTCAGCCTGCTGCTCTCTCCTCTTTCTCTGTCACTTAGTTTTGTTGTCTTTTCTTTCTACTCAGTCTTTTCGTCCGTCACCCTGCCATTCCACCTTTTCTATCATACCTTATGCTGTCTACCCTTTCACATCATCTTTCTCACTCATTTCTCCTTTGCACTCCGCTGTCACTTTTATTTGTTCTTTTATTGCCTTTTTTGCCCTTTGTCTGATTAACAGTCTCAGCATCGCTCCCTTTGCAGGGTTATCTGTTTGTTCTGTTTTTCTAACTGTTTTTATCTAGCCCTTCGTTCACTCCTTTATCTTTTTCAATTCAGTTTTACTAAACACAGGTCTCAAGTCAGTGTTGTATGTTTCTTCAACATTCCAACACATTTTCATTAATCCCCTTTCATGTTCTCTGCAGGTTCTTGCACATATGCATGACATTTTTCTCTGCACCCTCACATACCCAAACACATGTGACAACACAGTTCATGCGAGTATGATTGTGGAATATCAGCTGAATCGCTCTCTAATAACAACTCCTCATTTCAGGGTCCATGGTGACAAAAAAAAACGGGCACAAGTGATTACTATCTGAGGGAAGGAGTTTATATTTTGAAGTTAATAGCCTGAGGTTAACACATGGACACATTTACCCCCCCGACCCACTCGCTCACCGTAGTATATCTATGCCTCGGACTGATGTGTGCACTGATTTTGCATTTACTCAAAACTGTCCCTGCGCACACTCATGAGCATGAACAGCTTAACACACACACACACACACACACACTGAAGATAGCAAGACAGACTCTGCTCCATCTTCCTTTGCCAGAATCTCCCCATCAGATGGATGAAAGCTGCCATCAAAGCCGGGCCCAGGAGGAGTTCAGACAGTCTGCTTATTCGAGTGAACCCGACACCGGAGTCCAATCCCCTCCGCCATGCTTATTAAATAGCCTATTTTGTCATTTCAAATCCCAATTTGTCACAGTCACTTGGCTCAGCAGCCCCGTGCCATGTCACAGAGGGGTGAAAAAAGATCCAGGCACAACAGAGAACATGCCTGTCTCTGTAAAGTGTTTATGTACTAATGGTAAAGTTTTAATGGACCGTTTGCTCTGAGTCTGACAAAACAGACAAAATGAAAAGAAATGGAAAAACATTTTGCTTTGGAGTACAGTAAGGTTGCCATGTAAACAACTGTACTGGCTCATGGTTGTGTAAATATTCAGAATAAAGCAGAAATAATGAGCCTGCTAATCAGGGAAACATCCAATAATGAAAAAGCAACAGTATCTACATTTGTCTTAGGTATTCATGCTATCCATTCATTGGCATTGCAATTTCTCTTATTAAATTCAACTTCAAAGTTGTCTGAAATTGCATATTGTACATAATGTCAGTATCATACATTAGGAAAGTCTGTGAATTGTCCAATGAAATGTTGATGCAAATCATCCAGAGCTTCAAAGAACAATGCAGTTCTTGTGACAGACATCAATTCCAACTGACCACAACCTATAATCCTGCATTCAAACCACCTCTGCACAAACATCTAACACATTTCATCCATCTGAATTAATCAATCCCAATGTAGTATAACAAGGATCCAGACTCCTTTCTGTTTAGCTGCCAAACATCCCGTACTCCAGCAGCATGCTACTTGGACCTTGCTGTTGTTTGGGTCTCTCTCTCCCCAACTGGACTCTATATTCTGAATCCAAAACCCCGTGTTGTATTGGCAAGTCAATGATATGCAGCCGAGCGTGACTGGGGAGAACAAAATCTGCATTGACACAGGGAACTGTCTAGAGAATGGGTGCTGCCTTGCATTAGGCTTCTGTGTTTGCTTATGGGTTATAATGAGAGGTGACATATTGTCAGTGCCTTGCTAAAGCTGGTCTCCTAATTACACTAATTGCTGCTTTTCCACCCCCGTCCCTCCCTCCCTCTCTTTCTCTTCAAATCTCTGCCCCCCCTCCAATCCTTCTCCTCCTCCCTTGTTTCCTCTCTCCCATGCCAATACTGCTGCTACTCTTCAAAACTCAAAAGCTTCCACCCACATACCAAGATGAGCCTGCACCCACTCTCTCTTCTCTCGCTTTCTCTTTACATCCATTACTTTCTCTTAAATCTCTTTCTCGCGAACTACCCCAGTTCCATTCCTTTCTCTCTGTCTCTCTGTTTCTGCCACTCTGTCTTTGTCTTTCTGTCTTTCTCTCTTCTCTCCCCACTGGAATAGCTTTTGTGCCCATACATGCCACAATGTCCACTATTGCTGCACAAGACCCCTTGCCTGGACTGCCAGCTGCACAATTACTAAATCGCTCATCTCACGGGTGGCTGGCGCTCTGTATCCCCAGCTTTGGCTGGGAGTGAGAGAGAGAGAGAGAGATGTAGCATATGAATGAAACAGGCAAAAAGAAAAGGGCAGTGCAGTGGGATCTGGAGGCGTAGACTGGACTAAGAGCCTGAGCCAAAAGCTTGCTCCTCTGCGGCTGTGTGTGTGTTTTATTTATTTTTTTTCTACCTACACATGTATGCTTGTGTGCATGCATGTGTGCAAAGGAAATTTTATGCACGTCAGTGTGTGTACACTCTTGCCTACATGTAGGTGCATATGTGTCTGTGAAAGACAGGTGATCGCTGAGGTAGTTGACAGCTGTCAGTGCACATGGGCCCAGGATGGTAGAAGAGCGCTGGTGTCTGTCAACACGCTGCTCTGACTCTGCCCTCAACTTCAGACTGACTATACTTAGGGCCCTCTCAGGACAACCAGAGACCACTGGTGCCTTTCAGAGCTGCTTCCAGCCAATGCAAATGCGAAACTACTGTAAGCGTGTTGGATGGACTGCCATAATGTCAACAAGTTCAGTATCTTGCAGAATGTAGTATGAAAGGTTTTTTTGATCTTACTATAAAAGGAAGCTTGATGCATCATGGATCAGGAGACTAGTCTGAGGCAGAGGGATCTGCATCCTACGATGAGAATTTTAGAGCTTTGGAATTGTACACTCCTGCTACACTAGCCTTAGGTTTACTTGGCATGGAGTGCTGATAACATCTGCCTATAAATGGGTATACTAGGAACTGGCGTCCTGTGCAACCTGTTCTGGTGTGTAAAGCTGTCACACAAGAAATATTCTTCAACAACATGGATAGGCAATTTTCTCTGCAAGTATTTATAACTATATTTGGTTCTTAAAAAAAAAAATAAAAATAGACATGTAGGCATGAGGGCAAATTCAACATTGCACACAGCGTCATCCAATTTGCTCTTTTTCCCAATTTGTCATCCCTCCTCCCTAAAGCAAAATCAGAATTCACCACATTTGTCACCTGCAGATGATATATTCACCAATGTGTTTGGAGCAATCATTGCGTATTGAAGAGCCAAAGGGGGAAATTGGAGGGAGGGTAAGAGCATTGGGGATGTTGTTACTTTTTTTCTAGTAATTGACAAGTCTCACAGCTAAGTGAAAGTACAAAGCCACTAGATCATTTGGTAGCAGGCTTCTGGGAAACCAAATGAAGACCTCAAATCCAGTCCAGACATCACTAGGTGGATACAATTTAACCTTGTTCATAGTAAATAGTTTCAAATTCTATTGAAAAGAACCTGATTTTAATGGGGCTCATCCAACGGGTAGCTGTCCTAGAGAGCTTCACCCTGCCCCCTGCTGGCCCAACTGCAAGATACAAACTAGTTGCTCAAGGTCATGACAGCCTTCTTCTGTTGCTGAGTTTGCTGGAAATATTTAAGTGAAAAGAATATGAATTCATGCACCTGGTGCAAAACCAAGCAGAGCTGCCCTCATCTGTAGCATTACCCAACTCACAAAGGAAATTAAACCATTAAAATTTGAATGAATGAACTTGAACCCTTTGGTGAAAAAAATATGGATAGACCTCACTTTAAGTACAGGATCATGCATTTAATTCAATTAATACAAAAGCAAGCAATTAGCAGCAAAACTGATTGAGATCAAAGGAATAACAGAACAAATGCAAATTGGAGATCAAAACTTGTTGACCACATATATTTGAAGTACTCAAAACACAATAATAAGTAAATAAATATGTGTTGTACCTTTGAACATTTTCAAAAGCTGTAGAAAAGAGCCAAAGAAACACAAGTGACATTAGAGTGGTGCTTTGGTTTCCATCGGTGTGTTCATTTCTCTTTTGTCAGTACATTTCCTTGGCATTTAAACCTGATCTTATTTCAGCATCTGTATCTTTTACACCCTATACAATACATAAATGAACATGAATTCATGCTGGGAAGAAAACGTACTGAAAAAAATATATACAGTATATATGATGAAAACTTTAATGATGGTTTTTCAAGCATATCGTGTTTTGACACTTAAATGAATGCTTGCACTGTGTAGTGAACCTGCTAGAGTGAAAGCATATCAGTATATTGTGATGGATATTTATAAAGCAGAGCTCTCGTAACATAAAACATGGGCAATACAGATCTCACATTTCTTAATACCAATAAGAAATGTTGCTCATGTTTAGTTTTAATTAATGAAAAAAAAACTCATTCTGAAGTAATCTCTTAATCTGCCTCATAATTTCTGTTTATCCCTCACCTTTTCCACCTCCTGTGCATGATTCTGTAAGTGCACGCATGTGTGTTTACTCTCTTCCTCACTTTGATCACACTTTAACTGCTTTGTTCATAATCATGTTACATACAATCTCTAATCCTTTAATATATTCAGTGGAACAAACATTTTAAGAGGACTTCAGAGGCAGTCACATGTTTATTTCACTTTCCTCTTCATCGCCGTTTCAGTCCTGTGAAGCAGTACGTTGTGACAACACCGAGTCTCATAACCTCAAAGCACGGAGCAAATATGTACAAAGAAAAAACAAACGCTGCACACCGCTTCTGCGTCTGTTGTGTACTGACGCCAGAAATATGTGTGAAAGAGTCAGTCTATTACAGCCAGTTATTGAATAATAGTTGCATACATTAAAAAAATATGTGTGAAAAGACAATCTGAGACCTAAATTATTGTGTCTCATAAAGAGAAAGGAATCCTCCCCTTCATCCCCCCATAATATGGCCCTACTTTTCTTCTCTGTGTAGTTCATTTTTCCTGCTGGAATGCTTTCACTAGGTGGCCCATACATCCTGACTCTGTGTGCTGTGTAGTGCACTCAGCCATAAGATTCCCATTAGGCCAGATTGTGGTCAGAAAGGACTAAACCTGACTGTGTGTTTCTTCTTACCCTCCACAACTCTGTGATGGTTGTTCGTGTTTGTGTGTGTGTGTGTGAGTGTGTGCACATTTGTGTGTGTGGGTGTGTGTATTTGTAGCTGTGAAACTGTGTGTGAAGCACTACCATAGCAAAGGCTGGGCGATCGTTAGAGTCCAAAATATATTACAAAAACACCAGCAAAGAATAAATATGAGCACACTACCTATGTTGAATAGGAAGTTATTGCTGTTTATGTTGCCAGTTTGGGATTCATCCTCACATGTCAAAAAAAAAACAAAAAAACACACAACCCACACCTAAGCACTCACAATCATAGTCTAGTCAAGTTCACAGTAAATGTACTTTATGCAAGATGACATCTGCATTGTTTTGTTCAGAGTGCACAATAGGAAATGACGCCCTTGTTTTCACATTAAAGGAAATGAACATGTTATTTGCAGAAAGGTCAACCATCCAAGCCCGGGGACAGGTTGTATTACTGCAGTAATTATTATGTAGCTGCTCAGGAATTAGAGGGAACTTCATGTCAAAGGTCAACAGCCAGGACATGCTATATTAATCCTTATCTATGGGTTGGCAAATGTCAGTGTTGAGGAAGTTACTTGAGAAAAGTTATAATTAAACTGGATTACTTGGTTCCTGAATTTCTAAAAGACATACCAGTCTTTGTCTGTCTTTATCACTGCATTTACAGTCTACAAAATTGATTTTAGCCTCACCAATATCTGTAACAATATGTCTGTCTATATATTTTGCTGCTGTGGACAGGTATTTCTGAACTCAATGTCATTTAAATCTTTGGTAATAATGTATTTTAAACCTAATGCAGCATAACTTTGAGTATATAATAATAATAAATGCTTGCATGCTTCTTTGTGAGCACTCAAGTGTGTGGGCATTTCTTCTTTTTTCCCCTTGTGTATAACTATTGCCCATCACCTGTGAAGCATGATGTGTACATACCCCTTCAAGAAAATAACTTGACAGATTTTGACAGAGGTTTGATTCCAATGTGAACACAGTTTTCATCAGACCACTAATGTAATTCCAAAAAATCTGAACATTTTAAATGGCCTACAGTATTACTGGAGTTTGAAATCCTGGATTATATGTCCTGGATCACTCATTGTTTAGACAAAGAACAAAATGTCTTCCTACTCTGCATTCACAGTGGTTGATAGTGAAAATCTCTGCTCAACATTAGCATTGTTGCAACCGTCACATAGTTAAGAACATGAAATTGGTATATTTCCACAGAAATCATCATCAATAATCATTTTAAATCAAAGGTCCAAAACAAGAATTAATACAATTCTGCTTAGAGCTGGAAGAGTCATGGTGAATGCACCTGCAAATCATGTTTAGGCACTGGTGCTTTTTTGTTTTTTTTTAAACTAGAGAATTCAAATGCAATTGGGCGCATAAGGAGATGCAGCCTAAGCTATTTTGGAGAACTGGAAGCAATGAATATAGAGCACACGGAATCAGCTAACGGCAACTGATTTCACATAATACCCACTTCACAGGACACGCCTCCTCATCATCTCAGTGAAAGCCTTTTCCAAAATCAATAGTTGGCTGAACATTCACTTAGTTTCACACACATGAACACAAATGCCTATCCCTCGCTCTCTTTTAGTCTCCCTGAAGCATGCACAAATACACACACATAGACACAAATAGTGTCTAAGGTGTGTAAAGGTGTGTATCTGAAAAACACATTCTTCTCCTGGATTTTATAGAGCTTTTCTGAAGCAAAATGAATATTTTAAGTTGTTCCCCACGATCACAAAGGGGAAATTATTAAAAGATAAGACCAAGCTCTGAGGTATATAGGGATAAACTATCCACTTTTCTACCAAGATAGACAAAGCAACGTTCTTGGATAAATACATAGATCACACCCCAAAACTGAACTCTGCTGGAGAGGGTCATTACAGCACCCATTTGTTTTCTGTAGCAAACCTCTTCTCTGGGTTAGAGGAACAAGAGTTGACAGTTTATGGGGTGAGAAGTCAAATAAAACAAATTGCCTCAGTTTCAGATACAAGCGAATTTGCTCCTCATGCCCAGGAGCAAAACAAATGGGATGGCATAGGGAAGGAGCACTTGTTTACACTGGAAATGACTGGACCCTGTGGATGGCATTTATATCAGTCATACAGTACGTGTGTGCTGCGTGTATTGCTTTTCTGAATTTATATTTGCAGTCTGACGTATTTGCAATGGAAATGGAAAATACCACATGTATAATGGCATCACTATATGACCCTTGACCTCTGAATGGTACTATAAATACCACCTCATTGTTGTACACATCAACAAGTCAAGTGTCAGTTTACATACAGTATATGTCTGTCCAGACTGATATGACATATGTAGAAGACGATTACATCAGATACATGATTAAATTATCACCATATTGACATGCATAATTCCATTGAATAAACTCCAGTAAGAAATATGCTGTCTTCATTAAGTGACTATATTTATGGAGGAGTCCAGATGACTGATAGAGAGCTTCGTCACATGGTGCAACAACAATCACCAAAACAATGAGCTTCTGCTGGAGTACTGCATACTGTGATATTATGTCTGTTCTGTACATGTGTACTCTATTGCATGTCTGTCCATCCTGGGAATGGGATCCCTCCACTGTTGCTCTTTCAGTTTACATTTTGGAGTTGTTCCTAGTGCAAGTCAAGGATAGAGGATGTTATTTGCTGTACAGAGTGTGAAACAAATTTTGGATTTGCGTCATAGATCTATATAAATAAAACTGATTTGACTTGGCTCTGTTAGGCTTTATTTATCTGCAGTATGTCTGCTGGTGTGTAAGTTTATCGAAAGAAACAAACAACAACAAATCAAATTTTTTTAGATGTGTTCATGCACTTGGGAAATAAAAATGATTTTGAGAGAACACAAAGTTGTAGCCATGACAGTAGACAATGTTTCAAATATGGATTTTGCTACAAAGAAACTAAAAATTATAAAACGTGGATGCTTCACACACATCATGCATCCCGGCAGCACTTACACAATCACCACATTTTCAAGGTGGGCACCCAAGATTAGTGTCATTAATTCAGTATCTGACTGATGTGATATATGGTCACAATCTACCCTTCAGTTCCTGAGTTGAATAATGGCCAGGAGAGTGTTTTTGCTGAACATTATGATGTTACAGTGAAGTTGACCTTTGATGTTTTGGATATAGAGTTTCATCATTTTATCACAATAGATGTTAGATGCTGTTGTTGTGAGTAGGGGATGAATTCCTGAGTTATGGTCAAAAAATGTTTTGTTGTTGTTTTTTGAGGTCACAGTGATGTCGACTTTTGGTCACCAAATTCTAATCAGTTCATCCTTGAGTCAAAGTGGACGTGTTTCAAATTTGAATACCAGGCGATCTTGAGATATCGGGTTCATGAGAATGAGGCAGACAGACGGACAAACGGACAAACGGACACATGAGAAGATAAAGGCTCTGTCCACAGTTGAGGCCGGCATGGAGGTCAACACTAAAGGAAGTGGGCACGGTGACATGTGATGCAAATCAACTGATTATATATTTCTTTCTTGTCAGTTTATTGCCAGTAAATAAGGATGCAACTGTTCTCTACTGTCAGTGGGAAGCCTTTGTTTTCATGGGAGGATTAAAGAGCTCCTTATTTCAGTGGTAACAAATCCAACAGCTCCAAGCTTTGATGTGCAGTTTGGGTATTTAGGGAACCATCATTATATATTTTTTTATTAACTTCAGACAGACAAATCTTCATTGTGTACATAAACTACAAATAAATAATAAATAATAAATCATCAAGTGCAATGTGTTTCCATTCTGTAGTAGGTTACTCTCTCTGTTAAAACCCAAAGAGTTTGTGTTTCAGCTGATTCACTCTTTTTTGCCTCCTGCCCCATGCCTTCCTACTATCAAAGCAATTCTGCTGCCTGGGCGTATTTTCTCTGTCAGACCCTGCCCACTGTATGATTGACAGGCTCATTATCCTATCTCCATTACGATATTGCCTAATCAATCTATTCATTGTGTTCTCCTCAAGGCAGAAAAAGGCAATCTTTTGCATGAAAATGACCAGGCCAGTGCAGGAAGGACTCCAAGGAGAGATGAGGGGAGTGGATGAGTGCTAGAGTTCAATTTGTGGCTGAGCAAAGTAGTGGCGTTTACTGGCGAACTGATCGATATTAATGTCAAGATGAGCTCTGTGTAACTTTCCCTCTCGGCCTAATCCAAGCTGCCACTACAGTGTATGGCCAAGATCGCCATAATAGTGATGTTAGAAAATGGATGAACTATCTATAGAGATACCATATGGATGTGAAGATATGAGTTCTACTAAAAGGTGAAGAAATCACTGAAGACCTTTTGGAGCCTTTCGCTCAGTCCTCAAGTACTTGGACTAATATTGAACTTCAGGATCAAAAAGGAGAAGTTCACCAAGAAAATTACAGCCACCCACGTATGCTGCAATGCCCTGCACTCCACTGTGAGGTAAATCACACCTTTTGAAGTCAGCTCACTCGCTCCCGCTGAGGTTGCCGTACGGCTATCAACACACTATTGAGAGAGTGAGTTCCGAGCATTATGATCCCTATCATTAGGACAGCATTGAAGTTATTATTACCATCATAAAAAGAGTAATGTCCATCAGAAGTCAATCTGAATCACGGCATGTGGCCAGAAGTGGACCGGCAGGAGGAGGGTGGCTGTGTTAGTTAGGGGGTGGCGTTAAAGTCAGCCGAGTTACCTTGACTTTTTGGACTTCATCAGCAAGTAAAAATACCTCATTTCACTGGTGAGTACAACATGATGTAAACGGAACATTACTCTATAGATTGCAGAAATGGCTTTCATTATTTATTTATTTATTTTTTTTCTGTTCTTGTTGCAGGTCTCTTTTTTAGCTATACATTAATGATAATTGCTTGAAATGTTCACATAGCACTCTGCAGCTTCAGAAAATAGAACAACTCAACTGCCATCCATACAGGGAGATATTAGTTCTAGAATCTAGATAGATATATAGCATTTATAGAAATTCAAGCATCCTGTAGCAGCATGAGATACAGTAAACATACATTAAAATGAACCTTTAAGATAAATCTGAATTTAAACTTAACTTGCACAAAGAAATTAAACGTGTGCAGAGAAATTAAACGTGTGCAAAGAAAAGTGTTCAAATGTGTGTTCATTTATTGTGAAAAAACAGGCTTAAGTAAAAGGTGTAACATGAACCAAATGGAAAGAGTGGATGAATGACAAGTTACTTTATGGATTAACATTATTTCTGAGTGGGGAATTGAAGAGAAAAAACTGTTTCAATTACACAGTAGTATACTTGTCTATTTAATAATGAGCTTGCAAATAGAAAAGAATTAGCTCAATTTACACACTAATACCCCTAAATGAGTGAAATATAACAAAATTAAGATGTGAAAACATTGTTAATCAGTGTAAAAACTGAAGGTCAGATTCCATACTTGGCACTAGATTAATCATCCATTTAAAATCTTTTTAAAATGGAGCTTACATAGCCAAAGTATTCCCTTTGCAATGTAATAACACACTTAGGATTTTACTTAACTATTAATTGCTTTGATTCACCAACCACTAAATGTAGCCATTTCTCTGTACCATCTTATCTACATCCTCAAAAATCAACCATATGAGACTACAGTGTAATATTTTAGTCATGAGAACTCACATTTTAACTAGTCATAACTAAATACCTGTGGTTGTATTTTTATAAGACAAATGAGGACAACTTACTAAATATTAAAATGTCTGTTCTCTCATGATGGCTCTTGGTGGTTAACAATTACAGCTCTATTGACCCTGATGTTAGCACAAATAGGTAATGAAAAGTGCTCTAAGGTACATCCACCTCTTCCTGATGAAGGTCAGGTAAGCTGAAGAAATCCCTTAAAGCCTTTGGTTGATTTCTAATGGATAGCTTCTGATTAGGAGAGAAAAAAAAATCTAGATATCCCAGGTGATTTATACAATTACCACAGCATTTACACTAAATGTAGAGTTTAGTGTCTCTCTAAAAATATAAAATGAGCCCCATTATGTGTATTTATATATAATGGGCACCCAGCATTGACAAGAATCCATATGAAAAGCTTGTACCTGGGATAGGTGTAGTAGTAGTACATTTGGGTTTAGTAGTAGTACATTTGGGTTTAGTAATAGTACATTTAGGTTTAGTAATAGTACATTTAGGTTTAGTAATAGTACATTTAGGTTTAGTAATAGTACAATTCTGTACAGTTCAAGACTTTCAGCTGTGTACTCGACACAAATGTAATTTCATATACTGTGCACAAGCAGCTGAGCACACCTCAAAACCTTTGCATTCACTGCTGGATATACTCAGCAGCATATTACTGATAATTTGATGTCAGCATTTTAGACTTTTATGTGGATTTCCCAGAGCTGGTTTAACGATATGTTGTAAAAGCTTTGAATTCAGTGCCATTTTAGTATTCACTGATAGAAATACCTGAAACACTGTCAATGACTTCAATTATGACTTAATTTAGTATTGGTTTAGTTGAGTTTATGTGTTGTATGTTTGGTGCTTTTAGTTTGTCTTCATGAAAGAAACTGATTAGAACTTCAGTAACTGTCTGAGATTAACACATTCAGCAGAAAATGGCGTTGCGTTGGCAGCATTTTTTTAGCCTTAGCTCCTCAATTTGTTGACAAATGAAATAACTGAATGCCAATGTGACATGTGAGAGGTGAAAATGAGAGAAAGAAAGAGAGAGAAATGAAGTGACAGAGAAACTGTGATATAGACAGAGATCTTAGGGTTGCAAAGAGTGAGAAGCTAATGAGACTTGAATTAAGAAGAGTGCGCTGGAAAAGTATAGCCTACGCTGTACTCCCACGTCAAGGAGAGGACAATTATAGTGTGCATCCGTGTCAGCTTTCAAACTCCACTTCCTTTCATTTTTCTTAATTACCGGGCAAATATTCTCTCCTCTTCTGCTTCATTAGCTACTTTGTTGAGCGTTGAGTGATGTCAAAGAGATGATGGAGGGACAGAGCAGTGAAGCGAGAGGGGGAAAATGATATCACCAAGAGCCCTTGTCTTTAGTCTGAGATTAGGTCCCTTAAGAAGGTCTTTTGAGTGTCGCCAGCCTCTATAACTCAACCAACAACTCTGTCAACCAAATGACTATAGATTATGGTTTTGATGGGTGACCCACTCCTGTCTGGCAAGTTGAAGGGATGCTTGAGCATTATGAATTTTAGTGGGTTATCTCTCCCCAGCAGGCACCTCTTCCAGTGTGGGAAAAATGTCCTTATATTGGTACTTAGCCATTGTTTCGGATGAGGAATGTAAACAGTGCAAACAAAGCTGAGCGTAAGATAAATGCAGACACCCCATACTGAACACACACACACAGCCACACACACAGACAATGAACACGTCTTGTGGTATTAATATTCAAAATGTTGATTCTATCCCATTAGGAAACAAAAGATATGGACAGCAATCAACCAGACTCGTCTCAAAACAAATGCATCAGGAAGGAAAATAACTGTTTTAGTTCATCAGTGGCACTTGTCTAAGAATACAAAGCTTCATCTTTTCGGAATACCCACAGGGATTCTGACTATTTTCTCCAATTTAGAAAAATCGTGTTAAGTTGGCCGCCCCTGGAATCTGTTCACTTATGTCTGCCTCTTTTTCCTCCTAACTGTCTTTAAAACTTTCTTTGTCTTTTGCCTCTCCTCTCTCTTTCCGCCCTCTATCTCTTTCTCTCTCTCCAGTGCCTTCCCAAACGGTGCAGCGAAATTGTTATTCCCAAGTCATTATCTTATTTGTGCGTCTCCACTCAGCTGTAAATCCTCTAGGTATTCCTCTCTATTCTCTATTAACTCTACTGCAGTCAAGCTTCAGCTGCCAATCACAAAACATTGCTGAGGGAGAAAAAAAAAAAAAAAAGGAATGGAGACAAAGACAAGGAGGGAGGAGAGAGAGAGAGAGACGGAGACGCAGGGACACAGAAATGTGGTCGAAATACTGGAGAAACAGCGAGACAAAGAGAAGAAGTCACTGCAGTTGCAGGAAGAAATTAGAAGGAGAACAAGAGATACAAAGAAGAAAATGAGTCTAACAGGGGCTATAGGTCCAAGTGAGAGTCCAAATGAGGGGTCAGGGACTCAAGTTTGCTGGCTCCTATACGAACAAATGAAAACAGAGATAACCCTATTCCTTTTTGGCTTCCATATCTCTGTGGTAGTGATAAGAGGCATCGTGTTGGAAATGCAAAAAAAATGTATTATACTAATTGGCGCATTTTTTAAACACTGGAGTGTCTGAGAGAAGAATGCAGACTTAAACCTTCCTTGTTGGTTGCATGCACCAGAGACATATCATACCTGTTTTGGAAATCAACGTTTCATTTCATTAATGCAGACCTATTTCATATGACTGTGTGAAAATGTGAATTCCTTACAGTATGACTGTACTCAAGTAGTGATGTTCAAGTTTAAGAATGTTCTCAATAAATGTTATATAGTCACTTGAGATATCATATACTGTTAAAACTTTTATAAAAATGTGACACGTGACACAATAACTGGAAGAACATTTTGACACTTAAAATGTGTTTTCTGTTGTTAAACTGTTATGGACTGCCTTGTGCTGATAAATGTCATCTAACCACACAAGTACTGAAGCACATCGACCTGTACAGTCTAATTTAATCCATTACCAGTGTCTGCATTATATTTAAAGGTGTTCTGATATTTCTTTTCATGAACAAACACATTCTCATAGTTGAATGAACACCTCTTTCGTTTCAAAAATATCTTCATAAAACAATAAATATGTACAAAATACATTTGACTTTATCTGCACGACACCCACCTCTTGTATCTCAAATTAAGATGGTGAAGTAAGGACACGTCTCTTTGTTTTCATACATATTTATTTATTGGTCCCATTTCTAGTTATCTTTAGAGATTTTGGAGACCATTGTGCGTCATGAATGTGAAATGAAAATGAAAACATATAGAAAAAAAAATAATGTTCATATGGCTCAGTGACAGCAAAATGACAGAAATAATTGAGCTATTTCTACATATGAAAACGTTTGAACTAGCTTAACCTGCGACAACATTTCTGCAGGCTTCTCAGAAGTGTTGCAGAAGCCAAACTCAGAGAATCTCTGCCCTCTCTGCCAACAGGATTACTAAATTTAGGCAACCGATTAGCACCGTTGAGTGTAGAGGATTTTGAGAACTAATAACCTACATAGAAGCAAAGTGTATGGCCCTCTTTTGGAAAAGCATCACCTTCCACTTAATTCATTCTGCATGTTATTTTATTCATGCAGTGGTTATGCAGTGATTTCCACTACATTTAAATTCCATACAGAAAATGAAAAGTGCCATGTGTCATATAGCATGATAAACAATATAGACAAACAATCTTTTTACTTGGTTTGGCATGCCAGAATATAAAGGACAGGGATGATGGTAATTACTATAAATGTCGAATCTTGCCTTAATTGTCCAGTGTGTAAGAATTAGGGGGCTTTATCTATAGTCACCGAAAAATAAGAACCGTTATGTCTTTGTTGCCTTAAAATGACCCTTTCATATCTCCAGACACCATGGGTCCTCTTCTACAGTGTCTGACGCCATGTTAAGCCACCACATTTCTGCAGTAGCCCAAAACAGAAAACATTAAACTCTGGCTCTCGGGGCGGCGTTTAGCTCAGTTGGTAGAGCAGCCGCCCCATGTGCAAAGGCTCAGTCCTTGCTGCGGAAGCCCAGGGTTCGCATGTCATTCCCCATCTCTCCCCGCATTCCTGTCACTCTTCAGCTGTCTCTATCAAAATAAAGCTTGAAAAGGCCAAAAAAAAAGAAACTCTGGCTCTTGAGCTTCTTCTTCAGGCTAGGAAAGAGAGGGTGAAAAAAGAGGCTTGCAATCTATAACTACAATGCTAGATGCCATATAATCAGTGTTGCCAGGTGGGAAATGTAGGATTATCGTACCAGAGACATCAAATTATCGTATTTTGAGGGAAATTATCGTACACCCTTCATAACCAAAATAACAAGTCTATTGATGCTCTTTAGTCACTCTAGTGTTTAATAGCGTCTAACAGGCACTCACGGCTTTGTGGTGTCAGTACGGAATGGATTCACGGCACCACATCAGCAGCCCCACAGTTGCGTTAGGCTAATGTGTCCCCCATAAACAAATTTTTTCCTCGCTCGACTTCCCAACCCGACTGGACTGTTTCATGGGGCGGGCGCAGCGGACCATTCAGCCAATTATGATCGTTGTTCTGGGGCAAACACATGGACATCACTCGTAGCTCACATTTAGAAAAGCACGATTGGCTGCCTGGAAACTTGTCACATGGAAACAGATGCCTTCAGGGTTCACACACCACAAAAAACTCCGGCAGACAGTTGCGGCAGGCTGATTACAACCACACATTCACGGAATGGTCAAATTATCGTATATTTGGCCTTTTTTGGGATTATTTATCGTACATCGTACACCTGGCAACACTGCATATAATCCTGCACACTGGTCCTTTAACAATATACTGTGTGATGCTGACTTAAAACGTTGCATAATGTTAACCCCCCCCCCCCCCCCCCCCCCCCAGCTTCTAGTACACCTTTGAACACCCTCAACAAGCAATGATCACCTTCAGCCGCATTGCCAGCTATTTTTTGACCACCACCTCCTGCATACCGACCACCTACAATGCATTTAAGTGGTTTTTCCATGGTTGCTGCATCGCACACCCTACAGTTTGTGTAAATTGCAGGTGTGCTCAGGCACTGAGATCTAATCTAGAAGGGTAATATCTGAGCTATGGGTAACTCTACAGCCTGCAGGCAATCTGATATTTGGTTTCTAATCGTATGTTAGTGGTCTTCCTTATTTAATTTTGATGTATTTTTACATTGATTTGCCGTGCTTTTGACGACTTCTTCCTCTACTGGCATTGCCTGGTTAGTAGTGTCTACAAATGCATGATAGGGTCATACTGCATGGCTGCTGAGGTTGCTTGAGAGAGAGAAAAGGCTACAGGGAGGCTCCAGAACTCAGTAGGTGGGATGTGAATATGGATGGCCGAATGAGGAGGATACTGCTGATCAAAATGGAGAAGTCCCTCCTACAGCATTCCAGACTGGCCTGTGACAACGGAAGAGCAGCCCCAGGATTCAGTGGGCATTGGCTATAGGAGCAATCAAAGCACTCCAGGACACAGGACTATACAAAGCAAGTTCATAGACAGTGGTATCAAATGTTTTTTTAGTTGTTTGTTGTTTATCTATGCTGTGAAAAAGAAAGGAGAAACTGCTCTTTTGACTTTCACTGGAAAATACAAGAGCCTGTCTCTGGGCATGAGTAAAAGAGAATACATTGTTTACTGTGTTACAGAACTGTAAGGTGGAAACACAGGTGAAAATTAAAGAGTAGGATAAATGATGCATTTCATTTGCTCAATTAATGTCATTCACCAAATTCTAATTACATTAATGTCGTTATGTTAAATCCCAGAAGTACATTGAGCAAATCAATGACTGCCATTGTCAAAATGTCCTGTTCTTGAATACATATAATACCAAATTTATTTTTGGTGCCAAAGAAGAAAGAATGTATGTTGATGCTGAAAAACTCCCAGCTCCATCTGAAAACCCGAATCATAAACCTTGGTGCAGTGATGGATTTAGAACAGCCACATCAAGACAAGAACAGATGTAAGAATTTGAGAATTCATGTCCAAACAAGATTTAGAAAAAAAAAAATAAAAAAACTAATCCATGCCTTTATCTTTGGGAGCAGTTTAGACTACTGTAATGGGCTTTTCACAGGTCTCTATAAAAATGCCTCAGACAGCTGATTCAGAACACTGCTGCCTTAACAAAGACAGCTGAGCACATCACTCCAGTTCTTAAATCGCTGCATTGGCTTCCAAGCCTGTTTTTATGTTTTGAGGACCAAAAATACATACACAATGCACAATGCATATCCTCCATTATCAGCCTGCGTCTCAGGTCAAGCTTGTTTCCATATTTAATTGAAATCATTATTACTTTTAAACCTAGGCTGAAATCTTGTTGGTTCATCATCGTTTTTAATTAAACTATGTGCTGCTTGGGGATATGTGCTGAACTGTTTTTCTTCTTTTTATTTTCTGTCGGATTGTTTCTGTTTTTCTGCTATTACATTCTGTTGTTTTAGCATGGATGCCTTACTTAAGCATGTTCAATTACCATGGAAGTGGTTATAAAAGTTATATATAAAAGTTGCCCTGCCTTTTTTATATATTTGCAAAACCTTATCACCTCTCAAACCTCATTTTGTTGGTAGATCTATTTATGCTTCCTCTGAACGCCATTACAGAGATTGCTTTTTGCTTAAGCTGCAGTTTGCAACAAGACGTTTTCTAATGTTTTAAGTTTTATTGGTACTGTATGTGGCCCACATTGCATCTCATGGCAGATCAGTACTGTAAACCAGTAATGCTTTTAAATCATAGCTGGATTCACTGGATCACTATTTTCCTCAAAACAATAAACAATAAAAAACAATATGGGTAAATGCAGTCAATGTTTGCTTGGGGTTGAATAAAATGGAAACTGCACAAATAATAATTATATTAAATACTTACGGTAGCCTACCTTGGCCGAAACAGTGAATACCGTGAATCCCCCATTTTTTGTGATTTCAAATGGTTTAAAGGGACACCAAATTGTATAGGTGCAATCAATTAGTTTCAGGCTAATCATAAATAATACATTTTACCTAATATTAAAGTTCTTCGGGGCACCCCCCTTAAAGGAGGTGGAAAAAAGCAAAGTAAATAACAACAACCAAAATTACCATATCAACAGGTAACAGCTTACTGTTAACTAGTTCATTTCTCCTTAAAGTCAGCTGGCAGACATTGTGTGCTGCAGGCGGCAACTGGTTTACCGACTCTCGGCGGGTTGGTGTGTTAACCAGCAGAGATCTTAAGGACAGGCAGGCTGCAGCTGTGTTCTTTTTCTTGTCCTGCCTTTGGTGGTCTGTGTTGCTCAGGCTGTACTGAGGTTCAGAGACCTTCGTGTCCTGGCAAAGAGCAGAGGACCCTGAACTTGTTGAGTTTTATAGGGTTACAATGACAAGAAGGGACCTGGGGTGAGGTGCAGCTGGGAACGTGACAGCTTACATTTCACAGTAAAAGTCCAGTTTAAAAACACAATGAAAGAAATTGATCTGTGGAGTCCTCCATGGTCCCAACACCCATAAGCCTCAAATATGGTTTCAGCATAGCCTGCACTTTTGCCCCCTACGCTGACCATACTAACATGATTTTGTGCATCCTCAAAACACACACACACAGCCTCACATACATATATTCAGTGTCACATCTCTCCCTTCCTGCAGTCTGATGTGACAGAGTGAGTCCAGTTCAAACTGCTCTCCCGGAGTAAGGATCAGGTACTTGTTGTTTGTACTTCTCTTCTATCTCAGATTGGTAAACACAACTTGTGCCTGTGCTCTGCATGGGAATCAGCCGGGGCGCCTGCTCAGCCCTGTCTGCTTGGATTAATCCTTAACAGGTCAAGGTCAGACACATTACAACAATGCCAGGCCGGTAATAAGCATGTCTGAAGATTTCGCAAGCTCTAATTTAATTCCTAGAGCGTTATGTGAGGCAGTTGAGGGACAGAAAAAGAGAGAGAGGGTGAGAGGAAGAGAGTGTGAGAAGGGGAGGGAAAGACAAGAGGTGAACAACTCAGTAGCTGAATTAATGGCAGCCTGCCGCAGGACCTCGTCACTGCATTGCTAACAGTTTTCCTCTCTAACCCCCTCCGCACATCTGAATGTGGCAATCAGCTTCATTGGAGAATTAACAAGACCATTAGAGTGGAGGACACAAGCAATCAGTGTCCTCTAAGTTTGCCATGCTGCCTTGCCAAAATAAAGCATTAGGGCTTGTCTGATCCTACTTCAGAGAAAGAAAAAAAAACATTTCACAGACAGCAAAGACACAAACAGTGGGAGCAAAGCTTCCCGAAAAATTATCTTTAAACAGAGCATGATGTTGATTTAACACAAGGAGACAAGACCATGCATTTGCTGCTAGTCTTATGGGACATCTGCTCTGCCTTGTTTCTTGTTGTTCCTATGAATGGTAATGGCCTTATATATCCTGGTAGGCCAGGGTTGTTAGCTGAGATCGCTGCTGGAAATTGAAAATCTCTTGTCAGGTTTCAAGAGTTTTTTGGTAGAGAGAGAGGAAGGGAATGTATAACTGAACTGAGAAGTGAAGATTGGTTTTGCATCAAGGACAAATTAGTCATATTTAAATGAGAAAGTATCTATTTACAGAGAAACAACACATACAGCTCTTGCACCACATTTTATAGTGTCGTAACCTTAAATGAAACCGTACAATTAAACTTTCATATCCATGCAAACTTGTTAGACGAAGAAAGAAGCTGACTCTGAATGCCTTGCTGAAAGAACTAATAGAGACACCTGCAGTCTTGAGGAAAATAAAATGATTGATTGGTTCCAAACATCGCTGAGCTGGAAACAGTAAGGCCCTGAAGGTGTTCAGTCAAAATGTTAGTAGTGTGTGGGCTGACTTTCCTATCCAAGGCTGAGAGTAACTGGCTGCATCTGACCTCACACAGAGCACGAATACATGGGCCTTGGTCTATCTAGTGATGAGTGACAGACAGGCAAGTAAAGGAAGTGCAGATATAGCTAAAACACTCACATAAGCATCTCACATATAGATACCTTCATGTCACATTAACAATGTAAAGCATACATAAACACTATGATCAATTAATGGTGATTATAAGGAAATATAATTCATGACCGGTGAGACAGGTAAAATCCATTAATCCATGCTTTTTGTTTAAGGGAAGTTTTCACCTTTATCTTGAATAATTTCTTAACCCTGTGAAACCAACCAAAGCTTAAAGCTTCAAGAATGTAATGTCACCTCCACCTCTTGCTATTTTCACACCACAGCTTCGAGTGTTTTGGTTAATGCAGCTATTAAATGTCTAAGTGTACCAGTATGCAGTAATGTAGTTTTTCACATTAACAAAAGGTTGCAAATTACAAAGAAAAAAAAAATAAGAAAACAGACACAGGTCAGTGTAAGTACTTCAACCTGCCAAATAATTTAGCATGCTTCATGTGTGTTTAATTGTATAAAAGTGTAGCTGATTTAAAAGAAAAAAACAACAAAACAACAACAACAACAACAACAACAACAACAACACAAAGAGAGGAAAAAAGCCAACAAACAATCAATAGATCCATACCAGTAATGATGTGTCTGAAAACAGTATGCACTGCTCCCACAGGGGCCAGCCGACCGTTTCATTTTAAGGCCACACATGCACCACAGTACCACACATTTATCATGGAGCAATGGGAGGTTATGGACCCGGGGAGAAAAGAGCATTGCAGATTACACACACACACAAGCACACATAGAGGCACAGTTGATACATGCTACACAAGCATATACATGATAAACACACACACACACACACACTATATATATATATATATATATATATATATATATATATATATATATATATATATATATATTCTGGCCTGCACACACATGCATACACTGATTTACAGTACACATCCCTCTTCATGCTCATACACAGACACAAACACAGCTGGCTGAGTTAACATAGGAAAAAAAAACAAATAGTTGCAGCTGCTAGCCATATAATGACACCCTGTTGGGTTACTATGACAGTAATAGCCCTCCGAGCAGCAGTGGGATATTATGGCTAGTCACACAACACTATCAGCAGAGGAATTCTCTACAACCAGACTCTGACATTGAACATTTGGAAGGCTGTTTGCATTATTGAAGTTTATTATTGATGTTTAGTTCAACTAAGGCTGATACATTTATTTTTTCATGCTACATTTACATTGGATACTCTGAGCTGAAGGAGTTGCTTTATTTTTCATCATATAGAATCAGCGTTCATATTTAGGAAGCATTCTTCTGTCACTCCTAATTGCCCTGAAAATTAAACTAGCATTAAAAATACTCCCACCAGCATGACTTGGGTTATTTCTGAAGCCTCCCACAATCCCACATTATCACTAGTGAGAGGGCAATGAGAAATATAATGGAAATATACTCTAAATGTATTGTGTTCACATTGAATGGAGATATCTGAGCTCAGGATATATGATAGACAGGCTTAGTTTTAATGTACAACAATCACAACAAATGAAGGATTTAGTGGTATCGAGCAGTGAGGTTGCAAATTGCAAGTTACACTACAGTTTTTTGGGTGCTTGTATTTGGATTTCTCACTCATTTTGGTACACATTTTAGAAAACACTGCATATTATTGATTGTCTTCTTTTTTCTCTTTATCTGTCCAAGAGAACTCTATTTATAGAATCTGGCAAAAATGGAAGATAATATGCATGACTATGTTTTCATGAGTGTATAATAACCTGAAAATAAGAAACATTGTGTTTTTGTTACCTTAGAAGGAGCCTTTTATATCCATGGTCCTATTCCATGGAGTCTGCCATGTTGCACCATCATGTACTGGAGCTACTATCTAGCTGACTCAAGATAGGGGATTTCACACTTTTTTTACACCTTTCATTCTCACCATAGTTTTTCCTTTATGCTTGGAACGAAAGAGGAGGTTTGTACTTCCCCAAAACACTGCAAGGTGCCACTAAACCCTACATACTTTCTTTAAAACAGATTGTTTTATATGTAACTGGATTGTTGAAAATGAAAATGTTTATTTGACGTTTATGATGACATCTTCTGAAGTTAGTGTTGACAAACTCAAAACATAGCTTAAGTTAAAACCCCAACACAACAGGCTTCAACAACTTACACCTACGAGATACTATTCCCTTTTCTCCAGACGGGAAAAGATAGCAAAGCAATATTTTTAACTTCTAAAATGGATGCTTTTTTTTTATTAGTATTATTCATGCGGCGATACTGATGCCTTAACATAAATCCATTTTGAGAATGCATTCAGCACTTACACCGTGTGAAAAGTGCCGGCAGTTTGAGTAATAGCTTGGCACATCTTTCTTGTGACACAGAACAGGCGTTATAAAAGCTACTTGATAGGTATGGTAATTGCTGCCAGCCCAAAGACTTGAAGACGCAAGCCTTGATTCTTTAGGAGGTGTAGAGATAAATAAGCCTCTTTTAATGAGAATCTAACTCACGCTGAGCTTATACACTCATGCTTAAGCAACACAACTCATCCCCTGTAGGGATTACACCTTGTGTAGTTTTTCAGTTAAACACCGCCATTCATCTCCAGAACTGTGTCGTGTGAGTGACAGAAGTTCAGCATAACACCACCCAGTTGCTTATATACATATTACTGGGACTGATGACTTAAGCCTCATCTGATTAACTTGTATGACCCCATGTATCATCACAGTGTATATTTATATGCATACAGGTCTACAGCATATTCTCAGTATGTGTACACATTTACCACATTTACATTTACTACATTTTACTATCACTCACCTAGCAACTGCAGTATTAATATGCTCCTATATTTTAGCTGTAGCACTTTTCTATGTCTTTATGTATTTATGTATATAATTTGATTTTGTTCCACTTAGGGGATTTTTTCTTCCACATATTTTTATACATATCTGTAAGAGCACTGTGGAAGGGAGCCTTAGATCTAAGAATGTCACTGCCAATGACGGCTTTATTGTAGTTATGCATACAACACATAATATGAACTTCACTGAATGGGATGATCTAAAAATTCCACACATCTACTGTTTTGTGTTGCTGTATTTATGTGACAGTTCATAAATGAATGTAATCAATAATTTATTATGAATTTATCATGTATCTTAAAAATCTTTTCTTAAAGTCATTTCTTATTCTGATTTATCCAATTTGCCACTAGCAATTATTTGTTTTATCTTGAATATATTCATCTCCTTTGATTTATTCCTCAGCTCCCGTAGGAGAGCATAACCATTAAAATTTGATTTAACAGTTACAATCATTGACTAAAACTCTTGCAGAGAACCTATTAAATGACCATCAGTTTCAGAGGGGTTCACGGAGACAATAGAACAGAAAGCCAGCAGAGATGGAGAGTTGTGCTTGCACATAATAAGATTCACTGAGCAGAGCCATAAGAGAGTTGGCTTCTTGATGATGACTGACAACTACAAATCAAAGAGAAATACTAGACTGCACATACCATAGAAATATGGGTGCTATAATACGTAAACACACACTCACATGCAACATATTGAGTCAATATGTTCCTCTTCCAGATTCTCTATTGCTTCCTCACTGCTGCCATTCACACAAGTCAGAAAATCAAAGATGCAAAAGGCAAGCTTGCCTGAACAGATGGCAAAGGAGCACGCAGAGTTGAGGAAAATGAGGAGATGGAGGGCATTTCCTCCTAATTTGTAAACAAAGGGAAAGCGGAACAAGACAGAAAGTGTCACTTACTAAAAGCCAAAGAAAGGGAGATGCACTGAGAGACAGAGAAGAAAAACGACACAAGTGCACGAGGGAGCAAGGAAGATCCAGAGGCATTGGTTGAGTGACCGTTGTGCCTCATCCTTTACCCCAATGGCACAGGACTCAATCAAATGCTCCTCATTCTTGACCATGCATTCGCTTAGCAAGCAGGGACCTTGTTTCACTCCCTCAATTAAATGCCCACCCGCACATAATTAACGACTGTTTTGTCCACAGATCAATAAAGGGCCTGTTCATTAAAAGTCCCTTTGCTTCCTCAAAGATCCCCTTACTTAGCTCACTCTTGCATCTGAGGAGGTGACAGTGCTTGGCAGAATTTCCATTCTGGTTTCATGTCTGTGGGTTTTCTCTTTTATTTTCAGCTGCTGCAAAATAGACGATGAAGTCAAAGAAAGAGTGGAAGTGTGCAGAATGTGAGAGCAGCTTTTAAAACAGAGAGAAATGACTTATGGTAAGTTATTAGTCTGAATGTATGAATCACAGAACCCCGCTTTGCTTGGCTGTTTATTGTATGTAATTACACAACAGTAACACAGAGGGAACAACATGTACTGTAAAACATAAAGAATGGCTGCTTGATTTATATTGTCGTAGCCTTTGTTGAAGACTTCAAATCCTTTTAGATTTATGGTTGAAAAAGAAATACAGCAGTGGTGCAGCACTTTTGAAGAGCAACTTCTTCACATCTATATGCACTAAGTGTACATAATCTAAGCCACAATCAATGTCTACTTCAACTTCGGAGGCCTGCAACCACCCTCAGTGTTTACAGATGCAAAAACAAAAGACCTGTCTGTTATTTCTTAAAAGATAAAAGATCAATAAACGCAACAGGAGCTGGATTTAACATGGAGCAAGCCTGACTGCCAGCCACCTGCCATAGCTAACACACTGAATGATTAGATCAGCGGTTGCTTCAATCTTGTGGAATGCGTGCAAACACACACACAAACACAGTTTGCCCAGTGTAATGATCAGTGTGCACTATAATGTTGCCTTTTACCTTTTCCATCTGCCGTGGAATCACAGCATCTCTGGAGATGGATAACAGAGTTTGAACAAACAGCAGTCTCATAGTGAGGTGTGTTTTCATTGTCTTTATGGGATTATCAATCTGAAGCTGTATCTTTAAATTACAGTAGAAATACAGTTTTTCTTTGTTTTTTAACTATTAACTATTGTAGCTATAAAATACCTTTGATGGTAGCCATCTTACTTTTACAATCCTGCTTGGCAACAATTTCTCTAATTTTAATATCATTTTAATTAACTATGATATTTTTCCCATGGAATCTGCTGGCTCCTGACAGCAAAGAGATTAGCCACGTAGCCTTTACAAAGAACATTGACACAACTATTCCCCAGTACATGCTTTTAGTCTGCTTAGACCAAATTGCTGCTTTCCTATATGACCTTTACATTTTCTTGTGCTGTATGTGGCATTTTTATTTATTTTTTTGTTCATTTATCTTTAACCACTCTATGCTACTGTTAAGAAAATACTCATAGGGCTTAAATAAATAAATAACCTGTTATATTTTCATCTCAATGTGATGGTTCTACCCACATCAAATGTGCTATGTGGTGACTATGAATAACAGTTTTTTTTCAAGCCTTTACAGAGTATAAAACTATAATTTTTACATAATGTATTACATTACATCTAGCGTACAATAATAGCAATGTAGACCAATGTATTGCATTGTTTAAAGCATGTTAGCATGTCAACAGCACCCTGCAGTTATGTTGTACAAGTATAAAGTACACAGACATAATTTACTGTACCTCTGCCAAGTGTCCACAATAGTTGATATGTGTCATTTCGATAATAGGATCGTTTTAATAATAGGCACTTTTTGGGTTTTTGTTTTTTGTTTAGTTTTTTTCCCCTCACACAAGTGTAGTAGACGATAAAAAAATGCAGTGATATTAAGAAACCTTTCGAATCTGAGATGGGATCTACACCAAAAACAAATCGTTCCTTGGCCTACAGCAAGACTTCCCACCAAATGTGATTGAAATCTGTTGTCTAGTTTTGGAGATATCATACAAACTAACAACAAGCAGAGTGATAACATTACCTCCTTGGCAGAGGTAAGGAAAAAGACGTTAAATTAAACTGGCAATCATTTTTCATAAAACCTTCTGTTCCCTAAATATTTCCTTCATCTGTTTGTGAGGACCCAATTTTTCAGAGCCAATTTAGAATCATTCCACCCTTGGTCAGCCTTGCTGTAGATGGATTCCCTTGTGTAACATCTGGCGGTCTCTTGGCAGTGTGCATCCCTCTATTCACTCCCTTGCTCATAAGCTGGTGTAAAATTGCCCCTTTGAATCTTCTCCACAGCGGATTCCTCATTCAGTGAGGCAGCCGTTCCCTGCGCACAGTCAAAATCTTTCTTTATTTTGTGTAATATGCTAAACACAGCCACATAAGTTCTCTCTGTCTGTTTCTTTAGACTGATGAATGTGGCAGAACAGCTCTGAATTCCCCAGTTCCCAATGCTATGATGTGTGCCAGTCTCCTGGATTATGAGACATATGGAGGTATGTGAGTACACAAACATGAGCAAATGAACTTTAACACTCTCACACACACACAGTTACAGATATAGCATGTACGTATAAACAGACTGATGGGAGAGACCAATATAAATTGACACATTCACACCCAGGCGAACTGTAAATACCCACATGTTTTTTTTTTTTAAAGCTTGCGCAAAACAGATTTTACTAAACTAAACTGTGAGAATTTGAGATTTGGAAAAGCCTCTAAAACCCTCCAACTCAGACTTGCAGACTTAACTGTCATATTTTCATTTGAAGAGGTTAATCCAAATCTTTAGTTGTTAAACCTCTGGGGCTGGAGTAACATACTCTTAAGAGCATTTCCCATCACCCATCATTTCAGTGCCCCACAGCAAAACTGTTCCAAAGGCTACATTAGAATATGAAGTTATTGTTGTAGTGGTAATGGTACGATTGATTAAAAACAAATCTAATGAAAAGGAAAACAAATACTTTTATAGTAGTCCAAGAGCTGAATCCTTCTACACAACCACATCTATTAGACCAGTATGTTTGGAACAAAACAACAATGTTTTGGCCTTGTTTGTTGATGCATTATTGATAATACTGCAGTTGTTAAAAATGGACAAAACAAATACAGATGGAGTATAAGAGAGGGACTAACAGCATCACTGACCACATGGTATGATCTACTGCTGAGTGTCATCTGGCCTGTGAACCGGACCACAAATGTGATGTTGTTGGTGTGGTAGTCATCAAAGCATGTGTTTTTGTGTGTGTGTGTTTGTGTATGTGAAGCGGCATGAGTTGTTGAATGTGCCATTTTCTGTGCGTGTGTGTGCAGTAAGTCTGGTTTTGATCAGTGCTGAAGGATTTACAGCTAGTAATACCTCATCCTGGCTTGGTACCAGTGACATACTTTTCACTAGTCTACCTCTTTGCACTACAGATCCTCTGTGGAGTGAAAAAAAAATATCACATATAACATCCTCTTTTTGTATTTCTCTGGATACAGCTTTGGAGTGTACTGTAGCTGTTGTTTTTATGATGACAAATGTTGTTGCTGAACCTTGTATAGACACATGAAATGTATTCTCCTCCTGCAATGTATCACATCACTGCTAGAAATTGAGGTTCAAAGAATTTCTGTGCTATATACATGCATAACGACACTGACAACAATACTGGCGCCTATAAAGCTCACTAATTAACACATTTTATCTTTATTTTCGAAAAAAAAAATAATAGCGTATCAACAACAAGTTGTTGTGCTGGTTTTCACTGTGACAACAATACTCCATCCGACCAAGAAAAAAGACCAGTGTGTGTGTGACCAGCTTTATTTTTACACTTCCATTTTTGTATATAGGCTTAAGATGGGTTTGTAGGTGGATTTTTTTATTTATTTCTTACTTCCATCTGCTTCCAGCCTATTGCCTCAAGGATATAACGTATTGTACTGTATTATACTTGACTTATTTGTAACCCTGTAAGTGTTGGTGACATGGATTAGAACTTCAATTGTCGTATGTTCTTGACTAGCTATAAACTAGAGGTCAACCGGTGGAACTTATAATATATTATGATTAACTACACCTATATTCACCTATACACACCTCAACAATAATCATTTTTGGATCTCACTGATGCACCATAGATGTGTTTATATAGGTAGTGAGTGTAGGTAGTCATAAAGCATCATAATCATCAGTCAACCTCTTATTTATAACTAATCAAGAACATCTGCAAGATATCTGAATATAATTATAATTCACTATGTCACATCTGAAGTCATAAAGCATCATGAACTGCACTATAATTCACTGTGAATGCCCCCATTATGCACTATACATGTGGTCTTCATGGCAAGTGTTACTGCCATATGTACTATAGCATACAATAAGACCTGACAGCAGTTGATTGTTTGGGTGTGAATAGGTGAGAAGAAGTAGTCATAATATATCATACACCCCATCAGTCAACCTCTAGAAGCAAGAATATTCATATGACACTTAATGTTATATTTCCCATCTATGATGTTCTATGATTGTTAATAAAGTATATATTTGTAGTAGTTGTGGTTCAGATACAGTTGATATAAGCCAGCTATAGACACCTGGTTGTAACGGGACAATTTAATCACCTCAAGTGTTCCAATAGCATAGTACCCATAGTACTCAATTGTCCTTGAGCCTGACACTGAACCCTAACTGTACCTGCTCACTCATCACTCTACATGGCAGCATTAGACTAAAATGTTAATGTATATGTCAAGTGTGAGCATCAAATGCCCCTGGTCGTGGTAAATGTTCACAGCGATAACCTATTGCTACATTAAAAGGCCTGAATCCAACATAAAACAGAGATTACATAAACGTGTGCTAAAGTAGAACACCTTACTCAGTAAGATGTGCACATATGATGAAGAGCTCAGGTCTCTGGGGAAACAACAATTTTATCAATGTAGTCACCTATTTTGGATACACCAATGGGTACACAAAAAGAAAGTACTTTCTTTAGGACGTTTAGCATTCATCACCATCCTAATCAAATGCGGATGACATTACCTTAATGACTTAAGACTTTAGCACAGAGAGCATGATTCACCATAAGGCAGAAGACTCATTCCTGCAGGACAGCTACAGGCTATTTTGGATTCCTACAGGGCATCTATGGGCTATGGAACACTGCACACACACACACACACACACACACAAGACGACAGAAGCAGCAAAACATCACCCCCGGATGTATCAGATTATACCATGCAGTACATTCAATTATATCTGATGGCAGACGCTGTAAACAAAATCAAACACGCATAATCTCCAAGATTGGATCCTTCAGTTAGATATTAACCCTGCTATCCCAAGACCTGACACAGGACTAGACATATTAAGATGAGGAACGGTCTGTGAGAGCTTTAAGCTGACTGACTCAGCAGTTTTTGCATGTGGGTTTATCCAGAGCGTTGGGAATACACATACTGTAGTGAAACACAAATGAGGACAGAATATTGAGTGAATCACACATGGTTTGGAAACATTGTCTCTCTCCCTGTCTCGCTGTCTATTTAATCGACTCAGCTTTAACTAACTGACTTATTTTATGATGGTAATCAAGTGTTGATTACACCAAATCTAAAGCAGCTGTTGTGTTGTGCATACAAATATGTTGTGAATGTAATAGATTGATTAGTAATAATGGATCACATTAATGTATTTATTCAGCTAGAGATGTGGTTGTGATTGCTACTCAGATTTCATATGGTGTTAATTCTACCTCTTCTGTGCTTTACAGAGGAATTATTTTCATTAGGCCTACATTTTTCAGTCCAGATCTGTAATTTTATGGCCTGTCAACCGATTATTGTACGTAATACTACAATGAAAGTAATGTGGCTGTTACAACATTAATTGAACAGCTTGACAAAAAAATTACACAGCTTGTATTTTTCTTTTTCTATTTTCCAAAAGATGTGTAGGATTATCTTCGAGGCCAACGCATGCGTGAAAGTAGATAATAGCTGGGCAAATCAAATAGTCTGCTGGTCAGTTTGCTAATGGTTGTCTTAACACTTTTTAAAATGATTAAAATGGAGAAGCCAAGTAGACCTTATTACCTCATAGCCCACGGCATATGCAAATAACAGACTCACCATCCCTCAGCCAGGTGACCTTGCTGCCACTCCGTGCGAATGATGGCTCTCAGGTCCTTCAGGTTGTCTTTACTGTGCCATCCACCATTAGTCTTTCCAGTGCACTGTGGCTCCGACTTCTGAAAAATAAAAACAGACCCTGGAGTGAACTTCATTGTTTTTCACAATTTAAATGAATAAATTTCCCAGGTAGATTTCTAATGGGAGGGTTAGGGGGCAGGTGGGGAGGTGGAAGAAAAGGAGGAGAGAAGGAGGGGGAGGCAATTTGCTAATGGACCATGGAGAAAAAATGGTGTGGACCTATCTCAGTAAAGGATGAAAGAAGAGGCAAAAAAATAACCTCGGTCTGTCTGGAGAGAGCGAGAGTGAGCTATAGGGCAGGAGCTAAAGTGGTTTTAAAAAACACCATCATTAACTGTCATCTTCATCTCAGGTGCAAGCCTAGAAAGCAAGGGTTGGAAGAGGAAAGGAAAGAAGGAAGGAAGAAGGGGGGTAGCGTATTTGCCCAGGAGATAATTCAATAGCCTACAATCACCATATAATTACCTGCTTTGCATCTCGAAACCACCTCCTCCCCCCTTACCTTCAGTATAACATGCAGGGGTCCCCGGAGATTGTGGCGCAGCTATTTAACTATGTTAATTACAGCCTCACTTGAGTCTAATCACACAAACTTTGTCCTGACGATGGCATACAAAAAAAGCGATCTCCTGAAACTCTGTTGCCCTATAAGTGTGTGTCCAGATTACAAGCCACACACTGTCAGCAAGATGAAGCTGCAGGATTTAGGCGTCTTAATTCAGTGGAACATTATTTGAAAATCTCACTCGACTGGCTGGAATTGAGGTCTATTAAACTCGGTAGATGTTTGGCTGACTAAAATGCAAGCACACACATCATTTTAAGAACTCTAAAGGCATGAACACCTATTCTCTGGTCAGTGCAGTCTACGTTGCAGATGTGACGCTATTAAGGACATATACCAATGGGGACATATTAACAAATTCTGCAGAATATATGATGATTATACTTGATATTATAAATACATTCATTTTGTCAATGTTATCACTGGGAGTTAACACAATATAATGTATAAAAGTAGAAACTATTGTGGCCCAAAACAGCCTTGCAACAAATGCTAACTTTGTGGCTAATGTTCAATTTCTGTTGAGGTTGTTATCAGAGATATGCTGATTCTACAGTACTCTAAGTCTTTGTATGCTTGTTTAATTAGGTTATATTCTGTTGTAAGGAACACCTTCTATTAAGGATTAATAAAATACACACATACACAAGCTGTAAAGCTCAACTCTGCAAAAACTGTAGTACCACAGAACACTGACCCAGTACTATTGCTGTTTACACTGTCATTAAAGACTACTGTAGGGCGATATCACACGCCTGGTTAGCCACGTCTCCCTAATAGCCTGTCATGTTATCTGAGAATACAGGTGATTTCTATCAAGTGGATAAGCGGCCCTGGTCGATAAGAAACAACTAACAGTCTAACAGGCACCATCAGACCACATTTAACTTGATCAAATGAGTGGAAACATTCATAAAAACACAAGCAAATTGCAAAACAAATGTTTTCCTAATGGAACTGTTTGTCCATTTAATACTACAACACTGTGTAGTATGGAGTGGTACGATCTTGGCACTGTTAACATCTGTTGGGAAGTCAATATACAAATTAAGACAACATGTGAAAAATCAATTAGATAGACTCAGTTACTTGGATCTGCCAAGAGTTTTTTTTTTTTCTTCTTCTTCTTCTTCTTCTTCATCTTCTCTTGCTCTCCTGGGCTCACAATCATGATGAAAACACTTGTGTGACACAGAATAAACTGGTAAACCAGACTTGTCTATACGGTGATTTAACATTAAAACACGATGAAGTTGAAAGGTGAAAAAGTAGTGGAAAACAAAAGGAAGCTATTGGAGGTTATTGCTGAATGGTTGCATGGGGCCTTGAGACAGAGGCTTCGAGCTTATCTTGATCTAAACCAACACAGTGTGGATTCCTCACTGGGCCTGCAATGGTTTTATTGTTTTTTTTTTATATATATATTTTTGTCTTTTCCCTCAATCATTTTCTCGCATTGCTTGTTGCTGTGATACTGAAGGGTCTTTCATCATTACAAAGTATTTTAAGGTATCATTATCTGACCCCATGATGGCAATTTGCTGTAGTTTTGTCTCAAACTTCAAAGGCATAACGCAGTTAAAGCAGTTACTAAGTCAATATGATATCTTTGATAATTTCCTTTACACTGGAGGTAATATTTGACTTTTATTATTTGTTTTATAGTTATTCACTTGGTTGTTTTTTTTTGCACACATCCAGTAGTTTTTGTCAATTGTGAGGGCATTGGATTTATTGACTTATCCATTCTTTAGATTATACTCACTATACTTTAAACTTTTAGATTAACCATAACCATTATATGCCTAACCCTAAGCCTTACCCTAAACTTTAATTTAAGCAGAAATCTATCCTTAACCAAAATCGTCTGTCAAGTTAGGTGACAGTACCTGAACTAAACACAGAGGTGCATGCTAAAAACACATTTACTGAGGAGTTCAGAGGGACAGCACTAAGGTTAATGTGCAAAACTCTAATAAAAAAAGAAAAAGAAAAAAAAAGTATGTCTCTGTGTAGTGTGAGAAAGAGTTTTGTTGCAAGCTTTCCTCAAATACATTTGGAAAACAAGAAATTGCTCTATGTTCTGAGGGGAATGTGTTTTAAAAACAAAGATGGGCCAGCAGAGGAAAATATGTTCGCTAGCACAAATTATTCTTTTAAGAAATGGTACAGAATGTAGTTTTGCACAGCACAATAACAATTATATCCTACTTTCCTTGTTTTCCAGAGGGGCACTTCTACTTCTGTTATCCAGTTTATAAAGAGCATTCTGACATGTTGACTTCACACGTACACAGTTTTACACAGATTGCGATTTCACCGGTAAAATCTCACAAATACGAGGGCCCAACACAACAAAACTGCTCTTTCACATATTATATTGTTACGTCATCGTCCTTAGGGCTTTTACTTCCCTCCCAGCTCTCCCTCCCCCCAGCTCTCCCTCCCAGATGCATGGGACATGTTCCTCTGTGAAGCAACCTGCATAAATCCCATGCAGCCTCTCCACCTCCCAGTATATTTTTTGCTGCATACTGTGGCTCTGAGGCAGTTTTACACCAATTCCCAGGAGGCAGGAGTCTATTTATACAGGATCCTAAAACAGGGCCGTCATACCCCCTCTTTCCCCATCACAGCAGCAGCTTTAGGTGACAATGCTGACACACAGCCACATGATAGTCCAATCTAATCTTTTAATCGCTCTGGTAACTTCATGTCTCCGGGTGAGTTGGGGCAAGCTAGCGGTGGGGATGGGATGTATCGTCTGCAGAGATATGAAATGATCCTTGAACACATAACAAAAACCTCACACAAACTCACATGTAGACTTATACACACTGTCCCGCTCCACCCCACCCCCAGAGTACTATGGCGAAGCCTCATGTATCTGTGGGTATTAACAGATCAGCACAGAGCAGCAGCCACCCTGCTTTAAAGTCTTTTCCTGAGGTAGTGCTTCAGAAGCCTGCTGCAGAGGAGGATAAACGCGTAGCAATCCCCCAGGCCCAGCGCCTCCTCAGCTCCACTCAGCTCTCTCTTTGCTGCCCCCTCCTTCTCCTCCATTCCTCGTTTATCCCCACTCTCCTTCCACCCCTCATTATTTCTATCCCCCTTCTTTTCCTCAGCATCTCATGCTTTCTGTCCTACTATCTGTCCCCACTTTCCCTGTGGCTCTCCATATAATTCTCTCTTCCAAGCCTCCTTATCCTGCTCCCCTCCCATTTTGTGTCCACCCCTTTCTCCATCTTTTGCCCTCATCTTGCTGTTTTTCTTCAGAATTCAGTAATGAACGAGGCTGACGGCACACGTTTGCCACCTTGAGACTGAGGAAATGATGGTTACGCATTGTAACTCTCATCTTTATGTTATTATATCCCGGAAGGCTATGCTCCTCCGAATCCTCATCCACAAAGCTGATCATCAGGGAAACTGGCTCATGGGCAATGAGTTTACAATACATGTTCCTTCACAGACACAACAGTTTTGCACCTTAATGTTTAGTATGACATAGTATTTACAAATGCAAACAACATATTTCCACATTAATTCAGTGATGCAATTAGGATAATTTTCAGAATTAATAACAGACTAAACATTCCTGGAGCTGTTGATACAACCTGGTAGTTGACAATACTTGAGGTCTGAAATATGGCTTTCTGAAATAACAAAACTTCTAGTTCTACTCAACAGTCAGCTTATAGCAATTCAACTTTTAGAAAATATATCCAAGCATATTTTCCTCCTTATCCTCCTCATCCTTCAAGGTGAGATCAAAGGAGCCAAGACAACAGGACTGGTATTTACAATTCACTATTCAATATTTATTGAGTATCACTATTTCCATGATCCTCCTCACACTGAATATATATTTAATCATCTAGGATGTTGTCTATGTGCACAAATATAGCTGAATAATAATGTGATGTCTAGCTTGTACATTGTACATCATTTTAAGCAGATTAAACTTCCTCTGCTGCTTTAAAAATGTGAGGCAACTGAAAAATGTGTTCAGTTCTGTTCAAGTTCAGTTAGTACTAAGACAACAGGCGAGGCTGCTACAACTAATTGTGTGTATTGGGAGTAAGTATACTGGGATAGAAACTGAATTCATTTCAAAACTGTTGATCATGGTTCATCATAATCATCAATACTAACCAGAATCATAACCTTAACCATGATCACTCGTTTTATCATGAAACAACTATGACCTCATTTATCATGCAAAGACACACAGCAACTTTTAATATATATTTTCTACAAAAAACAGAGTTTTGACTCTTAAATAATGCAGCGAGTGAATTCTTTGAGGCACATTAATTCAACTCATCATTTCAAGTCAAAAGACTTGAAGTCAAAACAACTCATGTTTAGTTAGAGCAGGTTCTGATGTCATCTGAAAAGAAACACAATTTAAATGAGCTAATTCCATTAGTTGGCTTTGCTTTTGTACTGTCTACTTGTACTATGAGATGACTTTCTGTGGGGAGTGTGCAGGGAAGCTTCTTTAAATGGAGACATTACATCAAGGTTGATTTAAGTTAACTCAAATAATAAACAGGATGTTTCTGACTTCACAAAATTATTGGTGTGTGAAAATAATAAATAACACCATGTATTGTGAGACTGTCAGAAGAGGGTGTGACTTGAAAAACATCGCATCAGATTTTCTGTTTGTAGAAATGTCTTTTTGGAGACTTTCTGGATTCAGGAAATTGACAGTTTCTACATCCTCTCTGTTATTTTATTGTCAGTCAGTCCCTGAGGGCATCTAAAGATTCTGCAATCCAAAGACGCTGAGAGACCATTGCAGTCAATATATTGCATTGACACCCTGCCAAGACATGCAGACAGAATGAGTCCACTACATGGAAGAAGAAGAGGAAGAAGAAGAAGAAGAAGAAGAAGAAGAAGAAGAAGAAGAAGAAGAAGAAAACAATCGTCTACACAAAGCAACTTCCTTTGAAACAAACCAAAATCTGTAATATATTCATCTGTTCATTGTAAGGGTAAAAGATGTTTATGTCATTCATGAGACAGCAAAACAACTGCGCACTGAAATGTGAGTGAGTGCGGATGACAGTGAGAGACGAAGAGAAAGCTAAAAATGGGTGAAGATACAACTTGCCGGTGGTAATCCCTGTTAAAAACTAGACTGAGAAAGATGGTTAAATAAAGTGACACGAAGACATACAGGCAAACATATTTCCATTCAAGCAGACAGAATGACAAATTAGCATGCAGACAGACTGACAGGCAGACCAGGGAGGGGTAAGCAGGCTGAATCCAAATTAAGCTGATCAGAGCTCACTCTGAGTTAATCTAGTTATGTGGATAAAGGACTTCCCTATGGCTAAAAACACAGCAAGTTGTGACTCAGAATATGTGTGTGCGTGTGTATACATGTGGGAGAAAGAGAGCATGTGCGACTGTCTGTTTCCCAGTATGCACTGTTTGTATCTGTTTATCCATATTTAAATATACCCGCAGACTCATGAGCCTCGAAAGCTTTCTTAACAACTAGTGTTTGCAATCTGTGTTTCGCGCTCTTCTCACTCACTCTCAAACAGAAGCAAACTTCAACAAGTGCCTCAAAAGGCCAGAGATGTATTGATTTGTAAAGCACGACTATGCTAATGACAGACAGGCTGTCAAATCTGACAAGCCTGACAGAGCCTTCACTGATGTGTTTTGTTTGTGTGTTTAAGTCTGAGCATTGTGGGGGGGGGGGTTTGTTGTTTTTTTTGTGTGTGTTTATATGAGAAAATGTGAGAGTGAGTGACGACATGAAGGAGCTGTGTGAGGGATATAGGGAGAGTAAATTGCGAGTGGAATTTCTGAAGTGCATATCGTGCTAAATGAATCCACGCTGGAAGCTTTAGAAAGTCACAAGGGTTCATAGGCATCTCCCTCTCATGTGCATACCACTTCAAACAGCAGTTAGAAAGCAAAACAAAATATTCAAGTCAATCAGTCACCTTTTCTTCATCTCTCTTATGCAGCAATCTTCACCAAAACATATCAAAGGGTAAATTATTACAGGGACGGTTATCAACCACCAGAAATTCAGTAATACCATTGCATTTGGCGAAATTAGGTCCCAAAGAAGAAAAAGACAGAGAAAATGTATCCAAATTCAATCAGCTCTGTGTACACAGCCTGCATATCAAAAAGAATGAGGCAAGGGGAGGAGCTCAAGTAGAAGGCCAAGAGATTTAAGTGTGAAATAAGCTTCAACTTCAAACAACTCCTGATTTTCATGAAATGCTTTCAACACACTGTTGAGCTAGCGTATGCATGTAATGAAAAAGCATTATTTACTACTAAGAAAAGGAAGAGAAGAGCTCCAGACAGAGACAGAAAGAGAGAAGGGGCAATTTCCCTTGCCTTTCTCACTTGGCACAGGGCTCCCCTGTGCAGGGCAGAGAAATAAAACATGGGCTAGGAAACATGACAGTATCCAGTGGAAGTGAGAGAATATGCCTTTAAGATAACACGATCAAGCAAAGGAAAAGGTTCTCTTAGCTGCTCTGGGTTATTCTTATCTGTGTATGGAGCCAGTCTGAACTGAATCCCTGTTAAATTGGTCTATCCAATACAGGCAGGCTGAAGACTGAAAATGTTCAGTGTTGATGTTTATGTCTTGTGGACGAGTTGAGTCTCACAAAATAGGAAAGTAACAATGCATTCAAAAAAAGACCATAACTGTCTAATCTAAAAAGTATAGACTTCTCTATTTAAGAGGAGGCACAGGACTGTAAAGTATTTTAGTTCTGGCATTGACTGTTTTATTATACGGCATGGCATTAGGATTCAGTGAATGGGTCGTTGTAGCACTTTGTTTTTAAGCTTCAGAGCAAGGAACTCAAAGGTTTTTCATACATGTTCACACTAACAATTTACTGTATGTCTGACCTGACATTTTGTCTTTTTTAGTAAAGGAGTTTTTATAAAGCTCAGTTCCACCGGGCTTCAACTCTGAAACATCTTTGCAAAAGCATAAACCTCAAGTCAGCCTCTGTGTGAAAGTGTGCAAGCATTACACTATTGCTCTCAGAGAAGACCTCATTAAGATGTTTCAGGCTGAAAGAGAAAAAAAGAGAAACTACATCTGAAATGGATGATAGATCCAGTCTACCATCTACTTTTTAACAAATGAAAGCTAAAACTTAATAAGAATTGAAGAATATTGAATATTCAACTTAACGCTGAATAACAAACCTCACACATGTACATGTCCAATATGTGCGCAATTGCTGAGCTCCGATGTGATTCAGATGCTCAAGAAAATAGATTTGGGTGTCACTTCACATAATTATACCTGCTTTAAAAATGAAAGAGGATGCATTTACTTGACAGGCTACTTTGCTATTTTGTCTTGTTCGCTCTGTCTTTTCTAGATTTTTTTTTTCTTTCTAAAGCTCTTAGACAGTTAGACAGTTGTGAGCAGGCAATTGTCTTGAAAAATGCGACCCTCAGCATGGACATAAACCGTCTTAATATTGCTTTACTTGTCTTTCCAGATGTTTCTAAAGGTGTTAAAATTGTAGAGCAAACATGTTCAAAGCAGAAGCATGTGTACGCAGACCTCTATATGTTTGCTCCAGTTTGCATTCATCCTAAATGTATATTGTATTTAACATTGTATTTTAGCATCAATAATGTAGCTGAAAACTTTATTGATGGCAAGAAACAATTCCCTGTAATTTATGGTGGCTGCACAGAAACAAATCTTCCTTTCAGGCATGGGCCACAAACACTGCAATTTACACAAGCCAGTAGTACCAAGTAGATTTCTACAATCAGTGCTTCGGTTAAGACAATGTGAATCGCGGGAACTAATGAGAAATAATAAGAGAATAAGGTGTAACTGAACGTCTCACTCAACCTCTATCAACCCTTGCTTTTTTACCTTTCTTTTATCAGCTACAGTCTTTCATCATTATCAATCTCTCTCTGGACATAACTGTAGCTGTGGTTTAGCCCATGAGTAAAAAAAAAAATAAGTCCCTCCCGACGCTAGATGATGAAAGCAGTTCTCCTTCAAACATAATGGAATCTCACATTCAGTGAACAAGTATGCATACATAGAACAAAAGAAACATAAATGTTGAGCCATCATTGTGAAGATGACCTTTAAAAGACTCACTGTGCAATTTGCTAAGAGAAATTATTAGTGACAAAGAACCCATTTCCCATCCACCAATAATTAACCACGCTTTCACCCATAATATTAATCCATACTTTTATGATGGGAAATTGGGATTGCTGAATTCAATTTTCTAAGTTAAACAATTGTGCAAAGGCAAACTAAGCACAGCATTATGTACAGACAAGAGCTGCAGAGTGAAAATGAGCGATGACATTAAGATTTCGATTAACATTTAGATTAACCTCTCCGTATGAAAAGGATTTGGTCTGAAGAGATGTCACCATGAAACAGGATGATCTATGTGATGCTTTTCGACAGATATGAGGCTAAATGACACCTCAAAGTGATGCTTTTATGAGAACAGTGGCATTTGGGGAAATGACCATCAGCTTAACAGCACTCCAGCTTCGTGAAATCAACTTTCCCTTTTTCTCCAGAGCTTTGAAATAATTTGACTGACTGAGCCAAAGCATTTTGAACATGGTGCGTCATTTTCATTTAACACAGGAAAATTAATGAAAATTGTCACCATGAAAATGCCACCAAGGATAATGCTATTGTTGTTTTTTTTTTTCACTTGAGAATGGGTTATTTTTACAATTTAGGCCTGGTCTCTGTTCTTTGTACGTAGATAACTGAGTTTCATTGTCAAGGATTTGACACAAATCTGTATTTTTCAGTTCTTCAAAGCTGAATAAAAATGTATCTGTAGTTATTCTCGTAGGAGCAGCTGCTTAAGGTGAAGCCTTCAAAAGTGCAGGTTTATTAACAGTTAGCTGGATCATAGTCGTGACTTTTTAAGGTGATCTGTGAAGTCATTTTCAGAAACAAATGACTCCTTTTCCAAAAGGTATGATCATTTTAAATGAGAAGATGTAGGCGCTTAAAAAAAACCTCACAGTCTGATGGTTTGATTATGAATTGATTTACTATAGAGTAATGAAGATTTAAATACCAACACAAAATACACAACAAAATAATATAGGTATCCTTATCCAACTGCAAAAAACAAAGATACTCGTCTTGCTCTTAAAAGAATACTGGGAAATGAAATTAAGCAAACAATATGATGGGGTTTTGTAATTTGAATTTAAAATTTATGATTTGTAGGTAGGACTTACAAAACCCAGTGTTGTGTTTGTCCAATATGGCTATAGAAACATTGTGGTTCAATGTGGTGGTTTCACGGCATCTGCAGATATAAAAAGGCTCATTCTAAGGTAACAAAAACATTTCAAATTTTCAGACGAATATAAACTTAAAAAAACTTATTTATGCATTTTATATTCCATTTCTGCTGTGTTCTGTAAACAGAGCCCCCTAACACATTGGATCTTTAATTACATAAGTTTACTAACCACAGATAGATTGTTTTGTGAGCCAAACACTTTCTGCTGAAATGTTTGCAATTGAATCTGTTTAATCTTGAACACACCATTCAGAGTCTAATCACATTCACTCATAATAACTAATTATAAAACAGCCATTTAAGTGTGAAAGCAATGTGCAGCACGGTGTAGAGCAAAATAACACCTGTAATGATAATGTAGCAACACGCCTAAAATGAGACTTATGTCCGTGCTGCAATGCTTTCCAACACACCTACTTCATGTAACTGCAATCACACGATCAGCACATATGAATACTAATATGTTTCAAGTGTTGTTCAAGTTTTAAGTGTCATTTTGCTCTTATTTAAAAAAAAAAAAAAAAAAAGCCACTTCATCCAGGGTCAATAAAACAATAACTGCATTCAAAGAACCAAATTAGCTGGATGAGAATAAATAGGCTTATTTTAGCCTGATAACAGCATGTTAGCCTGAGGTAGTTACTGTAAGCCACACTGAAAGCCCTACACCCCTTATCTCTGATTTCACACCAGTGTAGCTCCAATCCAGATAGATCCAGATGATTGTTATATTAAGGCACATTTTCAGGTCTGAGTCTTAACAAAAAAAACAAAAACAAACAAAAAAAAAGTCATTCAGGTACTTGTTGCAACTGGTGCAGGGTATGCATTAGAACAATATACAGTATAGCCCAATTAAAGCTATGCTACAAGAAAGAACATGTGAATTGATTAAATTTAAATATTAGATTGCTTTATATGAGAGGGGGACAGCACAGAGTATCACCATCTAAGTTAAGAACAATCTTCTTTACATTAAATGAGTTTTCAAACAAGTTTGAAAGATAAGAACATTTATTAATAATAATAATAAATAAAAATAGTTTTCTTTTTTTTTTTTTTTTCTTAAACTACATTTGCATGGGACTGCTTAAAGAAGCTCTTGGATATCAATCGATATATTTGTGTGAGCTCAAAGGGGCATATGGGACAAGCCCCTTGATGATAAGAAAAAGAAATAGTTCACTTTCTGTACAGTCTGATATTAGAAGACTTGCTCATGAAGGCCAGCCTCCTTGGTGAAGGGCAAGTTGTGTGGAGTGTTCAGTACTGATGAGAAAACAACTATGGTTCAATTCGGGGGCTGTTGGTCTGGAAAAAACTCACATCTTGAAAGCTTCTGTTGAATGGCTGTCTAACAGAAGACATGTGTCAGAAATGTGCTTCCAGTTTGATTGTCTGAGGGCTCCCTCTCCTTTGCCTCGTTCTTTCTGCTTTTGTCTCTCCATTTCTGTAGCTGTCTGTCTTCCTCTGGCTTCTGAAAATTGAAGACTGCAGAAAGAATGGCCCACAAACTGCTTTACAAAAATGGTAGAATGACAATGGGGCTGTTAAAACCACTTGGCCATCCTAATGCTCATCCTATCGACGTTATTGATTTCCCATTCTGCTAGCAAACCTCATAGCCCCGTGGAAGGAAGAGGATCCGCCTTGGTGATGGTCAGCAAAGTCATTTTAAATAGATACATAGATCAGCACACACCCTGCCACATTCACACACACATGCCCCATCTAGAACTGAAATAGCTCCATGTTCAAAAGAAGCAGTGACCAAAGTCCAAACTTCAAACTACTCTCACATCAAGCCCTGCCAGTCAGAAAGAAGAGAATTCTTCAGACAGCACGGCAAGTATCTTGTCTTTTAGTCTGTCTGCTCAGCCACTTTTCTACTTCACTTATTCTCCCATGGCAGCCAGAGGCTCTGACCTTGTGTAATGTCCTCCAACTCCAACTGGCCACTCAGAGAAATCGTCCCACTAATAAGAGAATTTAACTTGTTAGCCATCATCGTTAGCTCAAACCACTCTCCCACTTTCTCTGAGTCTACCTGAGAGAGTCCATAAATGCAGACACAAGTGAGAGAAAAATATATAGAAGCTACATGTAAACAGTCACACAGACCTATTCCTAAGGACTTTGCAGATTCTACATCATTGTATTGAAAGATGCTCTGAAATGGATTGAAATTCAAGGCGTTGATGTCTATTTTTCACTGTAAAACATACAAAACTGGATGACTGGGAAAAAAACAAAAGCCATGGGAAATATTGAAGAAACGGTGGATTACAAGACAAGTGATGTGTAGGTACTATAAAATAGAACAAGCTAAAAACAGCAGTGTTGATGAGATAAAGATATCGACAAGGCTATGAAAAAAAGAAATACTGAGTTGCAAAGGCTTTTTGAAGTTTTGACACAATGTACAAGACCGTGTACAGAAGAGCTCAAGCTCTCTGTCTTTTTCCTTTCATCAGATTTGTTTGCTGCTCTGAGGTTAAAAATAGTGCACACCATGCCTAATAGATATTATGCTTTATGGGTACTGTAATAAGATTCATTGACTGCTCAGATCCAATTTATTGCAAAGAATCCTGGAAGAAAATCCTCAATATTATAATCATACGTCCTGCAAATAAGTCAGAAAACAATTTAAAAACTTGTCAACAGTAAGAGAAAAGATTAGTTTTAAGGGCGGTAGTGTTAATCCCATGTTGTAAGAACTGGTCAGGCTGCCTGAATTAGATCATGGTTAAGAGAAATCGATGGTAAAAATATATTTTGGCTTTGGGACGATATTATTCACTCTATAATGAGAAAGCCAACTAGAAGTTTCTCTACTTGCTATTATCATTGTGCTCTATTACCACATTACTTTTGTCAGTACTGGCACATAGAAAATGAATATGAGAATAAATATAATATGAGCACAGGTCTAGCTAATGACAGCCTGCCATTATCTGAAAGTTACTCTGCCTGTCTCGGCAGTCATACTTCACCACACTGGCAGCATAACAGTAGAAATCAGTCACAAGGCTGCTTCATTGTCATAGTCTGAGTCCTCACTAGAGGCAAGAGGCAGCTTACCTTGACCATAAGGCCTTTATCTTCACAATGTGATGAAGACGAACCTGGAAGTCTTGCCTTTTCTCTTCTTTTTTGAATCTGAACTTTAAATTCTGCAAGCTTTCCATAGAAAAAAAACAAAACAAAAAAAAAACACAGAGCACTGAACGACCCTGCCTGAGCAACTATTCATCGACCCATCCAAATGGAACCATTGTTCAGCTGGAAAACTCCACAAGTGGCTGCGGCTCCTGTGGCCACCACATTATGAAGAGGATGGTAGATGTATTGTGAGAGATCTTTCAGACTTTCCTGTCTGTTTGATCATGTTCTAACTGAGTGGTTCCCATTAATGCACAAGGTCTTTACTGGAGAATCTATATGACAAGAGAATCATGTTCAATGAGCAGCCTTTGCAAAAACACATACCACACATACCACAACAAGGTCTCTAATCTTCAGAAATACTTTCTATTCCCTACTACTATTCCCTTATTTCACAAAAATAAATAACATTTAATATATGATAAATAGTTACAGGAAACATGTTCTGTAACAACGTAGAGCACCACCTTACAATTTGATTAAATCAATTATATAATAATAGTAGATGTTATTTTATGTTCATTCACAGAACTGAGATTTACACAACCAAGACAAATCTAGAGTTATCAAGTCCAAATATAGATATATTGCTTGTCTTGCTACAACTTTTATATCAATGTATTCCACTAGTTTCAGTTGCATTTTCAAAAAAAAATGCAGATTTTAGCCTTCTTTCACGGGTGATTCATCCCTACAAACTCTTCCTTCTTGCCAAGGTTTGGTCTATTAATTCCAAAAGTACACAGTCTGTACGCTTTTCTCTCTCATTTACACACACGCACCCAAGAGAAAAGGTCAAGGTCAAGGTCAAGATGTGTCTTAGTCATACTGCACGGGCTCTGCAAACCTGCAGAAATGCTCAAAAATAAACCATTTGCATGGACAAAGTGTAAAAAACGAAAGGTCAAACAACTTACTACTGTTACATAATGCACTAAATTTTTCACTGAGGGCATTTTTGACATAGAAAATAGGACTTAATGAAAAAGCCCCTTGTAAGAAAATAAAGACAAAAGTGAGAGGGGGACAAACTGTCAACCAAAAGATCACCAGGTCGTACCCATTCATTGTGTTGCATTGTTTTTTTTTCTTTTCTCTCTCAAGTGCAACACTCTGAAAAATTGTCCCAGGAGAGGTGACCTGCTTATGTAGTGTGCTTCCCCTTTAACCTAGCTGTAAGCCATTCTCACCTCTCAGATCACTGCCTGGATGTGTGCTTATGTGTGAGTGTGTTCACATGTTAGAGTGCACTGATACGTGTGTGGCTCTGTGTGTGTGTGTGTGTGTGTGTGTGTGTGTGTGTGTGTGTGCGTGCACATGGGAATTTCTTCTTTTTTTTTCATACAAGAGGAAAAGCATTTTTCTTAGTCCTTGTCAACAGCCCAAAGCCATATGAAGCTTCATTATATTATCTTCCCATGCTTCACTGTCTCACACATACACACACACAACTTCTACAGTAGAGCGTTTAAGAGCACAATTATGTCTATAGTTACCAGAGTAATGAAGAAGGCAAGTGTTCTCAGTCACTATTCTGAGGTGTACAGCATAGCGTGACAATGTGCTCTTTATATTTGCTTGCACATGGATGCATGTGTGGGTGTGTGTCTTTGTGTGAGGGTGTGTGTGCGTCCATACACCCATCCCAATGTTATTTACACAGTCTAGCTCTCAAACATTCAATCAGGGGCAGAAAATTGAATGTTCTTTATCTTCCACAGCTTAGCTCAGGTGCAGTTTATATTGGGAAACACCACTAACTCAATCTCCTCTCAATTCATCTACCTTTAGCCTTCTATTCCGCTGGTTTGGCCCTGTGTAATCATAACTGTAATTGATATTTACAGTAGTGGGTCTTGTACGTTTATTCGCTGAATCGTTCAGGTATAATAAAATGGTGTTTAGATGCTTTTGTTTACTTTAAGTTTAACATTGTCAGAACATTGTCACTCGACACTTGAAAGCAGTTGCTGGTAAGGTGTCATGATGATACAGAACTGTGCAGTAGGGTTGGGTCTGGTTCTAGTTTTGTCAGTCCAGTCTGGTGTGCAAGCTTAAACTGGTCGTGCAAAAATACTGATGTGACTGATGATACCAATGTCAATCATTTAGTGGGCGGTATCTCTCTCTCTCTCAACACACCTATCTACAACACATATGGCAAAAAACAGTACGAATCATATCACAGCTAAGCAGATGGTGCAGAGTTAGCAGCGTCTCCACCGTAATGTGTTAATTATTTTTACTGTATTACTTTGTTAATACAAATTCAAACCAAAAGCCCTGTAGTGTTTCAGTAAACAGAAGCCCTTCGTTTCTTAACAAGGTTTTTATTGTGAAACATTTCCCTGTGTTGTGGAAAACTTGGAAATCCACTCTTATTTATGGCTCTCATTATGTTCCACTCAGGAGCAGCTGAGTAATGTGCAGCACTCCGTCGTAAAATTTGGTATTCGGTCTAGTCTTTGGCTTAATATCAAACTGGTTTGAATTTTTGTTTAGATTGGCTTAAGCCTACTTTCCTGCATAACCAGAGTTTTCTGATATTGAACATTTGCATAGGTCTAAATATGTTCTTTATGGCATTTTGTAGACAATGTATACACAACAAGGAATCAAATCAGGTTTTTATTATCAATGTGTCATGTAAAGCAACGATTTCGCAGAGAACGAACTAACAACTTCAAATCTAGACCCTAGAAAACCTCATGTTCAATGCCATCTTTCTACAATGTTGACTACACGATGGCTATGGAACAGTAACAAGTAACTTAAAGGCTTGGTTACAGTGAGGGAAAGAATATGGTTATGGTTTAAAAAAAGCCATCATGAAGTATTGCTCTGAGATGGGTGCTCTTCCATCTCCAGCATGGCAGTCTGACATGCTGAAGGCTCATTCACTACACCGACCTTCACACCCTCACTTTTCACTTGGCTGCATAAAGGGCACACTACTTCCTGCGTTGGCAGGGAACATTGGCATTGGTCATAAATTGTGCGCTGCAGAATCTAAATGGACTGCTTAATTCCTGTTCGGTTAGTAATTTGAAATGTATCTATTTTTATGTTGTTCATTATCTATATCTATATAACGGGTGGTTATTTTAAATATTGGAAAATCACTCACACAGCTCCCTGTATTGACAATGCATTTATTATTTTTGATGACTAATGGGGAGGAACAAATAGTATTTCAGTTGGGATCGTGCCATTAAAAGCATTGGAAGCAAAATGAGTAAATATCTGATAATTGCACTTGAGCAAACAGATTTCATTTCAGGAAAGGGAAAAAGCAAAGATGTACCTGAAATATTCACCAGATATTAACATGCGCATGAGAAAATCTGAGAGCTTGCATCAAGGTCATTGCATAAAATGATCTTTTAAAATGTGAATCTCTTAAACATGTTTCAAAATTACAGGAGGGTGGGAAGGGGGATTGTTTTGTTTTGTCTAGTCCTTATTTTGAAAGCCAATTAGAAATGCATTCACACCATTCCCTTCAATGTGTCATGCATTTGGAAACAGTTTTTTTTTTTTTTTTTTGGTAATCATTTTGATCATTATTTTTGTTCAAAGTCTGGAACTAAATGTGGGTTCTTTTCACCTTGAGTCTTTAATGTCTATGCTACTTGAAAACACCAAAGGACAATGTACTGAAGGTCATACAGTTGTCAAAACACACTATGTATTTAGACGCCAGTAAACACTGCATTCTTTTTGTGGTCATTTGTCAAGAGCAATTGTGGAGAATAACATCAAACAGCAAAAACACTCTCAAGTTTATGCAAATTAACCACATGAGAATTGGGCTAGTGTTTATATTTTGAATCCAGCTAGATGCACAAGGAAATAAACACGCATGCATGCACATGGATACACATGCTTGTGTGTGTGCACAAAAAAATAAAATACATAAAAATTAGTGTACACATGGTGTATTTGAAGGAGTGGAGCACAGTTTCATTGTCAGTCTGCCACTGTAAGCTTGGATCATGTCATTTGGTGATTAGGCCTTTGTGGACTAGAGGTTTCAGAATCGGAGGCCTATACCCATGCACCTAGGGAACAGACGGAACAGACCCCCGCCTTCGCCTCGCTTTGCCTTGCCTTGTCTTGCCAGTCGAAGTCTCTCCCGCCTCTATCTTTTCAGGCTTGGCCAAGAGAGTGTTTAGAAAACAGTGTGTATAAGTGTTCTGTTATCCTTGTATACCGCCTTGCGGGTTTGGAGATGCGTAATTTTCTCACAACAAGGGTTCCCATGATAGCTCTCTGCTTTGAGTAGCTATTAATGCCCTTTCTTGCTCAGTGGTTTGTCAAATACATTAATCTGAGGCCTCGCAATGGATGGAGAGCGGCAAAAGAGGGAAGCTGTAGAAAACAGGAAGAGGAGGAGAGGAGAGAAGAAGAAAAGATAAAATAAACAGACAAAAATAAAGGAAATGCAAATCCATATTCTTTTGACTGATAATCTTTGGCCAAAGCAGAGATTTGGGCACCTGGCCACCACTGCAATCTTGCATGCCTTGTTCTGTCTGTCTAAATACTGACCTCTAGTCAACGAAGCCAAAATTGCTTGAAAATTGCTTTCCCTGGTTCCATGTTTCCCTCATCATGGCAATTTGTTGTGTGGAATTGTGAATCTATCAAACATTATCTGAATCTGCTTGAAAAAGAACCACACTCCTTACAACTTTGATTGGTCCTTTTTTTAGCCTTTTGTGTTGCAGTTGCGTCTGCATATCTGCATAGAGTATGAGAACCTTTCAACACTTAGAGGGAAGTTTAAATTAAAGGCACTTTCTTGGCTGTGCCTTGTTGAAACTCTGCAAACTGCTGCATGTTCAATAAAGCATATTTATTAGAAGCAACACAGCTAATGCAGTGACAAGCTCAATGAAGTGACACTGCAGATTTGATGAAACACTGAGTGCCCCTGGCTATCTTCCCAAAAAATGCTCCAGAAAATGCATGCTAAAAAGACACATTTGGCAAGACAGAACAGACAAAGGACGAGTTCAACTGATGAACCAAGTTCTTACTTAATGCCTTGCAAATATAACACATAAACAAACTGTTATGAACTTTTTATAAAAATGTAACAATGCAACATTGGAAAGTACTAAATATTTGTGAATATTGCGACCATGTAAACATACTGCATCTACAGCACACTGTGTTTTTGCAACTATTGATTGCAAAGTCATTTTATGTGGAAGCTAATGATTATCTAATTAGTAAATTCAGGAAATTGGACTTAGATTAACAATGTTGCAAGATCAAAGAAAATGCTGCACATTACAGACGAGTCTGCAGTGAGAACAGGAAGGGGGTGCCCATGGGATGTGTCGAGTTGAAGGAGATAAACACGCAGCCCGTGAACTCAACATCTCTCGATAATTACAAGGGACTTCAGGGGCTCTTTGTCTGTGGGAAATGAGTTGTGCGTCATGTACGAACACAGTAGCACAGTCTCTGGATTCATTAGATTCCTTATCTAAACAGAGAATAAATAAAACAACATTAAGTTGTGCCGTGGCTATGCTTTCCACTGATTTATACAATTACTCATGGAAAACCAGACATGCACAAACAAGGCGGTAATGACCTGTTACATTGGGCCAGAAGTTATCAAGGGAAAATGTATCTAAAGGGTGTGTGCTAGTAAGTTTTTTTTTTTTCTTCCAGTTCAGTAACAACAAGAGCAGGGAATTAATTTAAAGAAGATGGCCTCTCTTATGATTTACAGTTTGTTTTTATTTCATGAAGCCACTGAACCCCTTTACTGTAAATGATGGCTGGAGATGATGCAGATGTTGTTGCCATTGTGCACAAGCATGTTTAATGAGATGTAGTTCAAAGAATATTTGCAAAAGTATGACTTGCTCTGTTCTTATCATGACAGCAGTGAAGATTTTCTCCATAACTCCTGGTGTATGCAAGGCAATCAGTCCCTTGACGGGTATTTAGCACTTGGCTTCAATACAGTGTCACCTTCTGGCTGAGGGGCTGAATGGAGCCTTACTACTAACTCTCCTGCATAGCAATGACACAGAGAGGATACCAGTGAGGTCTCGCTGATTTCCCTTACATCATTTTAACATCCACTCACTCCGCTTACTGATGCTTCAGTGTAGTCACTGCAAACTTCCCAAACTACACTACTACAATAGTTTAGCCTCCTCACAATTCATTTCCAGCGTATAGTATTATTCATGAGACTTTTTTTTTTTTTTTTTTTTTTTCACGTATGACTGAGATTGAGATCTTTGATTCAGACAAAGAAGGAAGGGTTCATTTAAATCCACTTGCAGACAAAACGCCTGTACTGTGTCTTCACAGTGAACATTAAATGTTTCAGAGTTTAGCAAAGCACAAAGAGAATATCAAAACATTCAACTGATGGGGTGTTCCCATTACATAACCTTACATTTCTCAATTGAATTTCAAAGTGGAAGTTAATGTAAAGTTTCTCAGCACTAGACAGAAGTTGTTGTGCAACGTGATCAGCTAAAAAAGCTTATGTATTTCATTAGATGGATATGAGTAGCAACTACAATGCTGACAGCTTTCAAGCAAGAGTCAGTGGAGTAAGAAGAGGGGGCATTCCCTCACCTCCTCGTTACCCCTCCCTCCTGTCCTTTTTGATCTGACCCTCACCATCACCCCCGACTTCACCTCCCTCATCACCCCCACCTTTACCTGAGCTTCGCATTTCCCAAGGGGCATTAAACTCACTGGCCCTGTTTGATTTAGGCAGGTCGGGTGTCAGTGTTCGCTACAAGCCCATGGTGAACCATGAATAATGGATCTGCCACGGGTCTGAGTCCCCTTGGGACTCCCAGCTGCCCCCTCCCCTCGCTCCTGCTGTGACTGGAATAGTCAATGTCCCATTAACAACCAATGATTCATAAAGGTTCTCACTGCCAGCGCGCGAGAAACAGGAAATGTGAAAGAGAGATTGTTAGCCCGCATTTTCCTTGTTTAAACATTTATGTTTGTATCCATCAAGAACATATATATATATATATATATATATATATATATATACACATAAAAACAAAGAGAATGGCAAGAAATGTCCACATTAAGGCCATTAGACATATGGTTTTGTTGAGTGAGGCAAGGAAGAAACTTTTTCCTCTCTCGTGGCAAACATCTGCTGGGCCTCAAAGAATAACCGACATAACTATGTTTGTGTGCTAATTCCAAAGTATGTGTTTAAGCTTTTTGATATAGGCTTATTATGATGCCCTAGAAGTAATGCAACGGTTATTGCATAAAGGATTTCAAGACTTCCAGCTTCACCGTTACCCAGGACGTAAAACTCAAAGTCCCGCCTCAAGCTTCAAAAGTCCCTGTAGCTTCTTTACATAATCTTTTGTTGATCCTGTTCCTCAAAATTATGCAGTTCCCTTAACCTTAGTTTCCTTAACAAAACTGTGAGGGCACTGCATAATTTGAGTGGTATGATTCAAGTTGAAGGACAATTTAATCTACACAAATGTAGGGTTGATACCTCTGCTGGAAAGAAAGCACTACAGCTGCTTCCTGTCCTTTTGTTCACAACACTTCCTTTTGTCTTTTTTTTCCCCTCTTATTTTCCCTGAGGTGCAATCTTGAAAAAAAACCTACAGTAGCTTCTTCTTGATATAACATCTATTTCAAAGCAAGTAAGAGCTCTACAAATACTTCTTGCTTTACTTTAGAAGTGTGCACATTATATACATCTAACAGAAAATCTGTGTCATTTATAGTGTATGAGTTAAAGCATCTTAAATCTCCTTTACATAAAATAAAAAATAAAGCATATTTCTATGCTACTTGTGTTACAGAAGCAGCCCTCTGGATCAAATGTGGCATATCAACCAAACTTCGAAGAGGGTGAATGTGTTTGGAGAAAGAATTATTAGATACACACTAGATTTAATGTAGTTTGTGTCACTCTGTATGGACTTCATGATTAAAACGGTGCTTTGGTATTGATCGAAATGATGTAGGCGTGAGATTGGGTATATCAGAGGGTCATCAACTTGGCAGTAAAAAGGAATAAATTAATTAATAATTTTGCTAAGTGAAATCTATAATGCACAACTCCGTTCTTGACACACAGTCATGTAAATGCATGTCAATGATTGATATCGCTCTTACAATAGGCTAGCATCATGCTGCACTTGCAGTTGGACCCGAAATTGCATAACAGATTATCCTCATAATCAATATGATCAATCTCGTCATGGACAGGGATGTTTGCAGTGGCGTTTTCCAAACAGCCCTCCACTAATCCTCTGCAGCTATACCAGCCTGCAGGTGACATTTACTGTACACTCCACTTTGTCATTTCACCTTCAACTCCCTTGCTCTCCTTTTCATCAGTCGTCCTTTCTCCCAATCTGCCACCTCCACTTCTTATATGTTGAAACATGACTAGAAAGAACCAGGGGACACTTTCTCCATCAAACTGCTGCTGATAACTTCCTTTCCCCATAGCTGCAAAAGTGCAAAATCTATATTTCTAATTTACAGATAGGTGAGATGAATATCACCACCTGTTGTGGTGAGCAGCTAGATGCCGTGTCAATATCTGTTACATGTTTGCCTCTTTAGTATGCTTGTGGCTTCAACTATGTGTATTAGGATTTAGACACGCTGGGCAGAAATACAGAGAAAATGTGTTCATGAAGATGCATTATTACCACTAGAAACCAACAAAAAATGACCCTGAGTTACTCTGGGGTTCTATCTTGTGACCAATGTGAGTATATCCAAAAGGCTGTGAGAGGTGCATGGACAGTTGTCATTCAGACTGACAAACCAGTCGCAGTGGACCCCCAAACCTTTTAGACATCACAAAGACCCAGGTGCACACACACACACACACACACACACACACACACACACACATTCACACAAATACAGAGGGTTTCATTGTTTTCGCATCAAACACTCTCTAAAGCACACACACATGCCCACATACACATTTCACTCTCCATTACTGAGACTTTATATGAAGCTTGCAATGTCACATTGCTGCACCATAAGTATGCAGGTAGAAGGGCAAAGACTCATGAAGCTGGAACCTGTCTGTTAAATCATATCCCCACCAGTAACACTGCAATGGGAAAGTATGGGGGATAATTAGCAAAAATTATGCTGTTTCACTTGAGCTTGGGAGCCATTCAAACAAATATGCTCTTTGAAGTCTATGTAAGTCAGAGTAGGTGGCCAAAACTATTTTGAATTCAGTCAATTCAAGAGGAGGGTATCATTTTGAATTCAAATGAGTGTTGAAACAAAGAGCATTGGTTTATTCTGCTAGGCCAAAGGCCTGTTACAACATTTTATTTAAAAGCATCTCATGTTTCCCCAACCATAATTAGCATTTTAAAGCTGGTACACTGCACACAGCTGAAGAGGAGCTTTCGCGTCACATACATGGTGCAAACGTGCTAACACAGGACAGAAGTAAATGGGAGTCGAAAACCATTTCTTCTATTACAAACTACCACTTAATGTGCCCTGTCTGCTGTTAATTACTGTACTTACAGATGGGAAAAAGCATTCTTTGACAGTACAGCGCTTTGTCCAGTCATGATCAGATGAGCAAGGAGCTTAGTAGTCTGAGAGGAGAGTCAGCAGGGGACATGTGTTAGCTCTGCATTTATAAACTCTGAATAAATGAAGACAGATTAGCTAGTCGTAACTCCCATTCACTATGTGATGCTAATACATGCCTTTTAGATATTATAGCAGTTTCAGCCTCGTGTACGCTTGGAAATTCTGACAGACAAGTTGAAAATGTCAGCTGTCAGCTCGAGTGTTTGTCTATCATCTCTCAGCTGTTGTTGAATGCCTGCCTCAAACTCATGTGACATACAGTGCGAGTGAATTGGAAAAGGAGGAGAGGGTTTTTCAGTCATGAGTCTTCTGAAGCAAAATGAATTCCTGACAGACTTTGTGCACTTGAAAGGATTGACTCAAAACAAAACCACGAGATGTCAATGTTGGCCACTGAGCCTCTACTGGATAATGGATTTAGAAATACAGCATTGGATAGGATGACAGAAAGGCTGTATGGCTGTATTTAAATAATAAATAAATATTATGAATGAACTGCAGACTGGATGGTTGAAAAATTGATAGATGAAAAAGAGGACTGGACAATGAATAGATTGAAGGGTTAGTTGGTAATCTCATCTTTCCTTTTGCACCTCCTCAACGTCCTAATTGGCTAGATAAGCAAACTGACTGGCTGAGAACGCGAATGGCTAGATGTTAAATTAGCTGCTTTAAGATTGTGAGGCATACTAAACTATAAGCTATCACGAGAAATGAAGGCCAGGCATTTTATGTTTTAGTGCCAAATGCTCTTATCAATACAAGCTTAAAGGAGCTCTGAGCATAATTGTCCTGTTTATCAGTTCTATTACAGGCTTTCTAGAGGCATTGAGCGAGGCCAATAAATACACCGGTACTGTAGAGTTACAGTGTAATACCCCATCTCACTTGATAGATCTCTAATAAACAGTGCATCCCTCACAAAAAAGAATTATGCTATCTATTCCAATGTCTTCTAGGGTGCAATGTCTCCCATACCAAAGCAATCACCAGAGGAGCCTATACAACACTGTCAGAATCATCATTTATATGTGTAGTTAAGGCGAGTTTCACTGTTATATGTAACATGTATTTATAATAAATGATTATGAACTATTTACCTACACTTGCAAGTGGTACATTTACATGAATAATTAAATAAAAAGTAATTATGATGGGTGAAAGAGCAAGGTGAAATGAAATGTTTGTTAGGTAATTTTCGGATGAACAATTGAAATATTAGTAATTTGGTGGCCCACTGTGTGTGTGTGTTGTAATTGCATAGTGGAATGTCAACACTGTGTAATTAAAATACAACATTTTAGGAAAAAATAAATTATACAAAGACAGCAAAAGATTCTGATTCAATATTTACACCAATATGTCATTGTTTCGACCTGAACATTTTGAGTGATATTGGCTTTTGGGGCTGCAGCAAAAACTTTGCAGATTGCAGCAAGATGATGAAAGGTTAGGAAAATGTTTCCATCAATAAATTCAATATGGTTGCACCACCAAAGGCATACCTTACAGCCCCCCCTTTTCCTTTCTTGTTTGTTGTTTTTTGAGATAAAGCAGTGGTCTTCAAAGTTTTACAGTTCCTTAAACAGCCACTCGAGGCAGGCTATAGAAAAAGTCAATGTCCAACTTGTTTAACAAACAAGAAAGAAGCACACGGTTTTGGTTATATAGCAAATTTTTTATAGAATTCATCTGTTCAAATTATATTAAGGCTTAAAGGTATGCACGTTAACCAGCGTGGCCGCTTTGATTGACAGATGTGTTACAGATGGCTTGTTTGAGCACTCAGGTATTATTCAGCCTGCCTCAGCTCTACCACACAGTTTTTGCCCAAGATGGCGGCAGACAGAGCCACTATACTCTGAGCTTCACAACGACTGGGTGATGTCACGGATATGACGTCCATCTTTTATACTGTCTATGGGCAATTTTCATAAATCCTTAACAAAGATAACTTATTCAATGAAAAGGATTTCAAGTTGAATTTCCGTAAGGGCAAGAGAGCATTAAAAAAAAACATCCATGCACCACCTGAACCTTCTCTATACTATACAGTCTGAGTAAAGTGCTTTTTAACAGTGGTGTAACACAACACAGTTCAACAGCACTCTTTAAATTCCCAAGCCACTTAAGCAGCTGTAAATCAAATAGCAAATACATGGACCACTTTTCCAATTTTCAACCTAGATTGTTTTGTTATAATTGTGTGGAAATAACAACACCTTGATAACATGCCTTCTTCCTGCCATCTGGTGGATGGAATATTACTCAAAATATCTTTATGTCATTCCTGTTATTTTGAGAGATTTAAATTGTACGTGAATAAACACTTATCTAGATTTTTATGTATTTCTCTGTAGCCCTATGCCTCAAATGAGAGGGATCTTTACATTATTCAGCCATTGTGTTAGCATGCTAATAGTGGAGCCTATATATAACAGCTGAGAGTTGCCTACCAGAGAATACCATATGGACAAAAACTAGTGCTGTCAAAAATATTGCGTTATTAACGCGTTAACGCAAAACAATTTTAACGCCGTTAATTTTTTTATCGCGAGATTAACGCTCTTTGTGACCTAGTGAACTTGTAGTTTTTTCATAAGCTGTGGCCACTGCTAGTAACGTTAGAAAAACTACAGGATCCAGCTGTAAACCGGAAGCAAAACAATAAGCGCGCCCCACGCCACCGTATTGTGGATGTCGAGCACGAGATGCTGAAATTGACGCTGCTAACAAAATTATGAATGGAAAAGTTCGTTAGATAAAAGTTATCTGTGTGTATTGTCGGTGTGAACTGAGTTATCATCGTAGCACATCCAGTCTGAAATACCACTTGATGGCCAAACACACCGGCAATTTAAATTCTCCGCCTCCTCCGCGTCATAACCAGGCGACAATGGATGGATTTATTTTGTATCACCCTGTTTTGAAGGTTGTTGAGGGGGCTGTTTTTGTGACTAGGTATTTATTTTTTTGTCATCTGTTTATTGATAGTGTTGCTTTGTTTGAGATTTTGCTTCAGACGTGAATGGCTGTAACACTACATGTTGTTGTTGTGGTTTGCAATAAAAAAACATTTGCACAAAGCAAGCCTATCCACTTTTCCATGTTGATAAGAGTATTAAAATGATAATTCAAGGGACATTTAGAATAGATAAAAATGTGCGATTAATTTGCGATTAATCGCGAGTTAACTATGACGTTCATGAGATTAATCGCGATTAAATATTTTAATCGATTGACAGCACTAACAAAAACAACTATAAGATAAAACTTGCAGTAAGAAACAGTATTAAAGGGCTGATAAACGAACAAAGTATTAGGTTAAAAACTCACTCAGAAGTAAACTCTCTTATTCCTGTTGCCTTATAGTTGATTTGTCCTTGACTTGGTAGCACTAAGAGCTTGGCTGCGGCCAACGTACTTTCTAGCTATTGGCAACCACTCACGATAGTAGCCTGGCTTGCTAACATGAAAGCTCTGGTTGTTGAGAGCTTGAGAGTGTGTGTACCCTGTGTCTAACTAAAATTAAAATATTTTGCCATGGTGCGAGGAATGTGTTTGAGAAGTTAGCTAGCCTCCTATTAGCCTGATGATTGTAGCTGGTTAGCATGTGAACGGTCTTCATTTTGCATTCTATAAAACATTGGAATAGGCTAGTATGTTTGGTACATACAAACATAAACGCTGGCTGTAGTCTGCACATTTCAAAGTAATACAGTGTAAAGTACAGTTTGACTTATGCATTGGAACATGGATGTTCTACAGTTAGTGCTAAAGAAAAAGGCTGACTGACATTGAAGTAAAGCACTGAAACACAACAAATTATTTTTTGGGCTTTATGTGGTTGAAATATGTTTTTTCTTCCCTATCTACAGCAGTGCGTTAGCACTGTTGCTATACTGGGAACCCTGTCTGCTTCTCCAAACTGGGGGCGTATTGACTGCTGTCAACTGTAGGTAATACACTGATTATGGATAAGTACCTCATACAACTCCACTTAAAAATACCCAAACTATTTGTTACAGCAGCAAAAAATAGGCAATTACTGTGATTGTTGCTAAATTGATGCTAATTAGTACATACACATTGATACAACTCCACAATAATGATGATGAGATATTTTATTTTAATTTTAATTTTTTATTTTTTTTACAAGAGTGAGTTGGCTACCGCAAAATAGGTTATACAACTGAATCCCACCAAGGCCTCTCTTTTATGTGTTGTAAAGAAAAACATTGCAGAGAATAAATCTATTTTGACATTGAATGTCATTGTAGAAGTGAATTAGAAGAAACTGAGGGCAAAGTGATTGAAAAGAGAGATGATAAAGTGAAGAGGACCACAGCAGCGATTAATATCATTTGCCGGTAAATCCAGGTTTTGCCAGTTTTCCAATCATAGATGAAACTTGGAGCCAAAGCGGTACTGTGAACTGGGGCGGCTTCACAATCCCCTCGCTCAGAAGTATTGTTATGTCTCTTGGGTATTATCTTACAAAGCCCATTATGCCACAGAAACAAAGAGGAGACACAGGCCCAGAACTGTAGTAACTCTAGTGTGCATGCGAACGTGCACACACAATACACACTGACACTCACGCATAGTGGTTTAATCTTTGCAAAGATATGTATTATCAGTACAAATCCCAGCGTGGCCCCGGATTACTGATACGTGTGCATGCAGCTGTGCACCATTAAAAACAGATGTGACATCTTCATGTCATAAATTTCCTGAGACAGATAATGTGAGTACAGCAAATTCAGCAATGTGTAAACAATACATAAAAAAACGCCCAAACACTTACACCACGTCACCCACTGAAGCTTGTAATTTCTTGTGGATGTTCAGTGAATTAAGCCAGTACAGTCATAATCACTGGTGCTGTCAGAGGCATATGCACTTGCTCATTCAGATGTGAGCCTGGTCTCCCACAATTTTGTTAAATGAGCACTCGCGTTGCAATATAAATACATGCACTGTACACAAAATTGCAGATTGCGCTTCGGTTCTGCAATTCAAATTTAAGGTTGAGGTTAGTCACTCATTTCTCTAATTTCTAGTCGACCACCATCCAGCTCAAAAGGCCATTTCTGAGCATGACTCTTGAGCCTTTCGGACAACTGGTGTTTTCAAATCATCTTATATAAATACAGTACCATGTATAAGTACTATGTACTGTATATGAAGGCTGTGCTGTTCCCAATAAAGAAGTACATTCCTGCTCAAAATGTCACAACCATGGGAACTGCTCAAAGACATTTCAAATCTGCCATCAACCATCTAAAAGCGCAACTTATGTATGTTTTAGAGTCTAGTCAACACTTGTCTGTGAAAAGAGCCTCAGCTCACTGGAGAGGGAACTTTTCAAAACCGTCTTGGCAGATCTGCTTTGTAACCTTACTAACTTTGTTGGATGAGCCTCTGAGAGATTTAAGGTTTTTGTGGGATTGCAAATCTGAGAAGGAACATACTCTTGAGAGTGTCATGCAGTACATGATCCAATCTGATACTTATGGTGTTCACTGTGTCTTTTCCTTCTCTCTGAGTTGTTTTTATAGCTTTTAAGAGTAGAGGTACTGATGCACAGATTGAGTGACTATGACCTTGAGGCTTACTGTGTATTTTGGATTTTTCAGCAGGTTTATAGCTGTATACAGTTGAAGTAGTCAGCCTGCAAAGTCAGCAGATCTTATAACCCGACATCACACCCGTCATTTGTTTATTATTATTATTATTTATCATGTTAATGATGGCTTGCATCGTTGTTTCAAATGTGTTTCTCCCGTGCTTGTGCTTTTCGATGCTCTAATATGCTTCTTTCTTTTTTCTCATTTGCACATTTGTACAAAGGACATCATGTTTTAGATAAGCCGAGAATAAGAAAGTATAAAAGCAATTGCTCCTGCGTACGACTCCCCTGAGCAGCTGGTGTTGGTGTTCTTCTTCTCTGGCATTATATCTACATTAAAGTTTGAAATGTCCTTTCAATTGAAAATTGGGTTCTTAGCATACTTGTGAAGGTCCCAAAGCAAGCACTAATGGGAGGAAAAAAAACCTTCATTTCTCTATTTTATTCTTAAGTTAGGCCTTTTTTCTTCTCTTTCAACACCTCTCTTCTTTGTTTTTTGTTTTTTCTATGAACAATCCAGCTGGTTACATGGATAAATTAGTTTACTGCAACATATGCAAAAGCAACATATTGTTTGTTTAAATAGATTATTACAGGCTGCTTGTAAAACGTACTGTAAACGACTTGCACAGAACAGAACATTTCTATGATAGGTTGACTCCATGTCATTTTATAAACATGAATAGCTCATCTATTATTCTGCTAACATGTTATTTATGCAACTTCCTGTGAGATGGCTTGATGAAGCCAATAAGTGTTTTTCTTTAGTGCACGTTCACTGTAGAACATCAAGACGTGATATTTGTGAGCATGATTGGTGCCAGAGATAACTTGCAACATGCGACTCCATTTGATCAAACGGTGAAAATGCTCACATCTAAAAGCCAGCTTATCATTATTTTAGATTTAATATTCAGCTGTCACATTTGTATCAGCTCTTTCCTACATCATTAACTAATGCTGAATCATTTAAATTACATATTAATACTAATAACAGATTAACTAATGACATTGTAAATGTGTGTGATATATGAAATAAGTCGTAACATGATAGTTTTGATAATTTTGCCTAATAAAAAGTTAAAATATATGAGATGTCACTACAATAGGCTCCAATTACTGATATTATTAGATTTTGAATATACTGATTCATCTTGTGGATATTTGCGATTTGCTCTTGAAGTTGATGATTAAAATATTAATTTTGGTTGAAATTAAATTAGTTGTGCTATGATAAAACATTAGTTAAATGCAAATGCAAATGTTGAATAAATAACTGCAGCATGTATAAACGTGCAAGAAACTAGAAATAGCTCTTATACTAGAATGCGGATTATCTTAAAATTCAATGATACTGCCATTGATATTTTTTGGTTCCATTTTTTGGAGGGGTAAAAAGCCTTTTTTTTTTTTCAGAGAGCATTGCTGCAACTAGGCACACAGAGCTGGTGAGACCTTTACATCTTCAGTTGGGAATGTCGGAATGAGGAGGTGGAACCTGCAGTGGATAAATGGAAGAAGAAATTACGGGCCATGCTCTTTCGCCAGGGCTTAAATTGGACAGTGGAATAAACCTTAATATGTCATCACTATGACTCAACATGACACCTCACTGGTCATTAAGCAGACAAATGATGGTCTGGGCTCAGCAGAGCTGAGGCAGTTGGAAATGTTGCAGGTTGTTGCAAGAGAACCAAGAAAGAGAAGCAGAAGCAACCTACAACCTTTCATAATGTCAACATTGGGCTACCAGATGAAGCTAGAAAAACATGTGCATACCTACAGGGAACTTACTTAATCTAACCTGGATGTCTTTGGACTGTCTAAAGAAAGTCAAGGACTAAAAGGAAACCTCTGCACACATTGAGATAACATACAAACTCTGAACTATAATCATTTCTCTTGATGTAAGGCCACAGATACAGACAGAGAGAACAGAGGGACAATTGAAGAATTATGAAGCAAGTCATAGAGGAGACAGAAAGAGAATGAGTGCATAAGACAGAGAGATAGAGACAAAGATAGACAATACACAAAAGAAAAGGCCATCTTATAATCTGAGCTGTATTGTTATAGAACAGATAACTATGGACACAATTTCCAAACGCAGGAGCTCAACATTTTATCTTAAAGCCCTTAGTACACAGCATATCCAATTGCAGTGACCTGAATGCAAAACATGTCAAAATGTCTCACATTACACATCAGTTTCCATTTATTTTATTTAATTTTGGTGACATTTCATCCAGCTCGTGTAGCATTGATTTTTACAGTCACTCCAGACACCAAATGCGCAGAGCACAATGAGCATTGAGATACTGTTGGATAAGTGATATTTGACTTTTATGCAAGTTTCTCATTGTCTGCTACCAAGGGAGTAATGAGGATTATGTCAAAGTTTCATGACTTCTTAACAATATAGCCTTTTTCGTACCCACTTGGGAACAAGTCTGGAGGATATTATTGAATTTTGCTCCATTATGAGGTATTGTGGAGATTATGCTTTTCCTATTGAAAGGAAAAAATGAGATATAACTCAGCGTTATCAGGTATTTATCTGGTATGTTGAGCTGAAGGCTTTGCTGTCCAGCACAGACAGCTCAATTGATGGATTCCTGGCCATAATCTGACGGTGATGCAGGGTGATTACTCAAGCAGACTGACCTCAGTGCATGTTGGTGCCATCACACAGAGAGGCCTCAAGGGCTGCCGCAGAGTAAAGGGGTCTATAAATGATGATTAGGACTCATAATGATGACATGGGAGATGTTTCTTGCACATTTATGACCTCTAACAGCAGTAAATAGTACTTATTTAGGTGTTAGTGTTAGTTTAGATTTCAAATTGGTTCCCCACAACATGCTAAAATTCTCAATTTTTTTACAAGGGAAGAAACATTCGCTGGCACGTTGCATTACTCTTAATACATTTATGTGTATGTACATATTTATCTGTGTGCATGTTGGTGTGTGTGTGTTTGTTTGTTTGTTCGTTTGCACGATTGTGTGTAAGCATGCTTTACAAAGAGCTAATACCATTAGTAAGATTGTGCAATGATCCCCATGAGTGTGTTCCTAGTGCATAATTCAGCAAACACAGAAAAAACTTTAAAAATCTGATCCTGACGTGTGCTACTGGGTGGCAGTAAGACGAAAGAGCATTAGGGAGTATTTTATAAAACCGTACCATGCACATCATACCTAAACTATTCAATCTTCCACCCCTTTCCCAGAGAAGAAAATTCCACTGCACAATCAAACTTGTAATTTTTGCATCGCATCATACTTTAGTGGCTCATTTTCTCATGGCTGAGACAAGGATTTGCTCATATGGCTCAGCATCACTTTAACCACAATTATTTAAGGATGTCTTTTCTATTATGCCTCTGCAAGGTGCCAGCTGCATCACATTGGAAAACAACTTACACTTCCAAGTCCCTAAAAGGTCTGTAATAAGAGTTATTACTTTGCCCGGAGGAAGTGATATCCATGCAGACTGCAGACACATTTCTTGAAGCTGCCACTTACTACACACCTGCTGTTCCCTGTCAGTCCAGGTACAATGTTAGTGTTATATATTATTACAGTGCAAGAGTTATTATAGTATTGTACCTCTATGAGTTCTGCATTATGCTTATTATAATATTACCAATAGTATTCATCATCTCTCTTTTCAATGCTGCAAAGCAGAAAGTGGAAAAGAGCTGCTATTGCAGTCTTTAAAGCGACTGATATGTTTGCTATAGCATGACAGCTATGTACATTTTCTATTGCTGTAACAAGTAGTGTACATGACATTATACTATAATACATTTTTCACTTTACATCAGCATTGTGACTACTATAAAATACTGTATGTTTTCTCATTCAATTTTTAATTGTCACTTATTAGATAATGTACCTTCTGAAGAACAAGACAAAGGAAATATTACTGTTTTTGCAATCAGTTCCATGTTACACACCAAAATCATTATCCTAGAACTATTCATCAGCCACAAGATTAAAATGTCAGAGAGAGATGGTAATGAGAAAGAGAAAGAGAGAGAGAGAGAGAAAGAAACAGAGGAAGACAAAGACAAAGAAAAGTACCCAAAGCCTGTGTTAGCCGCACAGAGGTGCCAACTGTCTGTTGCTAGGCTGAATTACCAGACATTCAGCTTTGCTGTGTAATTTTAACAAATGTACAAATTCTGTATTGATGTTTGCCATTGTCTTATCTGCTTATTCCTACTCAGGGTCACAAGGTGTTGGAGCCAGTCCCAGCATAGATTGTAGAGAAGGCTGGAAAATACCCTTGACAAGTTGCCAGTACACAGATGGACTCACATAGATAGACACTCACTTGCACTCAATTTCGATGAATGGGCAATCTGTGGTCTCCAATCAACCTGACATGCATGAATTTGAACTATGGCAGGTAACTGGGGCAGCTGGAGGAAACCCAGAAACGTAGATTAGTCTTTCTCTGAGCCACCTTGCTGAGCTTTTGTGCATACTAAATTAATATAAAACAAATGATCTAATGGGAAGCATTTGGATAAAAACTGCAGGAAATACTCAATTGTAGCATCTACGAAATATTTAGTCACAAGGTAAACAATCTGGCGTTCTTGTCATCCATTTATCTTCTGAAAACAGCTGAGCTGTTGACTTACCAAACTGAGCAAGTTAAAACATAAAATAGGATTATTTTAATAATGAAGCATTTCATAGTCTAGTTTGCAGGCCGACTAAACTGCAGAGAGAGGTCTTTACTGTCATGGCTGTACCTAAGTCACTCTGTAAGTCTTTGAAACTGACAGCCCATCATAAATCTCATTTCAGGGACACTCGTTGTCAATGAGCATCCTCAGTCTGCAAAAATGTCACCTTATACTGCCAGTAGATAATCATAGATGAGACAAGAGCTGAAAAAACATGAGCCTCCTCTGTCAAACAGAATAAAACTCATATTTACTGACATTACAGTCAGTTGGCAAGAAGAGAAAAAAAATTAACCACTATTGAGCGTAGACTGCTTACTTATTAAAATGACCCCAAAGCCTATTTTCACACTGGTTTGCATGCATGAATCTGGAAGCAAACAAAACAATATGATAATAACTTATTCTTCCTCACATCACCTCTAATCCTTTGTTCATTTTAATCTCTTGCAAAAATCCCTTCATATCTGTGCGCAAGTGTGTTTGTGCATGAACATGTATGAATGCAGTGAATCACTGCGTTTGTGAGTCTCAATACACACCCAATATTTCAGCCTCGAAAATGTGGATGACTTTCCCTTTCTTGGCAGCCTTCATCCCTCCAAAGCCGACACTGACGCAGAAATACGCCACCGCATAAGCTCTGCCAGTGGGGTTATGCCAGACTCCGAAGAGGAGTCTTTGTGAACCGTGACATCCAGGTGAAGAAGTGCCTGTTTACAAAGCAGTTGTTCTTCCCACTCCAGTGCAAGAGGCACAATCCTAGACCTGCAGACCAGCTACAGAAGGCAGATTGACTACCTGGATCCCATCACTGAAGATGGAATCCTGCCTCCAGGAAATCATGCACATTAGGTAAAAAGGAACAGGAACAAACAACAGAACACTGAACATGGAAATACCATTCTTCATCCATCAACAATGTGCTGTAAATCAGCTGCAACATGTTCATCTTAAAGCAGAGCTTCTTATTCTCAGCTGTATGCCAAGGTGCAGGTTTCTGACCCACAGGATAAGATGGTCAGATCATGATTTTAAAACACCATGAAAATTCACATAATGTTCAGCAAATGAATTAGTCTGCCTAAAAGTCCTTTGTTAAATTCACTGCCCAAAGGTCCTTTCATGGTTTCATTCACTGCACATTTGAAAGCATGTATTCAGATGTAGTTTGAACTCTCCATTCAGCAGTGGCCCCCTTTTGCTCCAAATGGCTGAAAAGACAGATCCCAGATCAACTGATTTTACTGCATCATAAGGACAGATGGACTCAGCAGCTGTCTGAATCTTGTTACAGAAAAATTACAGAAATGTATCTGCAATCTTCAAAAATGTGAATCTAACCAGTGCTGTCTCCTCCGACTTTTTTAGTTTGAAAAAAAATTCTTATCATTAAGAGAAAAATCTTTGAGCTACTTTCAAATACAAATATAAAAAGCACCCATCACCCAGTATCACCCAGCACCCAAAATATGGAATTTTTTTGCATCTGTAGCTGATTCTGGATATTCTATTAAGCAAAATACATTTCTATGTTTTTTTAAGGTTTGTATGAACGTTCAAATATTAATCAACCATTTCATCTTTTCCCGAGAGTTAGATCAATACTGCTTTCATATATTCTACATATGAAGCCAGAACCAGCAGGCAATTAGCTTATTTAGTTAGAAGTTACTCTGAATTTTACTAATTAACATGACATTAGGTCCTGTATAGAAATTGCTGTATCACAACCTGTCACTTCTAAACGTCTGTTTGTGGTCAGACTAAACAAGTATGATATAATGTTAATGTTAATTAAAAAGGTATTTAAAAGGATTTTTGAAGTTTTAAAGACAGAGCCAGGCAAGCTGTTTCCCCCTGCTTCCAGTCTTTACTCTAAGCTAAGGTAAGCTAAGCTTCTCACTTTGTATAGCTTCGTACTTCGGAATGTTAAAGTGAAATGAATGAAAATGTCTAAATATTCTTTTTAACTTGAGTGACTGTCGATAAATAAAGATGATATTTTGAACAGCACAGTGGACTATAGTAAAGAGCTTGCTCCAACACAATCTCAAAGTAATTTACCCCCTAACACTGCTGCAACAAAAAGCAAAAAAACCTGTATTAGTAGCCTGTTTCATCACAAGTAAAAGCATAAAAAATAGCTGGGTTTCCTCAGCAAAGCCACGGGACTCAGAAATGGTTGGATCAAAGTGTTGCCTGTAACCCTCTCCTTGAAATCAGGTACAAACAGGGCTGTAAAATCAGCCCGTCCACAGCCGTCAGCTCTCTATCTCCTACCTAGTGATTCCATCACAGAGCTCAAGAGTTAATATGGCTGATGCAGTCCATGCGCGGAGGGGGTAATGAAGTGACTAAGGGCTGACCGTCCCTGACCGGCGACAAGACAGCAGGTGCGAGCAGTGAGGGGTGTGTGATGTGTGTGTGGAAGTGTGTGTTTCTGAAAGACAGGGAGTGAAAGTATACTAAGCTTGCTGAGAATGAACAGGCTCCTAACCACAGGTCCAGATCAATTAGTTGGCCTAATCTGTCCCCTCTCTGTTAGCCATAAAGATCCCCTGCATGGTTTACCCTGTCATTTTCACTGCTACTGAACGTCATCTATCAGCCTCCCTCTCTGTCTCTTTTTTCTGTTTACCACTCTCTCCTCATCTTTCTCTCTCTCTCTCTCTCCCTATGTCTATCCAAGCCATCTCTCTCTTTAGCCACTACGTTTATGCTCCAGCTTGGTAAACGGTAATCAATGTCTCACAACGGTGGACTGCTTCATCCAAACGATTTTTCAGGAGGACTATGTGTGTGTGTGTATGTGAGAGAGAGACAAAGAGAGAGAGAGAGAGAGAGACAGAAGGGAAAGGGAGAGACAGAGTGAGAGATAGAACTTTTACTGTACACACATCAGTATGTGTGTGTGTATTTCGTATGTAAGTAAGCATCTACCTTTGTATATTTATGATTTGTGTGGGTCTATGTGTGTTGAAAAATGTGTGAAAATGCCCGCCTGGAATTGGCACTGACTCCAGGAGCTCACAGTAATGCATTCACTTTTGGTACATAAATCACAATCAGCCCATTCTGCCATCTGGGTTACTGCTACATGGCCCTTGTAATGTACACGCTGGTTAGACCACCGGCTGAATAAATGAGGAGTCCAGGATACAAAGCAGATATGCGTCTGTAATGGACAGTAAGGTGGTGAATTTATTCCGTTTCCTTTTTTTTCTCTCAGAGAAAAGGTCTTTTATACTGTTTCACATAACTGGTAAGACTGTGTGTACTCTGTGTGTGGGCACATGTGTGTCTTTGCATACATCTAACACTCAGCTGTTCTTGGAAACTGTTTACAGGGCCTTGTAACAAAAAAAAAAAAAAAAAAAACACATTCCTACTGTGCTGCGGGTATGATGGCTTTAGTAAAGAAAGAATACTGTAAATGACCACAAGCATTGCTCTAAGGGAATTGCACAATGTTACAGACATTTGATGAGAATTGTAAATATTATTTCAGCGTGGCAGAAAGTACTCTAAAATGTCTGAACACTTAACTTTCTTACCTGTTAAACTGTCCTCAGTTCAGAAAGGATTCACACACTATGTCTTTAAAATATTATGTACTGTGAAAAACAATATTCTATGTTGTCATTCCATGATAATAATAGCATTGTTTATGACCATAAGAATAAAATAAAGACAAGAATACATTCTTGGAAAGGTGTAATGTTATAGAAAAGAATTCTGCTTTAAATCTGCCTGAAGTATTGCTGATCTGTACGCCATTTTCATCCTTTTGTAACCAGCGAAAATCAATTTTCCAAACACAGGGTCAATAAAGGTCATAGTCCTCACCCAGAGGTCCTGCCTCTTTGACGGATTCCTGTACAGATCCGGATCTAATTGGAAAATTAAAGTCATTGATTGGCTTTTGGGACTAGAGGCATTTCTCTCACTTTCCCAAACACCAATTAGCTCAGGATAAATGATAAACTGAGGCATGCCGGCAGTCTCACAAACACACACACATGCAGGCACTGTACGTGTGCATGTACACACCAATACACCATCAAGAACGCAGAAACCCTTAAGGAGTAAACTTGAGCATTTCTAACCTCAGCCAAGGTCACTCAGTAATATCCAAGCTTAAAATGTACCGTAACCCCACGGTCACAAATTATATTGTGCAATATGAAGCACACACACACACACACACAAGTCCTACTACTGGGAATAGCTTATATTTCATCCAGATACCACAGAGATGAAAAGGCTGTCTTCCTGCAAAAACAAATATCAAGTTGGAATGGGAGGTATTAGATCAATTTTGCTGTTGTGATGTGTGCATGGCAGTGCATTGTCTTTTGATATCAATCACAGCACAATGAATCTTTATTTATTAAATTTTTTTCTCTAATGAGAGCTTGAGCTGCCATTTGTCTGTTTAATCAGTGACTGTTTGATGAGTTACACAAATGTCATGTGATATTCAAGTAAATCTAAATGTCATTTACAGACACCACAAATGATTGTCACTACAATCAAATGATTTGTGCAGTCGATCAACTTACAGGCATCAAAATGCAATGAAAGGTTGTGAACTGAGGAGAAAGCTGAGTCCAAATACACAGAAACTGCCGAAAGAGAAGCATGTTGCACACAACTTGGATCTGGTCCAGCAAAATGTGTTAAACAATTTGATCTGTGGATATCCAGTAGTGATGATTACAATGATTTAATATAAAATGACTAAACTCGAAGTCATTAATGCTGATTTTAGTGCTAATTTTAATATGAGCACAGCAGTAACATAACTAAAAACAATTTAAAAAGAGGAAGGACCGACCGTTTTTTGCAACCCTTAGGAGACTTTAACGTTTGTTTGCTTTTTTATCCCCAACAACTGCATCTCTGAAGGAATATCACAAAGGATTAACTCGAATTCAGTGTATTGTTTCCTGCTAAAAAAACAAACAAAAAAAAACAACGTTTTAATGGTAGTGCGTGTCCGCATTCAGTCATTCAACAACGTGGCTTCAGTGCACAGTGGCACACATCCAACTTCCCTAAATGCATCCTGTTGGCGCATCAAGTGGCTGCAGTCCTCGGAAACGCATCCCGCTGTGCAGGAGGTCCGTGCAGTCGTTTTACATCCCTCTAGTTTCATTTAGTCAAGTCGGCAGTGTTGTTGCTACGATTAGGCTGCCCTGCATGTTCACGCATATCTATGCTCTTGATTACAGGTAGCAGCGAATTCTTAACACTGGAGAATTTAAAATTAAAAATCATGCCACACGAAATGCGCACGCCACAACTGCTGCCCAAATCTGTCCGTGTAGATAAATGTATGCGATTATCGACGTACAGTCATATCACAGTTGACCTGCCGGGAACAATTTCATACTTCATCATAACCTAAACCCCGTTACAATTCGCCTCTTTGCCGTTTAATATGATCGGAATCACGGCTGGTCTCCTGCGCATCGCTCATTACCGACTGCACTAACCCGCTGGTAATTTGTGTTAACAAGTGGCAACAAGTTATGTGGTGATGTTCAGCCTTGAAGTACGCATGGAAAAGGTTCAATAAAATGCAAAAGCCACCATTCTGCACCTTCATACACGCACGCGCATGCACTCACAATACAAGCACACAAAAATCACTGTGCATGCATTTATGCAATTTACCTCCATTGCGGTACACACAAAACTCCTACAGTGATATGTCGAAAGGCATAATCCAGCTGAGTCGTATGATTTAAAGACCGAGCCACGGCAGAGCGAACTTTCCCATTAAATTAAAACACCCCCCAAAGTCCTACCTTTGTTAGCGGGTGGCGGAAACAAATGGCTTTGCCTTGACAAGTTGCAGAGGGACGCCGTGATGGCTATTCAACTTGCTGCTGCTCCCGGAATGAAAGGTATACGATCCCCTGTGTGATAACAAAAAAAAAAAATCTGAGGGACGGACGCTCTGTGCGTCCTGTCTGCCACCGCGCTGCGCGTCTGGAGTCTCCGTTTCGAAAAGCGCAGAAAGAGGGACGTTCTCGACACGGCGCGGTGTGGAAAGCCCCTGCTGGTGATGGAGGGAACCTACAAATGAAGTGGTGGAGAGAGGGAAAGAGAGAGAGTAGTAGTATGGCGATCATCGGAACCGCCAATATAAAATATCCTGAGAATTAAGAAGCATTTTTGTTTTTAACCAGCTCCTTTGACAGAACATTATCCTCTCTGATTTTTCAACAGTGTAAATTTACTGAATTGAGTGAGTGAGTGTCTGAAAGCCTACAAGTGTGTGCAGTCTCCTAAAAAAAAGATATGCTAAATACTGTAGATTGATGCCTTTCTCCTTAAATTACACCCTCGTGTTTTTGGCATAATGGCAGCACTGTGCATTTATGCATTATTACAATCATCGCAATTACAGTCAATAGACCAGAAAGAGATGCTTGCGTTTGTTTGTGTATTCTGAAAGAGAACAAAAACAGAAAGCTGAAACATAAACTGAATCCATAACTTTCAGAGCTTTTAGGGCTTTGGCAAAAAAAGGAGATTTCTCCAGCCACAGCCTGGCTTGTTTTCAGATTTTGTTATTCACTTGCATTCCTCAACTTCACTCCTCAGTGGCAACTCACTACAGAAGTGTGCATTGTAATTTACTGTGCAGTGATGTATGTAAATTGTTGAATTCTCGTCAGTGCAAAGAATGAGAGGGGCCACCAGCTGCAGTAAGGGCTGTACCACCTTTTTTTATTACCTGCATGAGTGGCAGAAAACAACAGTAAGCAGAAATTAAGAAATGCTGGAACACAATGGACTGTGATGAAGACCGGAGGTGGTATTCAGATGAATTTTCTTTGGGTATTTGAGAAGGTGGAAATGTCAAGTATGCCTGCTTCCTTGAAGTGGTTCACCTGTTAATCAGAGCATGTGTGTGTGTCTGTCTGGGAAATAGGCATTGAGGGACAAGAATGTGTGAAAGAGAGAGAGAGACTTAGACAAAGAGAGAGAGAGAGAGAGAGAGAGAGAGAGAGGGAGAGGTTTTTGCTGCAGATTCCCCACCATCACAACCAGCTGGAGTCTCTCAGAGGCTCAGTCAGCAAGGTTAGAAGGGTTAGGACGCTGATGTACCAAAAAGCCATCGTGCGGAGACTGTTCACAGTGAGGTGTTGAACAGCCTCCGCACAATGGCTTTTTGGGGGGAAGACTCAGAGAGAGAAAGAGGGGAAGAACGGGGGGAGTCAGAGAGGGGCAGAGGGTGAGAGAGAAAGTGCGAAGGAAACAGGTTATATTTTTTGTCATATTGTGGGGGCTTGATAACTGGCTGTTTAAGAAATTGATAATTCAACTTTCAGAAACACAGACAAAACAGTAGAAATTGTAAATTCATTAAAAAGGTGCTACATAATGATTATGTTAGCATCTGTATTTTTTTTTTTTTATCATAAAGTTATCACATTACCAATTAGCAGCATTTTGGAGCCAACATAATGTTGGTACTATATTGTCAGTTTTTTTCTTCTCTTATGACCACTTTCATTGATGATCCATTTTATCCAAGTTTGGCATGATTTTTAGAGGATCTGTTAATTGCCTGAAGTTGATGAGATGTAAGTGTTGATTTCTCTTTTTTTTTTAGAGCTGACAACATGCTAATTGGCATTTGATCTTTCCATAGTGCTACATTTCCCTTCGCAGCTTCCTATCTTTTCCATTAAATGTCCAAATGAATTTGTCTATCTCGTGCCTGACCCTTAAGGAGTCTTGTCAAAATTAAGATTTTTTTCATATATTTAGCCGTAGCTGAAACAGTTTGGTTGTCTCTCAAACTGAAATTGTCTGAAAGGACAGAATTGAATTACATACATTTCCCTTGTAGCTTATGCTTCAGTATACTTGCTGTCCCTGGTCATTTTACCTAGCCAGCTCTCGGGGGTGGAATTGCTGACTAAGGACGTGTCTCTTGAATATTCCATTTTTCCTCAGCAGCAAGGTGTTGAAACACTGCCTGTGCCTATCGCTCAGGCTCATAATGGGAACCGGAGACCAGCAGCTACAAACATAAATATCTGTGGATATAGTACTGTACGACACAACCAGCAGCAGATCAATACAGGGCAGTGAGTGAGAGAGACAGAGAGAGAGAGAGAGAGAGAGAGAGAGAGCAAGGGGGCATGGGTAAAAGGTCTATAGATGGTAACTGTAGTGTTGCCGGGATACTTCACCATCACAATAATTTATACTATATACTACATCTTCTATGTGGAAATGATTATAAACGAAGCTACTAGTCAAAGGTTACTGAAGCAATCTATTTTCCCCCAATAAAAAAAATGTTTTCTTGTCACAGTTCCTATTGTGTATGATAGACATCTCCTTTCATGATTCTATCCATGCTCACACTTCAATATTGCTTTTGCCCAGTCTGTAAACAATAGCCTACTAGGTTGCAACCACTTGAAGGAGACCCAATTCCTTCCAATTTTCAGTATTCAAAGAAAACCAGCTGGTTTAAAACACCTCTTGCTCATAGACCTACATCATAAACCAACTCAGCATGACTAAAAATGCTGTTAGCTACCTAAATCAGCACCATGGACAACTCCCCTCTTCCATATAGTAGACTGTAGGAGGGACAGCAGCTTCAACCATGGACAACTCCTCATTTCCAGTTGGAAGGCCTTGGCAGAGAGCTGCTTCCAGGTTGATTTTAAATCAGCACTTTGGGCAGTTCATTTCCAAATCGAAAACTGTAGGCAAAAGCTTTTTCAAGGCTGATCACAAATCAGCACCACAGAAAACTCCTTATTTCCAGAGAGTGGGTGAAAGCTGCTTCAAAGCTGATTCGATATCAGCACTATGGACAGCATAAGTTATTCATACGATCTCAGTCCACCAAAAATAATTTCTATTCGGATGGCATAGGCAGCCATCCATAAAGTTGTAATAGACAATAGTGACTTCTTTATCCTCAGTTCACTCCCTATGGGCAGCCACAGTTCTAGACAAAGCAGTCTTTGTTCAGGAGGGGCAGGTGTTGCAAGCATGAGGGAGCCACTTTCAAGACCAATTCAAGTTAAAAAAAAAAAAAAAAAAAAGCACCACTCTAGCTGCTCTAAAATTCACCATATTGGTTCTGTTAAAAAATTGTAAGTTATATGTTTACAGTACTTTTACTCTTAAAAAATCCTGTAACACCAACACAACAAACAGGCACAGAAACAAGGTTACACAAGCAAAGGCACAGCCAATAACAGAAGTGAAGATCTAGGTGCGAAGTTGAGGATATGGAGGTAGGATGCAGATACTGGTTAGACTGAGCTCTTCCAAGAAACTGACATAGATATAATGGACAAAATAGAAAAACATTAAAAATATATATAAATGTAATAAAAGCATCAGTTTAGGTGAAACAAAAGATGAAGACTGTATGGCTATTAGGATATTTACAACAAAACTTTAAACACACCTTGCCAAGATTCAGAAATCAGCAATATTGTTCCCTTACTCCACAAGACTACACGCCAACTCTGTCCATTTTTTTTTTAATTTAATAAAAAATTGTCTGTGCAGTGTGTCAAATTAGGGGGCGTTGACTCATTGAAAGTTCACTCTAGCCATTGCAAGGCCATTTCAATTCAATTTAATTCAATCCAATAAACTGTATTTATCCCTGCAGGCAAGTTTTCATGGTGGAAAAAAATACATTAAAACAACACACATATTGAATATAAAGAGTTGCCAATTCACAAAACATACAGCTCTAGAGAAACAGAGCACTAGCCAATGTTTACCTCCTTACATAAGCTAAAATAAAATTTGCATTTAATTATGTTTAAGCAAGTGTTAAATCTGTACAAGCTCAATTAACAGTAAACTCCAACATTCTGAGATAGCGGAGGTTCATTCACACACTAACAACAAAGGCCATGCAGCTCAATGCAAATAAAAACAGGGCTGCTATTATCAAGCATTAGTTAATAGATAGACATAATGATAGATTGCAACAAGATACTGAAGCTCATACAAAGGGGAGCAAAAGCAACCTGGAGCTTCAGTGTAGCTCTTCTGTATAGCTATATTCCTTATCAGATTCTATCACATCTATCTGTAGTTGTACTGGAGTATATATATATATATATATATATATATATATATATATATATATTTTTTTTTTTTTAACTGTGTCAAAGTGAGCTGCAGGCCCTAGGTTAAAATCAACACACCTGCCAGACATACCCTTCTCAGTTTTGAGAGATCAAAGAAGAGCAACCGGAGGCCCGAATCAATAGTGTATCAACCGTGTTTTAGTATGTGGATTTCAAGCCACTACCTTCTACTTGCAGTCGCTTCCTGCAATGCATTTAAACATGGTGGTTTTGTGTATGGCAGTCCTGGGTTAAGAGGAGTTCTATTAGTCCTATTAGTATCTATAAAGTTGTGAAAAAGAGACTTCTTAAGTTCTTCATAAACAGCCTTACATGTTTATTTATGAAACTGTATTACTTCATTATGTACATGTTTTCAACTGATGACCAGTCAAACATGGCTTAATATTTCTATGAGAACAAGAACTGCTCTGCTTTTTTAGAGAGGCTGAGCAAATTTGTGGTCTTAAATAAACGTTTATGTAATTGGAATCCAGCTAACTTGATTGCATATCAACAAATATATGAAGCAACTGTGAATTAACACTCCTTAAGTGATGATCTATTAAGTGATTAAGAACTAATTATATGGAGTCATATTGACATTTGTTAGTGGTGAACAACAGGAATTCACGATGCATACTTAATTAAGTACAAATTAAGTATTGCATTAAATTAGCTGAGCAATACTTAATTTGTACTCTTACTGTCTTTAAGTTAAGTCCTTAAGTTTTATCTCCTTTATTTACCTGCTTTTTCTGCAATTCTGTTTCCATTTCTAAGCTTGATTTAATCTTCACTCTTCTACTTATCTGCTGCTAAGTTCACATCATGTTGGACTTACTACTTTATATTTTTGAAATCATAGCCTGTGTTACTGCTGTTTTAGCTTAGCTCTGAGTCTCGTCTCGCCTTCTGGCTTTGCCTCTGGTAACTCACAGCTAACACAGCCTCACTAACTGTATTACAATGATTTGTGTTAACTATTTCACATTTGCAGATAGGGTGTCTCTTCTAGAGAGACATGTCAGTCAAACAGAAAAGCTCATCTCTGCTATCAATACCTTAGATGCCACAGGTTTTAAGATAGGCCTGTTAGTGATAGCACTAGCATAGCCTTGTCGGCAGATGATATCCCTCTTTCTGCTGTGTGGTCTGGTCTCCAGTCACCCCTTTTGGCTGCAAAACGATTTTTGACCCTCACCAGTGTTGGGACCACGGAGACTCCACATATGAATTTCGTTCATTGTGTGAATTGAATGGACTTTTATTGTGAAATATGATAGGTCACAGGTCACTTCCTGTCACAGTAACCCGACCCCCTGACCTGGTCAACAAAACCCCTTTTTTTTAAGCTCTCTCTTTCACGCCTCTTTCAAGCGCTCTCCTCCGCTCTAAACAGACCAGAAGAGTCCGTGAGCCTCGGTTCGGTCCGCACAACGCCGACCACCAACGAAAGGACAAAGGATCAGGCCGCAACAGAAGCGCCTACCTGTCCCAAGGCCTCTCTGCTTAGCACGCCGCTAACCGAGAGTGTAGACAAACCAGCGCCTGCAGCACACTGAGTCTGCCAGCTGATTGTAACGAGCGAAGACAAGTTAGCAGGCCGAGCTGTTTCCCAACCCAGCCTTGTTGGTAGTCCTGTTGCCCTGCAGGTCCAACCCCTGCTGACAGGGTTAAACAATCCGTGCTAGTAATAGGGGGGCATCCATTATCTGTATTGTTAGATTAGCATCGCTGGCCACTGTTTTCTACCCTTCAACATAGAGGCTGATCTGAAGGTGCTGGCATCAAGAGGGAGAATAAGGGAACCCAAAACTTTGCAAGAAAGATGAGTCGACAAGGATTAGTTGTCTCTGGTCCCTTCCCTGTGAGGGGTAATGATGAGATAGCTCATCATTGCTGTGAGCGGGGATTTGGTTTTGTTGATTTCTGTCCTTCTTTCTGGGACTTGTCCAGGGCATTCAAACTGCATTTACACAAGTGGTAAATGATATTTTCTGCACTGGAGATGTATTCCTTTCTATAGCTTCTATTACTGGATCTCACTGTGGCATTTGACACCACTGACATCGCTGTATACTCCTAGACCCACTTGAAAATCAAATTGCCATCAGTGAGCTGACTCTTGTGTGGTTAAAGTTTTATTTATCACATTGTGACCACAGTGTGTTTCCACTTGTGAGATTACATCAAAACTTTCTGATGTGAAATCTGGAGTACCTCAGGACTCTATTCTTGGCCTTCTGCTTTTATAGCTTTATATTCACTTCCTGGCCAATGATAGCTGTATGTGCCCATGAAAGCAGATGCTCATACCCCAAATTATTAGAAGCATGCTTGTCTGCTGTGAAAAATTACTTCCTGCTCCTAAAAAATAAATAAATAAAACTGAGATACAGAGATTCCTTTCCTTTTGTTCCTGTTACTACTATCCTTTCACCAGGTCAGTCTTTGTCTCAGTGAATCTATTGAGCCTTCTACTTCTAGTCCATGTTTGTCCTACTGTAAACTTCCTGAAAACCACTGCATCCTGTTCATCCTCTCTTTTCACAGGCTTCTTTGTGCTGGCGCATCCACAGTCCTGAGACCTCTCTCTCTCTCTCTCTCTCTCTCTCTCTCTCTCTCTCTCCTCCATGGCTGTTGGTGCCTCATTCCAGATGTTTTGGATCTGAATCTTCTTCTTGTCTCTCTCTTCCTTGTAGGCATGTTGTCCTTCTCTTTCTCTCCCTCTGTGCGGTTCTTTTCCCACTATCTGGGTGTCTTCATTGTGGAGAGGAGGTCATGCGGCTCCCATCTATTTGGTGGCACCTTGAAATTGTTTGACTTCTTCCTTGAACCATATTCTTCATGTATGTTTATAATCTAATCATAATTCTGTCATCCTGACTGTTCATAATATAATATTACTATGTTGATTTATGCCATACACATAACATCATCATCTGTTTGTCCTTGAAGTGGGATCCCTTTTCTGTAGGGTTCTCCTTCTAATCATTTTCACAGAAAAATGGTTTATTGTGGAGTTTTTCCTTATCCAAATCGAGGGTCTAAGGATAGGGGGTGTCATATGCTGTAAAGATTGTTTGTGATTATGTTTTACTAACTGAGGTTGATATAAACAAAGACAAACAAAAGTAGAAGCCAGTACAATAGAACATGGTGGTCATAGCTATAATTCACAATCACTTAAATGCTTTTAAACACCATAAAATGAAACTAGGCTCTGTAATTTTATTGCTTACAGACTACAGAGCATCATATATCAAAGATTTAAAAAAATACACATCAATATTTAAAATTAAAGTGTAACTGCACCCCTAAATTCTGCTAGCTCCCTCAGTCTCAGCTAATTTAAAAAATGCAAAAATACAGGAGTGAGCGACACACTGGCTACTCAGTGTAGCAGTAACAGCGACCTCGTAGTCAGAGCTAAAGAGCTTACCATGGAGCTAACCAGCCATGAGCAGCTGCTGTCAGACTGTTCATGTTCATGCTATAAATACAGAGTCCACTGGAGCTTCGACAGGCACTACACAGCCGTTTGTAGCCGTTTGTAGCTAAGCTAGCAACTGTGATGTAGCTAAACTCTGCTGGCATGTGTGTGCCTCTTTGAGGGGTGCATAAGATCCTCATATCTGACTTTTGAGTTAGATTTTCACATAGCACATCATCATTGCCCATATATCAATAAAACATTGTTGTCCAAAAATCAATACAACAATTCACATCAAGCAACACTGTCCCAGCGTTTTGCACAGGCTGCAGGCAAGCCCAGTTATCTCGATTTGGTTATCTCGACCATTTGACAGACATCTGAAGTATATCAGCCCGTATCTCTCTGTTCATCTTCTGCAGCATGTGGGGAGAAAAGACTTTCAGATATCACCGAGACTCCCGTAGCCCACAGCTTGATCACAGTCCCCCAGCAGGGGTTGTAAAGTACCACGACTTGATAATCTGTGCTGATTTGATCCTATCTTCTTGCAGGCAGTGGGATCTCCTTCAAAGAGACCCTGCCGGTTGAAACTATCTTCAGATTCTGTGTCACTGCAGCTCTTTCACATTCATTCACCTAAACAATGCTGAAGCACAACATCACAGTTTGAAACAATGCTTTGAAACCTGGTGAGAGAGAAATGAGACAATCATAAAGTTGCACAGTCAATGGGAAAATGAGATGTGAAGGATGACTCTCCTCATCAGATTTAATGTTAGTTTCCTACACATTGTGGAACAGCAAACAGACTGACTCAATGCTAAGCAGTCCAGGAGACCTAAAAATAGCCTTTCATATTTACCACATTAATCTTTCTCTATGCCCCTCGGAGACATTATATTGGGGGGTAAAATCCAGTTATTTTCCCAAAGAGAGTTTCTTTAGTCATATAATATTACCAAGGCATTGCATTACATTGTGTATGTATGTGTGTGAGGGGAAGGGTTTGTTCGTAACACAGAGGCAATTTATTGCCTACCAGCCTATTTCACCAACATCTTAGGAATGTGTGAGGAGGAAATATCAGCACTTTGTGTTCATAACACAATTCTCGAGCCACAGCTCACAAATGGAAAAAGTGCAATATTCCACCATATTCCTATATTAAGCTTGTGCATACTGTTAGGTATTTATATATCAGCAAAGACGTATGCCCTAAGTAGATCCGTACTGAATTGCAGTTGGTCCTGGTTTTTAAATACTTTTTGTGTGATATATTCTTCTCAGAAAGTTGGAAGGTTCTTCACATCACATCACATCACATCACATTATTCAATAGCAATATCTCAAGGCTGTAAGCCTGAACTTGAAAGATGTCGTAGCTTAGAAACACTGCACTGTTGGATATACTTAAAGGAGCACATGTCAAGGTCTGTTGAGCACATCAGCTTAACCTGAGATGCCATAATGTGGGCTTAAATTGTATTTTCCTTTCACAATGTTCAGAAATATAATAATTGTAGCTACCAATCAATGCCATGGCAAAAAAGGGACTACAGTGTGAACCATCACTGAAACTGGCTCAGTTTAAACTTTCAGCATGTTCATTTCTCAAAGATCCAGTGTGTGGGATTTACTGGGATCTATGAGCAGAATATTGCAGATCATTGAATATGTATAGTATGTATGTTGTCATTTGTGTATAATCATGTGAAAATAACGATCATGTTTTCGTTACCATGGATACACATACACATCCATCCATGTTCTGTAAACTGTTGTCCTTAGGAGGGTTGCATGGGGCTGGAGTCTATCCCAGCTGGCACTGGGCGAGAGGCAGGGTACACCATGGACAAGCCACCAATTAACCTATTAACCCATGCAGAGAACACACACAGGGAGAACATGTAATCTCTACAGAAAGGGCTCAGCCAAGGTTCGAACCAGGAACCTTCTTGCTGTGAGCTGACAATGCTAACCACATTACTGATATGGTATGGAATTACAATAATGCAATATTTTTGGATGGACAATGACAGAATCTTTGGGTTTATTTGTAAAAATGTGTTTATTCTCCACCAAGAAAAAAATTTTCATGTTGGTTCCCTTCCAGAGAAGCCGGTGTTTATAATTCTCACTTATTATCAAAATGTATCTAAAGGCACTTAAGATCACCCTGATATCACAGAATGCACAATAACACTAATGTTAGATGTAGATTTTTGATGTATTCTTTAAATGTCATATCCAAAGGCCTGTTCTCCACAGCAGGTGAGGTTGTCTTGGTAGAAGCAGAAATTATTAACAAGCACAAGTGTAAAGTCATGCTGTACCTGTGATATACAGTAGTTATACACACTAATGTCATCTTGTCCATACATTCAAAAAGTATGTGGTCAAAACTAAATATAGTACAACAAATAAAACATTTGTCTAGGCAATTCTTGTGCTGCTTAAAGCTAAATTGTTCTTACAGACTATGTACAGGGAGCAGTTAAATGTGTGGTTATGACAGCTAATTATGGCTATCAGGCTAGTACCCTAAAGCAATAATTTAAATTTATAACTGATGACCAAATAAATGGGTATAGGTGTGTTTGAGCTGTGGATGGAAGTAGATATATTTTGAATGTGTAAGATGATGTGTGTTAAAAGAAAATGGAGCCCTTTCTTCTGGCTGTAATCTATTGTAGGAAAAAACTACTCCTTACTGACCGCTGTGGTGAAAGGGTCTTCACAGCTTGTCCTCTGTGTTACAGCAGCGGAGCCATTTGATTTGACACAAGGTCATGGAGAGCTCTGATTGACATGCACGATACTGCCTTTACCACGAAGGGGTCTGTCTTGGCAGCACCTCGCTCTCTACGCACCTCAGACGGCGATCAGTCATTCACAAGTTCTCTGCCACACGACAGCCTGACATGAGCGGGCAACCTGATAGATTGACTTCAGGAGAGATGGAGAGATTTTTTAAAATGTGCGCTACTGACCGGTTGAACTGACTAAACAGCCACACTGCACAAGACAATCCCAAGAGAGAGGGGTATAACAAATACATGAAAAAGAGAAAATTGGAGGATAATGTGTTGTTTTTGGACATTTTTTTAAAACTCTACAACTGTAATTAAGAAATTTGAAATGTTCTTTGATTTTGATTGTTTTTTTAAAACACAACATGTCAGCATACTGACCCTGAGCATCATTAATGGCTCAGGTCACTCAATTCACAAAATAAATGAGATTTTCCCATTTAATCACAATGGCAATGCTTTTGAGTCTTCTTTGCCATTATTCCAATACAATGGAGCTTAATTCAATGGAATGTTTTTGGGACTCAAAATTACAGAAAAATGTCATATTTTGTATTGCTTTTGTTTTGTCTCGATAGCTCACTGTGAACAGTCTCCATGATAACTACAGTTTACTGTAGTATGACCATCAGCAGTTCTCCTTCTTAATTGTTAGGACTTTTAATGTATTTTCTCCTGCATAAAAGGGACATTGTTCTCTAACAAATGCAATTGTTTGATTCTTTGAGTGCCCCAACTCACCCGCTGTGATAGATTCAGCTTTAAAACCCTGCCACAAATTGGGAACAATCTGGCTAGATATCAGAGGGGAAATAAGAAAATATGTTTTTATTTGTTAGTTAACACCCCTCTGTCACTTCCTTTTGTGTGTGTGTGTTGTGTTCTCGTGGTATGCATAAACAATAAAAACAAAACAAAAAAAGCCCCACCTCCCAACATAAATATGCAGTACATCGGCATCACATATTTTGCATATACAAGATTTCCTACCTTTGAGCCTTTATGGCTGCTAATGCCCTTAAGGCACTAGCCTCCTCCTATCTCTAATAGTGAAATGTGGCATAAAAAGTCATTTAAAAAACAGAGCTATTTTCCAAAGGTTTAGAACATTTGCATGAAATCACATATATGAGAGAAAATGATGGCGAGGCAGTTTTCACATTTCACTTCCAACGAGTCATGCTGCAGTATTATATAGCAATTACAGACATGGTTCACCTCTATTGGCTTAGCCATAAACACTAATTCTCACATAGTGGTGATTAATTTGATTTTCTGACGCTTTAAGGGGAGCTTGGCTCCATAACATATTTAAATTTTTAAAAGGGTTAGAAAAGAAATTTAACTTCAAAAGAAACAAAAAAATAATAATATTGACTGATAACACTGTACATATTCTTTTCCATAATCAGTATGCAATTTGTAAATTAGGTCCAATACATCAAGCTTAACGAAACAATTAAGACCACTATATAAAATTCACACATAAAGCCATGTGAGCAGGTTGTTTTGTATGCACAATAGCTAAAAGCTAAGTGTGCTATTAAAGTTGTTTGTGGTGCCATTACAGGCCTGTCTCTAAAACTGGCATGTTATGACATTAATGTTGATGGTGGTGATTCAGAATCTGCTGACTGCATAGGATCTGAGGCCGATCAATACAGCCTGCATGTATGTAAATGCAGTCATTAAATCTTTCTCCAGTTAGGTGTCTGGATTCAGGAAATGTGTAACAGCTATAGTGAAAGACACAAGAGACAAATAACTCCCATGAGTAAGAGAGGGAAAAAAAGTGTGCTTTTGTTTTTTGGGGACAGTCGCTGTCATTGGTTGATCTAGACATAAGGAACATTTTTGCATGACTCTGCAGAGATGATTAAGTGAAGTTAAGCATATGACAACATCTGCCGCTCTTGAATGCAAATTTGCTGTTGTCCCAGTCACACTATCCACAGTATCAGCAAGAGCATGGCATTGCATTCTTATTAACTAAATCCTCATTTGTATGATAGAAATAGGGCCAGAACGCATGAGCACATTTAATCAGAAAGCCCTGTAGTATCCCTGAAGCCTAAACATTAGTTACCTATGCAGCTTGCATAGTAATAGTCCCATTCTGTTAATGTTTTTGACCTCAGGTACAGTACTTTCTACTCTGTGTTTCATAGTCTGATAGTCAGTGCTTGAAGTTAGAAAAAGAGGACACTTGCAGAAGTGGAAATGTTGACTGCTCTACACTATCTGACCTCAATTACTTTCCCTATAGATAGGATAAGACCCATTAGATAGATTATTCTACTTCCATTGAACACAGTGTAGGAAATTACAAGTGCAGCCCTTTTGGTTTCAGTCACTTGTCTCCATTGTTCCCCATTTTAAGGATACGTGTCTGGATCATTTTTCAGATACATGCAGTAACCATATGTAATACTCGTGCTTTATGCGCGTCAATCCAGATCAGATTTAAAAAACAACGCTTGTAATATTCTGTACTTTTCTTTTTGTCACACATGAACAGAGCCCGCTAAGTCTTTCCTGTGCAGTTTTAGCCTAATATAGCGTACTCTTCTTTCCCTCTGTTGTTGTCAGAAACTATTAAATAAACATAAATATGCCATACGGTTGCACTTGGTGACATGTTCCTTCATTAGATTAATACGCAGCTCAAAATAGCCCTCGACACATCTCTTTGAGTAACGTTTTCTGAAAACTGCAATGCCTAGCTGCTTTAGGAAAATAATTACCCTATTTTTTATATATATATAAATTCAGCTATACATTTATGAAATAAGTTAAATAAGGTTTTCAGGTCCAGTTACTTCCTCTTTTAATCAAAGCAGTCCACAGATAAAAAATCAACTTGGTCTCATGTGTTTTATCACTGAAACACGATACTGCGAAAGAAGGGCTTATGAATATTTACTGTGTTGGTCGAAGTTCATTTTAGACCTGGTGTCAAGTTTAGTTATCAAGTAGGATTTGGTTTAGGATTAAAATTAGTTCAAGGTTATGTCACAGTGTGCACAAACTAAAGCAAATAAAACAAACAGTGCTGAATATTTACAGTTATTGTCACCTGAACCAGAAACACTGAACATCCCAAATGGTTTGTTTCCAAGGCAAAACTCAGCGCTTGTCAGCTGAATAAATAAAGATTTAGGATTAGACCCCAGGCAATTTTGAAAATGGAGGAGGACAGCTTCTGTGAATGGTTAAAATGTTTTCCTAACCAAACACTTTGCACTTTGTGTGTACCATTCCAGATACTTTAAACCCACAGCTCTCCAGTCTCTCTCAGCACCACCACTGCACCCTGAAGAGCATACAAGCTTTTCATCTCTCAACACAACACAGCTCCATGTTTGATCACCCCTTGTCTTTGTAGATAAAAGACAGATAAAGACATTCATCTTGATAAAGCACATACATGGTTTACAGTACACATGTACACTCAATCCTACAAAACAGCTTTTGGAAGTTAAATGACAATACTAGAGGAAATTGTCTATCGTGGTGAATATGCAATATAAAATTTCTGCTTAAATATTTTCCTCTGGTTGCATGCTTCCAAGTGAATTTATGTTAGCATATTCAAGCCTCATTGTAATGCCTCCTGAACAGACATTTCTTATGATAAACAACAGCCAGCCACCATCAAAGCACACATGTAGAAATGGCTGGGGAAAAGTGATGCCTTGCGATGGTTATTAATTCCCTTTAGCCAGACTCATATTTTTCAAGAAAATTAATTCTGCTGACTGATTTGTTTTTGTAATAACCGAATAGTATGCCACTACCATGCTCACTCGCCTGGAACTGACAGAGAGAAGAAAATATCGATTGAGAGGTCCTCACCGTGTGGCTACAGATTTAATGGAGAGATTTGAATTTGTTCTTTTTTTCCCCTATACAACCTTTTCTATAATTAAATATAATAACTAAATAAATTGAAGAATAAATAACATCACAATGGTATTTGAAAGATAAATCCAGGCAGAGCATAGAATAAAGCTGCATAACAAGTCTAAATATTACGCCAGTGAGTGCAAGGTTAAGAAGGAACACTCTGTAATATTGTCAAAAGGGCTTTTTGTTGAAATAATGGCGGTCTCATGAAGGTCTGATCTGAAGAAAAGTGCGGTGAAACAGCATTGGCCTTTTCAGGTGAGCTATGTGCATGACATTTCTCTCATCTGCTCCGGCTCAAAATGTGAAGTCCATATGTTTTCAGCAGAACTGGCATTGCACTATATTTTCCTCAGTTTTTGAGACGGAGAGGACATTTTAAAAACAAGCACTTTCTGGTTTGTCATTCACACACGCCCACATACTCCGTTGCTCTAGTCTCAACTCCCTCTGACAGTGTTACATCTATTGTTCGTGTTCTGAATAAACTAAGGCCCCATGCATTAAAAAAGTCTCTGGGCAGTTTATTTATTTATTTACAGACATTTATTTGTTTCTTTCAATAACATGTAATATGCCCCTGTCAGAATTTGCTTTGTTTTTAGACTTTTTTTAGCCCCCAAAAAGAAGGCAGGTCGGGAGATTGCTGGAGAGGTAGAGGAGAAAACAAAAATGCATCAGCCTAGAATATGCCAGGATTTCTTCTCAAGCAGTGTTATGTACTCCTGTTTGTACTGTGTGTGATGCTGTCTATTGCATGTCACATTCTATGTACACAGTGTAGACTCACTGAGCCAACACTGCTTTGTAAGCATCTTGTAACTCAAGCAACAACAGATGTGGCCATTAGGTTGTAAAAAACATAGAGAGTAGAGTAGAGTCTGCCATATCACCCCATCAGTGTGTAAAATAGCTGTTTTGGAACATGTAGGTGGGTTTATTACTTAGTGTGAGGTTGGGGTAGACAATAAGGACCAGAGATACACTAGTGGTGATAGGATAGACTTTTTTTCAACCAAACAAACATGCAAACTCCCAAATCTTGCAGCATATTACCTTGGTAATACCTTACCTTTTGCTAACTGTATTTGTTGTTAGCTAGCTAGCTCAGTGTTCCTATTGGCTGACTCTGTCTGGACTGGGGGCTTAGAGCACCAGGGCAATGTCAGCGTGTTGGTGTTCACACCTCTAGCACAGGAGCTTTGGGAGGAAGAGATTTGTAGGGGGGGGGGGGCAAAGGGGGAATCCAGGCTGGGAGAATACCAGAATGGGCAGCAGAGCCACAGATCTGCAAGCCTGTCGGCGGGCCTCAACATGTTGGGCCAATTCAGGCCTTTTTTTTGTATACACTGTGCTCAGGTTGGATTCATTTAGTTTCTATCCTTTCATTGTGCCCATACAATCACAGAGCCCTCACACTATTCTGAATATTGTACAAAATACTTTTTACTTTTATGTGCATCATATGTATATTATTCACACACAATATGTGACAGTTCAGTTGACCATGCATCAGGGATAGTTTGGAGTGTGGGAAGTTCCTTAAAATGTTTAATGCTATGGGAAAAGCTGCATTTGGGAAGAGTTTTGAATTTTCTATTCCAACCTGCCACATATGGGGGTCAAGCATATATCTTGAGGTCACTGTACCAGCAGTCTTTGGTTGTGAGAGACAATATATCCTTTCCTTGAGATACAGAGCAGCTGTATGTTTGTGTTGAGGAAAGTAGGTGCATTCTGATCATTACTATGGTAACTAGGGGTTAGAGGATATGACTGTATGACTCACTAGACGCAACAAACCACTAAATGCTAAATGCATTGCCTTATTTGTAGACTAACAACAAATTGACAAATATCTTATGCTGCAGATGCACTGAATATGACATTTATAGACAGAGTAGTTTGGGCACCCTGAAGACATCACGTTACTTTATAATGTCAAAACAGCTGAAAATATCTACAAGGGATTGCAGAAACAGCTTGTGCCAGTTCTCAAGTTTGATTCCTCTGTAATGATAATGTAAGGTGGTGTGGGTAACAGACCAAGGTTCAAACATTGTTGCTGCATTGCAAACTTAGCTGCGCTTGGACTGTCAGGATCACATCTACAACACAGCCCTCCGACATGCTTTGGACATCACTGAACTGTCAGAAACCATCTCAGAGCTTGGTGCAACTTTACCGGCTGTCAAGAAAGTAGTCCAGTACATGAAACAACGTGGTCTGGCAGGCCAATAATCCAAGACTGTTCTGCAAATAGGAAAAATGTATGTATTACACCATATTTGTCATGCTCAAGTCTATCAAGGACATGTATGCTAAGCTAGTGTAGAAGCTGCAAAGCCATGGAGACAGCTAAAGAATGACTGATGTCTCTCCTTTGCATATGTACTACAAAGGCAGCTGAATGATCTGGCAGTGCTTGGAGTGAGAATATTAGTTTAATACCTGCAGCGAACCCACCGCAAAAGAAATGATAAGTTTAGTAAGTAATAAAGGTGATCCCAATTGTGATTCTGTTGCGATGTCAGACATCCTGACTGGCAGCAAACAAGAGAGCTGTGACAGACAAACTGTAAGACCCACCCATCTTGTGCTAAGAATACTGGCATGCAGCAGTAGCAGAAAACACATTCTCAGCCAAGCAGGGAGGATGCTGAAGAAGAGGAAGACATCTCTGAAACCTTCAGTGGTGGATGATGATGACCATCATACATCATTCAACAGTTTTTGTTATATTTTATTAACATTAGCCAATTAGCCAAGAGAAACGTTGTTCTAAAGTAGGCTGTAAATCTCTCTTTACTTATTTGTGCTAGATCACGTGGCTTGGTATTCTCTACTGCATGCTTATGCTTCTCTGAGAGTCGGTATTAATATTTGTGGCCATGATTGTTGGTGGCACTGTGCAGTGGTTATGTTTGAGGGCTGTAATAAATTTGCCTCTTAATTGCATGTGTGTGTGTGTGTGTGTGTGTGTGTGTGTGTGTGTGTGTGTGTGTGTGTGTGTTTCTGCATGAATCAGAGAGAGCTCAAAGTGACATTAGTGTTGATCTTCGGCCATGGTCAGACTTAAGCTGAAAAACTTGGTTGGGCTGGGACCAGGCTAGGGGCTGGAGGTTTTGGCACATGCAGGGTTCTAACCAGAACTAGAGCCAGGCAAGTGGGGAACAAAACTGGGCTTAGAAGCAACAACATAGACATAAACCCAGCCTATGAAACCAAAGGAGGCCAATCTGATGACAGGGAATCCAGTAGCTTTCAGGACTTTGAGTGCATGTGCTGTCTTTCATCTTCACCTTTGCATGTTTGCCCAACTCCCTCTTTTTTTCCTCCTTGCTGACTTATTTAAGGGAGTGATTCCCCAGACTGTGTCTGTAAAACACCAGCTCTCATGCAAAACAGAAACACAGCCACTTCTGATAAAAAAAAGAAAAAACTCACCCCCATCAGAATGTCAACAGGACATGAGCATACCTTCAATTGTCTTCATTGCACTCCAGCCACCTAACATGTTTTTACCCTTCACGGATCTCAGAGTCTGAACAGGAGAGCCTTTTAAGTGCTTCCCCTTCAAGTCTAATGCCTATGCTGTGTTTACACCTAAAACACTCCCCTTCACCCCACAATCAGAGATGTTTTTTTTCGCAGTGCACATCACCAAAAAGCTTCCCCAGTAACGCAACAGCTCAGTTTTATATTGGAGGTTACATAAGGTGAGTGTTGAGGATTTCTGTATTAAAAGACAAACAAATTGTTCATGCTGGAACAACAAAGAAAGCATGGAGTTGGTTAACAATCAGATTTGGTTTTGAGGGGGTCTTGGATAAAAAAAATAAAAATAAAAAAAAACAACAAAAAACGACCCAACATTGCAGATTCATGAACACGATGCACAAAAATAGTTTTGGTACTGCTTGCTTCAGGATCTGTGCAGTTGATGTTTTTTGGAGTTCAGCAGTTAGTGAGTATCTAGAGGGTAGATTTACAACTCTTTCCTTTGATTTAGTGTTTGAGTTATTTCTAAGTCCTCAGTCCTGTGCTTGCACGATACACACACACACACACACACACACACACACACACACACACACATACATACCCCTGACATTATCAGGCCTACACAGAGAATGTGTTTACTCCCAAAACTCCACTTGCTCCCTCAGCTCAAATATTTAGACTGAGAGTCTCAAACTCTTTCCTTTGAATTGAAGTAATTGGTTGGCGTTTGAATCTGAATTTCACAGGCAGAGGATTGCTGCTCAATGTAGTGGAGCGCAAGTACAGTATAGGCTTACAAATATAGTGTGTGTGTGTGTGTGCACTTACGCACGTGTCCAGCTTTATTAGTATGCTATCAGTAGGGCCATATGAAAGTCCCGTCTCCCTCTTTTAAAGTCACTCCAGCCTCTCTTCTCTGTTGCTCACTTGCTCTCACCCCTTTCTATGCAAAGGTCCTGAGTGTGCCCTGTAGGCAGCTATTAATGAGGAACTATGTGGTGAGTCTTATTAAACCTTAATGACAGGCAGGCACCTGCCTGGATGTCAATACGAGTTGGGCTCAGCCAGTCATCAACACAGAGAATCTCTAATCCACAGGATGGAAAAAAGGTCTCCTGCTATGACAGATCCCTCTGTGATCTTCCATCTGAAGGTTGCAGTCAAACAGGCAGTTTTGAAGTCATATAAAATGTTTGGGCTAGCAGACACATTCTGTTGTAAAGTTTACCTTCTCAGATTTGCATTGTCTGATGAAAAGATGAAGTTCAGAAGACATATATATATATATATATATATATATATATATATATATATATATATATATATATACATATGTGTGTGTGTGTAAAACAGATATCACTGAGGAGTATAGTGAATTCGACTGATTCAGCAATAGAGAAAAGACATGGAAAGGACTGAACCAATACTTGTGTTTAAGCTCTTCCTCAAGTAACTGGGTGTAGACTTCATCCAGATCTGTCCAATTTGGTTTCCAATCCTTGTTAGGACATCTTCTAAAACAGAAGAGAAGTGTGCCAGTTCTTCTTAGATATTCTTGTGTCCAGGTTTCCACTGAATATGGCTGACATCACATAATCTAATCTCACCAGACTCCTACTGTACCTGTGCCTTTTCCACCCTTTTCCTCTGGTCCCTGTCTCTGACCGATGATGTATGCCCAATGTCAGGTTGTAAACTATGACCTATTAGTGGTGATAAATGGTCACAAGGCTCTCTGTCTCCCCCTGTTTGCTGCAGCTGAGGCGTGCTGTTCAGTTATTTCAGTTTATGGGTGCTGCCCTGAAAATGTGTATCTCAGGCAGACGCAAAAAGAGTTTTTTTTTTATAGTGAGAACACACACACTCACTCAGTCACTTTGCTGGTCAGATGGTTGGAACTACTTTGGTTTGGTTGGGAATCAGGTGTAGGATTTTTAAATACTAATATGGCAAAAATAAATGGTAATTTTCTTATTCTATCTGTATTACTGTACTGTGTAGTGTGTAGTGGTTATCCTGTCAGCTAAAAACAGTACAGGAAAGTGAGTGCTAATATGACAGGTGTTTACCTCATTTTATTTCTTGAATTTGACAGTCAAGCAAGGCAAGGTTATTTGTTTCGCATCTTATGAACAAAAAAAAACAACAGTTTAAAGTGTTTTACATCAGGCGTAAAAATACATAAAAAATTTATTAGAGTTATATTTTATAGAGCAAAAAAGCAAAACAAAAATAGGCCCAAATTTAATAAAAAGCGGTGGTACCCAGAAAAGTTTTTAGTCTTGAGTTATTAGAGTTGGAGCAGATGTCAGACCTTGTTTGTTCTGAGATGAGGTGCATAGAAACTTAAAGATGCTTCACTAGGTTTTGTTTCAACAGCTAGAGGACTATAGTTTTATTGTTCCAGTCAACTTAAGTGGTCTGAATGGTTTATAACACCTGGCAGGTTTATAGATATTTTGGCTCTAAACTATTTATTAAAATGGCAATAGCAGTTTAAACCATATGTAGTCAGTGCATTGATGTGAGAACTTCTCTCTGCTTTCTTAGTCTTCGAACTCCAGCAGAAACCTTTCCCATCTCTCACTGTGGCATAAATCATGTTATTCCCGCTATTTAAGTTGACAGCAGGCTGATTATTTAATTGTCTTGATGTGGCCGACAGGGCAACCTTGTGAGACCTTTATAAAGTAACTGCAATATTCAAAGCACCACGTCTCCTGCAAAGATGCTAATTCTGGCACCTGACACTGTTTTCTGATCCATCTGAATGCTTTTCATGTTTTTCATAGAGACATGAATAAATAAATTCCTGATAACATACAACAGCGTGGTTCCTCGAAAGCTCCTACAAAAGGGAATGCTGTATATAAGAGGTGCATTTTTTGTGTTGGTTTACCTGTAAGCTGAATCAACCATGGCAAGTATCAGATGTGCTGTATAATACTTGGATTTTCTGGAACCTCAGGCCATGCATGGAATTATTCTAGCTGCAGGGTTCAAAGCCATTCAGATGTTCTGAGTTTTTATGTGTTAGTCAGATGGACACAGTTGGATTTCTAAGGGCCTTTTGATCAAAAAGATTTTTTTTCAGATTTTTTTTCTATACAAAGAAAGACTCGTTTTTAGATTCAGCTGAAAAGTACACTCTGCTTCAAATGCCAGATGGTCAAGAGGATTGTCCCTGTCTAGGGTCCCTGCATATAGGAAATTCATGCCAGGTCTCTGACACCCAAGCAAGAGTGAAGAGACCTGGCATGACTCTGTGCACGCCTAGAGGTAGATGAACCAGAATAAAAGCTGTCACGTTGGGACATTTCCTCCAGAGGTTGTTTTTCAGGTGGCCAGATGTATTTCCAAAAGCCTGAGGACGTGTAGGCAAACAGTCCAGTATAAATCACAGATTAGCACTGTGAGAGGAGCAGAGCAGAGCAGAGTAGGACCTGAGTGGACATGAGGAGTGTATTGTGAAGTCATAGGAGTGTCAATCAAAAGATCTTTGGATGTTCATATACTCCTTATTTGCAACAGCATATATGTTAAACGCAGTGAGGAAATATTGTCAATGCATCTTACAAGTCACAAAACATATTGCTATTGAGGCCACAGAAGCCTACAGATCATAGTACTCCAGTCCTGTTCACTGTGACATCCCCATCAAAACTCCAGCCCAAGTGGTCGTTAATCATTTTGACCTTTAATACCATGTTGGAAATGAAAGAGATGACCTGAGGTTTCTTAATGCAACCCACCCTAACATCTAGTCCCAGATCCACATGTCCCTTTATGACGGAGCCAAGAACCAGTCAACCACCGACCTAACTTAACCTCTGCTTACTGTAAGAGCAAGCATGATCGATATGTGTTATACCATGCTGCCGATGTTCATATGTGTGGGCTGCAATGTTGTGCTGCAACATCATTTTTCAGAGTGTAATAAAAGCAAGACTCGGGTTTGTGACCATCTGGTATTATGACAACCTCAGAGGACATTTTGACACGGCCATTGACAATGATACATCTGTGACCTTTCTGTTTCTCAGATAAAAATGAATGAATGTCGCATCCTACAAAGACATGATAAAAAAGCAATAGTGTAAGACAAAACACTCATTTATAAAACTTTATTTGGTTATGTAAGATTTCTAATCTGGGAACAAAAGACAGACGTGGCCGCAAAATGAAACTTGACAAGATTATTTTGACAAGTTTTCTTTCTAAATATCTTGTGGATCAATTTCACTTGAGCTTACCGGTCAATGTAAAATCATTTTAGGTTCATTGTAATTCATTTTGAAAACAGCACTGCAGAAAGGATCTAATTCATTTCCCCTGTTACAGTCAACTGAAGACCAATACTGTATAATGTATGCAAGTATTCATGTATACAAAAATGCTACCAATCTGCTCAGAAAATAAATGTAATATATGATCAATACTGTTAAAACAATTGTCCAGTGTATATGTCGTGTGTCTCTTGAAGGCAAGTCCAGTCAGTCTGACAAATCAGCTGACTATGGACATATGCAGCGCCCACGTTGAGCTCATCAGAAGTCAACTCTTCATCACATCCAGATCATCCAGCTTTCATCCCTTAACCACCAAAACCACCAGTGTCCAGACTCCATCAGGTGCGGAAGGGGGTCTCTATACTAATCATGACTTCACCAACTGCTCTAAATATGTTGATTTCACGATGGGGTCTACTCGCCGAAGAGTTTTCACATTTCTCTCATGTGCATATGTCAATAAATATATTTGTTCAATCGAAAAGAAGTCTCCTCTGATTGAAATAGTGTTTTCGTGGATTAGATAAGATCTTCTGCTCTTTATCTTGGCTGCTACTTGACATGCATCAGGTCAGGAATATGTTGCATGTGGAATTAAGTCAAAAAAATCTCACACTTCAGTATCTGAAGTATAAGAGTTTAATTTCAGCAAGTCGCCCACTGCTACACTTGAGTTTAAGTTCAGTTAATTTGGGTTAATTCAAATATAATACATTTATTACCAGATATATTTTCATTTTTTGGATGAATGTATTTGTAACGAAATGGATAATATTGTTATATTGTATAAATGTTGCAATTTTCCTTTTTTGTTTTCTCAATTAGCCTGCATCCACACTTTATCTCTTTCCTTGCAATGCACACTTATGTCCCTGCACTCTACATGACTGATACTATATTATGTTATATTCTATGTGGCAATGAATTCTATAACTCAGTCTGTCAGAGAGCTACAATAGCTTCTGGCTGGATCCCATTCCCTCACCAACAACCATAGAAGGCCAGGTAGCCAAGGTGTATTGTGTGTAAATGTTTCCTCCACTATCCTGTGTATAAATCAGTCAGGGCCACTGAATAAGCTACTGCCAGCAGATGAAGGGACACATGAATCTCTGGCCGCATGGAAATATGAAGCAACGGAAATGTAGCCATAGGTAAGGTGGAGAGATGGTTTTAGTTTTATTTATTTATTTATGGTTGTTGTTTGTTTTGTAATAGGAAGTGTGGTCTTTTTTTAAAGATAGATAGATAGATAGATAGATAGATAGATAGATAGATAGATAGATAGATAGATAGATAGATAGATAGATAGATAGATAGATAGATAGATAGATAGATAGATAGATAGATAGATAGATAGATAGATAGATAGATAGAAATTGACTGAGCATCTTAACTGAAACCTAACCCTGGTAAACAGTGCTGTTAAATGTCATAAGTAATACCCCACCTCCTCCTCTATAATGGAGCCTATTAAACTTAGACCTCTATTAAATTATTCATAGGTCCTGTGAGAAGCCATAGGCTACTTCATCAGTCAACAGTCCCATACTAGATTAGTGTGTTGAATTTAAATACATCAGACGGTGTGGCCTTTCATCAGTCAGGCATGTGATATTGGCTATGTTTGATTACAGCACTGGCAAGTAAGCATGTGCTAAGGTGTCATGAGGTTACACGGCACTAGGCAATTTCACTTGTTAAATATCAACCAGAAATGTGTTTGTGTCTGCACACACACTGATGCATGCAATTCCAGGCTGTATTATTTCTACAAGCAAATAGAAATGACAGAATTTGTTTTATTTATCTGTATTTTATTTTTTTTTTTTTTCACTTTTTTGTCCTGTTAAATGGAAATTGCTCCCAAAGGCTGTGCCACCAGTGTTTGAATGAGTGTGAATGAATTAGCTAATGAGCAGTTGGCACCTTGCATGGTGGCCAATGTCATCAGTCTATAAATGAGTGAAAGTGATATGCAGTGTAAAAGCAACTTGAGTGGCCAGAAGACTAGAAAGACACTGTATAAGTATAGTCCATTTGTCAATTACCATTTTATATATATATTCTCTTTATTAAGCTGACTGAGAAATGATTGTGGTGATTGAGGTGTTGCTTCAAAACCTATAGTTTGGCCCTCTTAACGGTAAAAAATAAATGACTAAACTATCATTCACTTAGCAAACTCACCGGACCCAATCATAATTGTTGGCAATTATTTTAATGTTCTAATGGTGGAGAGGGGCATATCCTGAAGTCTTTTGACAGGTTCTCTTTGAAAAACCAGCACAGGTGGGTTCATTGTTCAATGCTCAGTTCCACCAGTGCTTTCATTAACATCAGTATGATGGCAGCATATAGGTCTGTTCAAAGTCTTTCCCTCACACAACACAACACAACACAACACAACACAACACAACACAACACAACACAACACAACACAACACAACACAACACAGCACAGCACAGCACAGCACAGCACAGCACAGCACAGCACAGCACAACACAACACAACACAACACAACACAACATATAGAAGAGATATAGTTTATCAGAAAGATAAATATTATGGATGCACTGTAATTCTCTATTCCTCCTTAATACACTATATGTGATCTTTATAGAAAGCATTACCCAGTATATTATTGAAGACAATGAAATATACTCCAGAAAATTATGAATTTAATGACGACCATATTTAAAATCACATATGTGAGCCTTCTTTGAGAGAAAAATGAATCCAATAATAAAAATAGAAGTAAATATATAGATATATAAAAATTTAAACATTACTATTTATTCCACAAAGGATACATATTAATGCAGCCTTTGCATGATGCATTCCAAAAATTAGTTCAAACATATCCCACAGCTGTTCAAAATAGACATCCTGAAAGGTTTAGCCCAAGGGGATCTGGCTTTTAATTTTTTTTTGGCGATCACAACCCTTCAAAAATGTCACACAATATATGCTGTTGGCAGTGAGATGGTGCATTATAATAATCAAGTCGTTATGCATGTTTTTGTGCTTTTATTCTCAGACACTACTACATACAGCTGTAGATGTTCTTGGGCAGTATTACTAAAACAGACATGCACTTAAGTACTCATGTTTGCACCAAGGCGGTGACGAACAGTGTGAGAGCATCTTAATGTACAGTATGTGACAAAATTAATAACAAATACGAGAAAGAATGTCAAATTAAAATATGTTCCAAAGACTATAACTCCCTATATGTAAGTCAACTGTAACATGGCAGGCAATACAAGCAGGCAGCATGTAAGGCATGCATTGTATCACTCACAACCAGATCTGCAGAAGTGCAATAAAACGAATAAATAAATAAACAAATTCCTGCCTGATGGTGTGACATCCTGGCTTCACAGGAAAAGATTCACATGTAATTAAATGTTGTATAGATTTAAAACCAGGAATGCTTTTAAGTATTTGGGCCTATGAGAACCATAAGGCCTGGAGCATTACTGCATTTTTAGTAGACTATATCACATCTACATAAGTGTAATGTCACTTGACGTGGCTACCGAAACTGGCTTCACAGGACTTGCTCTTGAATATAAATGTGTATACAGAGAGGCTAAATAGACTTTGAATAAGATAAATCAGATCAGTTTTGATTAAATTAGAAGACTATATATACATCTCTCTGCTGGACATCATAAAGTCAGCATTCTTGGAAGCTGTCCGGCTAATCAAAACATTTAAGTGAAACATGGAATATGCAGAAAAGTACCAACATTAAGGGCATATGCCGAGATATATTGTGATTATCATTCATCAACCATGCATGAATTGACTGAAATATGTACTAGACAGTCCTCAAAACATATGTGATGTACATGAATAATCATCACTGAAACTGTTTTTAATGCGTGATCCATCACAGTTTGATGGATATGGCTTAGTTTTTCTAACAAAACTGAGCTTTCATGTTGAGTCAGAGTTTCTTACTGTATACTTTGATTCCAATTTAGCCGCCGCAGGGCATCTAATCCGATTTGGAACAGGAAGATCAATAACCCATTGTAAAACTCAAACAAGTGTTTTTGTCATATGAGTCAGATGTATTAGTGAAAATGAAATGTTGTCTACCGGTTCTCAGTTCCACCGGGTGTAGGGAAGACATGACAGTTTATAATATCATTCCATCTTCTCTGCTGTTATTCAGACAAGCATTATGACAGGGGGAAAGGTGTAATTGGATATAACAAGACATAATGAATCATTGCTCCCAGTGAAGTACCTTATTACGTTTTATGTGAATATAGTACCAGAAGAATATCTTAAGCTTATATTTTTCAGAAGTACAACTTCAAAAATAACATACACAAGGCAAAAACATTTTATAGGGTCTCTGATGCATATTTTTATAAAATATTCAAGAACAGGAACCGGTTGGTGTGTTGGTGTTAGATCAGCCAACTTGTAAGACATTGGTGTCAGCGCTAAAAGCCTGATCAGAGTATCACCAAAATATTACATAATGTTACATATACATGTATTCTAAAACATCAACTGCAAGAAAATGCTGCAAGGATTGGTGCAAGACTTACAAATCTGAAGACAGTCCAGGGTAGTTTGTGCAGACAGTGCTGGCAGGCATCCCGCCAGCTGCGACATCTGGGTATAAATCATTGCACAATCTGAATATTTGAGGCTGAATGTGCTCCATAACTGCATCACAGCACTGGGTGGGATGTATTATCTCAAATGGAGTTCAGTTTTGTCCTCATGCTCATTTCCAATACTGTGTTAAGGCTCAGCCCCAAAGGAGAGCCAGTCTTTTTTTTTTTTTCATCCTGCCTGCATGCACCACTTTGGTGTCAGCTCCTCAGCATACCACTCCATAACTACTGTGCTGACCACCACTGATTCACAGAACATGCTGTCTGTTGCATTCACTGAAAACCTGTGCCTCCTCAAGAAGAATAGCCTATTGTGACATCTCTATACCCTGTCCTCACTCTGTGTAGTGCCTGTGTTTTCTCACCAGGCTGCTTCAATGTTGATGTGCAGCTCCAAGATACTTGCAGGACTAGTCTGCTCTTCCTTCCTGGCTCAATTCTTTTATCCCACAACAGAGGAGTCATCTGAGGTCGAGCAGACAGCATGACCCAGAGTTGAAGGATGGGTGAGACAAACAATAGGGTGAACAAGACCATTTCTTTCTGGGGCTACTCTGCACTGTCCTAGAGACAGACAAACTGTAGTCGGTCTATGATGAAATTTCAAATCTAAGAAACCATGGCATTGTGGGAGAAGTAAGGTAAAAGAGCCTGGGTAAAAGGAAAATCCAAGACTTTCTGGGCTTTGGTGGCCTATTCAGTGTGTCAAGACCAATGACCTTTAAATGTGCCCATCAGACTCAAGCTGGAGCTAATTATTATGCACACTTTATTTTAATCAAGTAAGTACAAGTAGTAGTCAAGTACAAGTAAGGCTCATCATCATTGGGGTTTTACTCATTCTCTTCAAAATATAACTGCATTTTTACAGATCTGGATATATTCAATATCTAAACATTGTTCTGTTTCCCATTGCAAGAGTTTTTTTTGAGACAAACAGTCACTTTGTGGTAAATACTGTTCTGATTATGATTCCAGTTATACAAAGTGAGAGAAATGAGGAGAAATGTTCACATTCAGGAAAAATACAACACAAAATTAAACTTTATTGGGTTGAAAATGCAATTTTCACCTGGGTTTACTATTGGATTTTTGAATTCTTAGCCTTATTCTTCTTTTTTAATTGGACGAACATACATACACATACGTACACTCTGATGACTATCTGTGCTAACACAACACTTCCAAGGTCTTGAAAGCAACAGAGAATTGTCAACATGCTTCTATGTGCTGCTGATCCTAATTTGCATCTTTGCATGTTGAACTAGATCCTGTGGACAAGGTACATGGAGCCATAATCAAAGGCCTATGTGGACCTAATAGTCAGCTTGGGGATTCAAAGGAATCCCTTAACAGTAGTGTGCTGTGGTAGAGGACTAATGTTTCTAATTGCTTTACAATGTGAGATGTTGTGTGACTGACCTATTACTTGTCAGGGAATGGAGGGGTGAAGTGAATTGAGAAATAAGCCCTTCTATCATTGCGAAGAAGAGGTGGACAATGTCAATGTGTATGTTCTCTTGACGATAACATCTGTTGGCCAGCAAATGGAAGTCTGTATGGCCGTATTTCTACCTTTAAGAGAAACAGATGACTTTAACCCAGACGTTACCTCAGGTTATGAGGTTATCACAGCACAGTCATATCAGTAACTTTAAACACACATAGCCAAATACAAGCTATTAGCAGGGAAAACACCAACACCTAATTATTTATGAAGACAATTATCCCCTAAAAGCAGTGTGTGTGTGTGAGACAATCAGACAATGGGTCAGACAGAGACTGAGAAGTAAAACGCAGACAGTACAAAAGGTGTAGAAACAGCTTTTAAAGGAGAGTGAGTGCCAATGAGGCCACGCTGTTGTCTAATGCAAAACCATTTCTCTTTTATCTGGGTCTCAATTATTCAACAAGAAAGCGGCCTCCCCCTCTGAGAAGAGAGTAGATATTGGACTCTACATTACCTTTCGACAGGGGAATAGTGGGACTGCAGTACATTCCACCTGAGAGGCTGTTCTGGGACCAGGCACCGGCTGTGCCCCTAATGACATCATCCATTTCTTGGGGCCTCCTGGAACACGATTATGGTGATTTACAATTTATTCACATCTGTTGTTGTGTTGACTTCCTTTGTACTCGGTTCAGCTGTTCAGAGCTCTGTGATCTACTTCTCTGGGCCAGTGAAACTGCAAATAGCCAGCAGTGGCTCAGTAAAGCCCATATTAAAAGCTGTTTGTTGTAGTTGAACGTTCATCTAATCACATACGGAACCACCTGTGTAGACCCCCCCCTCTCCCCCCATCTGTAGTGTACACATATGTACTTTGTATTGGATAATTAGTATTATATTATTGAAGCACACATCACATCTGTCACTGTAAAAGAGCTGCATTACAGTGGAGCAGTTACAGTCTGCTGAAATTCAATTAAATACTCTGTCAGACAGATGTCATATGTCATCCTCCAATGGACCAATAGACCACACTCTGTAATATAATGAAAGTGGATAAATCAGAGTGTAAAAGAACTATATTGACAGTAAACATGTCAGCAAAACAATATTTCGAACAATGTCATACATATCTTCTGTGATTTAAAATTCTCTGCAAGTATCAATTGTGGAACCGTAGATGGTGAATGTGCTAACCCTGAGAGAAACTGTTAGAACTTGACTCAAATAGAACCCCAAATAGAACATGACTGTGTGCTGGGTCAGGACAGAGTGAAGTGAATACAGGTGTGAAAACTATACCCAAAAAATGAATTAAGCAACAAAAGTTCTGGGCCCATCAAAGAAGTGAACTAAACAGAACTAAACTAAACTCAGGCTATAATAACTCAACATAAATTTAATAGAACTGACTAACTGACCTAACAAAGAAAAAATTGACCACAAAAATGTAATTAATGATCAGACTACTGCAGAAACAAAGGGACAAACACTAATTAGTTTGAACATTTTGAATATTATCCACAGCAAAAATATCCTAAAACTACTAAAGAAGTAAATAAAATCTCTAAATAAGAATCCCAAGATGGCCGTCTGGTATGAGTGTGACGTATGGTCTAAGGTCAAAAGGTCAACATAAACTAAATGATTAGAAATATATTCAGTGCAAACTATAAAAATGAGTGCAGGAGGGTTACAGACATTTAAATCAGTTGTGTGGTAACAGGTTCAGCCATCACAGGGATCTATCCTGTCATTAACAGGGTTTTGCATATGATCACACTTGAGCCGCACTGTCAGTCAGACTTGTGTACACGTGTATCAAAACGCTAAGACATTAAAATGAACACACAGAAACACCTGACTCACTAACAAACTATTAAGTTACATTCAAATTGACGGCAGATGGCCAATTTCCTCTCCCGTAGGCAATTTCAATATACTGGATCGCACATCATATTATATGAGCTCCGGCTGCAGTAGGGATTATTTATTTCATGTTGTTGCCAGCTGTTAAATTCACCTTGGTTGACCTTTGCTGTACAGATGACACATTTCATGAACATGTTTAATAAATGTAACATGCCTATATTCTCATCCGTCACACACAGTACCTGTAGTCACACTTTATGCACATACACACATATCACTGAGGCTGCCAACATAATCTAGTCCATCTCCACTATCTGTAATATATTACACTGGTGTGAGTGATGAGCACAAGGAGAGATTGACTGTGACTGGTGCAGGACTAATTTCAGATTCAGATTTTCAGATTGTCAGGAAGAGCTACGTGAAGGTAGGCAGGTACAGTGTGACTACAAGCTACAAGGAAGGTTTATCAGTGAACACAGATTTCATTTGAGGATGAGCCTCATTCTGTGGACTTAAGCCCCCTCCCTAATCACCCAGCCTGGAACTGAGTGGTTAAACAGGCATGCATTTGATGACTACACAACACCGTTGTTCACGGCAGGCACTGATGAAGGGGGCAGAAGGAAGGGTGGAAGGATAGAAGGCTCATTAATTTTCTGCAAAGACACATATGTCACTCACACCTGTGGTGAATGCTCCTTTATAGATAAAATCCTATCAGATGTACGATGGAGGCGTTGCACTAAGAAACCTGGCCTCATCGCTTATTGTGTCAGCATCCAGTATGAAAGGAAATGAAAGCCTTGCAATGTATAACAAATTTAATTAGGCTATTTTGTCTCTCTGCAAGTAGCACCTAATGAATTGATGGGATCAGTTTCAGTTATACTAGCTGCGTTTAGACAATAATCATTGGTAAAAGTTGGAGAAACTGTTCTTGTCATCAGTAGCTGACTTGATGTAATTTCTATGGTATTAAAACAAACATAGAATCATTTAATATAACAAAATCCAATATGTCACATAACACCTGCCTCTTCATTCCAAGACTATGAAAAATGTTCCTGTATGTTCACAGGTTTGGTCAAATCTTAGACATCTTGGTTAGTTAGATGTTTGTTGGATGAATCGTTTGACACATCTTTATCTTTATATGTATTCTGCAAGTCTGTGTGAACATGTGTGTGTGCAAGAGAGGGAGAGAGAGAGAGAGAGAGAGAGAGAGAGAGAGAGAGAGAGAGAGAGAGAGAGAGAGAGCGTGAGAGAAGATGATGTGTTTCTGTACATGTCACACAGAATTGAGTTATGTGAACATCCCGGCTACGCACACTTCAAAGAGCAGCAGTGTTGAGCTAAGCAGGGAAGCAACTTTCCCAACGAGACCATGGGAAGAAATCAAATAGGCTGCCTCTTCTTTTTTCTTTTTTTATGGCTTGACAGAGGTTGTGCCTCCCATCTTCCATATCTCGCTTTCCCTCTCAGTCTTGTCACCATCCTTCCTCAAAGCTATAGCATCAGCCCCAAATTGAAGATTGTAGATTATCTTTGAAACTTGCCCTGCAGCTGGAACAAGTTGCATGCAATAAAACTTTAAACCATAAGGACAAAACAGTGTCGACTGAAATCATAAAAATGATGTCCAGCATTAATTCTCCTGTGAATGTCTGCCACCGCGGGTAAAGCACGTATCACCAGAAGCAGCTTTAGATGTGCTGATAGGAGGATTTTGTTACCTTTGGATATTCAGGTTGGCTATTTCCAACTGTTGCCTTTGTGCTAAACTATTCTTACTCATTGTTGGCGGTATTTATATTTACTGCTACATGAGAGTGGCCTTGAAAACCCATTTCTCAATCAGCTTCTGACTATTAGTAATGTGGTTCTCCATGAACACATTTTCTTCCAAAGATGAAACAGTTTTGGTTCCTTTTGTTGACTTTGCGTCTGTGCTGTTTTGTTTGTTTGTTTGTTTCTGAGCTCTACTGACTGGTCTGAGGTAAATGAAGCTGCAACTTTCAGAGGTCACAAAAAAGCTCTTCCTCTATAATATGTTACAAAAGATCCTTGAAACTGTAACACATGCATGCACATGAACACTCACATCACAGTGCTCACATTTTCTGCTGTTATATTGATATTATTTGTTTGTATATCTTTATATGTATGTAAATTATTTTTCAGTAACTGTGGAATTTTGCTTTCACTTTAGGTGAAGGCTTTAAATTAGCCCACCAGGTTTTTTGCCTCTCCCTGTACTATATATTGTTTGTTATCCGTAACTTTTATGTATTGTCTTCTAAACTGTACAAAAAATAAAAAATAAAACAGTCACAAACATTCAAGTTTACAGAGAAATAAAAAAAAAAAAAAATGATTTGTGCCTCAGGGTATGTGTGAATGCAAATACACTGCATTGCATGATAGACGATGATAGCACTGGTGAGTATAGGGACAACGCTCTGGGAACATTTGTTTCTTTTCCTGAACGGGGATGTTTCGTTTGCCAGAGGCAAGTCTTATAACCATGTGCAGCATCGTAGGGAAGGAGAGGTCAGGGGCCAAGTCTGAAGAACATTTTATTTCTATTTCCTGTACATATTCGAGTTTTAGCTGAAACTCGGATAGAATGACTTCTGTAAAGTGAGCAGATGAGAATTAAGTGTCCTGCTCAAGGACACTTTGTTGTTAATTGACAGCAGTTATTGTTGGGGTCGAACCAGTGATGGATCGTCTCTTTAACTGCCAGTCCAGAGGCGGGTCTGATAGAAATGTGGTTCTGAAGACAAGAGGTCAGTGTCTGTCAACACAGCACACTTCCTGTCAGCCCTGGAGGGGTGCAGCTCTCCAGCTGATGCCAGATGTGAAGCAATAACACTCTCCAAATTTGTCACAATGACTGCTGCTTTAATACTATCAGGAATAGTAGTTTTACACCATCCATGAAATCTGGCTGCAGAGTTTTTTCTCAATAATGTTTGTGAGAATGTACAGGACTGAATATTGTACAGTATTTCATGTTTGGCAGCAGTCAGTTTCTATGCTGTCAATGTGGGAAATCAAAGCATGACCAAACCAATTACCGTGTTGCTGGATTTTATTTGATGTGGAAATCTAATTGAATGCACTCATCAAAATGGCGGGCCAATCTGATTGGCAAACTATTAACACAACCCCATGCCCTCAATATTTCTCGACATGCGATTGTTGGATTCTCGAACAAGTCATTGAAATGTACGGGCATGGCTCTCCAGGAGGAATTTCATTTGCAGAGGTAAATCATTTCTTTCCTTTAATGTCCTTGGAACAGAGTGGTGCCTTTGATCATTGCCACTGTGAACATGGAAAAATAGCTTGAGCTGAATGAGCTGAAATGAATTTCTGAAAACACCAACTTTTACTTATTAAGATACCTGGCACTTTAGCTTGCGTAACTGACAATGCCTATCGTTACTACTAAAGGCCAAATAGCATCTTTCAATCCACTGCACAACCTTAAAATCAGTGAAATGCCCCCAGATGTAACAGAACACCTTTGTGGTTTTGAATTTATTTTCTAAAAATAACTCAGAAAAATGTGATTTCTTGTTAAGTTGAGGAATATTTATTTATTTATTTATGATATGGGTGCTTGCTTATATACAAAAAACCCCGAAAAGATTATAAGTAAACATTAATTATATATCATCTCTTGAAAGAATATCTTTGTCCATACATGCCTTCTCTCCTTTGTCTGTTTCCCTCTGACACAAGCAGATGACAGTCAAATTATGAGACAGGGAGAAAATATCTGTCAAGCAGATACAATTACTATTGATAAGATATGGGCTATATCTACCTGCAACAATAGAGCTGCCATTACACATAATGCTCTCCGTCTGTCTTTGGCCTGGCAGAGACAAGCAGGAGAGAGTGGAACAGTGTGACCTGGTGAGTAGCAGATAAAAGCCTGGGCAATCATGGCAGGCCCACAACATTAAAACCTTGTATAGATTTCTGCATGCTGCCATTTTTTGATGAGGCACATTTAGAATGGCTTGTGGCTGCTGCTTGTGGTGAAAATTCCAGTGAGATATGAACAAATCGACACTAATATTGCCTTTGTTGTTGGTTTATTCAACGGAGTAAGAATAAAAAAAGGTTCAGATGACATTATGCACATACAGCCATAAGGACACCACTACAAGAATATTGCACAAAGAACACAGAGAATACCAAGTTACAAGTATTTCAGCTGAAAGGTCAGAGATCCTCACATATAAAGTGGTTCAGAGACATTTATACAGTCCCTGCCCTTCATCTGGCATGGCCAGGGACCTTCCTACTTTGATTATGAGTTCAACTGAAGTTCAAGTTGTAAACTGTAATCATATTTCTTATACACAAACACAAGATACAAAACAAATGAATTAAAAGGTTAACAGTATAATGGATAAATTTGTCACCACACTGCTGTCAGAGGATCATGGTTCACTAGAATGAGGGATTGATGGTCAGATCATCTTTAATCTATGTCTTTGTATTTGGGATAAAAGAGTTGAGGCACTAAAATCTTAAAAACAATAAATGATTTGAGAAATGTCAGACCATAATGTAAATTTTCTGTATTAAACATCTACCCTGAGGTCCATCCATTATCTTTTATTTAAGGATGTTGGTATCCAGATAAGGATAAGTCTTAAAATTCTGACAACATCAATAATGCCTGTGGTGAAATGTGAGTACAGACATTTCACCACAGGCGTTATTGATATTGTCGACATTATGAAAGACTTGTTCAGGATGTATTTTGATGAGTTTCAGTTTAAACATGCATTTCATTCAAATATTTAGTAGTTATGTCAAGTTATTAGACAGTGTGAGACAGACTTGGTGAAATTGTATTTTGTAAAATTCCACTGATGCTAAATATGCAATTTAAGGTCTCATCTTATTTCAGTAAAACTAAAAGCCTACTTGAATAATTCTGAACATGATGTAGTGACTTTGAGAAAGAAGGTGACAGACTCACAGATCACAGCCTGGAGGTCAGTATTTGTGGGAAACTGCAATGAATATTCATTACTTCTTGCTAAACATAAGTCAGACCAGCATCCAGAAGCTGTGATGACTCGATGCAACACTGCCAGCACAAAGCAGAAGTAGAAACTAGTGTAGGAGGCCTAACAGTGGCCATGAGACAATAGAACCTGGTAAGGCCCGCATGCCACCTGTGTTCCAGGAAACAGGACCCTCAAACACAGCCTGAGCTGCTCCAAGGTACTGGGCAAGGGGTGCTATTGCTGGAGAGCATAAGATACGAGGGTGACGACAGTTGACCTGGGTAGGTGGCTGAAAATTCCACCACATCCAGGTGTTACCCAGCCACTCCAGTACAGGAGCCCAGTTCAGCCCACACTTCAATGTGGCAAAGATTAACCTGACTACCCTGATATCAGGATTTCTAATCTTAAATTTATGCCATGGGCTGAGGTGAAGGTTGTTTGTCTAGCTACTTAATGTCTTCATCCTTAAGTCTTCTCCACTATACCTTTCCAATAGCACCCTGGGCTGATTGTAAGGATACTCAATGGAAACACCTTCTACAATGTGAAGCAATTGCTATAGTTGCTCGAAGATATTTAAGCTGCAAATATACTTTTGTTGCAAGGGAAATTTCAACCCACAAGAGCTTTCATCTATAACCCTGACCTAGTCACACACAATCTGTACTTTTACATCCTGTTCTTGTTGAGACCAGACATTATCTTGGTCTCTGAGGCCACAGGACAGCTTATCTTTCTGGAGTTGGGTATATCCTAGGAGAAGAGGATGGAATAGGCGCAGAAGAAGAAAAGAAGAAGTACCAGCAGCAGCTGGTGGAGGAGCATTATGGGCCCAAGTATGAGACGGGCCATCCACAACCATGTGGAGGCGGCAGAGGAAGCATTTAGATGGCTCTGGGTGAAAAGGGGTGACGTGTGGGATCAGTAGAATGCCACTTGGACACAGGCCAACGCCTGGGATATAAAACATGTGCATCGGAAGATGTATGTAAAAACTGAAAAGTGAATCATATATTTGATAGTAGAATTTAACTGTAAAGTGTGACTATTATAAATACTTTCTTGGAAGTTAGCTTCCATGTACAGATATAAAAACTAATGCAACAGAACTGTTTTTTAATGCTTTTTTTGTATGTTTTGTCTTTGTTGTGTGAGTGAATCAAAGAGGTGTTTATTCCTTTCTACTTTCTACTAGTTTTGAGTCTGTGGTGGTGTTGCACTGAATCACTTTATATTGAAATGTGTTATTTTATCCATATATCAGTATCTAATATCTATGAGTACATTGTAGAGAGTGATTAATTGGTTTGGAGACATATTTGCCACACAGCATACAAATGAATAAAAAAAAAAGAATACTAACATCACCTACGTTAAGGTTGCCATGTACACTCCAGTGGGTCTGACATTCCCTTTAAAGGCTTGGTTTGCAAGATCAAAGGTCCTGCTCTGAGTTGCACTTGGCATTCGCAGTCACACTGTGTGAGCAGCACCAACAGCTAAGACACGACACTGGCAACATGAAGCAGATTTCTATCTTTAGTCCTGTCTCCATCTATTATCCAAGAAAAAAAAAAAAGCTCTATGCTGTTTGAGTCCACAGAGTATGCACACTTTCTGCATATTACTTTAGTATTATGGCAGACAAAAGATGAATCTTGATGGATGTGAATTTGAAAGAAAAACTGACTGTGGAGCTCTGACAGTCCTGACAACAAGCAGAATATGAAAAACAGCTCTGTCTTTAATCAAATATATGTCAATTTTAATTTTAAAACGCAATATCCCACACAAGATGAAAATGATACCTCAACTTCATTATTTAATATTTCAATATTCCTTAATTATGTTAAAATCAAAGCCCTTAAAATGAAACATTATTTTAATCTGTTTTAGAATTCTCTCTATTTTCATGTCCAAAATTAATTTGTCACAGCCAATGTGCTGCTTTTTTTACACCTCAATTGGAATCTTCACATAGTTGTGCTATGTGTCAAGTAATTTATCAAATGTCAGAAATAAAATTGCTTGCATGCATGCTACATGATACAGTGTTTTGTTTGTGTTTGTTTATCAGCAGTCTTTTACTGCCAAATGGTGGAGTTGTCAAGACAAAGAAAAAACATGCGCCAGTCCTCTAAAACTCTTTGAAAATTCTTTAATCTTCTGAAAGACATTCAATGTTAACAGACACAAAACTGTCAACCACTTCCACACACACTACCCCTTTAAGCCTTGGGCCCACAGGTTATACTGGTAAAAAAAAAACTTCTCTCCCTCTCTCTCTCTCCTGGCAAATTTTCTCCACACCATCTTTCATCCTCTCGCTCAACCACCCAACCATCTTTGCTTAGCATTATGCCAAAACTACTGAGCCCAAGCCTGTAATTCCATATGATTTCCCAGTATGCATAATCCTCTTCTTCCCAGGCGACATTCCAGAGCACCATCCCAAGAGTGCTATAAGGAAAAGAGGCTGTAATCCAGCACAGGTTCATGAAATCCTTTGATCTGACACTTCATAATCACAAGGGGGTCTCGTTATCGTTGCAACATGGTGCCATAATAGCAGCCAATCCCCTGGTAACTTTCCTCCCTGATGCAAAGTGGGTCCTTATCAAAGCCCATGGGGGCTGGACAAACTGAGGGTACTCACCCTCAGATCCACTGGAAAGGTGCTAAAGGTCAGAGGATCCCACTGGCCAAGTTCCTCTTATCACATTCTGCCAAGAGAGGGGAAACTACACTGAAGAGCACCAAGATGTAAAGTAGTCAAGGCTGGCACAGTGGGGAATTGGTCTGTGAGAATCCTTCCCATATGTAAGTGTTGGCAGAGAACATTTTCCATTTAAGTTGTCCAAACTGGGAGGGTAGCCCTGCTGAAAATCCTGTAAACACACACTTTATAGCTTTCTTTCTTTTCTGCTATATTACATTTGCCTTTTTTTTTCATTTCTGTGCCAATGGCATACAATAATTATTGTCCATGTACATGTAAAGGCATGATTAAAGTGTAGAGCTTGAGGAAGCTGCATATTAACCAAGCATGTTACTTATTTTCACAGCTATAAACACAAGGGCAAACAGTCGCTATGTATGGATTTAGAATGGATTGGATTTGCATAAACTCAAAAACAATACATTATGTCATGCACCCGGCTTCACAGTCAGCTGAATACTGTTAGTTTTTGTTTCTTTGTTTGCTTTCTGCTCAAATAAAAGTTCACAACCTAAATACAACAGTGCAGCAGTCATAAAAACCCTTTTCATAATCCTCCCTGGTCACACTGGGGACTGTATTGGAGCAGTGTCTTGCAACATCTGGCCACAGCTTAACCTTCCCCTTCAGCACCCATGAGCCCAGGGGCACACATCACACCACAGATACACACACACACACACACACACACACACACACACACACATGCCTCTAGGGTGTGAGGCATGCTGACTACAAAGTGATTTTACACTGTGACCGTGTGCCGTGCCATATAGTGTGTATGCCTGTAAGTCTGCTGAGTCTGTGTAGTGATGCCAGTTGTCACACACCAGGCCGTCAAATGCGGTGCTGTGTGCCGCCTGATAGTCCAGCAGCCTCACATCCCCAACCTTCCTCCTGTTCACTCCAGTCCAGAAAGCAGAACATGGCCGCTGCTGCACCAGTGCCCACTGGCAGTGACTCCTGAGAGATCACATAGCCAGGAGTTCAAGGGTGAAAAAAATGACTACTGGCAACAAAATACTAGCAATGGTTGGAACAGGTAGCCTCAATATGTAGTATATATTTTCTTTCTTTGCTAGGTGGTCGTTCCAGGTTGTCATGCCATATAAACTGAGACAGGAGTTGTATATTTCCATCTGCTTGTTTGTTGTGTTTCAAAGTTTCATGCTTTACTTTTTCATCCAGGTTGCGGCATCACCATCAAATAGGCTTTTCGACACCTGAATGTTCTCAGTGACAGCTTTGTGGGAGAAGTCTTACACTGAAAATGAAAAGGGTGTCCCGCTCATAAAAATGCCTAAGGGAGAGAAAAAAAAACAGAAATCCCTCCGTCCCTTCTGTTCACTGACCTTCCATTCATTCTCAGAAGCGGTAAAAACAGTGAACAATAACTAAAAGCAAAGGGTTACTTTTGAACAAAATGTACCAGAATACACATTCATATTCCTCCCAGGCTCTTGTTGCTTTTTGTGTAATGTTTTAAATAGCCATAATTCGAGTCCACAGTCCAGAGCAGCAGGCGAGGGTGAAGAATGATATAATTGGTTGTTTTATGCAGTTCGCCCTCTGCTCTTTCTCACTGCTGGCACATCTATTTCATCCAGTAGTGCTTTTAAATAATCGATACACCTCATGGTCTGATGCATTTAATGGACATTGAAGAGTAAATGACACATGAGGTTTGTTTTGAGAATTTTAACTTATAGGGGAACAGAATGATTGCCTTGAGATGGCCCAGGAGACAGTGGGTGAAGGCTGAAAAAATAAGATAAGATTTAGTTTACATACCGTGCACTATAGAGATAACATTCAAAACTCTGAGATGATAATAAAGGCGTCATAGAATCATAATAAGGAAGTAGAGCGTGGCTACAGCCTGACTGCACAGGAGATTTATGTTATTTTCATAGTCATTGGGATTCAGAATGCACATTGAAGCTGTAACCAGGTGGGCCTCCACCTAAGGCTGCTGCTTACATATCTTGTGAAGTAATCATCAGGCCTCAGCAGGATATTTTTCTCCCCTTGACCCCTCACACATCACACACAATGCTGGCAGCTGATTTATGTTCCACACGAGAGAAATAGTACAACTGCTTAAGAGAGGCCCTCCAGAGTTTTTTATTGGGTTGTGGAATTTAAATTATACCAATGGATTAAAAAAACATTGAGCGAACTCTGGCTATCTGTGAAAGTGAGATGATAAGGAATACATTTTTGTCACTTTCAAACCTGCTCTATCTGCACCAAGGCCACAAAAACTTAATCTTATTCTACAAATGAGTCAGTTGTTGTGAAAAAAACAAAAGTGACTTTTGTCAGTTTCTTTTATCTTTAGTGCAAATGCTCTGAATGCTTAAGACCTTGATTAGGAGCAAAGATGTCATGAATTTCTCAAGTTGATCTTGGCACCTTCCACTTGCACATTGTTATGAAAGAGAGAGAAAGCCTGTGTTATATCATTAATGGTCTATTTGCAATTTCCTTTAAAAGCCAGAGCCTGTAGAGTTTTTCCCAAGGGGCAATTGTTTCAATACTTCATACTGACTGGTAGGGGTAGAATAATGTGTCCTACATTGAGTAATGTCGAACCAAAACTACGAGCAAACACTTCCTCACCCAGTCATTTTTCATAGTGTGGCTTAAAAAGGTTTCATCTGCTCCTGGACAGCCTGATGTCGGCTAGAGTTTAATCGTCCCAAAGCGGGCACAGCAGGACAGAACCAACAGAGACAAATGTCTCAGTTTAGTATGATCACTGGCAGATCTGGAGCGTTTTCTATTTGTATGAGCCTTATGGAGCGCCTCATGTGCCTCTTCTCTCTTCCTCTCTATATCCCTAGCTTTCCCTGCTTGGCACTGCATTATTTAGTGTATCAACTGAAGATTTATATGTAGTAAACAGCGAATATTAGCCTTTGGCTTGAGAAGACCAGATGGCCAATCAATATCTCTCAACTTATTGATGGTGAATGAAGGAGGGATCTATTATTTAAAAATTAGGTAGCATTGAGTGAAATGTGACACACGAGCACACAAAGACATTTTTACTTTCTTCATTTTAACCTCACTTGCACCTCTCAGCTTGAATGACTAACATGATGCTAGTTCTCTGCCTTTTTCTGTCTTTGTTTCTTTCTCTGCACGCCGCCATTGCCTCTTGGCTACAATCCAGTGATCTACAACTTTGTCCCTCAATCAGACTGACCCATGTAAGAAACCCCAAATATACCGAACTTGTGATTCAATCAAACAAAAAAGCAAACTGAGGCTGGCAAAATGCTGAACAGGAGCCTGCCAACTGGCTCCAGGAGGGTGGATAGATGGATTGGTGGTGGTGATGGAAAGAGTGGGGTTGAGTGTAGAGAGAGAGCATTTTGGGGATTCCCTAGCCTCTGTCAGAGTGCTGCAAAGCCATCCATCAAGTCTATTTTTATGGGACTAAAGAGCTAAACCACAAGCCTGGGGGGAGGATATTAAGGGCCTGACAATGGGAGCTGAGGCAATTGATCTATTTAAAACAGCCATGGGAAAGTGGTGGTGCAGTGCAAGATTTGTGGCATTTTCATTTACTTGTACGTTTTTCACCTCTTGATTAGATCTGGATGGCCTCTGGGTAAACATTGTCAGTAGATCCTATTTACTCCCTCTAAGGACCAAAATGTGAGGGAGTACAGGGATGTCTGTCTCTAATGGCTGCCGAACTGGCAACCTTGTTTGTCTGTCTTTTTCTGCTTTTGCAGCCCTTATTAGGGCAAGGTTACTTTCCCCAAGGATGTGAATACTTCAATGCCAACCACATTAATTTATTGTTTATTTTTACTGTCATACCCATTGTTGTTATCTGGGGCATTGCTTGCAAGTCATACACTATTATAAAGTTAGTATTATTTTAAAAATCGTCTCTTTCAAAATTGTTTCTTAGTGTTTATTTATCTATTTTGTTTGAAAAGCCCCCTTGAAAACAAGGTAACATGTCTCAAGGGGTTTATCTGTCAAACTAGATAAACTGATGTTAATGAGGTTTTTAAAATGTGAACAGAGCATTTTCTATTTCCTATCATGTAGGTGCACCAGATGTAAGGTTGATGCATACAAAGGCATAAAGATGGTCTTGAATATACACAAAGTACATAATCTGTTTGAGTGTTCCATTATTATTGCAGTATAACTACTGAGCAATACATTCTTACTTATTCATCATAAGCACATCTTTGCAAGATATGGTGAAGTGCCTTGAGTTGTAACATTCACAATTATGTGTTCACTGGCTGACTTTTCAGTGACCTCTCAGAAATAAAAAGAAATATCAGGTGGGTGTAACATAAAATACACTCTCAGATGGCATGGAGGTGATTTCCATTGAAGTCAGTACAGCCCATGTCAATTCCATCGGGGAGGACATAATTTCTTGCTTGACTGTGCTGTACAGAGTTGTGCTCAGTCCTGACACTGATGGCCATAAGCAATATTGCAAATGTAAATAACAATGGGACCAATGCAGCAAACTTGGGCCGCAGAAGCTGTCTGTGGTGTATCAGTAAAATATATGAGCTTACACTCCAGACCCGAGTCTCTAACAGTGACTAACAGACAGATCCATGTTATATATGCTCATCTCCTCTATGAAACGCCTGTATCCTCACTGCGCTGTGTGTGTGTACCACAGGCATTTTGAACCACCGGAAGGAGGAGGTTTCCAGGCCAGGGGAATGCAAATGGGAAGCAGAGCTGGTGTCTCTGTGGACATGATGACAGAGGCAAAGAGACCAAAGAGGACATTGACAGAGGAAGCTAAGAAAAGAAAAGGAAACAGTGACTGAGCACAGTGCCCCTTTATGTTTACTAAATCTGTGGACATAAGAATCTCTGACACCCTTTAGAAAAAACAAATTTTCAGCCTGCCTGATTTTTTTGTTTTGTTTTGTTTTAGCAGCTAATTCAAGGACAACTCTACTGAAAATGTCCGCGATCAAGCGTAAAGAAAAAAACTGAAAGGACTGAAGGAGAATTTTGTCACCACATCAAGTGAATATTGTTGAATAATTCAGTATCGTTGGCAAGCTAAAGAGGGCAGAGCAATGCATAAGATGATATGAGTGGCTGTTGTTACGGAAACATTGTTGGCTTTTTGGGGTCTTCTCATAAAAAGCCCTCCAGGCAGAGCTTCATCCATTCACTCATCCTTTGAGTGAACATTAGAGGGGAGAATTTTTCCTTGACTACCCAAAAATGGCCTACTGTACATGAACAATTTTGTGTGTATACAATTTTACTTTCGTCTTACCTTCTCCCTTAGGGCTTGGACTAGAACAAATTCAAAATCGAAAGGTATTTGGGGTGAAAGTGGTCACAACAGTATTCACCTCTATAACGCAACGCTGTGGAAATTGACTAAATGGAAGTTAATCACATTCTTATTCTTATATTAGGCCGGAACTAATGTATATACATTTGGTTTCTCAATTATATTGTTTTTATCTTTGTTACAATAGCATGAAGCACAGAAAGCATATTTGATTGTTTACTACATTTTGGTCAGCATTATTTGTTCTGACATAGTATAAATCTGACTCAGGAGTATATGTAAACAGTATGAAATTTCATTTGCTATCAATGAACTTTGAACATGCTTGCTAGTTCAAACCCTCGCTGGGGCCTTCCTGTGTGTTACATGTTCTCCCCGTGTCTGTGTGGGTTCTCTCTGGGTACTCCGGCTTCCTCCCACAGGTCAACTGGTGGCACTAAATTGCCTGTAGGTGTGAATGGTTGTTTGTCTCTGTGTGTCAGCCCTGTGATGAACTGGAGACTCGTCCAGGGCGTACCCCACCTCTCGCCCATTGTCAGCTGGGATTGGCGTCAGCCCTCTATAATCCTGATAAAGACAGCAGTTATAGAAAATGGATGGATGGATGGATTACACAGCACAATATTGTGAAGAAATATTTGTTAAAAAAGCTGTTTCAATATTTGATTGGTTGATTGATTCTATAATTGACCCTTTATTATGCATATTTTGCTGAAAGCACCAAAAGTAAAGATTTCACTTCTGGTTGATTTAGATATATAACTGTGATATCTGGTAGTACTAAAAACATCTTAGTGATAAAAGTTTCAGAGCTCTGTTCGAAATGGCATGCTTATTGATCAGTAAACACCCTCTGAGCAGTTTTCGAAAAAATATCATAAGGCATCGAGCATTTTGTTCATCTTATGTTATTTATAAACCACTCTGATATACTTTTTATTTTATTAAATCATGTGTCATTTCATGTGACTGGCTGCTCTACTCTTCCACATCCACAAATGCACATCAAATTAAGACCACTCACCACATCGCTCTCATCTTTTGAATTTCATCCAGTAATTCCAAGAATTGTTTCCTGTGAATCAGCTGTGCCTGTGCGCACAGATGCTGGCCACTGCAACTAACAAAAAACTTAAAACTGTGATACAAACTGTTTATATTCAATGCCTTCACAGTATGGTCCAGTCCAAGAATATCTATACCAAATTTTAAACTACATCTTTATTTGGAATATATAAACAGCCTATCTGACATTAATAAATGCATTATTAATCCTTAATTCATGATTTAGATAGCATGAGAGTGTATTTTTCTCTACACCACCACACGTGTAAATACGCTACACAGTTAATTTGTTTCTCTTTTGTCTGTTTTCACAACCAGCAAGTTGGAAGAGGTGTTCAATTTTAAAAAAAATGTCCAGATTCTCTATGCTGTTTCTGTTTCTGGCTTCTGGCCAGCTCGGGCTGCTCTGTGCAGATTGACGCGGGCTACACGCGGCATCTGTCAAAAATAGAATTCATAGTTCATTCATAGTATTCAGCGTGGAGCTGAGCGGAGGTCCGCTTCTGGGACACTTCTGAAACGGACTGCGGTAGGGTTTGAAACATTGACTAGAGCGACTGCGTATCGCTGGGGTGACCACGGTGCACATGCAATGCGGCGCGTCCGCACCTGGTGAATTTTGGGGGCAAGGGGCATGGGGCAGAGTGACAAATCAATTAGAGTGTGCTGCAAATTTCAGTCTGGATACGATACAGAAGTAAAGAACTATTGCCAACTGGTCAGTCTGCACTCAGATGAAATTGGTGTCAGCTAGTGAATGGTTTATATTACAAACTTGATCTCACTTTCCCAATCTGCAATGCTGTCAGTGGCCAACACTTCCCCACTGATGGCACCAACAGGCAAATCTGTTTGGAAAAGTACAGCAGCAAATCATTCCTGGCATGCTCCGGAGGACTTCATGTTCCTCCACAGCAGCAATGTGCTTTTTAGTGATAACTTTTAAATCAAAACATTTTTTTTCTTTTAAAATTTTAGCATCTCTCTGGAAGCAGACATACAGTATATTTACACTGCTCTGAATCCACACTGCTATGTTGTATACTTTGTCATCAAAGGTGAAACTGTGAGGCCAAATCCAAACGTACAGTACAGACCCATCTTTGCTTTTGGATGAGAGAACGGCTTCAAAGAAGTCCTGAGTGTCACTTCAAAGATCTCTTCATCTCCTTGAGGTTTCCTCGCTTCCTCTCCTGTTTGGCTGCTCCGTGTTAAAAGTGTGCGTTTTAATCTACAGCCTTGTAATCTTCTAACCACCCCTCCGTCACCTCTTCCCACCCAAGGCACACTCTGGTTAATGAAGGATTTTTTTGTTGTTCACTCAGAAGATGACACAAAATCAAAGATTCATCAAAGCGAAAATATGTTTCTTAGGCATAACCTTTGCTCACAGGAGCAGGATCTGAATTGGCTCCAAGTTTACAGGCAAGAGTAATGAGAATTTTCAACTCAGTACTGCTGCCATATAATTGAAGAAATAAATAAAACTGTAATACCATAGTGGGTTCTAAGAAGCATGGTTTTTGAATAATGAGTGACAAATTTCACATATCCTGGATACCTTCTATCTAAGGTGATTCCTACAGTTCAAAGGTAATTTAAGATTTTTTCCTCCAACCCTGATGATTGCTATTAGTGAGACCATTAAGATTTTTTATTTAAAGTGAGTAGAGAAGGCGAACAGACAATGAATTCTGCTTCACTACATTTCTTATTCACAAAGGAGGTGTTAAAAGACTCAAATACATGGCCCTGAGCTGACACTGACATTCTCAGACACAAATGTGGCCAGATGTAGGAGAAAAAGACTTATTACTATGCCACCCTTTATACCTCACAGCTCCTGAAGCAGTGCTTCTACTCATGCAGAGGTTTTCAAAAAAAATTTGCCCATGGTGGTGGTTTTATCAAGCAAGAAAGCATACCAGTTTTATACAAGTTTGAAAATAACGTAAAACATATCTACTAAAACTAAAGCCTATATGAAATGCCTGTATTTTCCTTAGAAGATACATTTACAGTTAGTAAAAAATACGCAGCCCTAAAAACAAAAAAAAGATTTAGTGCCACATCCTATAGAAAAAAGGTACTGTAATATTTATGTATGTTTTATCATACTTGTTTGTTTTTCTTAGTGAGTGTAGCACCCAGCAACAAAGCAGGGAACACCTGCTCTTAGTCCTTTAGATAGATATATGAGACATTTTACTTTGATGATTTCCCTCACTCATAGTGTGAGAGCAGCTGGCTGATTGCCTTTTTTTTCCCACTGATAACTGGTGCTGCATCTCTGGGGGGACTTTAATTTTCACTCACTAACATCACAACTGTTCAGTGAAAAGCACTTTCTAAACTAAGTCAGTCATTCTACTCATTGACAAGCCAGGCAATCTAACTGAGTGTTATGGCTTTGTTAAAGCCTATAAATGTACTTGTGAGATTATGGAGCTGCCATTGTAAAGATGTAAAAGATGAGCATATTCTTCTGTAGAGGCTTTGTAAACTCTCCATAGACTAAATTAGTATTGTTTTCCATCTTCATACGATGACTTATACTCAAAGAGATGTTCCTCTTTTATTGCAGTCCTGTGGCTTTTATGTTACCATAGGTATATCCTGGTCATTGGCAATTGCAGAAATAGATTATTGGAAATTGTTGCCAAGATAGGGATCCACCCTGGGTCTACCTCTCACTGTTCCCTAGGCTGTCATTGAGAAGTGTAAAATTCTCCATAATTTACATTTTAACACTTCCTGAAAGACACAGACCCATTAAGAGGCCCTCAGGAGGAGTTGCCTGTGGTTTATACTTTTATGAATCTTCCAGAAGGGTTTTTACAGGCTCTGCCTGGCTGCAAGTACCAGATAGCCCCCACAGCCACAGCACAGCATATAAAAAAGGAATGGTAATTAACGGAATAAACAACATTTTACTAAGGGGATGCAGTGATAACAAAATTATCTGTATGCGAGCAGACGATCCAGGAAATATTGTAGAAGGGCAGGGAAATTTGGGGTCAGAATTAGTGTTTGTGGCCATCAAAACGTTGCCACATTCAAGGTCAATTACCATAGCAAAATATATTTTGTATTATAATATATTCATTATTACTAAAGTATGTTTTATAGAATTTAAAAAGTGCTAAAACAATCAGATGAGTATCCATTTATTCAATCAACAACAAGTCAGATTATTTGATTAATAATTTATTCAACCAAAATAGCAAATATTTTATAGTTTGAACTCCTTTTGAGGTTTTGCTTTGTATGAAACCACCATTTCTTATGTGTTTGAAAATTGAGCACAGAAATATTATTTCACAAATCCCCATCGTTATTAATACAGCTCACACAGAGAAGACACAATACATGTCATACAAACCTAACAGAGCCCAGAACCAGCTTCCACACATTTGTTTAAGCACCAAATCTGACACATCAAACATCAGGAGGCTCTAAGTGATGTTTTTTTTTGTTTGTGAACTGACAGATATGAAATGTCAACAATGTCAACAGTTACCCCTCCACCCTGACTCCATTTCTCACCTCATTATTCAGTGTTACAACACTGCACTTTCACAAACTGCAGACAGGCTTTGCAACACACCTGTGCTGGTAGACATCACTCCACTCTTTCAAGTAGTGTGCTTCTGATTAAGCAGCATCTCTCAAACATGCTTGAAAATGACACTTGGGAATGTGTTTTCAAAAACATTACTGCCGAGATGAAAAGACAAACTAAGTAGTGCCATTCTCCATCTCTCTTTGGAGTAAAACTACTTTGGTCTTCAGTAAGTACAGTCAACTGCATCCTATGTCATCCTCCTTTCCTGTTTGTGAGCTGATTGTTGGGTAACTATACATCTAGGTGAGGGAATGGCGAGTAGAGTTAGGATTTATGATACAGCTGACAAAATTCATAAAATAACTTCACAATCTCTGAATTGTTGGCCACCTATCTGATTGAAGTTCATGTTCAAGTTCTCGTACACAATTACAGTGAACAATGTCAATGTAATTCTTCGATCTCTCACTGATATTTCATGATCCAATTTCAAGACTAGACTAGCCCACTTTTTATATTTAAGAATAGTTTTGCTAAAGCACTACACTTGTTATAGGCCTTATTTTGCACTTGACACAGAAATCTGTTCCTTTTTATTTTTTTACAGACTTTGATGCTGAGCTTCCGCAGTCTTACCAACAACTAAGGATTTCTTATATTCTTATTTAACTGTTGCTCAGAGGTATATTTGTCTCTTTCTGCCCTTTTAGTTGTCAACCTGGTTTAATCATTTTTAAGCAAACCCTTCATACAAAATAATATCTATTTGTAAAGAAGACTTTAAAACCTCAAAGTATGAAGATCATTCAAAAATACTGAGGAACCCATTCAGCCATCTGACTGCACCGAATAAAGCTTTTGTGGCAGGAGGTACATGAAAAGAAAAGTTCTGTTTCCAAACAGGTTTGGTGTTAGTGTTGCGTTCATGTCATATTGGAGTTATCAGAATTGGACATTTCTAGTTTGTAAATGTGGCAACATCCAAGTTCTAATAATAATTTAAAAAGGTCTGATTTTTCCAAAAAATATGAGCCCTTAGTTTATTATTAATTGTTGATTATTATTATTATTATTATACTGATTTCAGACTCAAGACGCAAACCCGAACCAGGAGACTGAATCAGTTTAAGACAGTTAACAAAAGGAGAATGTAGAGGTGAGTAGCCAATCCAGAGGAGGGGGAGTAGTGTGTCTGTGATGGTGCATGGCTGGTGGTGACAGGTATCCAAAAGTGCAGTTATGGGAACAAACAGAGCGAGACATAGCAAGAGGTTGGCAGATGAGGTTTTCCTGAGGAACAGGGGAAATCATGGCTAGTCAAAAGGTCAAAAATCACAAAAGAACAGAGTTGGCCTTAGCACTTGTTACTTGTTATGGTGACGGAATGATCACAGGCAGAGTCTGGAAGGTTTAATCCTCACATAACCAACTCTGGTCCTGATAACATGAATGCTCGCAAGTCATTAACATGGGAATCTTTCCCTGTTTCTACCATCCGTCCCATATGACATGAACATATAAGCTCAGTGATGAGGAACCTTTGATTAATCCGAGTTTTGTGGCATTAAGAACATGCACATCCTCTTCCTGAATAACTTGCTGGCTACTGAGGTACACCCAGTGAAAATAGCTATGCAGAAATGTCCACAACACATTTCATTGGTTCAGGTGTACTAGCAGGTGTACAAAGTCACATCTACAAAAATAAAATCTGTCAAACTTTTTTATTTAATGTATTTGATTGTCCTAAAAACAGTAACTCCTCCTTAGATTGCAACCACTAAGGCCACGTTCAGATAGGGACAGGGAAACCGGCAACCGGTGGTGGGGGGGTGAGGTGAGCTGAGGTGGGTTGCTGTGGGCGTGTCTATACCTGCTGAATGTAACCACTGTGAAACAATCAGGAAATAACCTTTTATTTCGCTGATTAACAGCTTTATCGAGGCCAGCGCTCGCTCTCTGTGTTGTTACTCTATGTCTCTCTACCAAAGCGCTTTCCCTCTCTCTCTCTCTCTCTCTCTCTCTCTCTCTAATCATCGGACACAAATCAAATTAAACTTCTTCGCGTCCTGTTTGCCTGTCCCTGTTTGAACGCCGACTAATGCAGCCGATAATTCTGGCTACTGATAGGGCAAAACTAAAAAAATATGCCTCACACATTACCCCCACACAACCATCCTGAACAACTACATGGTTAACGGGCGGCTGTGGCTTGGAGGTAGAGCGGGTCGTCCACTAATCAGATGATACCTGGTTCGATCCCCTCCAGTCCGCATGTCGAAGTGTCCTTGGGCACACTCCCGAAGGCTGTGCCATCGGTGTGTGAATGTGTATGAATGGTTAGCTCCTCAAACTGATGAGCAACCTTGCATGGCAGCCAATGCCATTAGTGTGAATATGTGTGAATGGGTGAATGAGATATGTCCTGTAAAAGCGCTTTGAGTGGTCGGAAGACTAGAAAGGCGCTACATACGTACAGTCCATTTACCATTTACCATTAACATGAACACAATGTCAGGCTGACTGAAGGAAGTGAAAGAACATGTCAGTACAGTCTGTTTATCAGTGATCAGCAGGCAAGTCAATGTGTTGTGCCAATACTCCTCCAAACTGTCAAGAAAGACAGCATAAATGAAGCATAATTGAAGTCTAAAGAGTCTTAGCTATTCTGGTACATTGGTGTGATACATATGTTGGAATCGACTTGGAGCCGCATTTTCTGTTCAGTTTCTGAATCACTTTGACCAATGCTTGAACACATTTGGTTGCTCCTGCTGCTGCACCACACAGGCAGATACTGATACAAATCTTCACAATGCTTTTGCATTATTTTTTCCACATGTTCCAAAATGAAACAGGTTCAGACAGCTTTCCTCCCCGAAGCTACAGGCCTTAGTAGGTAAAAACAAATGTTTACACTTTCCCCAAAGTGTGGCAGGTGACAAAGCAATACTGTTGAGGCTAAATTACATTTTATGTTCAAGTCTAGCTCATGGCAATGCTATGCCATGCTAATTAAGCTGTGCTTCAGGTTAACTGAGCCCTCCTCCACTGCAAACTTATTATTTAGTCTTACAAAGACAGATGCTCAAAAACAGAAATTAGAACAGAACGTAAACAATGGTCTTTAAAGGCAGTTCAATTCTATAGCCTTTGCTTAACAAGAACATTTCTCTGAGAGCTACTTACCCTTCATTTCCCCAAAGTGTGCTAAGATGATCATAGCCCTATTGAAAGAATATGGATTTGTATAATCTTAGCCTCAAGATGCTTTTGGGAAATGGCCCAGGACACTGAGTATCACTGAGTAACATAAAATATCATAATAGAAGAATACACCAATTGAACGTGTAAATGTGTCCATGCTGTTTCAAAATAAATTGTATTTTTTAATGTAGTCCCATGTTGACCACTGAGCACATCCAAAATGCTGAGGTGGAGATTCTGAAGTGGCTAAAGAGAGAAGCTTAATGTTAGGATTGAGGCTTCCTTTTGTGTTATTCCCTGTGTTTTCCCCTCCCCTTTGTGTCTTCTTCGTCTCTGCCAGTTTGTGTGTCCTTACAGACTCCACCAGATCGTTCTGATTCCCTCATGGTAACTTACACCACAGCCAAACAGTGTTTCTTGTATTTTTGCCTTTTTGTGTTTGCCCCATTTCTAATCCTGTTTTTGCTCAGCCTCAGAATTTTTGCCTGCCACATCTGCCATATTCAGCCCAGTCTCAGCATCTAATCCACTTCTTGGATTTTGCCACCACCAGCCCTGCACCTCCGGGGGAACCTCCTCATCACTGACCCACCCAACCACTCCGATCTCAAAGAATATGAAATTCCACCTTTCTAATGAACTGCTTTCACTGAATCTGGTTTCCTGGCTTGTGTTTTCATTTTTTGTACACAACCATTCGTTATAACACTTAGAGCCATTTCCATCATTGCAAAAGTCAACCCTGACTCTTTGAAATTACGTTTATAAACAACTAATTTGCAATAGCAAATATGTTTTGAAGTAAATGTAATGCTGCCCATCTGGCCCAACCACCTCCTTGCAAATCCGGTGTATGCACCAGATGTGCTCAGCCTGCCAGATCTGCTCGGGGTACCACATTTACAGATGATGTAACCCATTAACACATTATGATGAGCTGTACTGCCTGATGCGTACATTCTACCCTATCCGTACTTCATTACATATGACCTCATTACATACTTCATCAGCTCTGGAAAAGAAATATTCATAATGTTAATGATTAAGTCTTTTTAAAACAACTTTTATCGTCTTTTGAATGCAGTCTGATGAGGTGCATGATATGAGTAGATGACTGAAATGTACATCACCACCCATGATCATACATTATGTAGCGACAAATACAGTTTTCAAATACTTACCCAACATGGGCAAAAGTGTTGTTGTCAGCTTTACCTTTGCTAATACTGAGATGTGAGGATTTTTTTTTACATTAAATAGACAAAACAATGCATTATTATTATTTTATTTTTTTCAGAGCTGATGATGGAAGTAACAAGTCAGCCATTGCATTTCCTTTTCATCTTTGTTCAGACTTACAGATAATAATAACTTGTTCAACCCAGGATTCTTAGCACCTGGTGCACAGATGCAGTACATAAATTTACTCTTTCATGGAGTTCTACAGTAGCCCAGAACAGACAAACTAAACACTGGTTCTAGATAGTGTTTTGCACATTTCATAGCCACCATAGTTTCTCCTTCATGTTTAGGGCAGAGAGGGTGAGGTGAGGGGGTTGAAATCAGCAGTTGCAACTAAATCCTACACACTGGCCATTTAAATGTACTTTGTAGAAGAAAGGGTTGATCCAGCAGGGAAAAAGCAAACACAGAGGCATAAACCGTGTCCCCTAGAAAATTCTCATTGCACTTAGGTTCAACTAATTTGCAACAGCAAATACATTTTAAAGGAAATATTCATCCTGCCCAGATCAGGTTTTTTATCAACATAATGAGAAAACATTCATCATAATATATATTTAAGTTAAGTTAAATAACAGTATAAAACCTTAACTATTAAAGGCTGTGTAAAAGTAAGAATAAATATGTGTTCTGAGCTTGGCAAAATCGGGTAGAAAATGAGCATTATGACTAACAGACATGACTAACTTTTAAACACTCTGAGCAAGATTAATTAATCTCTATCTCTCTGCTAGGTGTGCAGGGGTATGCTCAGGGTGGCCTCAGCGTGTCATCGAGCCACCCTTTAGGACCACCCAAAAAATCCTGAAAACTATTTTCCAAAATATTTAATGTATTTTGGAAGAAATCTCAGAATTGCCTTTACACTGTCTTTAATTCTAGGGACCAGGAACTGACAGAGTAAGTTATCAGTCAGGTGTATTTGAAAAAGCTAGCTCAACTGCTTTGTGTTTCAGTAAATAAATGTTTCTGTTTAGTACATGAACATTGAATTGTCTGTGGATAACCTGTGGAAAAAAGAATTGTAAATCTGTAATACTAAATTAAGATTTCAGCATGGGACTGTCTGCAATACCAACCCCCAATAATGTATCTAAAAATGCACTGAGCATTGATTGCAATCATATAAGTAGAAGAGTGATCATCCACCATTAAGTACGTGTGGTGTATGTCAAGGAATGTTTACAAGCCCTGCTCACAGTTTACCAAGTCAGTGACTCTGCAAACGTCTGGGGTGTAATTTCCTTGTCTACTGGCAACACTTAGAGAGAAAGGAAAATAGCCAATAAACAGCCAATAAAAACACCTAACGGTGAAGAAATTCTGTTTCTTGAAATGTGAAAAAAAAAATCCATATTCTAGTATTTGTTTTTGTTTTTTTTCTTTGTTTAAATTTACTGAGTTTCAATAGTTGTCATCATAAACTACTTCACTGTCACTGCTCTTGTCTGAAAATATGTTTGACCCTCTGCCTCTTAACCACCAAAGAAGAAAACTGACAGCACCTTTCCGGCCTAAAGCCACAAGATAACAGATTCTTTTCACAGAAGATGTTTTGAGTTGTCATAGAAGGACAAGCACAACTAATAACAGTAATTAATGATGCTCTGCTCCATTGAAGTGTCAAAGTCAGAAAGACAACATGCATAGTTACACCTGTGTGTCAAAATATGCAAAGAGTAATATTAACGAAAGAAAAGTGTCTTCTTCGAGACCTCTTTTATCTTGTTATTGGTTTTTCTTCTTTTAATTTTCATTAACCATTTGAGCAGGACACAAGCCGGTCACAACACGTTTTCTGATGATGGTGAGTGACACATGTTCAGAGATTACCCTTCTGCTGAATGTCAAGACCGATTTAAACTGAGGAAGGATATTGTGCTTGGAGGGCACAGAGGATTTCTTTGTTTATAATGAACCTGTCTTGCTCCTTCACATTGCATGCATGATGTGATAGGAATTTCTGCTTACAAATTAACAAGCTTACTACAAAGACGTCCTGGTCAGAGTGGCTTCATGGGCACAAGAATTACATGAAGTGAACCATAAACTATACTTAGTTAGCAGATGTCTTCTCAGTTAAGCACTTAGGGAAGACTCTGAAATAGTGCCTTAGTTTACTCCATTATCATCAAAATGCCAAAAGTGAAAATACAGTAGGTGTAAAGCAACACTCAGCTTAATGGCTTAAGGCTGATGCTCTAATTGTGAAAGCAATATCTTAAAAGCTGCAGAAGTCTCTTATGAAAAATCAATACATATCACTTCCATCAAATGTCCCATCTTCTTGATTTTCTTGTAGAGCATTTACCTTTGGGACATACCAAGCACAAAGCTGTAGGCCAAAGAACTGTGTGTGCAAGAAGCTGGTAGGGGTAACTCTTTTTTTAAAGTTAAACTGATAATCTTACTATATGTTGTAGAATCTTTGATATTCCATCTAGATGTATGAGAATTTGTTTTGACCTTGAACATTTTCAGATGTTAACCTATGCAAACCTGCACAACGTACACTCACAAAGTGTCAAAACATTGATATATTATTAACAACATTTTCTTATTATGTTAATAAAAATTTAAAAAAAGAAAAAAATGTAAACCAAGCAGCATTAATCTTTTATTCTAAATGCATTTGCTGTTGAAAATTGGATTTGACTGAAAGCTAGATGGAGCTGGTGCTGATTCTCAGTGGGATTGGCAGTATTATTACAACCCTTCTACATTACAGAGAGTGGGTTGATTAGGTGGTTTTATTTTATTTTTTTAAAAAAGAAAAGAAAAACTGAAAACTTTCAAAGAATCAACTTCTTTTCTGAGACAAGATTATTTACATTTAATATTGAAGTGTATCCATACAGGTTAGGGAACTGAGATACTGTACAGTATCAATTATTAACTGGGTACAGTATTTTCTGAAAAAAAAACATCTTAACCTTATTCTTTCAGTGCCTTCTAGCATGCTGAGATGTTATTACATAAGCAGACAGCTTATTCGTGCCTTTGCATGTGCCACTGCACTTGTTTATACAACAACAACAACATATCAACATACTTTTTTTCCAAGTTAACGTGAAATATACAAACAAGTCTCTGCAGTGCAGTGTCCATGAAACTTCCTCAAACTGAGGAGGTCCAAAAAGGAAACTGAACAATTTAAAGAAACCTTCTGATTCTGAAAAGCATTTCTGAAACCATTATCATTACTCACCTTGCTTTCATACAACACCAACAGACCACCAAAATCAAGGTAGAGAAAAAAAAATCTCCCTCTCCAGATGACAGAGAGTTAGCAGAGTAGTATAGATGGCTGTGTCAATACAACTGGCTGTGTGTTTTATGGCCATAACAGCTCACCATCCATCCTTGGTTTACAGGATATTGATTACGGCAGACTCAACATCATGTGAATTCTATTTGTGCCCTTGGCCATGATGCAGAGTAAAAGCATAACTGCCCATTAAATCTTTTCTTAAAGCTCAAGAAAATCTTAGTAAATCCTCAAACCATTAAAGTTTCTTATCTACACTACTACCTTTATTTTGGAACACTAACTGCTGTGCAACACTGCACAGGTCTGTAGTCTGAGGTGATGAGATATGAAACAAGTAATGAGCAAAATCACTGTTGTGACAGTGAAAGTAGGACAATATCAGAAAATGTACAATTGTTGCTGCAAAGGTCTGTAAATTACTCATAATTTAATTAGTAAAACAGAGTCACCTTTCTTCAATGTGTCCATGAGAAATATTGTGAGGTTTCTTTTTTCTCTAATGATGGGTCTACCTTTTGTTAAAAGCATTTTCATATTATGTGTCCATAGTGGTATTTACAAAGGACAACCAATTTGTTGCTGAACACTAATGTAACTAATGTATCCACTCCCTTTGGATCATAGTGAGTGTGGCAAGGCTTTATTAAAACATACCAACAAAAAATAAACACACTCTTTATCATCACAACAAAAACAAATGTCGATAATTTTATCTAAAGATAATATATCTTTTCTTCAAATAATAATTAATATATTGATAGTAACTTAATTTATATACAGTACACCCTACTGTTGTACAGCTATAGGTAATGTAACTGAACTGATTATTAATTAGAAATATTGCATAAACATATAAGGACAGTATCAGTTAAAATAATTAAAGACTCCTCTTCAAGTCAAGGAAGTAGGATCCTCTACTATATTATGTTAGTTGATAGTGTGTTTCAGTAGTGCATATTCCCCTGTTCACAAATAAAGCTCCAATTAATCAAGTTACCACAACTCTGTGCAACAGAGTGAATGTGGGGCCTTGGGGACTCTGTGGCTCTGGGGCCCTGGTGCAGCTGCCCACTTTGCTGAATCCTGGATCTCAACTCTAACCACCTTTATAATGAGGTAGCAACACTCTCAAAGTTCTCTCCTGCTTTTAAATGATGAGGTATTCACATTAACTTTTTAAGCATCCACCGTGATCATATATTTCTCTGGTATTATCCGTAGGCTGTATGCACTCTTTAATGTCTTTTATGTTTCATGTAAAGCGCTTTGAATTGGCTTTGAGTATAACGAAGAAGATTTTTTTTAGAGTCCCTTGCCATCTGTAGGACATGTACAGTAAGCAAAGTAACCAGCTGTGCAGCAAATGATCTTAAAGATGTTCACAGTACATTTTCAGACTGCATTTCTGGAGTGTTAAATATATGCTAACAGATATCAAAAAGGGGCCATGAGGTGCCAGAACCTGTGAAACCAGCTGTACAATGTCTGCAGTGGTTTTGGAGTAGATTTTGTCAAGTCAGAAAAAAGAATCCTGTGTTAGCATTGAGGCTTTTCCTCCTCTTTCTTATTGTTTTTCCTGTTGTTTTCCCCTCCTCTTTGTGTCATGTTTGTCCTGTATGTGATTCTGGGTGTGGCTTCCAGTTCCAATTGCCTGCCAATTCACTGCAACACCTGCTACCAATAATCTCATCAATCTGACCAATATGAAGAACAGGTTTAACCACTCAATCGCTGCCAGTTTCCCAAGACTTTTTTGTTTTTGCATTCTCAAGTTACTATCCCTCCTTTCCCTTTGTCGCAGTCCCATCTCATCATCTTCTCCGTTTTTTTCTGGCACCACCAGCCCTGCACCTTTCCCTCACCACAGACGCAGCTGCCCGATTTCATAAGTTTAATCACCTCCAGCTTTTTCAATAAACTGTTTTACTAATTCTGCTAAGTTTAACTGCCATGTTTCTACAGTAGCCCAGAACGGACAAACTAAACACTGGCCCTAGCTAGGACTTTTTGTGTTTTCTGTACAATTTGTGGCCACCATAGTTTCTCCTACATGGTTTGAAGGACAGCATGTCGCATAGGGGTTCAGCAACTACATCGCCCCTAGATGCCACTAAATCCTGCACACTGGTCAATTAATATTTACATCAATGTCATATTCTGTAGCATTAGTGATGCTGATGACTTGACACAGTCCCTAGAGCAGTGAAATGTCACTAGCTGCCTACAGTTTTGTCTACCATATTGTAAGGTGTTAACAAAACAGACATTACACTTTCATTATGTGTCGCCTTACATCCTTTTGCCTTAACTGCCACACTGGCCATAATTTCCTTCAAATTTGTCATCATCCTCAGGTGTCAGCTTTTCAGCTGGCATTTTCTCCCTCTGGTCAACAGTGGGAAGCTCAAACTGAAGGTGTGTTTGAAAGAGATGGGTGTTTACCAGGGATGGAGGGACTAATGAAAGACACTATTGAGTTTTTGTTGTGGAGGGAATAGTGTTTTTGGAGTTTAACCTGCACTAGAGACAAATAAAAAGCTTTTAACCATTATTCTTGTAATGTGTCTCTCACAAGTCTCCCAACTTTATGGAAATGTAGTACCAAATAGCTAGAGTACACATTTACGTATCTATTATTTACACTAATAAAACCCACACTGTGTTAGTTGGTACCTATGTAGTAAATAAAAGTCTAATAACATAGACCAATGCCGGATTTTGGAAATCCTGGCTGTATACTTCATATAAATACAGCTTTGTCTTTGTGTATAAAGTACTATTAACCTAAAGTTGTGATCAATAAAATAGCTGTCACACATACTTATAAATACTTATAATTAGGGTGAACATAGCGTTGTTTTGTTTCTTTTAGTACCAGAAGGAATGCATTAAACCAAGGTCAGGCAAAGTCTGCACACTCTCCCTCTCTCCTTCACTCTGTCTCTCTCGTAAAAACACACTGACACATAAACCCATAAATAATCGCTGCATCGTTTTTTAAGGTAAAGAAACACTCTCTCATTCTCTGATTTCCTATTCCTCTCCTCTGTTCCTGTTGCTAACAGGGAACAACATGTTGTTATGAAGATCAGTTGCTGGCACTGGAGCACAGTTGCAGATTCAGCAACAATGCACAGCCGTTCACCAATAAATCATAACACACACACACACACACACACACACACACACACACACACACTCACACACACACATCATGGCTGAGGCCTTCACCTGATGAAAAATATACTACTGGAGACGCAGGAATATTACATATACTGCTCTGTATGTGCATACATGCATACCATTAACATCTGCCAGTCTGCCATCCTTATAAAACCAAACAACCTGCATTGGAGGCAAACAGATTTCCCCTACAGCTGCACGCATCATCGTAATGCCACGCAATGCCGGGCAGCCAGATGGCAGCGAGCAGCAGCTGAATAGAACAGATCAGGTTTTGAACTGTAGTTCCTTCCTGTCTCTCTCAGAATGGAAACACAGAAGCTCATGGGAGATCGCACAGGCAGTATGGCCATGCGGGCTCCTCATGATGCGAGGAGCAGACCACCTGTGTCAGTGGGGTGAACGAAGGCAGCGGGAGAGTGTGTGCGAGTCTGTGTTTCTGTGTGTTCGTTATGTAAGAGAGAGAACAAGGTGATGAATGAGGAGATCTTACAGCATGCAGGAAGACAGCCAACAAAATAGGAAATTACATTTTTCCTCTTATTTATGCAGAGGACAGCAACAGAGTAATGGGGAATTTAAATGAATTTTTACACTTTGGATGTGCAGCATGTTTTTGGGCATACTATATCTCATGAGGTAAACACACACGGGATATCTACTGCATTAAGAAGTTCTGAATAAAATCCTTGAACAGGAAACTATTTGATGTTGAGTCCAAAGGGGCCTCATGGTTCAGAGACCATGGAGGTTTATAATGTTGTCAAGTGTGCAGGAGTTGCGCCTCCCTTCATTTTTCGAGTTTCCATGGAAGTAAAAAGTGATTTGGTGCCACACACACTCATGCTCATGCACACAGTGAATGCTTCATTAAACTGCATCTATCCTCCCAAATGTGCCTCCATAAACCCAGAAGGGAGGAATACAGACAGAGATGAAGACCAATGCGTTTCTGTGGCAGTTCAGCTTATCTCAGAGATAAGATGGAGACCCTTCAGGGAGATGAGAACAAAGAGTGAGAGAGAGCGAGAGAGAGAGAGAGAGAGAGAGAGAGAGAGAGAGAGAGAGAGAGAGAGAGAGAGAGGACAAATGTTTAAAGAGAAAAAGAGACAGACAAGGAGGCAAAGACAGGAATAAAGACAGACAGTTAAAAGATAAGAGAAAGACAGACAGGGATACACACAACATTGGACTTCGTTGGCTTCAGGTCAGTCTCACTTTCTGTCTCTGTTCATTTATTTGGTTATAAATGGGCAGATTAGGACTATGCTCCACAAATGTAAATCAGCCGGTGGGGAGATCAAACCATTTTAGTTGATTTTGCCCTTCGGTCCACATACTTGCTTCCTATCAGAATAGAAATTGTTACAGTTCTCCTTCAGTAAACCCTGTGAGAATATGAAGTAGAGTTCTCCAGAGCCCAGGAGCTCACAGGGCATCTGCTTAACTTTCTCCCTCTCACCCACAGCTAAACCGTGACCTCAGATTTAAAAATATATGGAATTCACAGAATAAAAGACATTATGCAGTACTTGTCTGCACTGAATATCTTATTTTCACTAAAACATTTCTTTCCTACACGGTGTAGATAATGGGTGCTAGAATTGAATGTTTAGCAGGAATTGTATTTATGGTTTAATTGAAAGGCATCTCAAGGAAAGTATTTTCTTTGACAATTCCCATCCTCTTGAAACTCTGCTGAAATGTGTCACTCTTTGATAATTGTGTGACCTTCATTGTAACATGAGAGACAAGATCGTTAAAAAGAAAAAGTAACTGTCAGCTGTCAACAACAGCAGCCTAGAAAAAATGGGTCTAACATGCTGATGTTTAGAAGGTCGAAGTCTAGTTCTTATAAGCATGTTATTATGCCAACACTGACTAATTCACAATAAACACAAAACATAGCTGAGGCTGCTGGGAATATCATTAATTTAGCAGGTATTTGATCATAAAGTATTGGGCAGGTTACAATTTTGACCTCTAAATGGTGCAGGATGAAGAGTTAAGGGATCACAAAGTTACAATTTATTCTAATGGGAACATGAATGTCTGCACCAAATTTAATCAATAGTTGTGGAGACATTTCACACAAAAAGTCAAGGGATCTCTTGGAAAGTCAATAGGATTCACCCTTCCCAAACAACTGCATAAATGTCTGTATAAAATGTTGTGCCATTGCGATTTTCATAGTATAAATGAAGATTTTGACCTACTTCAAGCACTACAGGAAAAGCCAGGGATCATGGCAATTCAACATCAATTCATCATAGTTGTTGAGGTATTTCAGTCTAGCCCAATACAGACAGACAGACAAACATCACCATCCCTAGAGCTAAGCTGCTAATATTGATAAAAATGAATAGCATTCATTGAAACTCCTAATCAAAATTGCTAGTTATTTCTCTCCAGATATTCATATTATTTGTAGACAGCCAAAACATTCATTTAATATTCATTAGTACTACCATTTGGATTGATTGACTATTTTTAACAGTGATGCTGGAGAGGTTGAATCCTGCAGAATGTGATTATGGATATATTTGGATTTTCAAGTTCCCTACAGTTGTTGGGCAGTCCAGCAGCTTATGTCTACACTATTTCAGTGTATAAAGCATGTCAGTATCACTGCCAAGGTTAGCAGCAGTCAGAGTCCTAATGGGGGGCATTCATATTAAAAAATGCATGTTGTGGGGCATTTTGATTTACAGCATCCATTATATGGCAGATGTTGTGTTACATCTCGTTCACATCTTCATGCTCTGTTGGTTTGACAGAGACCTGAAGCTGTTCATTTCGGTAGAAGCTATTTGGTAGTACACTAAAGGCTTAATGCCACAAGTGCACAACTGGTCAATGATTTAGTGTGGAAATTGTGGCTCTGCCGATTATGGAGGCTATGGATCTTTCTATATTCTGCATTGTCAGTGTCCATGGTATTGAAATTGCTGGAAGGGACAAAAAAGACAGCAGGTCGTTTATGGTCTGATCGAGTGTAAATAAAGTCTCTGTAAATATATGGATGTCATCACTCTAAACTGTCACACACATGTTCATATTCACACTGATCTAAGGAATATAAGGAGAGAAACTTCTGTTGTTTAAAAAACTTTGTTTCCCTTATACTGCAGATGTATATTAGAATCCTTTTTAAATGAATGAACTGATCATTTAACCTGCCTCTTCAGCTAGGTTTCCTCTGAATTAGAACAATAAAGAGGATGTATATATATATATATATATATATGGTATAAAAGGCATCAATTATTCTTTTTGGGGGAAACAGCTATTTAAAAAGGCACTACATATGAATGACATGACTGTTTGTGTGTGTGTGTGCAGCAGTATTGCCTGGGTGACTTGGTTCAGATTTACTCCAGAGTGCAACCATCTGAGACCCATCATCTCAAGACACTGCAGACATGACATTTAAAGGAGTTTTAATTCAGAAACACCTTAAAGGGAACAGACACCAGAGGGAAAAGGTTCTCAGAGGGTACAGTCTTTGTATCTATAAAGAGAGCCTGAAAGTCTGAGATACACTGGGGGTGTCTGACAACGCAATAAGCAGGCAGAAAACATCAACATCGCTGTTGCATCCAATGAGTTATATTTTCTCTAAATTACAGGGCTGCCCCAACAGGCACCTAAGACCTGTGAGACTACACTGCCATTGTAATGAATAAAAGATGTTTCACTGACGATTAAGTCGCAGTGCCAGCAATTTAATCCTACAGCCACATTTGTTTTCAGCAAGAATCAGCTAAAAGCTTGCACAGAGTATGATGGGTTAACTGAAGATAAGTAAAGTGTAAAATTAGTGTACCATATTTTCCATACTTATATTTGTGTGTAAGGCAGCATGGTGGTGCAGTGGATAGCACTGTCACAGCAAGAAGGTTCCTGGTTCGAACCTGTATGGAGTTTGCATGTTCTCCCCGTGTCTGCGTGGGTTCTCCTGCTTCCTCCCACAGTCCAAAGACATGCACTTAATTGGTTAATTGGTGACTCTAAGTTATCCATGAGTGTGAATGGTTGTTTGTCTCTATGTGCCTTGTGATGAGTTGGCGACTTGTCCAGGGTGTACCCCACCTCCCGCCCAAAGTCAGCTCGGATAGGCTCCAGTCCCACCGTGACCCTGATGAGGATAAGCGATTACAGATAATGAATGGATGAATATTTGTGTGATAAATATATACAAGTTTGTAATTATTGCATTTAGTATAGTTTGAGTAGTCAAAAGTAGATTTGCATGTTTACCTAACCAAGCAGCAAATTTCATGGCTGAGAAGTGAAGCCAATGCATCTAAAACTTTAACACCTCAAATGGCGACTTGAATCAATCTCCAAAAGACCCCATAATAAAAAGCCCAAATTCACAGCAGCAATAAACTCTCCCCAGCAATGAATTCCTGGGGGATCCTAAGTTTCCAGGCCAGATGGGCTATATAGTTCCTCCAGTTAGTTCTGGGTCTGCCCCTGGGTCTCCTGCCAGTTGGACATACCTGAAACACCTCCAAAGGAAGGTGCCCAGAAGGCATCCTAATCAGATGTCCAAACCACCTCAACTGCCTCTTTCAACAATAAAGATCAGCGACTCTACGCCAAGCTCCCTCAGCATTACTACAGACGCTGCACTGATCACTTGTTTTAATTATATTAGGGCTTAAAGTTATGCATAATTAAGAGCATCGCCACTTTGAGTGACATGTGGGTGTCATTACAGGTAGCTGGTTTCATGAATCAGACTTCATTTAACCCACCTTAGCTCCACCATCACCTTCATGTCCCAATTTTTGGATTAGCCAGGAATCAGTAATATTTCAGACCTTTTACCTAATAAAAGAAGTCCAAAACAAAGACCCACCAATCAATATGTACCAGATTCCTCAAAAAGAGGTCGATCATCATTCTACAGTGACTATGTTACATTTAATTGTTCTATCTGATACCTAGACGATAGTAATCTATTATCATCTAGATTATCTAGATAATCTAGATGATTATCTAGAGCTGGCTTGAATTCTGGACAGGTAAAAATCCAAGCAGATGTTGAAAATCTAGGGAACATCAAATGCTCATTAGGATTGGGCTAATTATGCATCTGTTCTATGTGACCAGTGTGTTCACCGTCGTCAAAATCCTCTGGTGTCTTAGCCAAGGTTTGATTCAGTATTCAGTCGAGTCAATACAAGAATACTTATTTTATGTATGATATATTTTAGTTTTTTTTCCCTGGAATGCTCCCCATTTTCTGTTTTAACGTTTTTGTCTACAACCTAATGCTGTTTTGAAGAGCATGGTGATACATCTGCTATCAATTTTCTCACAGATGTTATCCATTGCCTGCTTAAGATAACTGATTTTGTATCATAGTATGTATCCAGTTATCTGTTTCCCATTATCTGATGGGTCCAAAAAAAAGAAAAGAAGAAAAGAACCTTGACCTTTCTTGTTCTGCCAGCACCTTTGATGAATGTGCAACCTTTTGAAATAACCAAGGATAGTTGAGAGGCACACAAGACTGGTCAAAAGAAACTCATTCCTTATTTATTGTGTACCGTACTCAGTACATTATTCATAGCATTCAGTTATTGCAGGCATTTTCCAGATATATGAGGTACTTTTGTATTGCATGGGCCGTAGCTGTGCTGTGATTTCCAACACAAGCTCGTTGATCACACAACAGACTGTTTGTCCAGCGGTGACAGTGTAGCGGTGAACTGCATGGACTACAAATGTTCACGTCATCTATATTATGTTCAACTGTAGATGTGTTTTTGTTTGTTTGAAAATGAAAAACCTGGTACTTAAACTGGGGAACTATTCTCTATTTTTAACCCCAAATTAGATTTATTTAAATATGATTATGCAGTCCATTACTCCTTAAATGAGTGACCATTGTTCATATTGGTGTCCCAAAATGCAGAAAGTCATTTCAGTCATTTATTTTTAAACTTAATAGTTTCTAAAATACTACAAAAAATGTTATACATATCAGATCACTATATTTTGTCAGAAAGGAAGCTCACACTGATCTTCTCATATTCCAGATTCAGAAAAAAAAAGTCCCCACCTCTTTAGACATTTCAATAATAAATTATCCGTCCTTCCTGAACCTCTCCTGTGGGTCAAGGGCTGATGTATGGGAGCCCAGAGGGGACATATAGGACGCATTAGCTGAGCTTGAGTCTGCACAAATGGGAAGTGAGTGATGGTGAAGAATGTTGACATCCTTTGACATCTCAGACAGAGAGAAAACAAGGCATTGCCATTTCAGCCATTGTCAGCAGACAGTCAAATTATATTGAAACAAGAGTGTCTACAGAACTAGAACAAAGATGAGAACATTTAACAAGAGATTTTTTCTTGCTAAACTTTGGGCACTTTGTAATCACTCATCAGTCCTGCTTAGTATTGAATTCATGTTATACTGTGCCTGCTTTGCATAGTGAGGGCAAATTAATCCAACTTGGCTGCTGTGGCTAAAGCTAGTGAGATGTGGGTGACCATACTCTTGCTAGGGGATAAAAACAGTGACAGGAAGACATATGTTTAAGCTACACTTTAAAACCAAAAGAACTATAAGGGTGTTGAAATCACTTTGAAGATGACCATAAAACAGAAAAGTAGAAACATGGTCATTTTGCTGAACCATTTGCACATTTTGTACAATCCAGTATTAAGGGCAGAGAGCATACAGTATATTCTATTCAGACTTTATCCATCAAACAATCGCTAGGTAGATGAAATATAATGACTTAATTTTAATTCTGAAATATTTGAGTGATTTTTGAGTAGCTGTGGAGTTGTTTCAGTCCTCTCTTTCTCCTTTTTTGTCAAAACAAATTAACTGCCTGCTCACTTTTAGATAAGTGCACAAAATTGGACACAAATTACTTTTGCCACGTCACACATTATACAAGTTAATTAATTGTGCCCAGACTTATATAAAATACAAAATATATAATGTAACAAAACCAGAATTCAGCTTTTTGCAATGAACAGATAAACTGGAACTGGACCATATCGTGACGATGTGTGGTCAGTACGGCTACAAAACACAGTCCTCAGTAAACTCCATCCCACAGAGGCCACTGCCCTCAGAAGTGCAAAGCGGCTCAAAGTGTTTCACAAATCCAGAGACAAAAGGCAAGCAAGAGTGAGCAATTTAGTGCTAGCTGCTTTGTGAAGGGCCTTGCAACCCACACAGCACCATTCAGGGGACTAAAACACAGTCCAGGATTATGCTTATCGAGCATCAACTGATTGGTCACACAGACAAAGGCTTATTGCTCTGGGACAACTTTAATGGCTTGTGTCTGAGTGCAAAGAGCGGCCCTTTATAACAGAAAAAGAGGGCGAGTTGAGGGCGAGAAAGGGAGGAGGACCTCATCACTACTTTCAATAATGATGACAGCAAATGAAGGGATGGGTGGTTAGGGATTGTTGAGTTGTATTATTTCTTTGGACCATAATGAAAAGGAAGCAGCACATGAACCACAGAGTGAGAGACTGAACAATAGCGATCCCTCATCATCCAGAGGTCCATGTGAGTTTCAAATGCTAATAATAGCTGCACGGATGAAAAGTCTGCTGAATGCTCTGGTATGAAGTACTGTGAAAATGTTGTAATTGAATTCAGATCTGTCAATAATGCGCTGTGAAGAAAGAAGAAGGAGCTGTTCCAGTTGGTTTGGCATAGATCCATAAAAGAAGGTGTCAACTTCCATGACCTTGGAAAACAGGTGTAAGGACTGCAAGGACTGAATGCCTAAGTGATCCGCAACACACAATGCAAATCGCTTTCTCCTTTGAGCTTTTGTACTTGGTCTATTTTTTTTTCTTCTCCCCTGTTTTATATTTTATATTTCTGATAATAATTCAGCTTTATTAGCTTAATAAATAAGGTACCAGTTTGTAGTATTTTTTTCTCTCTTCTGTATAAGCATATTTCCCAAAACGTCAAACTTTTCCTTCATCCTCCAAATGTTAGATGTTTAAAAGTATAATTATCTATATGGACTTTTGATATGAGGTCTGTCATGTCCCCATGTTCCCAGATCAAAGCAACTATTTTGGTGAGTATCATAATGGATAAAAATGATTTCCAAAACTACAAACATTAGATTCAAGTTGTAAACCAGAATTATCCTCTAAAGAAGGTAAGAAACCAGTCATGTCATATACTCATATTTCTTTATTTGCACTGTTTTAAAATCCCCTCTAGCTAACGTGTCCACTGCCTCTTGGCTCTTGCTAGTTTCTAGTTCCACTGGTTCTCTTCCATTCCATTCCAAATGACACCACTTCACATGCTCTTCTCTGCCTACGGTATTTTAGAATCAGAATCACTTTAATTGGCCAGCTATGTGTACACACACGAGGAATTTGACTCCGGTTACACTTTGCTCTCGTAGTACAAACAGATATAGGCATAGGTACAGTTAAAAAACAAAAACAGAGCACTTGACAGGTAAACATAGACATAAACATAAACAAGAACAAAAACTATGTACATATAAACGGTAAATATGTATGTATAGACAAGGATAATTTTTTTTTTTTACATTGAATAGGAATGGGAATGTGCAATGAAATGGTGCAATGGAGCAATAATAAATATACAGTATGCACAGTATGAGTGTAGTGATGATATTTACATAAATAATTTATAATTTACAGATCTTATACAGGCGATGTTACTGATACTGATACTGACTGTTTTAGCTGTTCATGACAGTGACAGCCTGAGGGAAAAAACTGTTCTTATGTCTTGTTGTTTTGGCGTACAGTGTTCTGTAGCGCCTCCCAGAGGGGAGAAGTTTAAACAGGTTGTGCCCAGAGTGTGGTGGGTCTGCAGAGATGTTACCTGCCCGTTTCCTGACTCTGGACAGGTACAGATCCTGGATGGAGGGCAGGTTGACACCCATAATTTTCTCTGCAGACCTTACTGTCCGTTGGAGTCTGTTCTTGTCCTGTATTAGAATTGTGTCAGCAGCTCCTCAGGCAGGTTGAGCTTCCTGAGCTGGCACAGGAAGTACAACCTCTGCTGGGCCTTTTGAGGATAGTGCCTCTGTTGGTCTCCCACCTCATGTCCCGGGAGATTGTGGATCCCAGAAACCTGAAGGTTTCAAGAGCAGACACGGTGTTGTTGGTGATGGTGATGGGCTGCAGGGTGGGGGGCTTCTCCTAAAGTCCACCGTCATCTCCACAGTTTTGAGCGTGTTCAGCTACAGGTTGTTCTGACCACACCAGCCGTTCAACCTCCCGTCTGTATGCAGCCTCGTCACCGCCCTGGATGAGGCCGATGACCGTTGTGTTGTCTGCAAACTTCAGGAGCTTAACAGACGGGTCTCTTGAGGTGCAGCCATTTGTAAAGGGAGAAGAGCAGTGGGGAGAGCATGCACCCCTGGGGGGCGCCAGTGCTGAATGGCCGGGTGCTGGATGTGATGCTCCCCAGCCTCACCTGCTGCCTCCTGTCAGTCAGGAAGTTTGTAATCCACTTGCAGGTGGAGGAGGGCACAGTGAGCTGGGTGAGCTTGGTGTGGAGGATGTCTGGGATGATGATGTTGAACGCCGAACTGAAGTCCACAAACAGGATCCTGGTGTACATCCCTGCAGTGTCAAGGTGTTTCAGGATGTAGTGCAGTCCCATGTTGATTGCATCATCCGCTGACCTGTTTGCCTGGCAGGCAAACTGCAGGGGGTCCAGCAGGGGGTCTGTGATGTCCTTCAGGTGTGACAACACCAGTCTCTCAAAGGACTTCATGACTACAGATGTGAGGGCGGTGGGCCTGTAGTCATTCAGTCCTGTGCGGAAGGTCTTGGTGGGCACACACATCCTCACAAAAGCTGATGTATGATGTCACAGTATCAGTCAGTTCATCCAGGTTCTGAGGCTGCAGTCTCAAAAACACTCCAATCAGTGCCGCCAAAGCAGGCTTGTAGTTCCACTTTGGCCTCGTCGGTCCATCTCCTCACTGTCTTGACCACAGGCTTAGCAGATTTCAGCTTCTGCCTGTAGGTCGGGATGAGATGAACCATGCAGTGATCAGAGAGTCCCAAGGCTGCACGGGGGACAGAGCGATATGAGTCCTTTAAAACGGTGTAACAATGGTCCAGAGTGTTAGTGTACCTTGTGGGACACTTAAATGTGCTGTTTGTATCTTGGCAGTTCGTGGCTCAGGTTTGCTCTGTTAAAGTCCCCCAAAACAATGAGCAGAGAGTCCGGGTGTTTTTTCTCCACGTTGTTTATCTGGTCAGCCAGGTGTTGTAACGCCTCAGTAACACAGGCCTGAAGAGGGATGTAGACTCCAACCAGAATAAATGAGGAAAACTCCTGCGGTGAATAAATCAGTTTGCAGTTTATGAATAATGTCTCCAGGTGAGGACTGCGTGATTTGTTTAAGACCGTGACATCAGTACATCAACCTTAGTTAATGTAAAAGCAGATTCCACCTCCCCTCGATTTCCCCATGAGCTCCATTACGCGGTCCGCTCAGTGGAGGTGAAGTGAAGTGTCCGGGGTGTGCTCACCAAGCCAGGTTTCGGTGAAGCACAAGGCAGCAGATCTGTTAAAGTCCAAGTTTGTTGTGTTGAGGAGCAGCAGTTTGTCCATCTTGTTGGCCAGAGAGCAGACGTTAGCCAGGTGAATAGATGGGAGCGCAGTGCGAAACCCCCGCTGCCTCAGTCTGACGAGCGCACCGGCTCACTTCCCCCGGCGTCTCTGGCGAAATCCATAGAGAGCTGCTGCACCTCCAACAAGTAGCTCCGTAAAACTCCCAGGTTCGATGAAAACCAGTGAAAAAACTCTGCTGGCGGTTAGTCCGGCGTTTACAAGTTCACATACACCAGAGAGGGAGAGCAAAAAACACAAAAAATACACAAAAACGCAAAAAGTACTAGAGAGCGCAGTACCGAGGAGACCGTCCGCGGTGCCATCTTTTACCTCATTTCATGTAATATGTTTATCCTGGTATCAGCATACACAGATCTCACCTTCATATTCCCAGAACCATTGATACACACTACCTGATCCATCAGATATAATCTCTTTCCCAGTACATCCATTCGAGAACTACATACTACTGTATGTAAACCCTGTTCTTCTTTTTTCTTCTTATTTCTCTAATCCTAAACTGTCTACCTCTGTTTCTCACTTTCTCTCTTTCCTTTTTCCGCACTCTCACTTCCACATTGTGTCCTTTCCATTCTGAAATGCCTTTCCTCAGACCTACATGTACATCTACTCAAGGGCAATATGTAAACAAGTGATTTGGCATCTCTCTCCGCAATATGTTCCCACTTCTTTCCTCCTCCTCTCTTTTTAATGCTGCTTGTCTAATTAAAAGGCATACAAAACATTACATTATGACTCTGAGACTTCAAGCTCATCTCCTCGCAGATCTACAGTAAAAGGGTCAATTATATGATGCAAAGTGCTGAGAAAAATTAAACCCACCATTAACTGCTTCGCGCCATCTGCGTTATTGCAGGGTGCACACACAAAGTAATGTCATAAATTTCAGCCTGATTTTTCAGAGGAGGGCATGCATTGCTGAGTTTGCTCCTCTTATAGTAAAGCATAATTATTGTCAAGGAGGTGTGTCACAGTTAATCTAATTCACTGACAAGATGACAGACTAACTAACTTATGTTATGTGATCACGGGATAGGTGTTGACAATAAGATGTGTGTTGGTGTTTTTGCTGTATGGGCCTAGCTTCTAAATGACACATAATGGACCAAAGCCTTCTCTGCCATCTTGAAAACTAGAACATTACGCTGCCTATTGACATTCCATAAGAGTTCACATTCTAACGTTTCCTCCTCTCTTGCATCCCAGTTCTTTGTACTGATGTGACAATCTTTACTTGCACAACAACAACAACAACAAAAAAACAACACAACTCAACACAACACAAGAGTTCCACGAAGAAAAGGGGGAAGAAAAGGAGGTCGATCAGCCATTCTGCATTTGCGTTTGTTCTCATCGTGGCAGACATTCCTGTGGAGTCTGTGGCGGCTGAATACTAAAACGAGAGCTAGGCTATGATGTGGAGAAGGCACATAGGTCTCAATCACCTCCCCAGAGACACCAGGTGCCTCAACGAACGAGCGAAGAAACGGAGACTTAGACTTTATTCATTGATACCGCCCACAGAGGTAAAGAGTTTCAAATGGGTGGAATTACAGGATCAATAATGTGATTAGCAGAGGCCTTGTAGCTATAGCATGTTGTTGGCAATCCATTGCATCAAGCTAAACCCAGGGGACGGGTGGGCTGTTGCACTTTCCAAGCATAGAGGTCTAAGGAGAAGGAGCAGTGCATGAGAAAGAGGCTGAAATAAGTCTAGCGCCAGATGTAGAAAGCCGTTAAAGTAAACAACAGATGATTGTTTGACAATGTTACACCAAAAATAATATTTCCTACATATAATCTCTGTGAATGACTGCAAAAGAAGAAAGCAGACAGAAATTTAAAATTGGGAGCTTGAATCCTGGATATGCATTTGTTGAGATCTGTCAATTTTGTTCATGTTTGAAAAGTAAACGGAAAAAGTAATTTACAAAAAAAATTTACCACATGACAATTTACCTCTTATATAGCCTAGCATTAAGTATATCAAGAGCCTGTAGTGCATGCCTGTTCATTCAAGCATCACTTGTATATCACAACTGCACTGTTATACAAAAGATTCATGTGAAGTATGTTGGAAAAAAACAACAACACACTAGAAGAGCCAACAAAATAAATTAAAAGATAAATAAAATGAATACATTTCAAATCATTGTGTTTTTTATTTTATTTTATTTTTTTAATGGATAAGGAATCTAAACATGGAGCTACTTCAGCTATCTGCCCTGTTATATATTTTGGTTCTTCCCCCCCACTATTGCATGAAATACAGTCAGGGTGTTAGTTCTCCTGCAGAGTCTTACAGCCAAAGAGCCGATTTCAGTTTTAACTAAAGCAGTAAAGTCATCGTTCTATCATAGGCACAAACACTAATAGCTTGGCAGCTGCCTGCTGCTCGACTGAAGAGCCGCTTACGTTGAGCAACAACACACATTAACATTCAGGATAATGTCTCCTTTTAAGGACAAAATAATGTATTTTCTGCAAGTTGGCTTGGTGAATAAGAAAAAAGACATGCAACACTATTGTCAGTTTGCAGGTCTTATAGTGAAGTAGTTACTACAGCACATTAAACATCTTAAGATCTTACCTGCGAATGGTGTGGCTCAAGTCAGGTGACGGTATTACAAAGTAGAGTAGAGAAAAAAGTAGATTGGACCTTTGAATGTGTGTCATACTCTTGATTATTCTTAAGCCAAAGAAGCTACTGTTTCATCTGCACCTATGACTGTGGCCACCACACTAAAACCGCTACAAAACCCAGTGCTGTTACTGTGGGCTTGTTTCACATGGGCTTCCACAACAAGTCTGCCATTTTGGCTGTAGATCTACTGCTGCAGGGGGAGACATGCAAAAAGCCACTGTATGGATTCACAGCATCTCATTTTATGTCTTTTTTTTTTTTTTTTTTTTTTTTTTTTTTGGCAAGACGTTTACATTCAGACTTGTAAGTATTTGTTGAAAAGTGCAATAACCATTAACTTTACCTCCCAGCACAATTTATAGACAGCATAACTTGGATGGGCATGACTACTTTAATTCAGTCACTATAGTTGGAACATTGCCATTTTTCTGCCATATATAATTGTGGCTATTATGTGCATTCGCTGAGCTCTTTTGTCACATAGCCAATGCTGGTATACAGCATGTTCCCAATGTCAATACTGTAATTTCTATTATTAGCAGTAATTTGAACACTGAACTCACCCCGTATAGCATTTTGTACCTGCAAAATAAGTACTCAGTAGATCAAGACATTTTTTTTTCAACTTGTCAACAAGTCTTTTACATTGCAACAATATATTTGAGTAGATATAGCCTCATCAATCTTTATTTTAAAATGAATTATCAGTTTAATTAGTATTTCATACTGATCCTGATTTTAACTACCAGCCTACATGAGCCACGGACACTTCCAACATTCATCAAATTCCAAAAATGGAAAAAATCTGGCACATATCTTTTTGAGCTAAGCACAAAATGAATTTGGCCTTGTAACCCACGGTAATGGACTGCAAAAGTGAGTTGTCCAACTGTTTTCTGTTTTTTGGCTCCTTAACCATGCCTAAATGTGACTGCCAAACAAAAATCCCTAACAAACTGCTCACTAAAACACAAGTTCATGACATTACATAAAAAAAAAAAAATACCCTTGGGTCCAAACACAGAGTGGTTTTCCCTCTTAGCAAATTCGGGCCATGTGGGCCAGCACATATTTAAGGAGGTGAAACACGGATGCTAACCTCCACTTAAAGTGGTACACCAGCAGGCACTCTGGTCGCCTGCCCTGTGTGGCCCTACAGTATCACCAGTTTACTTTTACTACAGTCCAGTCTTCACTTCCGTCTTCATGCATTTAAGGCTGCTGGCGCTGACATACTGGCTGAATTTCATTATGGTGTGCTATTACACAAGCAAGCTGCTGGGCTGGCCTCGGGATGAGAAGGCCAATCAATACAGTCAGTATCTGCCCCCTCTAATCTCTGTCGCCTGTGTCAAGCCTGCTATCTGTAATAGATCTTAAGGATTAGGGGTGGGGGGGCCCTTCTTAAGACACTTCTTTTTGCTGAGAACTGGTCGGCCAACAGGACCCATGGGAGCCAGGTCCAGTCATGCTGATCCAGCATGAGCCGCATGGGGAGTGCCAGCGGAATGGTGAGCAACACACTCACAAAAAGAGAGAAGAAGCAGTGGCATGGCTAAAAACGAAGATAGGGGTAGAAGAAATAGAAATAGGGGTATGTCACAGGGGAGTGAGTTGAAGAAGGCAACAGAGCAGCTATGCCATCGAGAGATTGATAGAGGCAAAGAAGAGAGAAAAGGACATTGGAGTGGGAAAGATGGTGGGTAAACAGAGAGAGCAAGGCGAAGAAGGTAAGGGAGCAACGGATGAAAATAGACAGAGTGAGAGAGGGCGATGAGCAGAGAGGAGGATAAGCGCCAGGCCAGAAAAGGCGAGAGCCCATGTAATTTCTCTAATCCTCCTGGCATTTATACTTTCACCAGACAGATAATGAAAATGAAAAATAAAATGGAAAACTTCCCCTCTCGGACTGGGCACAGGATTTTTTTTTTCTTAATCTGTTGCACTGCTCAACTTTCTTTTCTTTTTTTCCCCCAATGCCTCAGTGGGTGTGTGCTGAGTCAGTAAAATTGTCTATGTATTATTACTTTACGTCATGGTAGATGTGAGTCAGTAGGACCTTATTTCTCCAACAGCAAAAGCCCTAGGATCCTGGGAGGATAGATAGATAGATAGATAGATAGATAGATAGATAGATAGATAGATAGATAGATAGATAGATAGATAGATAGATAGACAGACAGATAGACAGACAGACAGACAGACAGACAGACAGACTTAAACAGATCAGATTAACAGAACCGGTTAAAGTACCCAATAGGATTAGCTTCACTTTCACAAGCTGCATCATAAAATCCTGCCAGTAGTATAATACAACACATGGGGTCTTTCTGCTGTGTAATGAGAACTTCTGTACTTCTGTCGAATTATGAATAAATGTTTTGTTTGTTTGTTTGTTTGTTTTCTCGTTAGGGGGTTTGTTTGAGTATACATGAGCTATTAACTAATTAATATTAATTAACATTTCTACTTTCCGTCCATTTCAGCTGAGCTTGATAATAGAGAAGTTGGCAGCGTTTTCTAGATGTTGAACATTAGTGTTTAATAACCTGGATGTATGAATCATTGTGTTTCCGTTGTCTTAAAATGAGCCCTTTATATCAACAGTAAGAGCAGGTCCTCTTCAATGGAGTCCGCCATTTTGAACTTCCATTTTTGTACAGTAGCTCAGAACAGACAAACTACAACTGATCTAGATATGGCCTTTTGCTTTTTATGTGCATTTCGTAGCCAGAGTTTTTCCTACATGTTGGAATGAGAGGGTGAGGCATGGGAGAGTATTCATTTTGTTGCAATCTGCACTTTCACCACTAGGTGCTATTGAATCCTACACACTGGACCTTTAATGATATTATGGATTGCTGATGGTGAATCCATATGTAATTGTGTGCTGAAAAACATTCTTAAACTGTTGGACTATTTGCCCAACAGCCCAATTTACTATTTACTCGTTCTTGCCTGTGAACAATTGAGCCTTTCGGGCAGTCGCCTTTTGTATCCAATCATCATATCACCCATTACCAATTTACCTGAGATGAGATGTTCCAGGTTTTTTGTTTTTTTGAGCATTTCTGTCTTTAGTTGCTGTTGTCCCAACAACATCAGTGTATCAGTGTGTGTGTAGAAATTCTTGCTCTCTCACTCTCTCTCTCTTTCTCTCTTTCTCTCTCACACACACAGGCACACAGACAGGAGATTGAACTGAAGTAATTGAGCAAGCTGGAGGGCAAGAGCCATGTCCAATTGTTTATAATGTGCATGACGTGAGAAAGCAGCTTCGATACTCTTGTAAATCAGGAAAGACAGTGGTGAGCCAATTAGAGCGACGTCAGTGTTCATAACCTAGAAAACATGTTAGTGTTGCTTACGTCTGTCAGGGAGACAAGACTGCATGGCAGAAACTAGTGGCCCAATCATTCTGATGTCATGAATATTTGTGTACACAGTTTATTGAGATAATTACGCAACGGAACATGGAGAGGAGTTTTAATTTCAAAATTGTTGGATTTAAGTGCAGTTGTGTACTGTGTCAAAGAGTACAAAAGGGCTCCTCTCTCTTGAGTCAAGAATTAAGATGAGAGAAAATTGCAGTGCCTTGTAGGTGGTACACAAAGTACTTCAATCTGCAGCTCCTTCTGGACTCAGCAAACCTGACCCTCATTCCTAAGCACATCACAATTAACCTGAAGTATAACCAGGTCAGAACGAAGTCATTTTAGTCATTTCTACATCTCTGATGATGGAACTGCCCCTATTTCTTCCTGAAAACCCACTCTGTGATTGGTTCAGCCAAGAGCTAGTTTAATGTGTGTGCATAGCCCTAAGCAAGCAAATGCAATTTCGAAAAAAGATATGTACAAAGCAAAATGTGCTAATCATCACTGCAGACCAGTATTATGCCCCTTTCAAGGGTATGTGATCAAGAAAAACAGGAGGAAAAAATTAGATTTTGTTTATCAATGGCTGACTGAAACCATGAGTGTTTTTTTGTTTTGTTTTTTTACTTGAAAGCACACAATTTTAGCCTCAGGATTGCATGTTTCTTTAGCCTGTGTTAATTTAAGGCAGTTTAATTGATTGTATTATCTATGTGAACTATGTGTGAACCAGCAAACGCATAGAGAAGAAATATGTTCAAAAACATACAAAAATCTCTTCAATGAAGCTCAGAAAATTCTCACCAGCTGTCACAGTTTCCAGGTGACTTCTTTGCATTTCAGCAAGCCTATGCAGGTCACAGTTAGCATACTTAAAACAAGCCCAGCAGCCCTCCAAGCATCTGTCAGTGTGTGTTTCACTTCCAACATGACCCTTTTACAAGAAACACTCCCTGTGTTACTGTGTGACTGTGCATATAGTTACCCTGTGTTGTGATTTGAATCACAGAGTAACAGCCATCACTACAACTTGACCCATGAGAAGGACACAGCTAATGCTATTTAGATCCCTACTTTGTACATGTAAGATATTGGACTAACAGCACTGAGTGCGCAGGAGCAGATGATACCAGGGAAGGTGAAGTAACTTGAAAATAAGAGTAATGTCAAGTAACAATCAGTGATAATGTTCACAAAGTAACTTAGCTGGCCACTCTGGCTTATTAGCTTCAACTTTCTGTGTGAAATACAAATTTTTAAAAAGCACGATAGAGCCTCCCGAATTGTCAATGATGTAAAGAGACAGATTGCCAATAATCAACTCTGTGTGGGCTTGGGAACAAATGTTCACTATGAAAGTTGTTTGCTTAGACATTTCTTTGCAAAACACATTTTGTATAACATAGTTCATCATATTTAGTGCCAGCTGGACAATATACCCAGTTATTGTAGCGTTTTCTAATTTATTTTTCATCTTGCCGCTGAATAAAAATGTAGCATTTAAAACAAGTAAAGTTTTTTTTTCTGAGAGTGAGAAAAATCACATTTTCATCATATTTATACCCTCAGTTAAACATTGTTTTCCTGAGATCTAAACTTACCCAGCACTGAAAGTACTGTTTTAAAGTCTCACATCAAAAGCAACGTTGTAAAAAATAAGAAAGGAGAAAACCTAAACTGATTCACTTATTCATAATGTCACCTAAGCATTATCGCAGTGGTGATCAGGTGAGTGCCTGGTCTCTGTCAGCATGGGTGCGGTTCTGTCACTGAACAGTCTGACAGAGGGCTTTTCATTGGCTTCTCCCCTAGATCCCTTTTTGCTGTTGTGGCACAATGTAACTATCTGTGCCTTTTACAGCTGTCCAAATTCATTCTTGCTGCTCACAAAGTGCTCAGAGCTCACAACATTTCCACTCACTTTATCCAGGAAACAGAAAGAAAGGGACCATGGCAGAATATTCAAATAAAGGTCTATGGTTGAAGTCCCAGATTAGGGAATTATTTTAGGGAATTAAACAAATTTGCAGCAAACACAGCGCACTACAACGATGAAAGCAAGCGATCGCAGCAGTTTGACAGAGATGGACTCTACCAGACCTAAGAAGCCTCATCCTTTTTCAAAGAAGATTACCTGAAACGTTCAAAAACATGGATAAATATTGGAGCTGTATTTGAAAGACGGAGACTGCTTAGGACCCAAAAGGATTTTAAGACTGATGCCGAGTTGGCTAATTTTCTCCTGAACAGGTAAGCATTGACGGGAGTAGAGCTAGCTGGCATGCTAACACAACTGTATTCAGACCAACAAGGTGTGTTCGGACGTTTGGCCACTGTGAAACAATGAAAAAAAAAAAAAACTCTTATCTCTGAGAGACAGAAACAGGCGTAGAGGTTAGGTACACACACAAAAAAAAGCAGACACCGGCGCTGCCCAAATGCCCATAACAGCAGCAGTTGCAGAGGCAGGGCAGTGGCAGCTGCCTCAGAAACCGGCGCTGCCTCAGACACCGGCAGGTCAGTGGGGAAGTGCCACTACTAGCTGCCGCTGCCACGACTTGAGCCAGCCCTTTCTCTGTGTTTATGTGTGCTGGATGTAGCCGCTATGAAACAATGTCCCTCACTCTGATTTACCGTGTATGTATCTCGACCAGTGCTCTCTCTCTCTCTCATTACAAACCAAACAACTTCTTCGTGTCACTATTTTACAGCGTAAATTGCGAGTCAGACTCCGATTTAGAAGCTGATTCATGAAATAAACAAAGCCAGAACACAACAGGTAGAGTATCAGAGTTTAGATAGTTACATTTGCGTTACGTTTCGCTCGTCCTGCACTAGTGAAGGTTCAGCGGCGTCAACCTGGCACCCTGCGTGAGCGTTGTCTGGGGAGGAGGGGGCGACTCGCTCCACTGTTTGGAATCAATCTTACATATTGTACCTTTAAATAATTTCCTGCTGTAGGCCTCTAAATAATATACATTCTGCTATTCAAGTATAAAAGTTAAGAGAGTACTTGAACAAATCTTTGGCCCCATTTGAGGGTTTGCTACTGCATAAATGTACTCAAATTGAAACAACCATTTATCTTTTTATAACTCCTTGACTCCACTTAATGTCTTTCCTATTATAGCCTTGCAGAATTAATTTTATTTCACCTTGCATCCCCTCCAACTTCTAAAGCTGATCTGAGGTGCTGGCATGTTACTCATACCATGTCCTATATTTGTCACAAATGGCAAAATGTTAAGTGCAGATACAGCTCCTCTTCAAAATAGTTGTCCTAACGTGCTTACAGATAAAATAGAAGAGACCAAGAGGATGACCGGTATTTATAAAACAAGGACAAGTGAACAAACCATTAAGAGCAGCCTACAAAGTCTGAAATTGAATGAAGGCAAAAAAAAACAAGTAAATTTTAAGACGCCTTTAAAAATTGTGTCCTTCTCTGCTTCTCTGCTGGGCCTTTGCAAAGGGTTTTCTATGATGCTTTATGAACATGGCTTTCCACATCGTCAACAGTAAACAAATATTACTTTTATAAGATTGTATGCTTGTAAAACACTTAGCTAGTTAACTGATGATTTTCAGCATGACCTGTTTTTAAAATGAGCATCACACCAGTACATTAACATTAGCTGGTTTCAACTGTTAAACAAGGTTTATGATTGTCAAGCAACTAAAAAAGACATTTCAGGCTGCAGGCATTCATTGTTTTGCCACCTCAGTAGCTTGGGGTGGGATGAATGCCTTTGCCACTTTGGGTTATTTACAAATGCAGCATTAACTTTTGTGCTGTAATTTTACCCATAAATATCTTCTTTAATTAGGGAAACTTAACCTAGAATAATGTGTTATCTAAAGCCTACCATTTGTCATGATAAGCCAAAGACACAACAGTATATACACTTCAATGAACTCAGCAAAGCATAAAGGTGTGAACAAGACACTGGTGTGTCCTCCCTGCTGGGAAAGGAGCAGTCAGGCAAGGTAAGGCTTACTGAATACTGACAGTAGTAATCATATCTAGATCTCTAGATCTGCTTTCTCTCCTCGTGGTAATACTTGCTCACTTGGTAAAATGCACCTTCAGGATCTTCAGTTCATTTGAATCAAAATCATGGAGTACATTAAATGCCTACGAGAAGCCCCCATTTAAAAAAATGAAAGACATTTTTTAAGCATTATTTATGTGTACGTATGTATGTCTGTGTTAGTATGAAAGCAGCAAAAGGCGTTCTGAGCTCTGCCAGAGCGCATTGCTCTCACAGCTCTTATAGCAGGGAGTCTCACCAGCAGTAATACTGTAGTTCGGAACAGGAGTGGTTCAATGAGTTTAGTGGTGTACAAATCAGAGAGCTGCACAGGCTTACAAAAATATGACAGAAGCCAGGACAGAGTGTGTGCTGATCTGAGCTATCGCAAATACCCCATTCAACTTCTCTGGCAGATTCGGCTGTGCTGGGCTGGTGCCAAAGGGATGTGCATCTTTGCCTAATGTTTTCCCTCGATAGAGCAGAAACATAGTTTGTTTTAGTCCTGTCATGGCCTGTTGGGGCTTTGCTCGATGGTGAGATGCCCTAATACATATTGATAATCATACACTGATGGTAATGGTAATAAACCACCTTTGTCACAGCACTCAGGCATGGGAGAGTAGAATGGATTAGCACGGGTATTATTTTCCCTTTCTTGGCCATATTTCACTGCTGCTCTGTGAAACACCAAGCCAAACTCATTGCATATTCTGCAAAGCACATATGGTGTTGTATTAAAAACTTGGAGGTAAATCCAGAGTTATGAAGCGGCAAGAGCAGCACTTGGAGGCCCAATGCAGCAAAACAACTTAATGTCAGTCACTAATCTAGTTGCAGGTGTTCTGAAGAGCAGAGCTCAATTAAAACCAAATTGGCTTTCACACAGTTATTCAAATTAGTTTAGAATCAAACGCTCACAACCTAAATATGCTTACCTTGGCAGAATCGCCCTCTTCCCTTCAACTCCCTCCCTGCTCCCATACCAAGACACTGTCAAGATGGGAGGAGCAGAAATAAAAATGAATTTACATTTAAATCAGCCTGGAAGCTGAACAAAAATGTGATCAGGGTCTGTGCTTTTCCCACTGCCTTAATCAAAGTTTTGATGTGATGACACATGCCCCATGAGAAGTTGCCTGGGTTGTATCTCAAGAGAGGCCCAAGGCAATAAGTTATTAATGTGCTGCCCATGCCACAATTAAGCACCAATTAAAACCACAGGTTGTGTTTCTGACATGCTACCAGACCTCTTCCTGGCTACTCACTGCTGAGTGTAACATTTCCTGGTTACAGTGCAGAAGATTGAAATGTTTAGGACAAAAAATAAACAAATACTAAAATAACATGTAAAGAGACACTTCCCATTCCATCCAAGGTTTCTAGCTGAAACGAACCACAATTATTTGCAACATCTCAGGTTATCTGCAAGGTGTGTATCTGTGATCTGGGTGTTGAGCTGCCTTACAGGGATAAATAAAGTCGTATTAGATGTAATTAAATGACCTGTGGGTGCATAAGTTCAGTTCTGATTTGAGTCCATAAGTCATTTTAGATGTCACTTTTCTTGAATGGATGTAAGATTAGAGGTACAAAAATAGTATGATTAGATATTTGTAGAACTAAAATCATCAGTCTTCTCCATGTGGTTGACATTGCAAAATGCTGAGTAAGGCTCTGCATCTCAAAAAGCCAGCAGCTGCTTTGTAAATCTTAATTGCAAGATTCATATATTTCTCTCAAACTTTCTGAAGAAATTAAGCCTGCTGTAGTGGGTGGGTTGAATTAATCACATTACTTAAAATACTTGCATCCAGATTTGATGTAACATATGTGGTGCTGGTGTTGAAATCTGAATTTTAATGTCTCTGACTTTCATTAGAAACACCCGTGAGCAGTAAGACAAAGTTTACAGTATATTTTTGTATGCTCAGATGTAAGACATCAAAGTATAGCAAATTTATGATTACCACAAAAGTGTGTTACCATAAATGTCAATAAGGATTTCCTACAGTAAAAATGTTCTTCCTCGGCCATCACACCCCCAAGTACAGCTGAGGATGACAACCTATGAAATTTGACAAGATGGAGCTGAGTCTGACAACCTGAATCAACTGAAAACTGTCAGTCTCACTTTTATTCTTTTTAGCTCTTCCATTTTTAACCTCCATTCACATTTTCTCTCCCTTTGGCCTAACCTTTTTTTATGTTTTTTTGTTTTTTTTTTCCTTTATCGTGATTTTTCTCTTCCTGTCTGTCTGCCTGTGTATCTCTGTCACTATCACTGGTCTAGTGGAGGGGTGGATCAGTCAAACTACTCCATTCACTTCAAATGCACTGCTGTCTCCATATCATCCTCTCTCTCTCTCTCTCTCTCTTAATTCTCCCTCTGTCTTTCTTCTTCCTTATATCAGCAGAGTCTCTGGTAGACTGAAAGGAGATCAGTCAATCAGTCCACTACATCCTCCCCTCTCCCAATTGGACTATTTCTCTCTTGATGTTATCTTTGTCTCTCTCTTGTGCTGTCTTTGAATGTGTGTGTGTTCGTTTCCGCCTGTATTTCTTTCTGCCTCTTTGTGTGGCTTTCTCTGTCCCTCCGGTCCAGGAGATGAGGATCAGTCAAATCCAGTGGGAAGTGACCAGCATGATAACAGAGCCTAAAGCATCTGTGGGAATCCTGGCCAGGGTTGGATGGCCAGTTGAGGCTAAGTGAGCCTGCCACTGTCAACTAGAGGGAGAAAAGGCCCAATCTGCTCAGTCAGAAACTGACACATGAGGTTGCTGACAAATTTGAAGAAAATTAGGGCCAGTGGTGCAGGCAAAAGAGATGTAAGGTGACACATAATGGAAGTGTGATGACAGTCTTTTTGTCAACACTTTACAATACAGTATACAAAATTGTAGATGGCTAGTGACTGTTTGATGTTTTACCTCTCTGGGGATTGTGTCAAGCATCACTAATGCTACAGAATATGACATGGATGTCAATATTAAAGGGCCAGTGTGTAAGATTTAGTGGCATCTAGTGGTGCTGATTTACAATCCTCTCACTACACACTCATTGGTGGCTGCAAACACATGAAAGGTCCTTTCTAGAGCCAGTTATTTTGTTTAGTGTGTTCTTGGCTACTGTAGGAACATGGCAGTTCAACATGGCGGACTGCTTGGAAGAGGATATCACAGCATCTGTAGATATAAAAGGCTAATTTTAAAATAACCAGAACTTAATGATTCAGGTGAATTTACACAAATCAAAACATAGTTATGCATAATATATTCCGTATCTGTCATATTCTGTTAATAGAGCCCCCAAAATCTTACACACTAGACCTTTAAAGGTGCGGTGTGTAAGATTTGGGGCCTTTATTTTCAGAATAAGGCAGACATGGTATATAATATTCATAACTATGTTTTCATGCATGTATAATCACCTGAAAATAAGAACCATTTAATTTTGTTACTTAAAAATGGTCTTTTTTATATTCTACAGTGGGATCGGGTCCTCTTCCATGGAGGCCGCCATGTTGAAACGCTGTGTTTCTACAGTAACCCAGAACAGACAAACTAAATACTGACTCTAGACAAGGCCTTTCAAGTGTTGTTTCTCCTTTACACAAGGAGGGTGAGGGGGATGTGAGGAGATTGCAATGCAGCAATAACACCACTAGATACAACTAAATTCTACACACTGGACCTTTAATATAAATGTGGTCTGAATATGGCGATTCAATTTTTTTTTTTTTTGAGAATCCTCTTATGTCTGGTGTGTGTTATAAGAAATAAAAATCCCATCTACTTGTCATAATTATGAATTAATGAGGATTACTTAGTATTAGTTAGTTAGATATCTCACTTTACTTGCACAAGAAAAAGAGTGACAAAAAGATTAAGTGAAGAGTCAGCACCACTCAGAGACTGATTCATAGTTAATAAAGCAATATTGCATGAGAGGAAGAGCTGTTGTACTGAATATCAGCACAGCTGTAATTTGGTCAGTACAAGGCAGCAGGATTTGATACAACAGTTCTATAAGCCCCATTTATCAGTTATATTATTTATAAATGGTTGCTCCTTGTGTGTTTTTTTAAACTATTTATAGAAATGTGTTCACCTTTGTGGTGCAAAGTTTGTTATAATCTAAGATAGATGATGACTGTTAATGTAACGTTTACGTAACAGTTATTAGAGCACCTGTAAAAGCTAGTGATACATGTAAGTTCCAGTGCTGTTGTGCTCAATATCAGCACTCGTGGACTGATACTTGGCCAATTAAGATATTTATAAACTAATTATTACATAATTATTCATTTATATAGCATCTATATTGTCGCATAATATACCATCTCCTCTGTCTGTCCGTTGTCTTGTAGCTCATCATTACCTATATTCCACAAATATAAGTAATTCAGGAACTATTTATTAATGATTCAACAATTATTAGGTCATACTCATATATGTATTTAAAGAGTTGCCATCAATGTTAATATGCTTTTATTTATTTTTCAACCTAGAGACACAGTTTATCATACAAGAGGAGGCTTGAATATACTGAAAGTGAACTCTTTAATGGCTTTGCTTAAGCTCTTAAAGAGCAACGTTGTTGTGTAGTCCATCTATAATGATAATTAAAAAAAATCTATGACACTGCATCACACATGGTTTCTGCCTTTCATGTGTTATGTAGGAGCCTTGGCCCTCAACCAGCTTTACTGATGAAAACCCTCCAAGGGAACATTAATGAGCAATTTTCTGATAATACAAACCCATTACCCTTGCGGCCAACATAATACCAGCAGTTCATTCAGTGAATATAGACCCTGTTGTATTTTCTCAGGGGTAGTACTGAGCTGTTTACTCTGGCTACATTTTAACTCCAAACTGGTGATGATAATACCTTAAAAACAGCTAACAAATAAACCAATTTCAAATAAGATGTTGAAGAGGTAATTTTTCAACGTAAAATCCTGTTTATTTCAGCATAAACATTGCATGATTGCTTTGCCACCTCTGCATGAACTGAATCTTTCAACTATTATTCAATGGTTTCTTTCAAGCACCTGATGTTGTCACATTTGTGTGTGATCTACTTAACCTGCAAGAGTCATAGTGAAACACCACGGATACACACGTTAAGCAAACAGTCACAGTATCCAAATTAGTTTAGTTTCCTCACTGTCTAGTAGCCATGCCAAAAAGTCACAAAAAAAGATCTTTTAACTGAAAGACACAGTTGGTATTATCCCAGCGCCCCAGAAAACTGATGCCAGTGTCATGTGTCCAGGAGGGGTGGGTATTTGAATTATATGCACACAAATGCACCTGTGTATTAACGGGAAAAGTGACATCTTTGTTGTTTAACCAAGTCCTGAAACTTGGGCACAAAGATGAATGGAGACAATGACTTAAGTGTTTCTTTGATTGATTCAGATCACTGATTTACCTGGTAGCTTAATCTAACAATTCAGAAGTTGTTGTTTTTTTTTGTTTGTTTTTCCCCCATTTTGTGGGGATCATTTTCAAAACAGGCATGTTTAGTGGGGTGAAAATGCATTACCTCTCTTTGCAATGGACACTGCTTTTCTTGCATAAGTTATCCCTTTGGAATAAGCTTCCTTTGGGTACTTCATAGTCCACTCTCCTTAAAATGTTTTTCACCGTCAACATTTCTTTTCCTCGCATCAGCTAGTTTGGAACATTGCATTCACTTTTTCAACCTGACCTCCAACAATGAGCTTGCTAACTGTGGCTGGTAATGGTTGAAAGATGATGGGTGAGGTGACCCGATACTGACGTGTCACTCAGGCTGCATTGAAATTAAATTTTTCTAGCTTCCACCCTTCACAATATAACTGGTGTGGCTAACCTATCTGGAATATTTAACAAAATATGTACAGGAAAATACACGTTCTACTTTTACTAATAAGGGCAAAGGTAGCTCATAGTGCTTAATAGTTATTTTTCTGTTTATATTCTGTTCTTAATAAATATTGATGTGTTGGGTTTGTCTTGCTGTACCTGTTTGGTTGACGGAGCCATTGTTGCTCCAAACTCTGTTACATGAGTGTTCATGTCACTGCTTACTTTGTAAGTTAATGACAATATTACTGTCTTGAACAAAGTGAAACTACTTCACAAAAACAAAACTAGTTGCTCTGTCTGTAGTTCTAATCTGTGAAAAAATTGTGGATGGCACCTTTAAACCAAATTCTCCTTTTAAGATGTTTTACTTTTTACTTTTTACAGTCCCTGTAGTTATTTCCCTCCACAGACCACTGCTCAGCATGTCAGCTCCTCCTTGTTTCAACAATGCTTTTTTTCCACCCACACAGTCTTATCTGTTCTGCTAGAGACAGTAATCAAACCACATATTGTACAGTGTGTGTGTGTGTGTGTGTGTGTGTGTGTGTGCGCGTGTGGTGGGAGTAGGGGTGGGTGCAACCTGGTAGTTTTTATTGCAGGGCCAGACTAGCTGAAACTCTGACAATAACATATTTTAAGGCCACCTGACATGATAGATGAGACAGTCCACCCTGTAGGATATTACCATTTTTCTGCAGTGCCTTCTTTCGTTCAACCCTCTCAGCGTGGTTCTTGAATCCTATAAATACTGAAAGAGTGGCACCCTTTTAAAGTTTGCTCAATTTTAACACTTGTCTTGACAGCACATTTTTGTTGTTCTTTTTTTCCTCCTTTTTCAGAAAGCACAGTTTGCATTGGGCCTGGTTTAGTGACAGGGACACATTCATCATGTAATAAAGTGATGCAAGCTGTTACAAAATTCCGAAATGAAACTCAGCTACTGTGAGTCCTGTACAGTAGTGAAGAGAAATTGTAGCTGTTTCAGGGTAGTTTATTTGGCTTCACTGCCAATGATGTCCTGTTAGGGACACAAATGATTAACTCTTGCTGATACCAGTTCAATGTGTAAGTGTGTGTCTGTGTGAGAGAGAGAGAGTAAACATTTTGCAGTGAACATTTCTACAGAACAGTAACTCTAAAAGTGATTTATAAATATTGATTATTCCTTTGTACCATGTTTATGTGCATGTGTCCACATTAGCTTTACTACATATGCATGTTTTGTAGCAGCATTACAAGTTATGTGCTAACCATTCCCACTAAGCTTAATGCTTTCCGCCTAATGCTCACATAAAATATATTAACAACATACAGCACTGATCACCCTGATGGTATTTTTTTATGGTGTGTGAGTGTAAAATTAAGACAAGAATGTGCTTATAGAGACAGGTACATTTTATTCCATTTGAGCAAGCTGCAAGCATGATATCTATCAAACCATTTATCTGTATTTTCTTTTACAGTGTTTTACTGCCACCTATTGTTAAGGCATAGTACAACATAGAACAACTGTTACTTACAGTCTCTTGTCTCTTGAACATGTGAAAGATTGAAATTATTCAGTGGTTTTACGCTGAAGACTCATGAATCACTTCCTTGATACATAATTTCTGCAGGCAAAAGCATTTAAAAAAAACAAAAAAAAAACACTTCCCATATGTATAAAGCAGCAAAAAGAATAAATCAATACAGTGGGATGTTGATTAAAAACAAATTTTTATATAAAAATGACTAACTAAAGTGTGTAATTTTAATAAAAGGGTTCAAACGTCAATTTAATGCAAAAAGAAATTATGGTCACAAGCAGCATGCTCTGCCACATCCATGTCTCAAGTGAGTAAAGTAACTTTTGTAGAGATCCCTCCCAGTCCAGCATGAATTGTGGGGTCATTTCAGTAAAACCATAACCTGATGCTGCTCTGAAAGTGAGGCTAACAAAGTAATAACAGACTTCTCTCCAGATGGCTTTCAAATATGAAGTCGATCAAAGTTTAGAAGGTTGTTGGCTTCAGACCAAGCAGGGTGCTCTGACCCATCCATCTCAGTGGCGACTCGGTTGTCACTTGCCAGTGTGTGATTGGCTCCACCAATAGTAGCATTACAATTAGGGCAGGTTCGACTCTCTGTAGCACCTCCACACTCTGTTATAAGATAGACATGACCATTAGGACATTTGTACCAGTGTCCAGGCGGCATTTTCATTGCCGAGACGATCATCTTTCTCTCTTCATCACTGATCCCCAAGCCTGTGAGTGGAAGCTTTTTGTCTAGTTCCTTCATGGCTTCTTTCACGATGCTTTCATCTTGTTCAGTGAATTGGCCAGACTTTTCCAAAACCTGTCTCATTGTTTGTGCCTCAGACCCAATTTTGGCACTTTGTCCTCTCTTGTTTGCCTTATCACAACGGACGTTGAGTTCAGTCAGGAGAGTGAGTCTCTGTAGCTCTCTCTGCAAATCAAAGACCTGTTGCTCTGTGAATTTTTGGTAGCTGTTGTTGAGCCAGCGCAAAAACTCTTCAATATACTTTTCTAATTTGGAGGTTTGCCTGAGTAACATGTTTTCCTTTTGGAACTGTTTTAGCTTTGCAACCCTTATGAGGAAATCCATCTTGTTTTCCACAACCCACAGATCATTTGCTGTGAGATAAGATTTTCCCAGTCGGACATTGATATCCATGTATTCTTTTTGCTGATTCATTTTATAGGTGAGACGGTTCTCCTCCCACTGATTTTGAAGGGTCTTCCTGTGCTCTTCGATATCTGTCTGTTGACCATTTATCTTCACCTTTACCATCTCTATCTCAGCCAACCTGCTGTTGATGTAAGATCCATAGCGCAGATTTTTGCGGATTGGAGCTCGACACTTCGGACACTCCTTCAGTTTTATGGCCACCTGCTCTCCTTCATTTGCCTGTTGGTTGTCATCCATCCCCATGTATGTGTCCATGGCTGTGTGTTCAATGATGTGTCCACAGTCCTGTAGCTGAATGAAGTAAGCCTCAGGGTCATCCTCAGTGCCGAAGAAAATTTCTGTGACCTCATCGTGATTACAGATGCGACATTTGTCTGGACATTTGTCTCCGCAGAGACCTATGCATGGGTGGCCGCAATCCAGGGTCTTGGCACAGGGCTCAGTGCATGGTGAACGATCACATGGCTCGGAGCATAGTTTACTGCAGCTTTGGTGAGGGCACTGCCAGGCGCAGGGCTCAATGCATGGAGCACAGGGTTGTCCACATGGCTTCATACACACACTGTGAACACAGCGGTTCTCACATGGTTTCCCACAGGGAGGGCAATCACGAGTGCAAGGCTCCCTGCACTTGTGGGAGCAAATCAGGAGACGCTCACACTGGTGAAAACATGGGGAATGGAACCGTCCTTGAGAACACTTGCTACAGGTACCGCGACATGCATGGCCACATTTTAGCTGATGATTACAAGGGGTCTTGCATTCAGGATCCTCTGTCTGTAGTTTGTAAAAGCAAGCATCTTGCTGGCTGTGGCCACACTTCAGTTTTAAGTTGACCTTCACCTTGCACCTAATGGTGCATGGTTCCCCACACAATGAATCACATGGATGTCCACAGTAAAGCATCTTCTGGCAAGGCTCCTGACATATAAATGTCTTTGGGTCCTGGTGGCAAGGAACCATCTGTTTGTGTTGACATGTGGGTATGATCTTCTCAACCTTCACTGGACATTTCTTTGGGCATGGTCTGTGGCATACAAATGTGCACCTGTGTCCCTCATTGCATAAGATCTTCTCGCACTTCTTGGCACACTTGTAGTTCTTGTGCTCAGGGTCATAGGGGTGGCAGACACTTGAGCAAACATGGCCACAATCCAAACGGAAGTCACAAGGCTGGGTGCAGCCCCCCTCAGGGGCTTGTTGAAAATCCTCAGCATGTGAAGCTCTTATCTGTCGACCTGGATGATTCTGACAGCAGAGGGTCAGAGCATTTCCAACCTGGTTCTTCTCTCTCAAGGTGTAGAAGATGTTGCTCCACAGTTTGACTTGTCCCAGCATTGTACTGTTGCCAATACAGTAAAGCCCTTTCTTGGCACGAGACAAGGCTACACAGACGCGGTTGGGAATGTTCAAAAAGCCAACTTTACCCTGTCGGTTGCTGCGGACCAGAGACAACAAGACAATGTCGTTCTCTTCTCCCTGGTACTTGTCCACAACGTGTACTTTGACCCCTGTGAATTGGCTGGCAGGCATGAGTTTGCGCAGACAGTGGAGCTGGCCTGTGTAGGTCGTGAGGATGGTAATTTGCTCTGGTTTGTAGTCCTGAAAGAGAAGATAGCGGCAAAGGGCAACTACAAACTCTGCCTCATGTTGGTTCTGATGGCTTCTTCCGTCTTTGATCTCTTCTTCTGGGTAGTTGTGCTCCACAAAGAATAAGTTGGTATTAAGGCCCTGTAAGACAGCATTCAGTATTATATATTCTATGATATTGTTTGATGTTTCTGATATTCTTTTGAATTCAGTATTTTTATTCTTGCACACATTGCCCAACTTTGACTCAAAATAAATTTAAAAGTCTAAGCCACAATGCAGATTGTTTTAATCCATGCTGGCATTTAAACAGATATTCACTGCTAAGAAAAACAAGCAGAATGGAGACACAGCAGGAGAGCAGAAACAATACGCACCTTGATGTTGTCATAGTCCAACACAGAAGGATGATTTTCCAGCTCTGAGTAAATGTGCGGGGTCAGAAGACGGGCAATGTCTGGCCTCATACGATGCTGAAGAACAAAACAAAACACAAACACAGATAAACACAGGCAGTCACATATAGATACAGAGGTATACGTGCACTTTCAAGCATACACACAAACATACTAATTAAAGGGTGATGCTTCTACTGTAACTGCATCATCTAAACACATTGTTGATTAATAGATCTTGCAATAAGATGAACAAATAATTAGAAGTAAGTAAGTTACAGAAATACAAACCTGGTAGTTGAGTCTGACAAACGGAAGTCCCAATTTAACCAGCCTCTCGAACATGGACATCTCCAGGTGGAAGTTCTTAGCAAGTTCGTACACAGTGGCGCTGGGGCGCAGCTAGATGAAAAATCACATGTTCATTATATGCTCCCAATACTTCAGTTTTTATGAATTATTGTTAAGAAAAAGTAAAAATGAATGGTACAAACTGAGAACTTGTTTTTAAGGCTCGAAATATGCCTTTATAATTAATATAGCTTTTTAGGGCAAGTTTTGTCATCTTTCTAAACCCTTTGTAATGTTCATGAATGAACACGTGATATGCATATGGAGCATGATGCAACTTGCTTATTTTGGCCTTTTTTTTCCCCAGGGGTGATTATGGCAGGTTCACTGTTTTATATTAACATATTTGAGTGAATTAAAGATCATTGGTCATAAATGAAGAATAGAGGTATGACTTTCATGGTTGATCAGGCCATGTAGTTTCATAAATGCTAACACACAGGTAGAAGCAACCATTTATACAGGAGCAAGACTAGAAGGGATAAACAGCATTCTACTATGGGTTTCTGTTTTAGAGTGACTGGATGGGAATATAGAATGTATGCAAATGCACTCTAACTTTCTTTTGCTGTCCTGTTAAGTTTCTCGCTGTTTTGCCTGAATGTGTGTGTTTGTGTGTCTAAGTGTCAGTGTGTGTGTGTGTGTGTGTGTGTGTGTGTGTGTGTGTGTGCAAATCTACTCTCAGCTAGAGGACAGAGTGTGATTGTGCATGTATGTGGGAGGGGTGTGAGGGAGGCAAGACAAATTCTCATATAAATGTGAAGCATTGTGTTCTGCTCGATTCAACACAAAACCTGTGATTAATGAACAGCACAACAATGCCAAAGCTTATTTTACTCGGGAAGTGTGATCCATGCACCTCCATTATATGCACAGATTCAGGTTTAGGTTCCACAAAAACAAAGCTCTTAACACTAGTGCATAGAGTTAAAATAAATACTATCAAATGGCTTTAAACCCATAAAATAAAACAGATTAACCCTTATTTGTTCCATCAGAATACCGCATCTTTTTTGCTTTTCTACATATTGTTTTACCACACCTGTACCAATTTAATTGGTAGTTTAAATTGATAAGCAGAGGTGCTAAGATTGATTTATTTATTTTGCATTTGTAGCCAACATAACCTACTTGTAAAAACAGCGAAGGGAGCTTCAGGTGCAGCGGTAAATTACTTTTATATTAATCTCATGTACTTGATGTATAAAAATGATCATTGATTTACAAGCCCAGGTTAAAATGAAAAACAATTTTCAAGTTAACCTCCATTTCAAATTCAATTCTTATACTTGCTAAACTTTTAGTGCAACTGTAAGGAAGTCAGGTTTGTTTGTATAGTCAAATGTATGCATAAATTCATGCATAAACAGTACAACAAGCAAATATTAGGAAAACAACAGACAGAAGTTACACAGCGAAAAGAACCACGACAGAATATTGAGATGTGTGATAGCACTGTGTGTAGTTGTGTTCACATTCTGCAGATTGCTAGACAGGCTGCCTGGCCATATGTCCTTGGCAGGCCCTGACAAGTTGTTGTAATAGTCTATGGATGTCCAGCCTATCACTCCTCACTCTTCTCTTCTCCATCTCTTGTAATGGCTGGCATGGGATGTTTTTTTTGCCATTTCCCTCAAGGCAACACACACAAACATCCTGACAACCACGCAAATACACAAAATCCCTTATGACAGGTTATCCTTTAAATTTTCACCCAGGCATGTAAATGGAGTCATTGCAGTCGGAGAACGAAGGCTTATTAAAATACAACAGTGCACAAATTGTCAGTTTAATGAGGTGCCACCAAGAGTTTTAGGAATCATTGCTTTATTTGTCTGTGTGGTTTCTTACCTGCTGGTGGTCTCCGATGAGGATGAGGTGCTGGCATGCTTGGCTCAGTGTGGTGATCGTGTGGGCCTCAAGAACCTCAGCAGCCTCTTCTACAATCACCAGACGTGGACGCACGTCCTGCAGAACTTTACGGAACTTGGCTGCGCCTGTTGTTGTCATGCCAATAACCTGAAGGACAGTATATGTGCTTATTTAACTTCCTCTGCTATTTTTTAAGGATTTTTATGATTCATTCTGTTACTACAAACTGTTGTATTGCTGCCTGCCCTTGCCAGTATAGTATTGCTAATTTTAATAACAGCCAATTTAATGGTGTTATGACTTTTTGGGCTCCTATGCCAATAGACCACAGTGTCGGCTGTTATATCTGAGCCCTACAGCTTTCCCCAGTTAACTTCCTTATTAAAGTATGCGAAAGTACAAAATGTATTATTTCACATGCACAATTCTCTTAAATTTCACAATCAGTTTATTAATCAGTTCTTCACTAAAGTTAGATGAGAACACCCTCATGTCTGTACAATAAATATGAAGTTACAGCCAGTTGCTGGTTAGCTTAGCTTAGCACAAAGACTGGGGACAGGAGAAAACAGCTAGCCTGGTTCTGTCGAACAGCTCACCTCATCTTATCATTCATGGCAATCCACAGATGCTTTATACTAATGCTGGGAAGTTTAAGTGATAAATTACTTTTGGGCTTACATATTAAGTATTTCAAGTTTTCAAGTATTTAGTGTTGTGTACAATTCAAGGCCATGAGAGTGCAAGTGCGTATCGAGTGGAAATGAAACAATATGCTTCATTATCCTCTCCAAATATTAAGCTGCAGGCTACACAAAGATGATAGCATCAGAAAGTTTTTACCTCAATATTTGTAATTAATATAAAGTTGAGACTACACAAGGAGCTGCTACAGGAGGAAATGCTGTGCATATTTATTACTGCAATTATGCTGTACCGTTGCTTCCTTGAGGAGACAGAGGCTCTCGTGACGTTTTACATCAGCCAGTCTGTCCGCTGCATTCTGATAGGCCTGTTCAAACTCCAGGACTTTGGCACGAAGTTCTGCCCTGTAGCGAGCAACCCACAACCTGCAGATTGAGTAAATTAATAATTGGAAAACACTGTGACAACCGACTCAGTTATATGGAATCCTTAAAATAAAATATACTTGGAAATATAATGCTGTGGTATTTGATATTACTGGAGGTTAAACAATTACAGCAAGGCATACTGTATCTGTCTTGGTAGGAAATGTCCTTATTTGCTAGTTTAAATAATAAGCAAAATTATGTAAACATGAGATCGTACAGTCTTGTTTTCACAGTTAAAGAAGTTACATTTTGGCTCTCTGAGGTGAGAAAATCCTCTGGGATACGTTTTCCTGGTGATTAGTTGACTTAATTATACACACTGGGAATAGACTACTTCTACCAGATTGAGGTTGCTTGGGGGATGAGATGCAGCACAGGAGAAGATGGATGAAAAGTGAAGAAGGAGGGAAGGACGGCAAAAATTTATGAAAGTTACCAGGAGAGGTAATGGAAAGTAAGAACGCAAACCTACCGATAGAGTCTCCATCTGTCTGGCAGGCTAAGGGTCCAAATATCCAAGACATGATCTTCCTCTGTTTCAGTCATAGCTGAACTCTTCGCCAGCTCTTTCCTGATTTTGTTCTTCATCTTTTTCTTCTGGGCCCGTTGCATCTGTACAGATCAGAACAAGGTCAACGATGAACTCCACACCCTCATTCATCATCAAGTGTTTGAAATCCTAGTTAATCTGATAACATCTTTGTTGCTCTTTAATTGAAATAAAATGGTGCAATCTCTTGCACGTCTGCAAGTCTGCTTCAAAGCAAACATTAAAGGGTAAGCTGCAGTTTAATAGAAAGTAAAGATGAGACTGAAACAGTGTATATAGCTATGCTTGGAGGAAACTATGACTGGAACATAGCAGGAGGAGAAATAAATTATAGTGCATGAGAAGTAACCATAGCAGTTTTTTTTGTGTTGTTGTTGTTTTCTGTGAGTCTGGGTCATTTGAATCCACTGCAAGTGATGTGAATTCAAACTCACCACATCTTTCTTCTTCTGCAGACTACTAAGCTACAAACTTTTCAAAGCCAAATTTTAAGGATACAGGTGGTGCATATTTGATAGTCAAAGGATATTTTTGTTGGTAAAGTATTCTGTTAAGTGAGGCACTTAATGAACTCCTTTGCAGATGCTGCACAGCTCTATGATAAATATCCTGTTGAGTATGGAAACACCAGGAGAGCCACGGAGCAATGTTTTTATGAATGGCGCCCCCGCACAAGCATGCACGTGTGAAAGCAGGTGACACGAGGCACTGTCCTGCCAATGGTTTTAGGCTTTTCCACTGGAGAGATTGACGGCTGGTGGCAGTAACCAAGAAATGAAGCAAAGCACCAACAAAGGCAGATGAGATAAAGACTGCTAGCAAGCAAACATGGATGCAAAAAACAAAATTGTTACAAATTCTTCCAAAAATCAGTTTTGTGGAAGTAATCAACATACTTGTTAGACCTCAAGCATACACACAATGCATACGTATCAATATTAAACTCATTATACTCTCCACTTGAAAAAAAACAGTGAATTTCCCTGGTGTGGGATTATTAAAGATCCATCTTATCTTGTCTTACAAAAAAATCTAATTTTAATTTTACCTGAAATTCCTCCTCGCTCTGTTTAGCCCACGTATCAGCGTTATCCAAGTTCATAGCCAGCATCAGGTATTCTACTTCTCTGACAGCCTCCTCCATGTCTTCCCTCTTTCTGCCATCTCTACCACCTCTGGGATCAATGTTGTCTTCAATAATCCGCTCTGCCTGGATCAGATCTGCTTCCTCTGCGATTTCAATGAGGTCGTCTTCTTCCATCGCCTCCTCTGCTGCTGCTACAAGTTGCAGTAAGAATCAGTGTGAGAAGGAGTTCATTCACCAGTACAATAATGTAGTGTAGTAGCAGACACTATCCTAAGGTCCTAAAATACAGAAAGATAGCATGGGAAGTGAGTGAGGGGCCAGACCATATCAGTTAGGTTCATGGTTTATATAATCTTTAATGGTCTATCTGAACTGGCTGCAGGATTATTTATTATTTTGCTTCAAATTCCTGCTGGAGCTGTTTAGAGATTAGACTTTGATGGTATTTTGCCACTTTTAGAGCTCTTAAGTGTTCAATTTAGCTGTTTTGGAGCCTGCTGAAATGGAGCTGCAAGGACTACCTGGCTTAGTGGAAGTTGTTAATACAAACTGCTGTGGACTGGCAGTGAAAATATGATGGCAAAATCCAGTTTTATTTTAAAAGATATTTGTCTGCAGGACAAGTCATGCTTTATGTATTTTTCCCCAACTATTGCAATGGAATACGGAGTTTGTTCCAGAAAACAGGCAAAAGAAACGAAAAAAAAAAAAAAAGCCTGACTCCAGTTGCCATAAACACTATGCCGTCAAGCACTGATTACATCAATTTACTATGAAGAAGATGGACAATTGGAGAGAGAACTGCTACTAAGTCTTTTTCGGCACATATTTTAATCACAAAACCATTTTGTTAATTGAGGTTATATCAAATAAACAGTTCAGTTAAATTATTATAAATTATGAAATCCATTTGTAATGCTTTCTAAGCCATTTATGTCGATCCATAATAGAGTCTAATTAAAACCAGTGCAGGTCTCACATGTCTGTTGGTTGACAATGCCTTTGACTTAATTACTTCTTTGACAATGCAATGCTTTTACCTAGTCAGTTGAAAACATTCCCCCTGCATCCCAACAATAAAACTGTGTTTCACCTTCCATTATCCTGTTTTCATTGTTGTGGTATGAACGCAGGGAAAGTTACAATGCAAATGTATCTGTGTAAGTGATTTTGCTATTTGAGAAATGTGCCAAGATTTTCTAATACGATTATGATTTTGAGGGAATGTTTACACACTTTCAGTGAAAAGAAGACAATTATCAGACCTTCTTATGCTGTTTCAGTGATGCAGACTTCAAGAGTCAAAGTCTTACCTTCATTTCCATTTGCATTCTCTGTCTCCCTCTGCAGGAAGGTGGTGGAACCGAAACCCAACCACTCCATTATCAGACTGGTCTTCTTCCTCTCACCCCAAATCTCAAATCCATCCTGTGTCTATAAATTGTTTCATAAACACAAACTGATGAGTGTTCACAGTCTTCTATTGTCATATACATGAAATATTTATTGTTTATTGAGTGTAACGCACAGGTAGTTCTTGCAGACTGTCCCAGTGTCTGTATGAAATGAACTTCTGTAAGAAACATTCGCGCAGAATGCCTTTCAGAGAACACTCCAGCCGCATACTCTGATTCTGGATCTCCCTCTCCTCCTGACACAGCTGCTTGTAAATCTGTTCAACAAGTCATGAATACTGTGATCAGGATTACTGTGAAATCATCCAGTGTGTGTGATATACTGCAACTAGTAAAGCCGAGTAAAGTGATAAGCCTAGAAATGTGTGACAAAAAGATGAGACAAAAACACAAGATCAATATGATAAATTATTCAGGATTATTCAAATTAGTATATCCTTTCATATATTCTCAACATGTTGCTATGCATGAGAGAAATAAAGTGTGGAGCAACTTGTAACATAAAGTTCAGTTGTAAGAGTAACACCGTAGGTCAGGCAGCATGAGCTCACATCATTATATGCAAAACGCAGGTGAGACGGCAGCGAACGTTTGAAGTCAGGTGAGTGGGTCAGCTCCCTTAGATTGAAACGCTTGAGGACCTCACTGTTGCTGCGGCCTCCTACCCTCACGATGCCCTCTTGCAGAAATTTATGAATACCTTAGATGGAGAGGCAAACAAGACAGAAAAGTAATTAAATTTAACTTGAAGTGGATGTCTGTGGCCAATTGGTATTAACATTTTCAGCAACAAATACACCTTACAAGAATTTGTTTGAATTAGACATAGATATACCCTCTTTTGTTAACAAGAGCTTGAGTTGTCAAATTTTAGACCTCAACACATATAAAGTAGATATAATATTATTATGAATCAGGATCACTGCTTACCCTCAAGGAACTGATCCAGGGCATGGTTAGTGTAGCAAACTACCAGCATTGGACCTTTGCCAAATCCGTCTTTCCAAAGATCCTGATTGGTCAACAGAGCCTGAGCAATCTTAAGCCCAACGTAGGTTTTTCCTGAGAAAATGGAAGAGTTTAATATATTGCAGAAGCTTTGGAAGTCTTCATATTTTGTCGTTCTACAAATGGGTGAAATGCATTTTACAGTCTTCATTCAGAAATGAATGAACTCATCCGTCCAACAATTGCTTTTCAATGTCTCACCTGTGCCAGGAGGTCCCTGTATGATGGCCAGTTCCTTCGTGAGGGCCAGCTGGAAGGCTCTCATCTGAGACTCGTCCAGCCCCAGTTCCTCCATTCTCGGCCAGGCCTCTTCACACAGGCTGTGAAAGGGCTGTATAGTGTCCTTATAGTCAGGATCAGCGACAGATAACAGGTCATATCTATCTCTTCTTTGCAGATAAGCTGGGGGCTGCACATCTGTGTTGCACTCCACAATGTACCTGAAAGAATTAGGATTAGGTAGGATTATATTTTAATATTAATATCTTTTTTTAGTGTGTACTACCTGTGTAAGAGGATGTATAGACTTCTCATTAATAAGTCCTTGTTAAAATGTTCTTTTTCCAAAGAAAATTTTCTTAATAGGTCTCAATTACAGTACAATCCACTGCAATAAACATGTAAAAGCTAAATTTGCTTTTATCATAAAAACTGAGCATACATAGTATGTAACATTGGGCCACACATAGCACTTACAGCATAACACCCCACAGTGTACACCATTGTACTCAATTGAGCAAATGTGCAGTTTGTTCCCTATGAATTCAACTTTTCATTTGAAAGAAGAAGTATATGTTATTTTACATATGCAAGCTCAAAAGCAGCATACATTTAGTTATGATAAATGAAGAAAAACAGTAGGAGAGTTGAAGAATTGAAAATCGAATTCAATTCATCCAAATGCCCCCAGCTGAAATAGGGTGTGTTTGAGGATTTACCAAGAAAAGCTAGAGATGATTGTCAGGGGATAAAGCCCACTAGACTGCACTGTTTGTACTGCTACACTGACCCAAATTAGAGTCTAACACTGAGAAAAATAGTATCTTAAAAGGAGAGCTGTTTTCAGTTCTATGTGACTGATAACTCCTATGGTGCATTTCCAAGAAAAACAAGTTGAAAGTTTTTTCAGGTATAGTCACAAGAGAAAAGTCTGAGAGACAGATGGGCAACAAAGTGTCTAATAAAATACATTACTTTGTGTTATCTACGAAGGTCACTGGCAGTGCAAACAAAAAACAAACTTTTGAACTCATCCATGCATGACAGCTTTTTGGGAATAGCTCGGTGATATAATTAACTTGTGCCAATTAAAAATGTGAAGGCTAAATTTCTCCCCCCACTGCCTCCTGAGTAAATCTACATGTGAACTCCTTCTGAAAGTGCTGTGGGACTGTATAAAAACTATGTCCTTGACGATAAAATCTGAAACTCCTCCACAGCACACAAACACAAAGACACACACTCCTACCTCTGAAAGGGAAGCTCGTCCTCCTCCTGCTCCTGTAGGCCATCTAGGACATAGCGATAGGCCTCAAAGTAGGCAGTGGTCTCAATCATCAGGAACAATTGATTTTTCTGTCAGAAAGAGTGTTTTAATAGTGAGGTTAAAAACACTTATGTATCTGTACATGTATCTAATACCGGCAGCTCAGTGTAAATTCCAGTTCTAGCTTTTGTAGATTAAGCAGATTATGTTAGACTATAACATCACATATCAGCAGCTACATGCATGCACACAATTTACTGACCCACCTCAATTCTGGCCAACTTGAATCTGCTTTCTTCAGTAAAGGTAATCTGGACCTGTCCTTTCTGCAGGTATTTGGGATCTCGATCTGACACTGTGGCAAATAAGAAGCTCTCAAAATTGTCACAAGACAGGCAGACCAGGGAACCGTAGATCAGCCTCTTGGAGTTCTGCCAGCGCACAAACTGTAGGAAAGATGGAGGAAATATTATTAATATATGTCTTTCCAATACTGATTGTAACAAACATCTAAATACTTAGAGGCTAACCTTAAGTGGCTGAATGTCAAACTGGACTAGGTAGGCAAGTCCAGTGTGAGTGCATTTGGGCGCCACCAGTTGTGTGTCAAAATATATTCTGATATCATCAAAGCGCTTCGTCTTCAGTGGATTATCAGTCCTTCCCATGTCCATTTGGTTCCGAAGCAATTGCTGGACGCCCTCACGTAGTGGCCGCACAAAGTCCTCTCTCAGCAGTCGGAAGTGCGTGTCAAGGTAGAGGTGGGTGTTCGCGTAGCGCTGAGTGATGAGGTTTGGTCTGAGGAAGGGCCTGTGGTCATGGTGGAACTCCTCAGGAGTTGGGTAAATGGGTATGGTCCTGAAATCTTGCTGCTCTTCTTCAGCTAGGTTAGAAATAGTGGAAGTTTCAGTTACTCAACAAACATCCCAAAATATTTTGCAGTGTTGGCTTGAGGGCAGGGTATCAAAATGTTTAAAAGAAGCAGCATTTCAGCATTTAAAAATATCTGTAAGACGCCATTACCTGGGTTATCACCTCCAGTGGGTAGGAGGGCGTACGTGTCCCTGTTTGAGCGCAGGGTACCCTCCCTGGATCTCTCCTGGAGGTGCCTCATCAGGCCCTGAAGATTCTCCAAGCTCTCCTCCATTTGAGGGTTGATTTCCACTCCTGATGTTTTCAGGCTGTTGATGGAGGCTTGGAGCTGTGTCAGTAGCAATCTCCCTGCCTGGACTGTGCTACCAGGGAATGTGCTGAGGACCTGATAAGCATATTTTGAGGACAGTTAAAGTATATTCAGCTACAAGGAGTTCAGTTTCTAATTCAAGACAGAGGCACAATCAGGCTAAAATAGATAACATTAAAACGGGCTTGTCAACTAATATTCTGTATACTATTATAATATCTGTCGAGGGAGGGTGCTTGTTGTGTTGTGTACAAATTGACAGTCTCTAAACTAGACAGACAGACAGTTTTTTTTTTTATTTCATTGTAAGTACTTTGTATTGTACTTTTATTACCTAAAATGTTTTTTCACACCTAATTTTAAGCAACTATACTAACTAACAATAACATCAAACCACACTTAGAGCTTTTGAGCACTGAACTTAATACCTACATATGTTTTTCCCTCAGATTTATTTACTGCTTATGTAGTCATGAATATTTAATGAAATGCATATGATTTAATTTATTATTATACAACATATTTTATTGCAAAAATGGACCACTCACTTGTTAAATAAAATCTCAGTTGCACATGATGACCTCTGTTTCTGACAACTCCTCTCTGTCATCTTAATTATTGTGTATTTTTCATATATTCCTTAAGTTATCCTTCAGCTGAAATTACTAACTGACAGGTTCTTTCATTTCTTCATCAATTTACCTCTGACAGAATAGCCAGGATGTTCTCCAGGTGTTGTGGGTACTGTGCCCTGCGATCAAGGCTGTACTCTGACTCCATGCCCACCAGATAGTAGGGCAGAACATTGCGGAAAAACCCTGAATCTTTTATGATACCAGCCAGGTGCTGTAGGGTGACCCTCTCTGTCCGTGATCTGAAGGCTTTACTCATCACCAGGCAGAGAAGTTCGACAAGGTCCTTCCTCATTGTTGTCCCACTCAGAATACCCTGTAGGGCAGGGTGATAGGACAGGGTGATGGCCACTACAGATGGTTCTTGTCCAGAGAGTTCTTCCAGTGATTTAAAGCCCAGGCCAGGACCTCGTGGTGCTCTGACTTCACCTGTAGACTTTGATCTCCCTCCATTCCTGTCTCCCACACCATCTCTTCTCTCACCTCCTCTTCTGTCTACACTACGTCCTCCTCTCCGTACACCCATTCCTGCCACCCCCCATGCGTCTTCTTCACCTTCAGCTGCACCTTGCTCCCTATTTCTTCCTACCCCACCTCTCTCTTGCTCTGCCCCTTCTCCTCTATTTCCACCTCTCCCCCTCCCTCCTCCTCTATGTCTGCCTCCTCCTCCCCCCTGTCTTCCCACACCTCTTTCGCCCCCCCTCCCTAAGTCTGCTCCTCCTCCTCCTCCTCCTTCTCTTCCTCCTCTTCCTCTGCCTCTCCCTCGCCCCCCAGCATCTCCTGCTCCACCCCGGCCTTCTCTTCCTACACCTCTTTCACCCCCCTCTTCCTGGGTCTCCTCCTCTTCCTCTGCTTCTCCCACGCATCCCTCCTCCTCCTCCTCCTCCATCTATTTCCTCCCTTTCATGACTTTGTGCTCTTCTTCTGCCCTCTGCTCCTCTCGCCCTGTCTCCCTGTGCACCTCCTTGTCTTCTCCTTCTGCCTCCACCAGTATTTTCATTTTGGCCAGTATCAGGACCTGTAGGGAGGGAAAACAACGTTGATATACTGAGACCTTGAAAATTAACATCTAGTTTGCTCGATTTCTACTCAGGTTGTTACTGGTTTGCCTCTCATACTGGATAATTATTATTTACCATTATTCAGCACTCTCCCAGACAGTCTTTCCATGGTCTTGCATGTGGTAGTTGTTGAAATGTATCTGGTAACACTGATGATTTCTGAAATTTTTCTGAAAGTAAAAAACAACACATTGAAGAATAAGTAATCAGTAAATAAAAACTAAAAAAACGTGTCACTGGACTCAAGTCCAGTATGGGACAAAAGTATGGTGGTGGACTGGTAGCTGGAGAGATGCCAGTTCACCTCCTGGGCACTGCCGAGGTGCTGCTGCTCTGGGTGGCTGCCCATCACTCCACCATCTCTCTCCACATTTGCATGTGGGTGTGGGTGTGTGTGTGTGTGTGTGTGTGTATTTCGGGTTAAAATGCATGTAAAACTGAGTGGAAAAAATGTATTTCCCTCGAGGGATTAATACAAGTATCTCTTCTTCTTCTTCTAGCTGTGCGTAAAGTGTGTATGTGCGTAAGGTGCGAACGGGCGAGCGAGCGAGAGAGAGACAGAGACAGAGAGAGAGAGGGCTGGGGACGTGTGTGTGTGTGTGTGTGTGTGTGTGTGTGTGTGTGTGTGCGCGCGCGCGAATGGCGGTGGAGCAGGTTAGCGCAGGAGCAACAAATGTACAGTGTAAGCTAGTCAGGCCGGAGCTCCTGTGTTTGTGTTCCCACTGCTGTGTAAAGTGAAGGGGGTTAACCCCGAAGTAGGTGAAACACTTACCCAAGGAGACGGCTTCTCCCCTGTGCTACCCGACTACGGTCCGGCAGCCGGACAGGAATCCGGTTAACAAGTGGTTAGACTTCCCCAATTATCCACTCTGCTCTATTCAGGTTTCTAACTATTATCAGTATGATTTGCAAGGTCACTGTGCTGAAGTCAGATAAGATGGGGTGATCACACCCTTTACAACTTCTGAGGAAATGAAAGCATTTTGTCTCTTTCCCTGTCTCTTCATTCTCAAGCAACAAAATGCCAAAATGCGACGCATACGCATGGCAGTAGGTAAACTACACTATCCCTTGACTTTTAATTGTAATATGTGACATGTTTAATTAAATCCATCTGTTATTGCAATGCTTTTTGAGCGTGTACTTTGCTTGCAATTGCAATGACGTAACCCAAATGTAGAGAATGCCCTCTACTGGATGCATGAAGGACTTGCATGTGAGTGTAGGTTTCTTTTCAGCAGAAATCGGACGAGACGAGAGCTTTCGAACCACAACATTTCTTTTGTCATGGTTTGCTGAAAATACCCCGAGGCTTTACAGATAGTTACTGAACCGGCCAGTAAATGTGCAAACCATTTGTTCGCACTTCCTCATGTTCTGTACTCCGCAGTAACTCCATTTATCATAGGCTGCATGTGTCATTGTTTATTCTAACACGTTTATATTTTATTTATACTTCCTAAAAATGTAGCCAGCTTCCTCTCCCGTCCATCCTCTCCCGAAACGAAACAAGTAGAGACGAAAGAAAATACTTACTAGGACCGAAATCCAGTCGACATGACATACACCAACATCAAGCTTTCCAGGAAGCATCTATGTATGATCAGCCGGTGTCTGTCTCAGTCTCCCTGCCGCTCACACTCAGAGCTGCTATTTAAATGCTCTTGTCATTTTCGTTTTCGTTTCATCAGAACACACCACAGCTTGCAGCCAGTGTGCTGCTTTTCTTTGGTGTTTATGACTTAAGAGAGACACATGACTAACATTATCTATGCACACAACAAATTATGGCCTGTGGTTTAGTATCTGTTTACCAGCAGGCTACAGTACATCATTTAGTTACCCTACTGGTTTTTTATTCCATATTTATTACACTTAATACTTCATTGGAAAAATACACCAGTCACAGCATGCCCTCTTCTGCTTAGGACATCCTCTAAGTGGAATACACCTGAGTTTCCTGCTCTAGATAGGGGACTTTTCTGACCTCTGTTGATTTTGGTTGTTTGTGACAAACTAAAGAAAGAAGTGTTCCATCATGGCGTGGAGAGGGCAGCGCCAGGTGAGAGTGATTAGCACACGTGCATCCAGTTAGCTAATCACTCTCCCTTCTTAACAGAGTAAAGTGCTGCTGGACCAAGAGGGAGGTTTTGGAGAGCAGAGAGCACACGACACATCAACGACAGCGTCCACAGTGAAACCTGCAATCGGCCGATGTGTTTGTACGCCGTGCCACACATGGGTTGAACCAATTCATTTAATTCTTATGTTAAATAAACTATTTGAAACCATGTAAAATGCATTGTCACAAAGCTAATTTAAAGTGTACTTTTAAAAGATATGTTGCTCTCACAGGGCAGCAGCAATACAAACATGAATATGAATATGATGTAATAACATCAACATGAATGCAACAGTAATATGAATCCAAAAACATCATATACAACAGTAAAGTTTCTTTCTCATATTTGTATAAAATATTTTTACTTCTACGGTCACTTTATATTTTTAATATAGTTTATAGTTGTATAGAACATTTTATTTCTAGTCACTTTCTATTTTTTATATAGTTTTTGTATAGACGTTTAGCACAGGTTAACTTAACACAGTTATATGTATCTATCTATCTATCTATCTATCTATCTATCTATCTATCTATCTATCTATCTATCTATAACACTGACAGGTCACTTTAATGCACAATGAGTACTTTTACTTTTCATACTTTAAGTACATTTTGATCATAATATTAACATACTTTTATTTAAGTAATTTTTTTTACAGGACTTTTACTTGTAGTAGAGTATTTTCACAGTGTGGTACTCTCCTACTTTTACATGTGAGTAATTCTTCCAAACATGAAAGTATGATGTATTAATGTGTTAACTAATTTAGCATTTGTTGCTACAGCAAATTCAGGGAAGTAAAAATCACAAATATGTCCCTCTGGATTACAGCGCAGCAGAATCAGTGCAATTAAGTAAAAAAATACACATTTAAATGTAATCGAGTAAATGTACTCCCTCCTCGTCATGACCTACGTCATCACTGTGTCTGAGCAGGGAGGCTAGCTAAAGCTGATGTATCTTATTGGTCACTTCCGTCAGTGTAAACATGTAGCCGTGTCACCGGTATTACCGTGTTGCTATTAAGCAGGGTTTCATAATTGTTAACCAGTCTGTCACTAGTCCGAATAATGATGGCTGTGTTGATGAAAATAGCAGTTTCGGAACCAGGTCAGTGTAGTGTTAGCTTTATAACCAGCTAGCTAACACTAAAGAGCTAACTATCGGGCCGTGTTTGTGTGAGGCTAGCCTTGCTAATTAGACAGCTAGCCACAAAAAAGAAAAAAAAAAGAAAAGAAAATCGAGGCTAAATCGAGGTTAGCCAAACAAAGGAGGATGGCAAGTAATGTAATCTAACGAGGAGACGTCAAGAAGTGGAGGAATAAACATGAAGAACTCGAGAAGTGCTGGTGCCTCGTCACCTGTGAATGGGAAAGAAGGTAACGACAAGTCTGGCATGTTGCTAAGTTAGCTGTCTACATTATGGGCAATCATATGTTTGGAGGGATTTCAAAAGCATAAAAACCGTAACCCAAGTTATGTTTAATGCTTGTAGCTGTTACTGGAGCTGTCTTTATAATGCCCTCTATACACCTTCGTTAGCTGCATGTGAGGTTAGCCCTAACTGCTGTCAGATAAAAGTAAAGACAGACCGGCAGGCTGGTTGAACGTGCTGTTTTCTGTGTGTCAGACTGGGACACCAGACGAAAAAGGAAAACTGCGGACATCGCACAGGCCCTCAGTGCGACTCCAGTGGATGTGGCAGCTTTGAGGAGGATGGCTATCAGTGAAGGAGGACTGCTGACTGATGAGATACGCTGTAAAGTCTGGCCTCGGCTCCTCAACGTCCCCCTTAGCGTATTGGATCAAGAGCCAGGTATCCCATCGTATATACAGTATATCCCACTATACATAACAAATATTAAGAGTCTTAGCAGGTGCAAGCTCCCCCCCCAACATACAGTATTTGGCTAGTGTTGCTGATGGTGACATGTCTTGTCCAGAAACGGTAGAGCGGGAGAATAACAAGGACTACAACCAGGTGTTGCTGGATGTCCAACGCTCCCTGCGGAGGTTCCCACCTGGTGAGTAGGAACCCATACCTGCTCAGAGAACTGTTTGATGAAGCCATTTTGTGTGTGTATGTGTGTGTGTGCGTGTATTCTGCAGAAACACGGATACACCCACTGACGAACTCACACAACGAAGCTGTGGTGCACCAGTCCCAAGCACCAAATAAAACATTTAAATATACTATATTCTCACTTATCCCCCAAGGAGGGTTTGTTTTTGTTAATATTTAGTGTTGTTCATTGCCAGTGCAACATTTCTGAGTAAACTGAGTAATTTAAGCTCTTTTATGAAGCCATGCATTTGCCTGTGCAAATGACTAAATGTCATTCACGTCAGAAAATCTACATTTATAACCCTACAGCTCATTGCAATGTTAAAGCTTTGCCACTGCTTGCTGTTAGTGTTACTGTTAGTGCTAGTCACCCTGGCACACAGACAAAATTCCAGAAGAGATCTTAAGGGGTGCAGCAGCCGTATCGTCTACGCTGCACTGCTGGAATATCTGCCAGTTCTCATCTCACTAGTATTAATGCTCGGGTTGTCAAGTCAAGATCTACTGTTTTAACACTATATTTGAAGGAGCTGCACCAAAAATGTTTTTTTTCTGGTTAATTCTTTCTGGCAGGGTTGTCTGGCTTGTGAACCAGCAATGAATGTTGCCATTCATGCTCCTTAATTACTTTGATTAATCGGATCTTTATTTGACTGAGTAGTAGAATACAACAAGCACTGTTTCTACATCAGTTAATCCTATGCCAGTATAAGTCAGCATGAACAAATGATTGAATTTGTGCTTGCTTTGAATTTTAATTTGCACCTCTTGACATTTTATATTTGTTGGGTCATTGATGTAGTTGCACACCCAAAGCTTATATAACAACTGTTTTTATGTACTCGTACAGGTATGCCAGATGAGCAGAGGGAGGGTCTCCAAGAAGAGCTAATTGACATCATCCTTCGAGTTCTGAAACGTAATCCCCAGCTGCACTACTACCAAGGCTACCATGACATTGTTGTCACCTTCCTATTGGTCCTGGAAGAGCGCCTTGCAACTGCTCTAGTGGAAAAGCTCTCCACGCATCATCTCAGGTACTTGGCATATACGCTGACTAAAATATAAATGCAACACTTTTGTTTTTGCTCTGATTGTTCATGAGTTGTTCTCACACAGAATGGAATTTGATATTAGTAATTTATAGCTCTGGATAAATATAAAAAATAGAAAAGAGAGTATGGAAAAATACTTGTTTCCCCAGTTTTGTTTTTAAAAATATAAATCGATCTTATTGTACAAGCAGAGTGCTTTTCATGGCATCTAGAGCAGCCAGTCAGGTGGTTTACCAGTGTGCAAAAGAGTGTGTGCCAAAGTGAACTTTGCCAAAAGCATGACAAGAAGTATGTGTGACTGAATGCACACTCCTACGCAGAGCTGCCTCTACGCCTGTACATCAAAGCCTGCAAAAAAGCTCTGCCACATCTGCGAAAAAATCAGTTTGAAAGGAAATGTGGCAATATCGATCAAATATTGAGCTTATCTTAACTTTTATGAGTTTCGCAGTCAATTAGTTATCAGGAAAGTAATCTGATTGTCTTTTCTGTGTAAGGAAACCATACCTTTATGGATGTGTTGTTTGTCGTTTCCATGGAAACGGTAAATAAACAAGGCTGCACAGACTGGGTTTCGTGTTGATTTGTATGAGTTACGGTACCTAGGTACAATCTTTGGCAACATAGTAGCATACATACGTATTTATATTGTAACAAAAATGTTAACAGTTGGATTTTAAATCTATTTACATGATAAACATCTGCTCTTTGTAACCAGATGTCAAATATGGTCTAAAATTCGAGTCTAGAAAAGTATAGAATTTAGAAAATGGAAAATGTGTAGGAACCCTGGATCTAACACTTTTAAGATGCATAGAAAAGGCTTGTTATTCTCTTGAATTTTATGATGCTGTTTAAACACTGAGTGTCCTTTTGTGCCCAGCTCAAGGCACACTTGTGCAATAATCATGCTGTTTGAGAGAAGTAAGCCTTTTGTGTGCATAGAAGAAGGCTTAGATCTTTTTTTTTTATTTTATTTTAACTCGTGAAAAATTGGAGCAAAAGTGTATATTTTTGTTCAATGTATATGTACATTAATCATCACCAGCTTTGTTTTACTCCGCTACATACATTTCTCACTTTCTCTCTTCCTGTTGTGTCTACATCTCAGAATACAAAATAATATCTTTTCCCTTAAAGGAGTTGTGGGAGCGAGGCAGGAAGGAAGTCCTGCCTCCCTCCCACAACACCTTTAAACAATGGTCTATTGTGCACTCTAAAATGCGTTCTGTTTTATCCTCTTTTTCAGGGACTTCATGGATCCTACCATGGACAACACAAAACACATTCTTAACTATTTGATGCCCATCATTGATAGGGTCAACCCTGAGGTGCATGACTTCATGCAACAGTAAGACTCATTATTATTTCCTGCATCAGATTAGAGGTTACTTACTAGGAATGAAACTTAGTTTATATGCTGCATGGACATAATTTACAAGGTAAGGCAGCTATAATTAAGGCGGAACATTAAGAATTTTAAAAAGTATTTTACTAATTGTTTCCACCAGTTTTCTGAAATGGATACATTTGAACAAGTGCAGTTTGTTGCTGCCTGAAGCATTACTGTTCTATATGTATCCTGCCATCCCCATCAAGAGGGTAGCAGGAGGGTGACAGTGTCTATGGCGGTAGCTAATGTGAATTGTTACAATTCCACAGGCATCAGTGCCATAATGAGCTTTGATTTCAAGCCTTGTGCTAAACGAGAAAAAGTTTTACAATAATTATAAAAATGTTGAAACATTTAATATCAGTGTCATAACTTTGTGGAGGATGCATTATTCAGTACGGTTTACTGGCAGACTGACACACCTGTTTGTTTATCCATGCCATGATTCCCGTATCCTGTATATGCTGAAGTGAAGAAGAAGAAGAGTGGCTGTGTACTTACTGATCCTTGTGTCTCTAAAGACTCATGAAGTCCTCTGCTTGGAGGGCGAACATGACTTGCTCCGTATCTTTAAGTTCCAGATCTGATAGCATAACTGCCATTTTTAATAATTTCTGGTCTGAAGTGGACCATTAGCACACATTACAGTTTTGTTCCGATATAAGTTGATGTCTGTCATGTGTTGATTTATTCTTAGGGCTGAGGTGGGGACAGTCTTCGCTCTCAGCTGGCTGATCACCTGGTTTGGCCATGTACTGTCAGACTTCCGCCATGTTGTCCGGTTGTATGATTTCTTTCTGGCCTGCCATCCATTGATGCCCATCTACTTTGCTGCTGTGGTGAGTTTCCAGTAACCAGCAACCTTATTTGCAATTAATTTTTGTCACTGGGGATAAAGAAGAAAACTTTATATTTGAGACTTTCTCATCATGTCACTTTAAGTCCTTGCACCTCTTGGGTAATGTCCTGTTCAGTTATCAATGTTTAATAACAAATGTCCCTGTATGTTTGCAGATTGTACTGTACAGAGAAGAGGAGGTGCTGGAGTGTGAGTGTGATATGGCAATGGTTCATCACCTGCTGTCTCAGATACCCCAGGATCTGCCATATGAGACACTCATCAGCCGAGCAGGAGACCTCTTTGTCCAGTTCCCTCCCTCTGAACTAGCAAGAGAGGCTGCCTCACATGAAAGGTTCTTAACTCCTTAGGGTTACCACCTTACCTTTACAGATACATTTGCACTCTGTCTATCGTTATATACTGTAATATTCATATCACATTTCAATTTCTTCTGCTCACTCACCATTTTTCACTAACACTTTCATTTTCTGTCTATTTTTTCCTCCTAAGCATGGCAAGCTCTACCTTTAAGGACTTTGACCTTGCGTCTACTCAACAGCGACCAGACTCTGTTCTCCGTCGCAGACGTAGACAGAAACAGGCTGCGCTGGAGAGCTCAGCAGCGAGCTCAGTAGTGGCCCAGCCTTCAGCAGCTCGGCGGTTTGTTCGTTTGGCTGTCATGGGTCTGACGGTGGCTTTAGGGGCAGCGGCTCTGGCTGTGGTCAACACTGCCCTGGAGTGGGCCCCCAAACTGGACTTGTTTCCTTGAACTGCTCCTGTTTTCCACCCCTTATGCTACGACCTTGACTGCATCTAGCTGGTGGGTCAGTTTTCAAGAACACTTTAATTAATTATTGAAACTACAAACCCTGCGGTCGATAACACTGTCTGGAGAGTACAGTACTCTCTAAACTGAAGCAGTTAACGCTCTTTTGTCCTCCAGGATGTCTGAACATCCTGTGTAGGGTTCCTTTCATGACTCCTGAAGAGGGCACACCAGTGTAACAGCACCAACTGCTGGTGCTCTAAAATGAAGAATCCATCCTGTTGTAATGGACAGACTGTATTTCTAAGAACTATCTCTGAAGGTGTCATTAAAGTTTATTTATATATTGGTATTAGAATAATCTGATTTTGAGTTCTACTCACAGAGATTTATGCTGAAAGCTTGGTGAACTCACTACACTTGAAACTGCTGCCAATTAAGAGAGCTGGACTGAATGTATGAGTGTGTGCGTGTGTGCGTGTGTGTGTGTATGTGTATGGTCACAACCCATTTGTTATCTATTTGATACCTGGACTGAGACCAAATAGAGGATTGTTAGAATCCTCTCTTTTTATAATTTATAGTTTCGCGAGAAACTGTATGAAGATATGGTCATGACACACAGGCACTTTTTAAGGTCACCATTTTATTATGTTTTTAGGTTATTTTGTTCCTTTCAGTTGTTTGAATAAACCTTTTTAGTGAAGAAAAAAGTATCTTCCTCTCATTTTCTCTAAAACATATCAACAGCTGCCAACCTTGACAACACAACTGAATTCTGGCTCCTGGTTGGGGTCAGCTGAACAGCTCAAATGTAATGTAGCCTGCTTGAAAATTATTTTGTATCTCAAAACACCAGAATGGGGTACAGCGTTTAGTCGATCTAGCATATCAAAATTGTTTCAGTAGCGCTTTCCAATTACTCACTTAATTGTTTGGTTGCACAGCCTTAGAAATGTGTCTGTGTTTCATGGCCCCATTTGGTTAAGGTTATGTTCTCTGCGTCACTTTTTCTGGAGTAGACGATTAAATCTCTCCTTGTAGTTGAGCAACACACTCACTCACTCAATGCCTGGCAACAGAAAATATCAAAGGTGGGTTGAATAGTGGGTACTGTAGTCCTTGTGTTGGCACAGTGGGGGACCCAGTTTTTGCACTGACTGTATTTTATTTTATTTTATTTTATTTTTTTCTTCCCCCAAGATCGCTTAAAAGTTAGTTTGATAGGCTGTAAAGGTGCTCTGTCAGAAATGGCACTTGAGCCTTCAAATTAATGCCATCCGATGTTTTTGTTTCACACATGACTTTAGCTTTATTTGATGCCATTTAGTAAGTTGGATTGCTTTGAGTGTAGCGTTTGCATTTCGGGGGCGGTCCAGCTCATTCCAATTCCATGTCATTTTCATTCAATCACATATTTAAAGTAATAGAGAGTTGCTTAGGTTTCAGTGGTATGGCACTCACCAGAATAGCCAAGACTTATTGTAAAAAAAACAAACAAAAAAAAAGTATAGCAAATAGTTTGTCAGAGAACTTCATTCTAAGGCAGTGAATTTGGGTTGTCTGTAATCTTTAAGATGTATTTTGCTTAACAGAAATCTTCAGAATTATTGACCGAGTTCTAGGTCACCTACATTGTACGGCACAACAACCAGTCAACTAAAAAAACTCTCAATTCAGTTCATGAGACGCTGAGAAGTTGTTTTTGCGATAGAAGGAATTGAATACTTGGGCATCTTATTCCTATATTATTGTTGATTGGTTTACTGCCTTTGTAGAGAGCTACCGAGCTGGTAAAGGATCTACAAAATGAAGGTGACCTGGAACATGTCCAAGGATGCTCTGAGGTGCCTGAGAGTATAGTTGTTCAGCAGTATTTTAATGCACCATGTATCTGCACTCAGTGGTTTTCATTTATTTTTCATTGCACTAAATGATTTAACTGCCTTTCATGTTTATTTTGTTATAACGAATCTGTCATACTAATGTAAAGTTGTACAAGAGAATGCTAATAAACTAGAGTGAAAATGTTTAATGTATTTGTTTGGACCCAGTTACACATCAGTATGGAAACTAATTCATATAATATGATTTTATACATTATTATACAAAGTACACTGATATGCAGTATCAAGCTTACAACTAACACAAAAAGGACATCTTTCACATCTTTTTCAAAATCCATCTGTACCTTTAAATTGATCACACAAGGAAATGAATCTGATTTAACTCAATACAGTTTGTTTTCCTTTAATACACTCGCCAGACTGCAGCCTAAACTATACTTTATCAGGCCTATCTCTGCTTCAGCTATCTTGTCAGCTTCAGCTTTGCTTCATCAACCTCAGATGTCCTTTGAACTTAACGTTCATTGTATTACAATAATGTTAACACACTATGCTCGTGGTTCCAGTTTACTGGAGTTAAGGCAATGTCACTTTAAAAAAAGTGAAAAAGTGAGACCTAACAACCTTCCTACATACAAGACATAAACAAATTATACATAGTACATTTGTTACTGTAGCTCTTGAGGAATGGACCTGAATAAATTCCTGAATACAAATACAAAAATACAGCATAATAATCACGTCATCATGTCAATCGTGTCAACTGTTTCAACCTGATACTTTACTAAAGTTTTTAAGTGCGTCAGAGCAGCTTTTTTTTTTTTTTTTTTTTTTTAGCATTATGAACACATTCATTTAACGTAAACCACATCCTCCACCACAGTAGAGTAAAATTCAATCTCTTGCTATTATAATTCTGATAACGACTCATTGTACTCACCAAGCAAAAAAGGCAAACATACACTGGTTACAACATTTTGTTAATGTAGTTAGGAAGACATTTGGGCTCCAGTAATCATAACACTCATTGGTCTGAATTCCATATTTATGAATTGTTAGCTGTTGAGTGCTACTTTTATTTACTGTATTTAAATATGAGACATATCTTGCATTTTTGTCCTTACAGATAAAAAATGGTATTTCTATGTTTTTGTCTGATCAAAGCTAACCAACCTAGACTAAACACAATATGATTGCTGGCTCATCAAACTGAGTTGCGATAAGAGCAGTAGCCAGGGGTCAAAATATGTCAAGCATTACTTGACTATTATTAAGCACAAAAAAGGATTGCAAGTTTATTATAGCAGTTAAAGCTTATTTTCTCACACTGACACTTAGTATCCTCAGCTGCAGAGATGAAGAAGATATAGCTGGCAGTCTGTATAGCTTTTGCATAGCATTTATATCTGTGGTTACCGCTCCACGGAAGAAAGACAGAGTGGCAAGATACTGATGCACACTGAAAATAAGGCTACAAGTAAGTAAAATAAATCAAAAGAACACATCAGTGTAGCAGCCTTGGCATCAGCTGGATGCTGCATTTCTTCAGAAGGGTCATCCTGTGCATGTTTTGTGTGTGGTCATTAGTGTGCTTGCCTCAGTGGCAATTTTGGCAGTTGGGATGGCAAGGTAGATTATTGACTCGACATTTACAGCCCCCAGATGTGTCACCCTTGCCCTGTAAAATGCAACAAAAGAATAAGTCAAACACATTTAAGTCCAACACAAATTTCCTGAATACAAAACCAACACTGTGTTAATAAACATATAATAATATAATGTATTTTTGTTTTACATTTGGGCCCCAGCGTGCTTGTTTGGTGACCCAGCAGATTTCCGTCTTGCACATCAAACAGCAGATCCAATCACAGCCATCTTTTTTCTGGACGATGATGTCACACCGTGGACATTTCATGGCCTCCCCGTTCTGTAGCAGGTTCTATATTTAAATATAAATGAAATCATGTAAGATCTACATTTTTCATGCACACAAAAATACAACTACAACGACAGCTGTAGTACAAAAGAAAAATGCAATTCAAGAAGCTTGATTGTGATTTTAAAAAAGTACACAAAACAGCAGCAACATTATGTTGTGGAAATTTTCCTCTGTTGCTGGTGAAGAATGAAATAGAGACTTCTGCCGGCCGACAAGGTTTTATTTTCTTTGCAAAGAAAAGGTCAATCAACACGCGAGCGGTCAAGATGAAGAAAGACCCCGAATATGGGGAGACCTAAACATTTATACCTAAGGGACACCCCTTTCACATCCTTTTGTCTGCTGCAGGGGTCGGCCCCTCCAGGAAATAATTCAATCAAAGAAATTGATTGCATCACAATTTACAAAGACAAAAGGATGTGGTATCTTATGTTAAGAAGGGGGGGTTTGGGTGTCCCTGGTGGCTGAAACAAAGGAGTTGATTGAATTTACTATTACAATTACACTTACATAATACCACTCATTCACCGAACTCAAAAATAACCTAAATATGTTGATCTTGGTTATGTTGTCCATGAAAAGCATGGATCAAACCAAGGTCAGTGCCTGTACTTAGAAATATAATTTTGTAAATGTGGTGACAAAATGTATCCATTACACTGTTAAACTTATTGTAACTATATTGTATTTTATATTTTGACTTTTGTATTTTCCTTTAGGAAACTGGTTACAGTTTACAGCTTTTCTTATCCTGCAGCTGTGACCCGTTACAAGGGTCAGCTATGAATAACTATTATTTTGTATGATTTGATCAGACAGTTTCTTTAAAAGGTTTCTTTGTCTCTAGTCATGAGAACTTCCTTCCTCATGCAACTGGTAAATGTCAAAAGCAGACTACAACAGAACACTCAGAACCTTAAGGCAAACCCACCTCTAGCATCTGCTTAGTTTGCTGAGCTGCCTGGTCGTTCTCTGCTCGCACGCGCAGGTCATCCTGGTAGTCCTTACAATTCATGCCATTATGGATGGCCTGCAAACACACACAACTTTGTTTATGTTTGGTGCTTCTACTATTACTACATAGTAAGAAAATCTTGGTCAATTAATATAGTGAATGGCAGAAAACTACCCTGCAGAGAATGCAGTTGGTTTCATCACAGAGCTCACAGTGGAACTCGTTGACTTCATCCTCGTAGACACACCACCCTCGACAGTTGGCAGTCTGACAGTGGAAGCTGTGCTCTGCACGGCTTTCTGCAATGCTCAGACGCAACTCCAGAAACCGCTGGTGCTCCTCTTCTGTGAGCAGCTGCATCCAGGATCATACAGTGGTAACAGAGAGACAGAAAGAAAGTTAAGACATACTGTTGGCGATTTGAAATTTGAGTATTAAGCCTAATACTCTAAGTTTCTTGTTTTCCAGTCTGACACTCACCGCTTGGATCTCCCGGTCCAGCAGCTTGCTCTCACAATTGTCAGGACATGACACCTCAGCATCTTGACTGTTCACTATCGTCCCCTTTAGACACTCCCTGAACAAGAACACACACACATAAGAAGAATTCAAATGTATAAAAGGAATAATATCACTTTTACAACATACAACATGACAAAGCTACAAAATCAGCATCACACAATCATTTACTGCCTCAGACCTGCAGAAGGTGTGGAGACACTCTCTGAGCACGATGCCCTCTCCTGGCTGCAGGGGGGAGAAGCAGATGGGACAGTCTGCCTCTGTGGTGCTGGAGATGAGGTTCTGGTTCTCTGTTGCCAACAAATTCAGGTAGTTCCTCTCTCGTTCTTCCTGCTGAGCCTTTCGTCATGCAGAAAGGGATGGTAGAAATCACGATAGAGAGATTCATTACACATTGCCATGACTCGTTACAAACAGCATGTGTTTCCTGAAAATGGAAAGTGAAACAACTGAACAAAATGCTCTTTGTATCAGCTTTAATAGTTTCGATGAGCATCTGCAAAGTTTTTATATTCTGTTTACTTACCCAAACTTCTATTTGGTTTTGTAGCATATACGTTTCTATTTATTGGTTCTGCATTTATCATACATATCATAAAGAGTGTTAGTTCAACTACTGAACATCCTCTTCTTTACAAGAAAGTCGTAATGAATAGAGCATTTAGATGACCTCAGATCAAGTTTCAGTTTTGTACTTTCCAATAAGTGCATGCGTTAGGGTTTTGTGGGTTTTGATACACCCACGTTTTGGCTACACCTGTACAATCTAATGCAATCCAATACAACTGTTCTGCCATAAAGTCCACTTTTATGATGCATAAAATGTTTTTTGACATAACTGAATTTACACATTTCTGAACATATATCAACAAACATTATAAACTTCAGAAACGTAGAACTTCAGGCAGAGCTGTTGTTTTGAATTGGAATAGATTGAACAGGTGTATCTAATAGTGTGGCCAGTGAGTGTATACGCATTTTTAAGTCTTAGAAATACAAAGATGACTCCAGCTAAGATGTCAGCTGCACTGGGTTGCAGGTCTATGGTTGCCACACAACAACCATGTTTCAATCATCTCAGTGACCTGGGTTAGATTAAATCAACAACTCTATGGTAGTTGTTACCTGTTCGTATTGCAGCATGGCCAGCTCCTCCTGCTGAATTCGAAGAACCTCCTGCGGGTCTGGCTGATAGATGTTAGGCACCTGATAATCCTCTGGCCTTTCTTCTCCACACATCTCACAGCCAGGACGCGTTGGTTTGTTCATGAACGTACACAAAGTACAGGCCCAGCCCAGCTATACACAAACACAGATATACAGTAGGTTATATGGACACATACAGACTCACACACTGCAGACATAAAGTTTAATGCAGAGTTTGTATTCTGACCTGAGGTTTAGGAAGCACAGCAGGTTTAGTAGCAGCTGGAGGTTTAGGAGGAAGAGGAGGAGGAGTGTGTTGAATCTCTGGGGGAAGAGCTGTCTTCTCACCACCTCCGCCCAGCCCTCTAGGCAAAAGTTCCATCTCCTCCATCGACTCTACGATGCCTAGAATAGATTATCATTCCTTAAAACTAATTTAACCGGTAAGTTGACTTGTCCAGTCCACCTGAAATCAAGGCGGGTACTGAACCTCAGCATATTTTTAGTACAGACAAAATGTGTGTGTGGCTAATAGCAAACACTGTCAGATAACAATAGCTTTCGTCATATGACGGACAGTTTCTTTGTTTGTTTTTTTGTTTTTTTTTACTTCTTCTTTGATCACACTAAGCCTAATTAATAAGTTTTAATAACTTTCAGTCGTACCAAAAACTAAATAAAAACAAATAAATCAACGCTGTTATAATTCTACAATAGATATAATAAAATGACTGTTCTTTGCTGCTTTGATCTTTGTGTGTGTGAGTGCGTGTGTGTTACTGACTATCTAAGCGTTGTTGCTCCTGGTCCAGGTTATACTGCTGCCGTGTGAGATGAACTGCATGGGCAGAGCGGATAAACAGGAAAGCTGTGTCTCCGTCATGACGGATGCCGTGGCTGTACAACGTCTCCCGATCCTGGGCCAGCCGCTTCCCGATCACCCAGCGCTGCAGCAAGGGGGAGAACCCAAAGTCGTGGTTGATCTGTGAACATAAAATCCAGGATTGACATGTCAGTTCAACATTTATTTAGAGTTTTTGAATTGATTGTAACTTGCAATTTTGACTGATGATAACAGAAAGTGTGTTAAATGGGTTCATGTACATTTATTTAAATAAAGCCACACAAAAAAATCTGTATATGACAAGAAGTGCAACATAAATTACCATTCATGCTATGAGAACATAATAGCAGAGGCCCACTGATCTACTATCACATAAAATAGCATACAAAATTCATTCAAAAAAAAAGCTGTTAGATCATCTGCTGTAAGACACATCAGTACCTTGTCTTTAAGTTGTGCAATTGTCATGTCAGGAGAAACCACAACAGTCACTGGGATGTAGGCATCTGACTGAGCATCCTCCACTCCCACCCATAACCTATAGAACAGTAGATAGCAGAAGTGGTCTTTATGCTCACTGCATCGTAGCTAGAGCCTGTGCTTAACAAAGACATCACATAGGCACATGTAGGCAGGATATTTTACAAATTAACAAACAGTTCAGAGAACCGACACAGTAAACTTCACTGGGATTTGAATAATTATAAATAGCTATACATATTACACACAAAAAGAACATAACTGACAAATCTAAATGACCCAAAATGTCTTGTTCTGTATTATGTCCTAAAAAATCTTCATATGAGTGCATATTGGACAACTGTGATAGGCCAATCTTGGCTGATATATTGGACAAACACGTGCCTACACACAGTTTTGTCCTCACCTTATGGAGTCCTGAGGGTAAGCCTGACTGTTGATGCTGACAGACACTTGAACAGAAAGTTGTGATAGTCTCTGGCACAGTTTTGCTGCTTCCTGTCCATCCCCGCTGTTGAGGGCTTCACTCAGAGAGAGGGCCAGTTCCTCGGCTGCACAGAGAGATCATGCGACTTGTTATCAACACACTTGAGAACACAGGTCAAAACAATGACTCACTTTCAGTGTCCTCTGAGACACTAATGACAGAATCCAATATTAAACAGTCACATTAAAATATTATATTCACTGGGACAGGTCAAGTCTTTTAGATGGGGATGACTCATGTATTAGAAGTTAAATGTGGGACATGAAATTAGGGTAGATAACTCATGTAAATCAAAATCGAAACTAAAGTAGAGCAGCTCACCCTCTTTCAAATTGACAGCCGGTGTAACTTTAGAAGCCATAATTACACCTGAAACGACAGGTAACACAGAATGTGTCAAGTAAACGTCTCGGTTATGACAAAACTGAGCAGTCATGAGGACAAAGTTTACAATCAAACCTTCTCAGGTCGTGTAGCTGCGGTCCTGTCCGCATGCAGCTATCCGACAGGACTCTTCCTCTAGTCGACTTGATGACAAGGAAGCGAGGAAGTTAATAGATCCAGTTGGAAGAAGAAATGTCAGCCAGGTGACGATTAAACTATCTGTTTTCTGATTCTGCCGGAGCCTCCAACTCTAACCTCTCGTTTGCTGACAGGTAGTAGAGAAAGCGAAACTGACTCAGGATCAGGAAGAGAAACCTTTAAAGGGTCGCTGTGGAGTTCATCTGCTCCGCCCACTGTCTGACTCCAGACACGTTCAGTTCATGTTCATTTTAAATACACCGTAAAAACAACAACAAACAAACAAAAAACAATAAAATATTTAAAATATTTTAGCGAAATATCACACTACTGTAGTTAAAATGACAAATGCACATCATTGGTCTACCTTTACACCAATTCTTCAGTTCAAATGCACTACCTTATTTTAATAAATAACAGATTAAAACAGCGTGCAATTGAATTATATTTAATGTGATGGAATATAAGCATACATTCAAATATACTGTATATAAATATTGTTTTTTAAAAGTTTAAACAATTACTCTTAACCTCCAGAAGATGGCAGTGTCTGTCAACAGTTTGCCTGATGTGATTCTGTAGCTCAAAGTTGGATCCATCTTTATGAGTAACATTCACATTTGCAGCGTTAAACTTTAAATTTAATGTAGATCTTTGGCTAAAGTGTATATTTGACCTGTGAGTTATAAGAGAATAAACCCTTCTTTATATGAGTCTATAATTAAAATGAATAAATGACCCCTCCTCGCATCACATCCATCCAAAGTCATAGTTCTGATTCTGGTGTTTCTGTTTCTGCAGGATAACCTGACGGAAGTAAATGCTACACACATTGTTGCCAGCGGCTCAGGGAACATTTGGTCCTGATGAAGTTAACAGTTTGATACAGATGCACGGCGCAGATAAACGAGCCAATCACAACGGCTCCAGCAGGAGGGGCTGGCAGCTCTCTGCTCAGCAGCGCACCACACAAAGTTGTCGAGCATCTCCCGAGTCCCCGCCTGCTTTGGCTTCACTTGGTGTATGTCACACCTGCAGCCTTGCCTCTCCTCAACACACTCCAACCTTTTTCACTTTACTTCAACCTTCAACTGTCTGAGCGATCCGAATCTGACCGAGGTGTGTGTCTCGACTCGTGTCCAAGATGCTGGCTTGTACGGAGATGATCACTATGTGCCTGCAATCGGCCAAACAGAAGCACCTTCGGGCTCAGCAGCAACAGCAGCCGCTGCACACCACCGGACAAGGGCTTACTATTTTTCATGATGTGAGTGCATCGACTCCCTTACTCATAGTGGTATTTATTAGCTGTTAGCTATCTTTGTGATCGATCCTAATTGTTTGTCTCTGTCATATTAACTGTAAAAGTAAAAAAAAATGGCCTAAAAATACACACGAGAAAACATATGATGACCTACAGCACAGTTTACTGACAGTGTGGAGTTTTTTCTATTTTGACTCCTTTGCTTGTTTCTTTCTAGAAATTCCCTTGAAAGTGAAAACAGAAATGTTTTATCAGTTGTTTTTTTTAAATCTTGTATTCTCACATCACACACCCTAAAATGATACAGTATTTAGCTGTGTGTGTGTGTGTGTGTGTGTGTGTGTGTGAAGTAGGAAGAGCTGCAGCTGCTGCCTCTGCATGATAAATTAAGCTCTCGCAGTAGGACAGGTTTAGGGGCTGCTGGGGGGTTCTCCTCTTTTTGTTGCACAAAGACACACACACACACACACACACACACACACACACGCACACACAGATACAAAAAACCCTGTTATGTTTTTAATGAATATATCAAACTTGATTGAACTTATGTTGTTTTTATGTCACTGACTCTAGGTTTTGGACTGATGTGACTTGTCTCTCTCTTATCACACACACGTAAATACACACAAACATCCACACAGACGACCTACCTACCTCGACTGTGGAGCTTCAACCAACAACACCCACTGCCTGATTAACCTGCAACACTGCACTAGAAACTGTCCATCAACACAGTCATTATCCACCCATCACATGCGTGTCCATCATATCACAGCCTGTCTTGTCCTGGATTAGCAGGCCATTGCTGTGTCCAAAACTGAGCTCTGACAGCTTCCTATCTTTCACTAATGCAGTACACACACACAGCCCCGTCTAAATAAGGGCACATTACTCACATTTTGCAGAGTTGTCACAGTATCTGTGCTTGCTGTCCCTCAATGTGGTACAGCGTCCACATTTAGTCTTCAACCTTGAGTTTTTCTGTTGATTGAGCATAAACACAGCAACAGCCACACATTTCGTGATGGTTCCCTGCTCAAATTGTGTTTGAATTGGCTAAAACAACCTGTGTTGGAGATAATGGTGTCTAAAAACACACAAGGACATGCTGTCTTGGTTTTTGATTGTTGTGTTTCTCTGTCTATTTCCACCTCATTCTTTTTTCTTTTTTTTTTTGTCTCATTTGGTGAAGGAGAAATAATGTGCACATATTGGAAATCTTATTCCTGCCTGTAGTTTCTCTCCAATTACTCCACTGAGACAACTGACAGATTGTTTTTTTATTTTAAAACAGGAAAAGCTGTGTTGTTGTGGTGTTTCCACTGGTCCCCACAGTATGAATCAGGCTACATGAAGTCAAATGGTCAGCTAATAAGCCTAAAAACAAACATAAATATTTTGTGTGCGTAGTAGGAGTGCAAGTTGTAAAGCTGATCTATTTTCAGCTTTATTTTCAGAGATAAAGCTGGTGATGAACTTTATTACTGCAGTGGTGCACATTGATTTCCAATACAGGAGATGCTGGGTAATTACTAAGTAGCTGAAGATATTAATTGATGTAAACAAGTGGTTTCTTTGGAATAAGTAGACCAGTTTATTGTGGAAAGATGCTGCCTAGTTGTACATGCAACAGACAGATACTCTTTTAATTACAGAGCCATCAATACATCAATAGTAGGCCTATATTCACATAGTAATGAGGCAGTCAGTGATGTTAGAGAAGCAAAGGTTTTTACACTTACATCGCCAAAGCAATGCCTCAAAAGATGTCCTGTTCAAAGGCCAGGGACAGTTAATGATTCTAATGATGGTGGGGGGTGGTTTTTATCATCCACATCGTTGCTTTTTAATGTCTTTGTTTTGTGTATCTTGTGGTTCTACATTTCTGAGGTTCACTTGATCACCAGCACTCTCCCTGATTTCTTCTCTCTCTCATGCGTATCTCTGTCCTCCCTCTCCCTCTGCTCTCGCTTTGCTGCTTTCGAGGTGGAGAAAAGCAAACAGAAAAAAAATAACAGGCCTGTAAGAAAACAGAAAGAATAAAAAACATTTTGGAGAAATGGAAGAAATATATATCTCAGTGAATCAGAATCTCCCTCTCAGAAAACGGCAAGAAAATATGACACATATGACATACTCAAAACCTGATCATTAGCTCTGGCTTCTTCTTTCTCGAATGTGAAATCTAAAGGCCTGCACAAAACATTGTGTCAGCATGCAAAGCAGAGAGAACCCACTGTCTTAACACCTGCCACCATGACATCAGAACAGCGGCACTCTGGGAAGCAGGTCTGACCTTTTCTGGGCTCGCTGTAAATGATGCATTATTGTCTCCTGACACTTGAGAGTCCAAAGACATAACCAAACCAGGAACAATTTAAGCAGTATTTTACCACCATTGAATCGAGCAGGAGGAAGAGATACTGAGATGGATTCTAGTGCCAAAGGGGAAGAGAAAAGAGTAGGGGAAAATATATGAAATGTAGTACAGTATAAGCCAAAAGCAAGAATGTCTTATACCTACAGGGAGAATATACAATGTAGATTAATGTAATAAATAAGAAGGGTTGAAATCTGGAGCTTTACAGTCAACTCTGAGTCTAGACAGATGAATCAAAAATAGAGCAATGAGTGTATTGTGAAGTGGTTTGAAATCACCTGAGCCTTGTTATTAGTCAGGACTGAAGCTGTAGAGAGACAGACACTGACAGTCAGAGGGCAGAAGCACAGACCTTGAGTTTGTTGACCTATGGAAAATTAAAGTGAGGGGCATGTTTTGCTGTTATTAATAACCTGTAGGTCAAAACAGACGGGCATGTCAGTCCTGACCGCTATCTAACAATGGAAAGAACAAACTAAAGGAGTAGAATAGGATTTATAGAAAATATTCTGAAAATCTATGAAGAAGTTAGATTTAAACAAATTGTAGTGTGAACACATGTAATATTTGAAATTTCAATTGTTTTATTAGACTGCTGATTTGTGGCATTCGTTTATTTAATAGATTTTGTAACACATCAATTCAGTGGTTTTCATGCTAACTTAGTTTTCATTAATTCAAATGTAACGTCAATTCAAATCTTTGCACAGTAGACTTGGGGAAAATACGCTTTTTCATAGCAGGGGAGGCTGCAACACCGAACACTGTTGTTCCGTGGTTTTCATAGTTTTGAGCATTGATGACATGTTAGTCACCAGTTTTAGTGGTGCTACATGGGGTCACAGGGACTCCAGTTGAGAGTGATTTATTTTCCTCAGTTTACTCCAATTATTTAAACCACTTATTGTACATGAAAATAAAGGTTATTACAATTGTCACCCAAACTGTCAATTGTAAACATCTATTCAATTTTCAAGTGCTACTTCAAAGTACTTCAACTTTGATCCTCCATTCTTTAGCTGCGTGTGCACGCAACTTAACAATTCAATGGATGATTACAATGGATGCTTTGGGGATACTAACCTTTGTTTTCAGTCCAGATAAGTGGTCAGACGATTATGGTTACACTGGGGAGTTATTCAAAACCTCTCATTTTCATCTCATTGTTTGTGCGGTTGCCCAGTGCAGTCAGATCAGATCCTGCCTTGTTGTTTGATCCCAAAAATACATATTGGAGTGTTGTTCTAAACAACAAATCTCTTTTTCTTTCTTTAATCTATGCATCTATTTAAAATCATCTACTGTATGTTGTGTGTTGATATTCTGACTGGAATTGGTAATTGGATTTTTTCTTTGTTGGCCTCACACAGTCAGCTATACAACAACAAATGGCTTTCCCACTGTTGGTCACACATCTGTACTGAAATCATTGTTGTTGCTGTTGTTTAGCTGATCTGTGTTAGACAAGTTCATATCCAACTGCATTGAAGCAACGCTGTATTATTTGCTCTCATCTAATGGTTGGGAATTTAAACCTCTGTTTGAAATAGGCTTTACATTATCTGACACGCCATAAGTCGCTATTACTCTCCATTAATCTCCAGACCAGTCATACAATCACACTGTCAATTTCTAATCAACAACAGGTCAACACTGTGTTTGAAAGTGTGTTTTTGTTATGCACAAATGTCAACATATCATGCTTTAATCCTTATCGTATTCCTCAGTTTTCAGAGGTCCGTGTTTTGTGGGGGTTTTTTATGCTATGCATTACTGCCTGCACACAACCTTACCTTAAAGCATCAGAACAGTATCTGCACCATGTGAAAAGAGCTTTGAGAAGCTCATGACATATTTCTTTTTACTTTCATTGCAACTTAATAGCTTTTGAGATGGTAGTTTTCTATTTGCCAAGTGTCCATTTATGCCTTTTTCAGTGAGAAACATCCTCATCATAGTTGCTATTATAACAAATCCAGCTGACTTCAGTGTTGCAGCTTCCCTTGCTAATCATAACTCATCACATAGTGCACCAGAAACCCCCAGTGGGAATAGAGTGAAAGGAGCCAGAGCTAATATGGGTGTTCAGTGTTGTCTGTAGACATATGCCACTGGCCACTGAATGAAGTTAGCTGCAGTGGCAGCAGATAGCAGAGGTTTAGTGACCGATTAGGAGTCGATCTGACAGATCTGTTCAATGAATTAGTGCTCAGGGAGGTCATCTGGCCTCATGTTCCTGCCTGTATCGACACTATAGGTACCAATGATGAGCCTCAGCTTGTGTTCTTCTGTGCTCTTCTGTTTTATTGTTTATTTAGATTCCCATTAGTTGTTACCTTGGCAACAACTACTCTTCCATATTAAAGTATAACCAATACATGGTTGCACATTGAACCAATAAATGTTTACACGTTGAATAAAATAATTTATATAATAAAGAGTATATATATATATATATATATATATGTGTGTGTGTGTGTGTGTGTATATAAGAATAGAATATACAACATTCAAATAATATTAATATTAAACAATTATGCATCTCAACTAATGTACACATCAACACTGCAAAGAATATTTCTTTTGCTTACAGTCTTTATGTCTTAAAGGTCAAGTGTGTAATATATAGATATGCAATGATGACTGCTGGATTATATGTATGTTTATGTTTATTTGATCATGTGACAAGACAATACAATATACCTTAGCTAGGGCCAGTCATAATAACATTCACTGGGGCCCATCGTAACACCACTGTCATAGTCGTAGGTGCTAAATCCTACAGACTGGTTCCTTAGCTTGTCTTCAGAAGTGTGATTTTAATTTTCACATCTAGCGCACCGGCAACATAATGACTATTTAGCCTCTTTGCTACTCAGTAGCTTTCTGAAATTATTATTTACTGCACAAATGATAATTGTGAATCCTCTTTATAGCTGACACATACTACTAAATGGCATTCAACCTAACTTAACTCACATACAGAGTGTAAAAGTCCTTTGTGAATGTCCTTGTTCACATGTCTCTGCGGGACAAATAAATCTTCTGCAGCAGACGTCAAACATCCTATTGTGTTTTTCATTCATGACTTTTAATAATCTGTACCTTCCTTTTGCAAGGATCCTTTTAGTGATGCTTGGCTAGAGGTAATAACCATCTCCTCCCACCTCTTTTTTTTTCAGATTTTCCGCAGAGCAGACAAAAACGGTGAGTAAACAGCACATAACATGTTCGCTGACGAATAATTTGTCACAATGCATGCTTGTTGTTTCCCCACATTCTTGCACTTGTTATTACGCCTCAGACAATTTGGGCGGAGGAATAAAAGATTTGCATGAGTGACTCGTCAAGTGAAGCTTCATTCCTCTTCATGCTCCAACAAGTTTATCTTCCCAATTAAAATGATGCTTAGATTCTGGATTATAGCCATGACTGGATGTACGTGTCACACAAAATAAAGCAGCTCTCTGTCAGTGTCGACACAGATGACTTGGTGCTGTCTACAAATGAATGTGAGTCATGTTAACTCAGGCTGAGCCAAGTTATTTTTTTCTAGCAGTGAATCACTGATAATATAGCTTCATTAGTGCAAACAAGGTAACCTAAGTTTTGAGAATGCTCCCCATACTCCCACACGCATGCTTGCTTTCCAGTCAGGTATTCATTTCAGTTATTTCATGCATTTTAGTTCATATGTGACCACTGATGATGTTTACCACCTTGACCCTCAGCGTAATGGTAACCGAATGGTATCCCTGGAGACCCCATGAATTAACTTCTGTGAGAAACAACCATTATAGCGTAAAAGTATTTATTCTCAAAACATTATTAGCTATGTAATTTGTCATCTGAAAAAAAAAAAAAAACAGATTAGTATTAATTTAACAAAGTTACAGTAAATTTGCATATTGTGGGAAATGGGAAAATAGATAGAGCACATGAGGAAATCTGTGTCTGTCTCCTTCAGAATGACTGACAGAGTGACCCTACCATCTATAAAAACTGCATAGGTGGAATTGGTGCTTGGGGGTCCCCCAGGACCCTGTTACATTGGTATTTTTTTAAAAAAAAGCACTAATACAATGCTAGGTAATCATTGGGAAAGTATGAATTGTCAAAGTCATGCACCTGTGAGATACCTGAAAGGTAAAGTTTACCTCTGGAGTCTGCAGTAGCTGGTAGGATTAAGGTTAAAGCAGGTAAGTGTGAGAAATCAATGGACAGCAATTTTTGGCTGTCCCAGACAGAATTGACAGTTGTGAGAGACATCTTTGATCAAACATCAGAAGTCACATTCACAGAGTGTTGACGTCCAAACACTCACAAAGTTCTAACAATGTGACTGCTGCTATGTCTACACACCAACCAATCGGAATATGGCATGAAATGACTCAGAATGAACTGATCAAAGCCAACATTATGAGCACCCTACATATGCTTGCATTGTACCACATGCATATATCATGGATGGTATATATATATATATATATGGTAAATGCCATTTTGAATAACACTATACAATATCCAGGCAATCATTTCAAGATCTAACATCCTTTAAAACTGATATCTAACTCTTTTGCCAAAGATTGCAACCAACATTCCACCAGTCCTGTCTCACATATACAGTAGCTTGCAATTGCCCTGTGAGATGACTGTTATAGCACAATGTATAGTGGCCTTAAGAGTACTGCAGGTTTGAAAGTTGAGGGGATCAAACAGGGTTTGTTGAAGTTATGATTTGTCTCAGTACCCTCAGGATACACTTACACTGCTATATATCATCAGTCTGTGATGTCAAACTCATTCCGGGAGTTGTATTGTGATTAAATTACTTTGTTGTACCCACTTTTCCTCAAGCTGTCTCGTCTAATATTATCTGAGTGATTGTCCAGGAAATGTGACCGAACATGTTCCACTCAGCTGTAGGTTATTTTCTTTAAATGCCACAATTCTTTTGTGTGCGTGTGTGTGTGTGTGTGTGTGTGTGTGTGTGTGTGTGAGGTTGTATTTCATCATATACTAGAACTGCTACTGTTGAGTTCAGGAAGAAATCTTTTGTCCTTAATCCTGTGAGACTGACATCAATATACCTGAAGTTTGTCATTGTTTTCTTTGTTGAAATTCTTCTGATGTGATGGCGAAAAATGGTCCCATGCTCATCAGATTCATAGATTCACAGACCTATTTCATATCTTGCCATAATATTGCACCATAGAACTTGATTGTTCCATATGCAAAATGTACCTGACACATATTTATGAATGGATATTGCTTTACCATTCATGAGACTGCCTTTGCTGCGCTGTGGCTAAACCCCAAGAGATATTTATTCCTGTGTAACAGATGAAGTAAGGCGCCAAAGCAAATCAAAAAATAGTGGACATCATGTGGATATGGGACATTGTTGCCTTTGCAGGGGCTGCAATCAGTAAACCTTCAAACAGCAATTACTTCTCAACAGCTCTTAACCTTCGATTTGACCAGCCTTGTATGTGGTGAATTGTTCAGTGGCTTCCGGCAAAAATATATTCACTGTGATATTTTTATTATAACGAGCTGAGCTGAGGAGACTGTCATCACTCAACCAGTTGTGGAGAAAGGCTGGTGGTGAGAAGGAAGAAGTCTTATTATATAAAAGGAAGACACAAAGAAAATATACTGTGCCACATTCACTGTTCCATATCTTTCAGTAATAATCACCACTGGGATAAGATTATATGTGAAATACCAACAAAATAAAGATAAGGTCTTCACAAGTAGAATGTCATGAATAATAAACCAGTGTTTTATTTAAATTATGTGCATCAGAATGTACTATATCATGTGTTGAGCATACAGCTCAATGTCTTATCTGTTCCTTCTATTGACTTTTATTGGTTGCAACAATGTAAGAGCTAGTATTAGTAGCATTACAATCAAAATAGATCTCAAACAAAACAATCCCAACACAAGGTTCACGTACTGTATTTTTCTGGAGCATCAGCACATGGAATTTGTTTGCTTGTCATGGAGAACAATAACCAGCACCGATGGGAAAACTTAGTCGCATGCTGAGTATCCACATATCCGTATCCCTTCCCTCTATAACAAAGACATACAATACAAAACAAGCATATAACTATACTTAAGTGTAGAATGGAGATATGGGTCAAATTACTATGTCTAAGTCAAGGGGTCGCTCGTAATGATTTATCACAGGACTTTGCATTCCCATTCTCTAATTGGCAAAATGGTCACAGATGAGCAGTCTAGTTTTTATTTTTTTTATACACGAGCTTAATGTTTGGGTTTAAAAAATACCATCCTTCTTAAAAAAAATCAGTACCAAACTAAACTTTAAATTTAGCTGAAAAATGTTTGTCTTCCTCATCCTGATATCCAGATTTTCCACAGATATACCACACACTTTTCCAGTGTGACAGCATTTAATGAACCACGTCTGATGTCTGCTCCAGTGTGGAGGAAAAGACCAGTGAGCTTTAGACTATTAGTGAGGCGGTGGGAATTGGGAAGGAGGAGGATATGCGATCTAAAAGCAGCATGCAGGCTTAAATCGGGATATGGAATCTAAAGGCAGCATATCTCGGATTTCCTCACAGATGGCCTGGTGGAACACATCCTAAGTAGAGCATTGATGCTAAGAATACCAGAATCTGTAATGGTTTGGGTATAGTAGTGCACAGGAGTTTACCATAAAGAAACAAGACCTAACTGCCTTAGTACTGTTGGTTGTTTTTTTAGCTGTGATGCATTCGTGGGAATTTATAAACCACTTAGGAGAGGCTGCAATGGGACTAACCTTTGGAGAGATAAGAGTGCGGCCTACTTTGTGCCCTACTTTACAGGACTTTCTCACTTGCTTATTTGGTCCTTGTTTACTCTAATCCTCTGAGCACTTTGTTTAGACTATTGTGACATTTTTTTAACTGTAAGGAGAAAAGGCCACATACGTCGCTGTCCGGCTATGCTGACGAATCAGCACATTATCACAACAGCCTCACACTTTCTTTCTCACCTTGAAATTCCTAAGTGATTTTTCTCTCTCAGTATTAAAGGGCAATTTATGCGCATTGCTCTTGACCACATTATGATTTATAGCTTTTTTTCTTGCACTGTAATAATGGAAGTTCCTGTGGGGAAATTTGCTGTAGGAAGGCTTTATACGTGATTTTGGTCCAGTTTAAAGGAGGATATCACACACTTGTTCTGAGATGTGTTCTGCCACATCTGCATTCATACTGGAGGTTTATTGTTTTCAAATGATACAACTGTACAGACAGATTACTTCAGTGATGAACTATATATAGTTGGCCCCATGATCCCTGTACTGCTTATGATTCTATCCTGGTGCCAAGGTGTGATGTTTGACTTTTGTGTTTGTTTTTTTCTTTCTTTTTTTCGTGTCCAAAAGAATAGAAATTGCTGGACAAGCAAAATGTTTTTTAAGAAATGCAAATTGTTTTTTGCTTCTTTTTTTTGTTTGTTTGTTTTTAAAGCCTTTCAGCCATCTGTCTCAAGCCTCGTAGCCTTTTGGACAGATAAAAACATCACCACAATCCATGAAAAATAAGAATAAATGAAATCAAACATTTATTATTATAAAATTGTTTTATCTTAAGTCAGCAAGATACAGGTATTTTCTTTCTTGAACTGGCTCCTATTCTCTTTAAAACCAGGTCAACAACATCTGCTGATGCAGAATGATTCGTTTGCAGGCTATGATTAAGTTATTCACAAGCTAACTAACTGTGTTCTGTGAAATTGTTCCAGGAATAGCTTCACAATATCTGGAAACATGATAGGAGCAATGTTTCATAAGTTGTATTCATAACATATACATAATGTGTATGTTATGAGTGTTTTTGGAGTCTGTGATCTAATTAGAGAATCCACGTGTGCCTTATATGTCTTTGGGCCATGCATGAATGATTTATTCATTTAAAGGCATCAGCTGGTGTTTGGGTTGGGAATCTATTTAGTGAATGGATACATGCAGCTGCTCCAATAGGACTGTAAAAGGATGATATAGTGGTGCCGAAAGTCATTGAGATTTTAATTCACTCAATTTTTAATGAAACAACAGTGATCAATGGCTACATGGCTTAATGCATCTTAAACATTTCGGTACGTGAGAAAGAATACAGATTTAATGGTGGTTGTGATTTATGGGTTTATTTGAGGTAAAACGCACATCACCGAATTTGAATTCTATGAAAAAAGAAATAAACTACTACACTTAGCTATCATGTAACATACAGCTGCAAGCTCTAAGGGAAAGAGAGAATTCACGAAGAGTTGTAGAATATAACCTATAGCAGTTTTGGGTCAGCAGGTACTAAAATATTGAATATATCAATTCATGATATTTCTCTTGACCCTATCTGCTTATTAAGTGACCTCCTGTGCCCAAAATTGAGAACCTCTGCCCTGATATAACAAACAAATCAGTGCAGAACAGCATAACCAACACAAGCCCAGTAATAAATAATACAGCTGTGTAACACATCAACATCAACAAACATTTTGTTGTTGTGGTGATTTGGGTCTAGGAAAGTATTTATTAATAAAAATGTATTATTATTATCGATAAATATCACCTTAGAATGACATTTGACTGAACAAGGATATCCCATTTGGTAAATACGTTAAAGTTAAACCAATTCCTCCATCCTCCCATCTCAGCCTCACATCCCTCCTTCAATTCATCAAAATAGATGGATGTGATGAAATGGAGGATTTTCAATTGGAAGAAGAGGCCGACAGGTATGAATCTTAGATTAATACATAATCCCCCCACCTGATTGTGGATCTTCTTCTTTTCCCAATCCTTTTATTGCCATCTGTCACCATCATTCCTTGAGGATCTGGGAGAGATTAAAAGCAGGATTGCTGTTTGGCATTTAATGTATGCGAGACAAATATAGATTGGCTAATTTTGACATTTTAGACCTTTTATAAGTTTGCAATATATACTGTAGTTAAAGTGTACCACTGTGGATATTTTTTTATTTATTTTTGCATACATAGATATACAGATCAGATGAACATCACATGCAGTTATTTCCATGTGTTTTTGGTGAAAATATATACTGTATATGGGAACAAATCTAATAGGAATCAAATATCTGCTAATGTGGCTTTAATCTAAACACACAGATCTGCTTTTCCAGCATTTTGACTCAGGTGTCTCCGGGGGACACGGTGAACAAGTTATATGAGTTCTCTGCCTCGGGTAACAGGCAACCCTTCACCTCTAGAAGCATCTTTAACTCAACCCAGGCCAACCATCCTATTTTTTGTTTGTCACTCATTTATCCACATGCCCAAACAGGTTGTTTTGAGTTTAGACTGTAAGCAGTTTTGGCTCATATTTGAAAGTAGCTGTAAATTGGAAAATTCAAACTTTGGAGTTAGCCTTGGTCAAACAATCCAAAATTAGCTTAAAATACAGAGTAGCAAAGAAAATCGACTTATCAATCATCCAAGCAACTCAAAGTATTTTCTCTATATCTTAAAACTAATAGAAGTAATGTGATAGAAGAAGTAAAACACATGGCTCAGGCTTGTGTATTTGTTGTGGACATCCTCTTTCATGAAGATGACTTTTAACCCAGAAGTGTCAAAGTGAATAGAAGCGAGTGCCAGCAGTCATCGTTAGTCCATCAAACAGATTATCAAGAGTGTCACTTCTGAGCATAACTGCTGCCTGTCTTGCACCTCAAATTTAGGAAGCCTTCCAAATGCAACACTGTCAGAGGAAGACAAAGACATTTTTAGTCTCAGATTCACAATCTAACTACAGATGGCATAGAGATTTACTGCAGAAGCTAAGTATAAAAGGCATCAAAAATTTAAAAGTGTGGCATTACTCCACGACTATAGCTTCCCCAGAAATGCATGTATAAAATCCATAGTGAGGGGATGTGTTAGTTATTTATATAACAGGCAGATATTTGTAAATAATATAGACTTTGTTGTATTTGATTTAATAAAGATAAGCAGCTCTATCACTGCAGTGTGCAGAATTAAGGCTAATTAATGACTGACTCTTCTCTTCGGGTTGGATAACAAGCTGACTGTGCATGTTAATTTAGATGAAGCTGTAGAGCACATCGTGACCATGTTAATCTTGCTTTTTGTGCTTACTAGAGAGACATTTTATTCAGTAAACAGTCTAAGTGAAGAACATGTGTTACAGAGTTTTATTATATAGCTTGAACCCCATGCTGAAGTGGGAATTTTTAATAAAAAGATAGAGCCACACTAACAGCTTCACCCACAGAATGAATATGATGTTCTCCCTGTGCTCCAGGACAGTTCAGTCTGTACTTCCACTTGTACAATTGCTTTCTGAAAACTAGAAACCAAAAAATGTTTTTTGATGTCTCTAAAATACAAAGTACTCCACTGCTCCTTAAGCAATGAAGAGTGCATGACCGTGTTGATCCAAATGGTTTAGTATGCGAAAGTCTGTGTGCCTGTGAGCAATGCTAGATCTCAAAAAAGTGTCAAGTGGTAATAGGCCCAGAGCCAAATTGGGGAAAGTTCTGTTATAAGTTTGGTCTTGTTCTTTCTTTGGAATAGGAAAAAGTTAAAAAAGACAAGAGAAGATAGGCCAAAAGTGGCGAGGGCAAGGCATTGTCTCAGCTAGCACATTAGGCATTCTGGTCAGAGGTAATGATGAGCAGTGTCAAAGAGGCTCCAGATGAACAGATGGTCTTCGAGGTTGCCCTTGAGTTTCCAGCTTTGCTGAGTCAGCCAGCTGGAACCCCATGGCATATTAAACTCCTCTCATTTTACCGTGTCTTTGTGAAGACAGGGTCATTATTTGGGTAGATTACTCAGTGGTGTTATGAAGCCAACAGTCAGGGGGCAGATAAAAAAATTGGTGGTCATGGTTCCTTGATGGATAATCAGACATCAGTAAAGCAATGGCTGGCTGGCTTTTGTTTGACCCTCTGCTTGCCTGATTCAACAAATACTTCACAGTCATACTCATTTGTCTGTATGCCATCTTGGCTCTATTTTATCACTCTGGTCTGTCTTTCGTTCACATTGACTGACTGAGTGCCCAACTTGCTCCGATATACTTCTGATTGCTTGAGTATCTGTCATGGCTCAGAAATGTGCTCCACAGACAGCAGTCTATCTGTTTGTCTGGACTCTTTTATGAGGATTAAAACATCTAGCAGTTTCTCTCTGGCAGGCTAACTGCTGACTGATCTATGTAATCTGTGCCAGTAGACAGATTGATAGTAGACTCACGAAGGAGCACTTCTTCACAGATGACAACCAGGCTATTTATCTGCTGTTATTGATTTTTCTGTGCATTGTCTGTCACAACAAGCTGTGCTCACAGTTAACTAGTCTGGGAAAAGTGGAAAAATACAATCTGCTGACAATATATAGCTTTTTCCGTTTTAAAGTTATATTTTGTGGAATATTTTGTAGTAGTAGTTTTTGTAGAGAGAAGGATGTTCAAGGTTTTATAATAATATATAATATATGACTTTTGTGTTTGAGTGCATGCCACAAACCTGACCGGTGTGGAAACAATGAGTCGATTTTCCAGACAATTAAAAATGAATCAATTTTTATTGTACAGTCATTGTACAAATAAAAAAAAAAGCTTGTTAGATGTGATGAAAAAAATAACGTACTGCGTTTTGGTTGGTTGGTTGGACAAAAGAAGCAATTTGAAGGTGTCATATTGGAAAAATGTGATCATTTTGCAAAAACAATTATTATTCTGTCATTTTATAGACAAAAACAAACAACCCTGATGAGAAAGATAATCAACAGATGTATTGAACATGAAAATAATCAGTTATTAACCTAGAAATGACCACACTGCAAAAGAACAAGGTAGAAAGGATGTAAATGAAACTCATTTTCAGTGAGATGGTGCTCGTGAAGTTGTTAAATTACTGTATAAAAAAAGAATGAGACACCAGAGAACTAATGATACAGTAGGTTCCGATTTAAAGAGAACAAAGTCTCTAAAGTATTAATAGTTGAAGCATATCCAGTTTATCTGGATGTTTTAGTCATGTTAGACTTCATAGTACTTAAATGATAGATAATATGAATACAACATGCACATTTTTACATACATACAGTGAAAATTATCCTTATTGTTATTATTCAGTTGTTTCTGTACTAATATAGGCCTACACCTGCTCTGTGTTTCAGATGATGGCAAACTGTCATTTGACGAGTTCAATGCTTACTTTGCGGATGGGATCCTGACTACTGAGGAGCTGCAGGAGCTTTTCTACTCCATAGATGGCCGACAAAATAAGTGAGTTTTATTATTATTTTATATTTGCTCTGATTTTGATCCATGCAAAATGACTCTACAAGAGTGATATTACATTGCTTCACAACAGGACCTTTTACAGTTAAAAAGAAGCAGGCGCAGTTAATGTGCACCTTTCAAGTCATCAGTTAGAGGCTTTGAGTTCTTCAGTAAAAATGAGCTCTGTAACCAACCTCAAGCAGGCAGAATTAATGTTTACCCCCTTCCTTTGGACATAAAATACTGTGGCCTATACTTCAAAAACTACTCCCCCGAAATTGCAATCAAAGAAATCAGCCTGAGGGTAGCTGCTGAAATCACTGGTCTGCAGAGAATGTTTAACTCACTGCAGGCACAGAGGAAAAGACCATGTCCCCTCCTGCCATGGTTCATGTAATGGTTTTAAATTTCAGCCTTTTTATGCAGCCAGTTGTCTTTATTGTCTTTTGCAGATTAGGAGCTAGTATTCGTGAAACACTGCAACCTTTTCCCCCTCCACACGTCTTTACATTAAGTGGAAGGCTAAGCTAGACCTTCTAACTTGGCTGTCAAACCTTACTATGCGTAACAGCTTTTCAGGTGAAATAATGAATTCATTGTTGTCACATCTCTGTGTTAGTCTCACAAGATGGCATTCACAAGCATAAACAAACCCCCGCACACACGCTGATGATGAGATGCACTGAAGTTTTTAAATTGATTTCATAGATTTCATTTTTTCTTTTTTGCACCTAACCAATTAGAGTAAAGTGTTTGGCTGCAGTAATAAATTGTTTTTGGGCATGGTGTTATGCTGGGACTCACTAGCCCTCAAACCTCTTTAACTATGCCCCAAGCTGTGAGGCAGTTAGTATGAACTGAACGCTGATGTTTAACTATAAGGTGCTCTTGTTTTGAAAAACAATACTGATAGTTATATAATATCACTTCCCACTATCAGAGATTTGTGAGATTTTGTTTGACCACAGACGTCCCGTGAGCTTCCTAATAGCACAAGATCTGCTTATGGTCTGCATCTGACAGTGAAAATGACTTGTAATATGGCATTAAAGCAACAGGGGAACTTTTCGTGTAATGGCACTGCCTTTATCAAACTGTGACACGAGGAACTATTTAGTTTCCAAAGTAATAATTTCTGCTATAACAAGTAAACAAAGAAGTATTGATATTAATGTTTTACAACAGTGGGGTAAGTTAAAAAGAAACATCTCTCAACTGCACTGACATGCATTTCAAGCCAGAAAGCTACACTATATTATTCATGTAGAATGACAAAGTGCAGAACACTTATTTTCTAAGCAGAACAAATATGTCAGCTTGTATGACAAGGAAATAGGTTGTGCTAACTTACTGATTTATATGGTTTAAGCACAGGTGCCTTGTGTGCATTCCTCAGGCTAACAATATAATATTCACACAATTCAGAGCCACACGATTTATCTAGCACAAATAAAAAAGTAGGATGCCTTTGAATTTCCCTCATTAACTTTCACAACACGTTCCCAATTTATCTCCTCTTCTTTTCTGCCCTGCAGCAATCTGGACACTGACAAGCTATCAGGTTGGTGGGAAAGTGATTTGTCTAAGTTAATGCATCACAGGACATTATGGTCTGTTGAACTGCTGTCTTTAAAATATGCCAACATCAGTGATTGTTGTCATTCGTGCATCCATATTTCTAAGTGATTAGTAGCGTAGAAAATCTAAATGGATCGTTTTTGACGCGGGGTCAGTGTGTTACCTACAGTAGACAGTAGACAGCAGTCAGCGTGTTCCTTGTTTGAAGAAGCAGGGAGAAGTCTCATCACAGAAGTAAAGCAAAGCACTGCTGTGGACCAGGTTTAGCAACAATGATTTATCCTCTGGGCTTCTGGTGTAGCTTCCTATGTACCCTGATTAGCAACTTAATATGTGAGAATTACGAGAAAGACACATTTCTGCTAATCTTTATCAACAGATATCTGTGGATGAGTGCTTTAAAACTTTTTAAAAGCTGATGGCTTCCAAGATTTCAGCCAATGTGTTCCGCCTCTTTTGTTCTCCACACGGACTGTTGCAACCAAAGCCCACTCAAACATGATACTACTTGGATGACAAATAGAAACGAGAACACTTCTGGTACCAACCTGACACCTCGCCTAAAGATTCTGCATTCATATGTAGATATCTGTTTATAGAGATTATTAACACTGCGACCAACAATACCATCCTCATGCAATACCGATTTTAATCAGTAAATATGAAAAAAAAAAAAAAAAAATGGCACAGATCTATTGTCCTATTTTTTTTCATCATCATCATCATCATCATCATCATCATCATCATCTTAAAAATGCATGTGTGTGTCAGATGGCCTGAATAAAGTGAAGAATTAGGGCAGAGACCTGTAAATACCAGTAGTACCCAGAATAAAACTGGTGCATAATTTATTGAATGGGAATAGCATCTTTTCCATCTGAAGTTGAGAGAAGTTGTCTGTTTTTTTTCCATGATTGAATGTTCTACTTGTCTGAGATTTAGTTCACCCAGTAGTGTTTTGACTTAGTGTTTCTGAGTGGCATAAAATTCAGGTGGATAATTTAATTGAATCTAAGTAAGAGGAGTGTAGAAGGTGCTGCTGATCCATGAACCTTGTATCTGTGTGTCATATCGAGGTCACTCTTTTTAATTAAGAGCTAAGAACTCATTTAGAAGTCTTTCTCTGCTTTTAATTTGATTCATTTAAGTACATCTTTTCTCACTTTACTTAAATATGAGCCTGTGTAGGAGTTACTTTATCATTTTGCTATATCTGGTATCAAATTAATCGTTTCAGCTCCTGTCACCAACTGTACACAGATGTGAAGGAACTGCTGTTCTATTTGATTTTTATTAAAACAACACTATCAATTCCATGACACATTGAGCATTAGTAGTTATTGATGCATAACTTCAAACAGGTACCCTCATTTCTCATTTCCCTTTTTGTGGTTCTTTCATATGAATCTGTCATGGCAACATAAGAGTTTGTCTTTCTGTAGTCAAAAATACACCTTTAATTGTTCTGACATTTCAATGACACTGACAGCTTGTTCCCTATTTTCTAATAGATTATTTTTCTCAGCACCTGGGGGAGTATCTCAATGTACTTTCAGCTCTGGAGAGCCTGAATGTTGCCATTTTAAAGGCAATGGATAAAACTAAAGAGGTAAGTTTAGTTTTATGTGAATTTGCCTTAATTCAATTTTCTATCGTAGAAAAAATGCTGAGTGAAGACAAGTAGGTGTTCAACCCCTCCCCCACACACACACATAACGTCGGTGGGGTTGAGCTACAAATATGCTTAGTTTAGTGCAAAGAGGGAACACTGGCATATAGACACTGCACCAAGTTTCACAAAACTGATGAGTTAACAAAAGAGGAATAAAAAAATAAAAAAAACCCCCTTCAGTAGACATTTCCATTACTTGATTTTGAAGAAATGGTTCGACATGTTTGGAAATATGCTTATTCATTTTCTGCTGAGAGTTTAATTAGATAATTGTTACAACGCTCATGTCTATATGTAAATGAAGCTATAAGTAGCATAATTTAGCATCTCCTTTGGTTAATTCCATATGTGATAAAGCATTTATTAGTTTAGTTTGTGGATTTTGTTACTTTTGGGCTAGCCTCATTTGCAGTCTTTGTGCCAATCTAAGCTAACGGGTTGTTGATGGTAGCCTTATTTACTGCACATTTATGAGAGTAGTATTGATCTTCTTAGCTTACTTGGCAACAAAAAAGAAGCCTATGTCCTAAAATTAAGTCTTCATTTAGAAGGATAAAGAATGTCTGTCACAGTAGGTCCAGAGTAATATTAGATATTCACAGAAATGCTTTGTCACTGATTTTGATTTTAATCTAACTTGTCGGCTCTGTATGTTTGATTAACTACTGCAGAAAACTATTCACTTGATATTCTGAATGTCCCATGTGTGTTTAACAAAAACCCCAAAGATTAACGTTCACCCAATTACTGCAGCCTATGATTTTGCTCCCCAGTCAGTGCATTATAATTGCAACTGAAAAATATTTTAAAATTCCCTCCACATTTTTGACAATATAAGGGATTTGAATTGTAACAGAACAGAAAACAGGCATTACAAGAGGAGAGGAGATGTGTGCTGAATAAATATGCATCCTGTCTTAATTAGAACACCTTGCTCTTCTGTTCTGGCTCCTCTTTAAAGCTATCGCAGAGGGGAAATCCACTGAGGATTGTGCAATCGCTAGTTAGCAGCTGCGGTCTGTCACAGACTGCTCTGGACTGCTAATCCCAAGATGCATTTTCTGGAGAGGCTACTTGTCATTTTAAGTTTTGACAAAGCGCTGCTGCACTGCACTGTTACTTCATTAGCAGATTGCGGGGATAAGATTCCTTTGAGAACAAGTAATCATTTTGTGTTTGGGGACTCGAGCAGCAATTATGTCTCCTATTAAAGTTCTTCCACCTTGGAATTTGAATATGTGGTGCTGAATAATGTATGTGTTCCCAGAATTAATTAGCCCATTTAATTGCAGCTGTCATACTTTCGCCTGTAGTTGTTTTGGAGAAGTTATCAGATCATCTCTCCATCCATCTCTGAGGTATGTCTTCTGCTTTAACCTCTCATCTTCTGTGTCACTCTCTCTATCTTTCAGGAGTACCAGGGTTCCAGTGTGTTGGGCCAGTTTGTCACCAGGTTCATGCTAAGAGAGACATCCAGTCAGCTACTCTCTTTACAGAGGTCACTGCAGTGTGCCATGGAGGCTGTGGAAGAGCAGAGCAGCCCTGCCCCGTTAGTACTGCAATATGACACTGTCTGTACTGTGTGTTACATGTGCAGATTTCAAGACACTATCATATGATATGGCCTGCTTAAGACTTGCTCACACTTACAATGCTCCAAAATGCATTGGTGAAATAAGGAAGATTCTTCCAGGTAGTCACACCTTTGGACTCAGGCAGGGCCCTACTGGTTGACAAGACTCGAATTAGCTGGCTGGTCTCTGTTATCTGGACAAAATAGGACATCTGTTTACTTTCAATGCCAAAACAGGTGCTAAAGCTTTCTCCAAAAGGTGTGTATTGGGTGCATATTGCTTTCGCATGTTTAAGTCCCTATCACCATACTGCATTACGGGTCATTGACTGTAGAATGGTCGTGTTAACTGCCTCGTCCCAGCCTGGGAGCTTTCAGTGAACCTGGGCCAGGACCGAACATAGCATCTGAAACCAATGGAGGCCAGTTTGACTACAAGAAATACAGTACTGAGGAGAGTTTGCCAGCCAAGTTTGGCTCCTGGCATCCTGGCCTGAGTTACTTGACCCAGCCTAGCTGTACAGCTACTTAGGCTAATGGTGTTGGTACCAGATGTACTTGGCCTGTCAGATAGGCTATTTTTCCATCAGGAGACTCCCTGTTGGTCTCGGTCCAGCTGTGTTCACTGGGAGGTTGCTGAGTGTTTTTGTACTGTAATAAAGCAAGGCCTGAACTGTCCATGGTGAGGCACAGCACCTGCCCGTAGAACCACTAAACTCTGTTAGGGTCATAAGAAAAAGGCGTTTCAATGGCTATAAAATTAGTATATGCTCCCAAGTGCAGGATGCGTCATCATTTTTTTGTATCATTCTCCAGGATACAATGCCATTAAGAATACCCAAAAATACCCACATTATGAGTTTTCATTGTTGTTGGGCAAGATGGGGATTTTAACTGTGGTTACCTATAACCATCACCATGTCTGTTAAGTCCAAACCTAACCTTACCTTACCCACTGGGATGGATTCAGACCAGAAAAGGTTAATTTCCTTTATTGTAACTTCCGGTTAGTGCATTTCAAAACATTTTGTGCATTTTTAGTTTTCTACCTGAAGTTAATCACAGCTTCTCAAGCAGCATATATTTTGCTGCACTGTACATTATGAAAACAATGGACTTGGTAGGGGAAATGCCACTATGTATAGGAAACATAATGCATAATGCAGTGTAGTACAGTATGTAAGTGGTAAAATACAACACAGTGTCCAGATATACAAAAAATAAAAATAAAAAACATTTTCCAGGTCTTGCATCATGCTGTATTTATAACTGTATATTGTGATATTCTGCACCACACTAGCCTGGCAAACATGTTTTTGTAGGCTGAAATTTGAAAGGAACCCCAGCAAGTGTCTTGTTGTTGAATCAGATTTTGGAAGGGTTCATGCTGGTGTCTGACGGCTGATGGAGAGAAGTGTACTTTATGTCATTCATCGTTAGCTTTGCCAGGCCACAATCAGCAAAGCAAAACACTAATAGACTGTACTTTATTATTTTCAACACAACATTTGCCACAGGAAAAAACAAAACAAAACTGTTGTCAGTGAAGTAAGCACTGTTCTAAGCAATGAGGTAATTCCACTGTTCCCTCAGATTCTTTCAAGGTATGCCTTTCGGCACAAAGCTTTGAATCTGCACAGTCCTTCTAACAGTTGCCACACTAATAGTCCGACTGCTTAAAATTCAGTATTTCTGTTAAAGAGCCTGAGGCTTTCATTAAATGTAAAAGGAGCTCATAAAATAAAAACAGATCTAAATTGCTGTCACCAAAGTGTATGAGTCACTGTAAAATGGTATCTACTGATGGCTGATTTTTGCACTGAAAAAGCTACACTGTATACTTTTCTCTTTTACTGAAGTTCATCAAAGATCTCAGCAAATGCACCCACACTTCTTTGATGCATCACTTATTAAAGAAATTCAAAGAAACAATCCACCAAGGACATTTAATGAGCAGAAATTTATCTCACCGCACGTCAGTATCGTGACACTTTCTGTTAGCGTGACCCCGTTAACATTTGAAATAACAAGGATACTTTCTCCATGTTTTATGGCTGGCCAATTTGGTCACACAACTTGCAGCTGCGGACTTGGTCGCTGCACTGCATGTATCACGGCTCAACAGAGCCCTTCTCTCAACCCCTCTGGGTGCCGCACTGGTATTATTGGAAATAATTGAGTGGTTATAGCCACAGTGAATTATTGAGAGGGGACTGAGGGTGGAGGAGGGGGGGGGGGAAGGATGATGAGGGTGGCATTGAAATACAGAACAGGTGACTCATGTATAAAGAGAAAGCAAAGAAAGATGAATAAAAAGTAGAATAATGCAGAAAGTCTAAAATAAGTGGAAAAAAAGGAGAGAGGGGGTGTACAAAAGGACATGATGAGAAGGTTTTTGGCCACGAATAACTCTTTTAAGAGTGTTCAAATAGGTATAGATTTTGGAAAGAGAAAGAGTGTGTGCGTGTTGGGAGGGGCAGAATTAGAGACATATTGAGTTGGCAACAAACAGCTTATTTCTCTCCCTCTGCTTCCCTGCAGTGGATTTATGGCAGTTGCGGTGGCCTTTGGGCTCCAGGCTGTTCTCAGCATGAGAACCTCCTAGCAATGCACTCCCCCTGCGCTGTCAGCATGACACTGCACACACAAACAAGGACACGCACAACTACACACACACACACACACACACAATACTACGCACACATGAAGACACAATAAAAGGTGTAGGGGGGGGGGAGGCACACACTAACAAGAACAAACAAATGTGCACGCCCATTTAAATGCAGAGACAGCAAGGCGCACACACACAAGTGAAATCAAAGTACATGCACACACACACACACACACCTAGACACATGTTGTGAGTGTGTGTCTCAAGTGTCACACTCTCCTAACGACACAGTGCTTAACGTCCTGCCCTTGGCACTCTGCATTTACAGACAGCAAACACAAACAGTTTTTGTGTGTGTGTGTGTGTGTGTGTGTGTGTGTGTGTGTGTTTTTGTGTGAATATTTCAGTGTGTAAGGTTCATTCTCCTTAGCACCAAGCCCGTGTGGTAATAAGCACTGGTGTGTATCCAGCCCTTGTGTTTTCACCTCTCTTCTGGACGCTTTGACTTGTTTATCTTGTGACTCTGCATCATTGACTGCACTCTCTGTGATTCTCTCTCTCTTTCTTTCTCTCCCAGATATGAAACTCATCTCTATATCTGATTTAAATTAATTATTAATGCATCCTATCCTCGCCTCTCTCCTATCTTCTTCTCTATCTTCTCTCTTTCCTCCTTAGTTTTATTCCATGTCCTCATCTACATTCCCCCACGTGACTACCTACTGTGTGCCATATCCTCAATTTCTATTTTTTTTTTTCCACACCCCTCTGACAGTTGCTGTCTTTCTCTCTGATGTTTGTTTCCCTGGGCCTCCACTGCTGTCATGGCAGGAGAGAGGCAAAGGCACCGGAGCTGACAGCAGTACAGAGGAATGGCAGGCGGTGTGGCCGCAGGGTCCATAATAACCTGTGCATGTCCCCATCAGATCCTTGCTCTGGCATCTTGACCACAGGTAAGAGGAATATCTCATTATATTCAAATTGCAAAAGTTGGAAGCTGGTGATTTTAAAAAAAATAAAAAATTGTTATCCTTAGAAAATCCCTTTAAACTTGCTTTTCACGTGCTTTAAAGATATGTTTGGCGATATTCTTGATTTTTGTTAATGTCAATAAATCAATGTAGTAATTAATCTCTCATACAATCTTTACAAACAGCTCACAAATACTAACATTTAAAAGAAATGCTACATCATTTTCTAAAACAGCTTGGGATTGTAGATTTTTAGCAAACTCACCCATCAAACAGGAGAAAACTGCATTTTCTGAAGGCTATGTTCTAGTGAGAATTTATTGCAGCAGGATGGTTTAAGTGGGATTAACTCAAATCACAGTATTCATTTCCATCATAATACAGAAATATTATGCATTATCCATAAAACAGTACCCCAGTTTTGCCTGCAACTTGCATCTATAAAATCTCCTTGACCTGTAAACAAATGCAGCATTGTTTTTAAGTCATATTTGGCAAGGTTACACCATACTATAAATCAATATGTCAACCTCAATGATTATTAGCTTAATATTCCAACCAAACCACATTATAAATAGATGCTTTTCTTATTGTCAGCCGTTGGGGGAATCATGCTCAGTGATGTACACATAGATAGATCCCATCACTGTCATTACTAGTATTGTGCATAATTAGAGAAGGCCATCAGCTTTCTCTGGGGGCTTTTTTCACCGGCAAAGATCATATTGACATTTTCTAGAGACAATCACTTTATGTAAAGCCTCATTTATTTTCCCCTTCACTGCTACTGATAACCTGAACAGATATTTAAAATGATTTTTATATTTTTCAGAAGATGTCTGAACCTGACATCATACAGTAACTGTCATAAAAGTGAATAACTCTATATTCTTTTGACATTTTTCCCTTAAATCCTTCAAACGTTTGATTTTTTTTTTCTCGATATTGCCCTTGTCAGCTGATGGAAATATGTTTGGACATGACTGAATGGGGTGTCCAATCAAACATCAATCAAATGATTAAATACAGAAAGTAAACAGTGTTCCAACTCCACAGTATATATCAGTACTACAAATAATGTCCTACTGCTACTTAGAGCTGCAACGAGTGTCCAAAATGTCTGACTTCAGCTTCTCAAATGTGAAAATTGTCTGGTTTCTTTAGTCCTCTTTGACAGTAAACTGAATATCTTAATACTAAAACAAGATATTGATTGACGATTGATGACTGATGATTGTGTGTTGTCTCCAGGTGTGAGCATGGACGATGATGAGAACTGGTGCTCTCAAATCAACAGGCTGCAGCAACTGTTGGATAAACTGGAGTGTCAGGTATTCTTGAAAGCAAACTGAACATGAAAGATGAATCAAATATGAGCACAGAGCTTTAATATTTTGACACTCTGGTCCTGGTGATCACCCATAGATTAAATCAGGGGTGTCCAAACTGTTCCACAAAGGTTTTCCTTCCAACCAAACAGCAGCACACCAGACTTGACTCATTTAATCAACTGATCTCAGTCTTCAGAGAGTTGATTGGTCAAACTGTGTGCTCTTGGTTGGTTGGAACAAAAACCTGCAGCCACACCTTTGTGGAACAGTTTGGACACCCCTGGATTAAATGAATGCACGATGTTCCCATGAATACAAATACATCATGTAGCAGCCATCAACATTAAATGGATTAACTTTGTTGAGCAGGTAATGGAATCAATTTAATAGAAAACAAAACAACTAAGGCTGTGTGGGCTGTTTGTCATACCGTCACATGCCTGCCACCTATTTTTTCAAATACATTTTCACTAATAACATGTGACAAATTATGCAGAAAATATGCAAAATAGAAACGCCTAATGCATTAGCTATCATTATTTTGTTTTGGAACACAGAATTGACATGTTCCGAATAATAAATGCACCACACAAACAACACTGCAGAACAATTACAATATTACTTGTTAGGTGTTGTGGTTTTATCATTGTATGCTTGGGACAAGGTGTCAGCTTAGTGCCTGAATGGTTTCAGCCCTGATATGCTTGCTTGGACAAACTCATTATGTGTTTTATAGTAATTTAGGTCTATTATGTTGTATGTTGTGAATTTCTTTGCACTGACATTATAATTCAGAGCATGTTTTTTTGTGTTTGTAATGGTCACAAAGAACAAAGGCTGCACTCACAGCATGTTTTCTGAGAGCAATTCTGCAGATCTGGGTATCTGTCAAACAAAAAGCACAGTGACCTCTCATGTCTCATTCTGTATCCTATGACCCATTCTCACACTACCACGTCTCAAAACCTCTTTCACACTCTCCTGCCCCATCTTCTGCACCATCGTCTCTGTTCTTTTCTTCATTAACTCCTGTTATTCCCACTTTCTTTTTTATGTACATTCTTTCCCTCCTTTCAGCCTCCTCTCGAAGCATTTTTCTCTCTCCAGTCCCCGGTTTTGACAACCCAGAGGGACTCAGAGTGCAATATCAAAGCAATTCATAACCTGCAGGTTGTTCTGAGTGCAATATCCATCCCCACACCTCAACACCATCATCACACACACACACACACACACACACACACACACACACACACACACACACATCCTGTCCCTTTCTCTGCTCTCTCAAATGCAAAAGGATGAGTTTTCTGCCTCAAAGGTTATTTTCCCCGTGTAAACACACAACCATAACCTTTAAGATGGAGAGCTGATCCTGTATTATTACATTTACTCTATTTCATCATTCATAACACAATGTCTTTATAAACTACATACTGTATATATGTAGAAGAAATTATTATATATAATATATAAATACTACTCTACTCTCTGTACTATGATTCTACCGTATCATTCCTCACACAGACATTACAGATTTAGCCCCAGGTAACACAGTGGCATTATAGAGTGAATGGATGTTATAGTTTTGTAGGGAATTTGTCTTTTGAAAAATGTTAACTCACACACATAAACAAATACTAGCAGAGCAAAAGAAAAAACAGTTACATTACGGTAATAGCTGTGATTCACATAATTAGTCCATTTACTTTGCCATTTTGCCTGCAGTCTGCAAACAGGTGTAGTTTGCCCACAGGAGTAAATGACTGTATGCTAATGTGGTCCGGCATACAGTACTCTTTACTTATCATTATAATTTATTCATTCAAAATTATATAATGCAATAAAAGTTAAGTGAAATATGTATTTAAAGTCAAGTTGTCACTCTTTAAAACAACAAATTTAGACTTGGTTCCTTCCGTGTATGACTGCAGATGCCTTCCAAACTTCGTGAGACAAGTCTTTTTTCAAGCAGCATGTGTGAGAATGCGTAAATCTTGGTTTACCACGTAGACACGACCCTTCCACGGAGTCTGCCATGTTGAACCGTCATGTTTGTACCGTAGCCCAGAACAGTCAAACTAAACACTAGCTTTACATAGGGCCTTCCGCGTTAGGGTTAGGGTTTGGCTGACGTGGCCACTGTAGTTTCTCCTTCACTCTAGGAAGGAAAAGGTGAAGCGAGGGGTAGCAATCAGCAAATACACTGTTAGATGCCACTAAATCCTACACAGTGGTCCTTTACTGATTAAATGATTCATGCCCATGATGTTTAACACAGCCAAAAGCTTCTTCTCATATTTCTTACCTTCTTGTTTCAGGGTCCCAAATTGGAGCCACTGAAAGAAGACACACTGGCCAGCACATACAAGTCTGTAAGTCAGCACTCATGTGAGAATGTTACCTGGAATACTAATCATTTTGTTTTGTGGCAAGCTTTTATTGAGCACTTTGCATCATTGAACACACACACACACACACACACAAGACAGAAACTTGTTTGCTGATGTGCATGTTACATTTTCTACGTATATGACCTAAGTCAAGTCAAGTCAAAGTTTATTTTAGCCTTATATCATAAGGCATGTCTCAAAGGGTTGTACATAATATAAAACAATAATGAACAACTGCATGTATAAAACAGTATAATAAAACATTTAAAATATTTAAAAATATATAAAAGTTGAGGTAAAATACATCAATACATAATACGCACAAAGAAATCTGTACTTTTATATGTGGATATGAATTTTAAAAAAATGCTTCAACCTATACAACACTGTATAACATACAGTGCATATATGTAACCATTCACACATAAAAACTGACTGAACTGGATAACCGTAGTTTAAATGAGGTTTAAGGCTGATGTGAATGATTTTGAGTTTATTTTTTTAACTCTCTTTAAAATTTGGATTTGAAGGCAGCTCCAAAGAAGAAGAAAAAGCTCTTCCACTCGATGATGTTTTATTTATTTTGGAAAAGACTCGCACTTTGTGTATCGTAGAGCATTAACAGGTGTAGAGAGGAGAATTAAGGTGAATCCTTGTCTTATTTCATATGTCGAAAGTAGAATATTGAAGCGGTAATGTGATCAGATTGGGGTGTTTTTATGTGAAACACTTTGTGTTACATGTTTTGTATGAAAAGTGCTAAACAAATAAAGTCTGATTGATTGCTTGATTGACATACAAGGAGTGGACAAAGTTGTGTGAGTACCACCCTGATCTATCTAAACAAGATTATTCAAAGCATTTCACCACTGCAAACGCATTTGTCTCTACATATTCAACCTTTGATTCCCTTCCACTAGTTACAATATGTTCCAAAAAGCTAACAGGATTATTATTGAAACTCTTTTCCAGCTGCACTTAGCAATCATGTTCTCTAGAGAATGCTTTGTCATCATCCAGTTTGTGCACTGTCCTCATTCGAAATGTCAAGCAGCACATGTTTCTTTCTCAAACCAAATGATATCAGAACAACCTGTACCAGCAATTATGAAGTCTGTTTTCTGGTCACATGTATACTTATTCTAGTTCATTCCAGCTATGAAAATCAATATATGACAAGTTATATATGTACAAAAGAACTGTCTGACTCATTGATCTGTTTGTGAGGTAGAAATGGTGTGAAAACATTCGCAGACAGTTGAGAGTGCATCCTATAGTCAGGGGTAACTATGGTGACAGATATATTAACGCATTTCTAAGAGTAATAGTAAAGTGTCTGTCTTTATGAGTTTCCATACTGGTGGAAAAGTGGAACCACAATGTTTCTGTTTTCTCTGTTTCTTTTAGACATTTCAGAAACCGATTATCTTTGTGACAAAGTGCTGAGTGACAATACAAAATGTAAATGGTATTTTATATCATAATTCCAATACCAGTAGATATTTTCTCACTTACCTTCTGTGCAGTCTGGTCATGCAGATCGTTTTCATTTCATGTGCTGAGGTTTAGAGGTAACCACTTGTAAAATGTGTGCCACTGCAATACAGCTGAATATAAAATACAGTTTTACAGTAGAACGTAGTTCAATGATAGTTCATCACAGGGAGGTCTTGTGAGTTCAGTTTTTAATTAAAGGCTATGAGTGAATTAAATTCTATCCACTTCTATCGTAATGAGTCAGCGACAAAAAAAGATTTCAGAGACTGTTATCTCAAAACTAAACCTAAACGTGGCTCGTACAACCAGAAATATCTAATAATGTAATAGAACTCTTTAAGGCAGATTCAAAACTGTGCTTACACAACACACCATGAGACAAAGTTTCACTTCATAGCTGCAATAGTGACTCACGCTGAATTGTTGAAAAAGTAACAAGGGCAGCAGGTTGACATGGTGCATTGGGAGACCACACGCCAAGTAGAGAACCTTAGTCCAAGCCCAGTTTCCCTGCAGAGGACTCTGAATTGCTGCCAGTTGCAGGGATGGTGTTCATTATTTAGAAACATCAGTCGATAAAGGAAGAAAGTATATTATTTTCAGTTGTATTTTCTATTCCTCTGTGAGGAGGCCCATGGATTGATATGGAAAGCAGGTGATTGAGAGACTTTTTTTGTTTGATGAAACATTTTCATAGCACATTTAGTTGTCATAATTCTGCTATGTCATTAGAGTTTAGAATTTAGGAAGAAATGTTTAATTTCAACCAGATTACTTTACCCTCCATTTTACTTTGTGCAGCTGTTTCCACTCAGGCTTTCAGCTACAGTGACGAACAAAATGTACTGAATGTACTGAAAAACATGCCTGAAGTAAGATCAAAACCACGTGACATGACATTATTTATATCTCATCTGTTGTTAGTCATAGTGAGATATGTACCCTTAGGAAGGTAATAGTTCAGTTCCTCATCAAATGCTTCAAAAGTATCTTTTCTGACAATATCTGCACACATGCCTGGACCTCAGGGGGTGATGTGAGTTGACGTCTCCTCACACACACACACACACACACACACACACACACACACACACACACACACACACACACACAGACAAACCAGTCGGTTGTTTAATGTGTCATCTCATCTTGTTTCTCTCTCTGCCTCTTGACTCATCGCCAACAGAACATCCTGCTGGTTCAGAGGCAGATGTCGGTAACTGATGAAAATCTGGACAACTTCCGAAAAGTTCTGAAGGGCTACATCGATGCCACCTCAGCTCATTCTGACAACCTGCAGTGAGTGTCTTGTTTTCAGGCAAAGCAGGATATGTTTTAAACATTGTGTCAGGCTCAGCTGCCGTGGTAACTTTTTGAACACTGAGGCAATGTGGAATCGGGTTGAAACTGTCAACTGATGTTGAATAAAAGGATGGAAAACTGCTGTTAACTGCTTATAACTGCTTTTATGTGACCCCTAACTGTGAACAGCTTGAATGAAAATGACTGCTTTAATAACACTTGAATATGTCTTACTTATTATATAGCAATCAGGGCTCTTTCTTTTAATGCTGCCTGCTGTCTTGCAAGATTTGCTCCCTGCCTTGTTTTAACTTCTGACTTCTCTCGAAAGATTCACACTTTTTCATGTAATTTATCCTTGCTGAGTGCAAACTCTCTTTCACTTTGTATCCTCTTCTTGCTCCACTCTACTTTTCATCTCTATCCTGCTGTCAGTGTGTCCGTTCAGAAGCTCCCGGGAAAGTCGTGTTACATAATGTATGAGTTCTGGCAAGACCGCATCTCCTGGATGAGGTCAGTTTGGTCTGTGTGTGTGTGTGTGTGTGTGTGTGTGTGTGTGTGTGTGTGTGTGTGTGTGTGTGTGTGTGTGTGTGTGTGTGTGTGTGTGTGCGCATGCTTGTTGCGTGTCAGATACTGGCAGACTATTTGGCACTCTTAACTTTTTGATGGAAATGTTCCTCATCAGTGAAGATGAGCAGATGGCCCTCCTCTCACACACACACACACACACACACACACACACACACACACGCATAAACACACACACACGCATAAACACACACACACATGCATGGATGTAGCTTCAATGGTTTAAAATGGTATCTATGCCATACATATATCAATAAATGTATAAATCTGTCATTCTAAACATTTTGCACAGACCTTTTGTGTTAAAAAAAATGTGATTTAAAATAAAATCTATAAACATTTTCAGTAATAACTAGATAAATATTTAGATTTTTGCTTAATAAAACAGAAAAAAATTGATCTTTGCACAAAATACAGTTTGGAATACCTCCAATGTCTACAAAATGATGTGGACAATTTATTTTGCTGCAGGTGATGATGTACTCCTTTTGTTCCTTTGTTGTCTCTGTAGCTACCTGCAGTCTAATGACAGCAAAGATTTCCAGCGCTGCATCATTGACATGTTGGAGGATTCTGAAGTAGTCTCTACCATGTTGCTCCCAGGTTTGTATATGTGTGTGAATGCATTCACGTGTGTCTACAGTGTTACTGAACATTCAATGTTAGAAGTGACAATATGTTAGAAAACCAATAAACTAAACAGGGCTTGAAGCAGTTTTGGCACGGGGGTGACATATTAGACTCAAACTCCTTGGGTGCAGAGGGGATGCTAGAAAAATAGTACTTTCCCTTCTTCCCTGTTGCTCATTGCCTCTGTGGCCTGTCATTTTATTGCTATTTCAGAGTCGCTCATGTTCATACTGGGCTTGGTCACTCAAACAGAACCTTGGCTCTCCCCTGTGTCAACAGCAATTCCCAGTCATTTGAAGAATATGTTAATAAAAATGGCCTGGCTACATAATAAAACTGGAAATGTTAGAGCCCTGCTCTCTTTGGTCATGTTAGGCCATGATGCAAAATGTTTATATCTGCTCACCCATAGCAGCTATCAGTAACCAATCATTCATTGTACCCCAGATGGCACATAGCCATACCGTTTCTGCAGTTAAGGATATAAGAAATGAATCTACTTAACAGTGCTGTCGTAACAGAAAATGCAGATTTAAAAAAAAAACAAAAAACATTTAATATTGTGTTGCTGTTGATGTGTTTGCCAAAATCTTTCTGTAATGCATCGTGGGCAACACTTTTTTTGGACTTTTGTCATTTTTCAAGTGTGAACATGCCGCATAGTCAAAACCTTCCTAGAAGTAGAATGTTGGCAAACAGAAAGATAAGATTAGTTAATGTGATAATTGCTCTGCGTGTCACATTCAGTTGTTAATTGCATTAGTACATTAGACTCGGATATGTTATGATATTTTACTAAAAAACCCATCTGTGAAAATCGGGGGTGTATCCAGAATTTGGGCCTCCTGACAATAAATCAATTTGAGAATTTGGTTATTGAGCCTAAAGGTACAAAATGTTTTCAAATCAGGCATCTGCTGTGCAAATATTGGATGTTTCTGAATAAATAAATATCCAAGTGGAGACACTGTGGCCCATGTTCACACTGTCTGTTGAGAAGTTCTGCTCTACTCACATGGCACAGATCATATATGTGAGTATTATAAATTAGTAAACACAGTAGAAACACTGAATATTAAATATGTTCTTGCCTTCAAGTGGAAATAAATCCAGGAGGAAAATACTCAGCAATGTGACTTCTGACGCACATATCCCATTTTTTCATCATCACGTCATTGACTCCTCAGCATGATCAACTCATGGCAGAGTAGCATGAATCACTGACGCTCCAACCTGGGCTACAATCATGACTCTTCTCTCTCATCTTGACATTTGATTAACTTGTTGCAGTCCTTTAAATATTTAGCAGAAAGCAATAGCGTTAATAATAATTCCATTGTATATGGTGATGTAGCTGTGTGGGCTTGAATGGGTTGTGCTTGTTGCTAGGTTACTCTACATGGTTGTTGTACTTCCTTAATTGTGGCTCGCATTTATGCAGGATGACTGTTTCAGACGTAACGGTTCAGGTGTAAATAAAGAAATAGATACAGGTAACTTTTAAAAGCAGGTGTAAACAGGCAGTACAAAAAAAAAAAACATGATTGGAAAAGAGACTTGAACTAGTTCCTTTAAGTGCTTCTTGTGGATAACTGCAGAGGTTCAGGCTGTGTGTGTGGATGTATGATTAATGAACAAACAAAACTGAAATAGTTTTTTAAAAATCAAAACTAATTAAAATATGTTGCTCCTAGTTGGTGGTTTGTCTTATTTATTTGCCTGGGGAAAGTTAGTAAGTTATAAAATATTAGAACTTACTATACAGGAGAGATTGTACTCACCATTAGTGAAGGTCCTGGCATTGAAGGTGCTCGTGTGCTGTGTTTTTATGAGTTTTGATCTTTCCTCTTAGGAAAGCATTTTCAGTAAAATAGCTGCTATCCTGCATCTTATAACAACAACACGTGTGTTTGTATTAAAACTTTTTTCTCTTCATTAGTTTGTTTTGCTCTGAGTCTCAGGTGAGTTTGGCTGCTGAAGGTTCAAGGGAGGCCACTATGCGCTGATTGGGAGGAAAAGGAAGGATGGTTTATGAGGTGCAAGTCAGAAACGCAGGATGGGGTCGACTCTGGAATCAATAACAGACAAATAAATGAAACACAACATTCTGCTGCTCCTAGCAGCGGCTATTATTATCTGTGCAACTGCCTTCTCATATTTTGGTAGCTTTGTACCAGCAGCCAGGTGTTTTAAGGACGCGGTTATACCTTATGTTTGGGTATTGTATAAGAAATTGTAATACCTTTAAAGTGATGCAGATGCCTACAGAGTGCTTCATTCGTGTGTCGGAAAAGCCATTAACACATGTGAACATGGTGCAGCTGTCCACCCTGAAGTTTGGTGATCATTTTGCTCCCAGTTTTTTCTAAAATAATCCTTCTGCACTTTATGCATTTTTTATCAGACACCACTGACATGTAGTAGCCATATGTTTAAACATCTTAGTGGTAACTAGCTACGCTGAACTGCCAACTCCATCAAACACACATCGCTCAACTTCACCACCACAGACAGTATGTAGTGACTAGCTGTAGCTGCGGTACACGTTGCACCAAATCGAACACTTGCAGTAATTGGCTGCGAGTAAAGTAAAGTAAAGTAAAAACCATACAAATATATATATATATATATATATATATATATATATATATATACACACATCTTTTTCTTGATCTGGGTTAAAAAAGAATGGAATGCAGGTATCGTTTCAAAACGACTTGGTACTGAGTTATTTCTGTCAATCCTTAAAAGTATTGAATACCAATACCCAGCCCATTATCACTAAGAGTCTGTTCACAACTTAAATGAGTGCTACTCTTTTACTGAAGAGAACAGTAGAACAATCTGCCCACAACATATGACCTTGTCTTGTATCTGTAAAGCTGTGATTTTCCTGCAGTTAAATTGTTTTTAATTGTTGTCATCCCCAAATGGCAAAGATTATTTACACATTTGTTATTTCACTGACAGAAATTCTTATAAAAAATTGAGTTTAATGAAATGTAAATTAGATTAATGACTTTTAAATGTACTCTGACGCTTCCCTTAGGAAACATAACTTGCCCTGAGTTATACAATAGATTGGTGTGTGTTGACCTAACTCTCTCTCCATCTCTCTCTCTATGTGTGTGTTTCCTCAGCTTCCTGGTGGATCATGACTAACAACTAACAACTGAATCCAGAATGTCACATCTACTGCCTACACTGTCACACGGACAAAGACACACTGGCGCATCAACCCACCCACCCACACGCACACACAAGTGCATGTACAAACACACGCACACAGAGGAATTCAAAAGGCATCCATGTGTTTGAAAGCAACAGGAGACAGAGACAATGGCGTCATCCAGATATCTCCAGCAGCATCTTTTAATGTTCCTCTATCTTCGACTGCTCATTATTGTGCCGCTTGTATCAAAAGGGATAGTTGCACCCTATAGCCAATCTATAGACTTGGAAGTGACTGATTCTCTGCAATGCAAAAGCAATTTTAATGAAGTTTTATATATACAGTATATATATATAAAACTCTCTCACTTGTGCTATGGCCTCCTCTCTCTTGCAGTGTTTGTCTGATATTATGCCAGTGGAGAACAACAAAAAAAGATCCTAGTATAGGCTAGTAGAGCCAACTGGAATGAAAATTGCGATGCCAGTAGTGTTTTGTGTTTTTGATGAGTTGTTTACTGTTGAATACAATTAAATAGGAGGAAAAAAGCAGAGAGGATGAGGAGATGAAGAGTTGCTGCAGCCTAAACATGCATGCTAATGACTGTGGCCAAGAGCTTTCAGGAATAGTTCCTTTAAATCCTGGCTGTATATGCTGTATGATACTGTACCACTGTTTTTTTCTTTTATTTAGCTATTCTTCTGTCATGTGCACATACTGCCAAAAAAGCTACTATCAAAAAAGTAACACCTGTCCTGACATTTATCTATTGCTAGAGTATATTAGTTACGTCTCCTCGATGAGACACACCGTCTCAAATGTAAAGGTATCTTCAAAAATGTGCGTAACTAAGGGAATTAAGATGTGAGGAGACTTCATGGTATCACTAAGTTGTAAAGATAAAATATATTTAATGTATCTAATGTATTTATTTTGATCATGGTAGAGTTTATTCCATCTGTACATATGGAACTCAAGATATATTCATGTTTCTGTTGTCTTTTGGTTCAGTAATGTACACCACCAATTGTAAACAAACTGAAAAGCAACTTTAATAAAATCATTAAAGCTAATAATTCTTTGTTTTGGCTGGTAGAAATGCCCCTGAACCTTCAGTCTTTACAGTTACACTATCTTTCTGGATCGATGGATAGATGGATAGATTCTTTTGTTTGCAGGTGCAAACAAAGCATTTGATGCTCGAAGGTCATTTGCAATATGTTTGTCAGAGCTTCAGCAGCTCAGATTCAAGAGTCTGAGTTGGGTGATAATTCTCTGTGGGTGCATTACAAGCAACACACACAGCCATTTGATTAAATGCTAATACAATGCTGTTTAACTGGATTCAGCATTGTATCTAAGTCTGAACTTAATTGGAGTCAGATGTAGAAATATGAATAATCCAATAAAAAAAAGCAGAAACACCCAAATTAACCTGAAGTCTGGCTCACACTTAGGGATCAAAGAAACTTGGCACTCATTTCTGTCCATAATTTTATTCATCTGTGTTCTGTGAGCTGAAAAATTCCCTACAGTGCTTTGAAATAAGAACGGCACTTGGAATTTATTTAGGGTTTCTTTGAATCAAACAACACACCTCCCTGACCAAGATTATCCAACTGTGTATGCAGGATGCCAGAGAATCTTTGAGTCCTAGTTACAGGCTTCATTGCACCAGTGGTTTCCAACCATGTGTACATCTGGTCTTTTCACTGATTGCATGTTTATGAGTTGTGAGCAGTTCAGTCAAATCTGAGAAAGTAAAAGTAAAAAAAATATATATATATTTGTGTTTTTCCCCCTTAATTATTAATAACCATGCAATCCCAGATTCATCTCCTGACCCCTTGTAGGAGCTTCAGATCCCAAGTTGGGAGCCCACTGCATTATACCATCATATAAAATGCAGGCTTTTATCTCTGCAAAGGTACAACACAAAGGTTGTAACACAAATGTAACAGCAGTGCACTGCAGCATATGAACTAGGACTTGGGATGCTGCATGCATCTAATGTACTGTGAGCTAAGCTGAGGCTACACAGAGTGTTTCCTTTTTGCTTTTTCAGTGAGAATCATTTGAGGTGAATGCTTTAAAATCTCTGAACAGCAAAGAAAAGTGCAGCAAGTATGTTGCTGTGACAGAAATAAATAATTGCTCAAATTGCTTGTTCCAGATTTTGCAAATGCACACACATGCGTACACAGGCGCAGAGGCTGATTGCAGCGACTGTAATATTTGATTGCATGATTGAGACTGGCGATTTGAAGCCCTCTCATCTTTGCCTCCTGTCAGGCAAGCTGTCTGCTGGTGAGGCACAATGAATATGTAGTGGCGATCCGGGTAGTCATGTAGATGAGGCTCGGATGATGTGTGCCCGCACCTCCTGTTGCTCATCTGTTCCTCAAAACGCTGAGGTGTCGACATCGGATCTATTATTGAAACTGAAAAGGCTCTAAGTCACAGTGAATTATAGGTAACACAAAATGAAGCCTGTTGTTGTTTGGAGTGGCATATTTCCAGCAGATATCACGGATGAAGAATTATTTTGTGATATGGACAGATTGTGTATGTTTTATACAACATATTCTTTTTCCACTTTTCAGCTTTTCTGATCAAAACTGGTGCTTAACAGTTCATTCAGTCCCACTGATGTTTTCGACATTTTGGTAAATGCTCACTTTTGTGGTGGAGAAGATCGAAACCACTGTCACTATCGCTGCCAGCAGCAAGTATGCTAAGTGAGGCTGCCTGTAAATCCCTTGTGCGTAGTTAGGTCATTTGAATTCAGCACAGGAATGGTGGACACTGCCACTAACAATGAAAACCACTATATGTATTTAAATACATGTTGGGCTATTGTTTTAAAACTTATGTATAACCAAAAATGCCTGTTAATTTCAAGTTAATTGTAACTTTAAAGACTCAGAAGTTTGCTTCTAAATGTGAAACAGGAGATGCAGCAGGGATTATCTGGCAGGCTCTCAGTTCCATTTTTACAGACAATGTAGGGATTCTGTGTTGCTGCTGCTGCAGCTGGATGATAAATGTGTATACTGAAATCACTGTGGAATGCATTATCATCTTAAAATACAGCCCAGGTGTCTCAGGAGAATTCTTCTCGGCGTCACATATTCCAACAGAATACTGGAACAACATAAACACCAATATATTCAATACATTGGTTTGAAAAAATTAAAAAGGTTGACTGTCAGCACTTAGACATCCCTGCACTCTATTCAGTTTGACTCAGTAATAGTTTCGTATTATTCATTTCCTGATTGTGAAACATTTTTCTTTTTACTGAGCGGAACACGGGACAACGATGAATAGCCGAAGTCAAGGTTCAAACCTTGGACAAGTCTTTCAAATCATACAGTTCTCTGAATAACACTGACGTGTTTCTGTGTACCTCTCCTTTAGCAGGAGAGAATAAAAAAGAGGCCTTCTTTCATTCTCTTTCAGGCAGGTGCCCTTGGCTCTGATGTGTGCAAACACATCTCATCACTTGAGAAAGCCAAGGGCCAGGGCTAAGGGTGGCCAAACGACATCTGTTGTTCTGTTTCTTTCCTCCCTATCGCCATTTGCTCCACCTTGGCTACTTTATTGTGCAGAAGGCAACACACGAAGCCGACAAAGTCAATTGTGTCACCTCTCTTTGTGTATGTGTTGGAATAATAAATGTGGCAAATGTAAGGGAAGCCAGAAAACCTTGAAGAATGACAACACAAAGGTAATTTTTTTTTTTTTTTCAGTAATCATACAACAAATGAATAGAAATTTAAATTGGCACCAGATAATAAATGATTTTTTTGTTGGTTTGATGCGTTCAAGTGAAACATATCTCCACAAAAATCCAAAGATTGGGGGCCAAAGGTGACAAAGCAACAGCTGTTGTCCTATTTCATGCTTCAGTATTTCAATTTCTTTCACCCTGGAAACTTGATTGTGTGGGAGGTAACATGTTCAGAAGGCGTCTCGCCTCTGAAAAACTGAGTCACTCGTCCTCGTTGACTTAGAGACTCCTTACACTGACTTTTATTTTATTTTATTTATTATCCCAAGCTATTCGTGCTCTTAAGATCATTATCAGAACATTTCATGCAGTCATAGTTTCTGCAAATGGTTCTGTAATGGCTGCACAATAGGATGCTATGAAAGCTACATTTCATGTAGTTTCTTTGTCTCAGTTTACAAAATCCTGTCTCAAAATCAATTACAACTAATCACTCCTCCTGACCTTGAAGAACATTAAGTGTTCATAATAGCATTGTGTCAGAAGCCATTTGCAAATTTTATGGAGTGGCAGACAACAAGAGAGAGAGAGAGAGAGAGAGAGAGAGAGAGAGAGAGAGAGAGAAGGAAAACTAAGAAAAATGTCTGTAAGCCGAGATGTGATGATGTGAAAAAGACAGATGGGAATGAAGAGTTTTATTAACAAAATGATATTTCAGTGTCTTGCAATGACCAGCATGGTAGTACGATACAGCTCTGATGTCCTCTTTGCCTCTCTGTGATGATGTACTGTGGCAGATCCTCGAATGTGATCATATAATTTAAGCATCAGGCTGAGCAGATGTGACAGACACAATGTCTCCCTGTGCGTCACAAACTTTTACTGAGTTTGTTTGCTGTACAGGGTTTGTAATTTAGACTGTCATTTTGTCTCCAAATATTCACAACCATTTTCAAAAGAGATGATGAGACGTCTTCAGAAAAATAAGTGCAATTTTAACAGTATGTCTCCACATTCAGTCAGTATACTGTCATTACATGTGCATTGCAATTTATGGATTACAGTGGATCTACAGTACAAAGGCACAGAATGTATTTTGGAGTAATCCAGTGGACAAATCAGGACTGGCAGTGCATTTTACTGAAAAATTGGAATCAATGGCTTCTCGTCACACTTTGCAAAGTCATCCTGTGGCCCCTTGGCAGACCAATTCTGGCCTACAGGCCAACTGTTTGACACTCCTGGTCTAGACTAAAATATTTCGTAACGTTTAGTACAGACGTTCATGTTCAGAAACTGAATGAGTCCTATTGACTGGTGGTGATCCTCTGAGTTTTCCTTTAGCCTCAATATAAAGTTGTCTTTTATGGATTTTAATGAGAAACTGTTGGTTTTACAACCATGAAATATGGTGTATTACTCAATAACAAGTGAATGAATTGTAACAGTTGTCGTGTTCGTTTTTTTTTTTTTTGAGGAAGGACATTAAAGGAAGAGTTGTCCTCCACTTCTTTTATTTGAGAGAATAAGTAAATTACACAGCTGTGGGTCTGATCTGCTTCACTCGAAAGCTCTGCTGGATCAGGGCCCGGAGCACAGTCTGCTCCCTCTTTTTATAAATTTGTTATTCTGAGTGTCATCCTTTCTAATTGGTACATGAGTCATGAGTCAAATAATTCCTTTAAGACCATAGTCCATATTGCTGCACTGTGTATTATCATAGTGTAAACACAAAAACAGATCACTTCCCAGGCTTGAGGTACTACTCAGAGTTTGACTGACCTAGCGTGTGCACCATTAGTTATTGATTTTTTTTTATTTGATTGAGTGAGTGATTAAAGCTCAGTGTGTTGTTTATCTCAGGGACACTGTTCAGAAATCCTGCAGACAAAAGGTCATTAAGATAAACTGAATATAAACAGGATTTGTGATCGTGTCAGCAGAACACCTCTTTGTATAGTGTTCATTTTCACCACACCCAGTATAACAAACCATTTTCACGTATATTTTGTTGAACGAATATGTCACACAGTTTTGGTGATCCCTTGACTTTCCATTTAGCACCACCATCAGGTCAAAATTCAGTTTGTCCGGTGGTGATATGATAATTAGCAAATGTTAGCATGCTGACATGCTAAAATAAGACAAAAAAAACCCAAAACATTATCATGGTGAGCATGTTAGCATGGTAGCATGGTAGCAGTGACTGGTTCTCATCTTACCTCCTCACAATGCAAAGAGCTTATCTCTGTTTGATGCCTTTCTGCCTCTGAACGGTCATCTTTAAAGGATGACTGCTGTTCAGTGTAGGCCTACATTAAATGTATTATTAACAAGTAATCCATCGGGTATGTTTTCCAGTGCAGCTACCATCCAGTGCACTTCCTCCACTTCACGTCACTCACATTGCTCTACTGCAACCTATTTATCTGTATCTCATTAAGTATCTATAACAAATGTTTTCTGATAAATATATTTAGGATGTGTTACTTATTTATTACGTATAATATACTGTACATATCCACTATCAGTCCCCTTAAACATTCATATCTTGGTATCCATAACGCAAGATTTACTTTTGCACCAAATAGTGTCAAGAACAAGAAATATTTGTTTAAAAAAAGTTGTCAAGGGTTCAGTGAAATTTTGTTGCTGTGATGCACTTAGCAAGTCCATTATAGAAATTGTCACATGTAGTCTCTCTACTGTGTGGGAAACTAATGATTCATTAAATAAAGCCATTAAAAATCATCACATCAAGGTTGATGATATAAGAGAAGAGATGAAGAGTAGGGAGTGAAAGCAGGAGATAAAAATGTTTTCTGTAGCACTGCTTTGCATACTGTAGCTTGTTTTTTAGGCACCGTGAGTGGAGCTTTGAGAACAAGGGCAGAATACAAAGTGACCTCCATTACTTTGCCTCCAGTGAGACGTTGGGACAGAAAACAGGCACATAATTAAACCAGCCTTGTCTCCACAATTATTACAACATTGCATAGTAGCATTTTTGCCAAGGAACAAGCAGAAGCAGATCACCACTCACACACTCTGAGAACCTCCTCTGTGGCTGACAATCACAGACCAACTCGTACACAAACAAAGCTGTGTGTGTTCACTGACTAGTTTTTCAGATAGACTTGAGGCACGAGAGCAGCCAAGTCATAAAAATGATAAGAAAAATAATATTTTTGGTGCAGAACAGAATTGAAGATGAAACGCTGTCTCAAAAGATATAGGTATAAACAACTTCAAACACGAACAGAGGATGTTCCCAGAAGACCTTTTGCTGTGCCCATGTTTCATCTGAGCTACAGCGTGAAACCACTCAATGTCTTATCTTCAGCATAAAGCAAACGTCATGATCCTGCTACTACACATGTAGGCACTGAATTAAACAACAACACTGATTCTGGCACACATGCTGACACTCGCAGTTACTTCTAGACAACAGATGAGTCATGTTTCCCTTTTAGATCAACTTATGATCAGTAAATACACTTTGTAATCATGGTCCATTGTAGATCTGTGCTTTAAAAAAAAAAAAACACGGGACACAACTGAATATAATGCTATTGAGAACCATCAGCATTTGAGAACTGTCTGTACCCACAGTGGTAGAATGTAACTGAATATCTTTATTTATGTACTGTGCTTTAGTAATGTATGTATGCTTCTACTCCACTACACTTTAAAGGGAAATGTACTTTTTAATTGACATTTATTGGACAGCTGCAATTATAAGTTACTTTCAGATTAAAACACATGAGTTCATTATTCAATATCATTCATTTGATACATTGTTATAAATAAAACTACCAACTAACCCTAACTAACAGGTCACAACAATGACTGGCATATAGTGGCATATAGAGGTGTAGTTGCTGCTTGCAACACTCGCATCACCCTCTCCTTCAGTGTGACGGAGAAACTCAAGTGGCCAACAAAAAGACATGCAAGGCTCTATCTATAGCCTATAGGTACAACATGGCGGACTACCTAGAAAAAGACCTGGATGTCTGTAGATACAAATCTTAGTGATTATACACTAATGAAGACATAGTTATGCGTATTGTATTCAAATTCTTACATATTCTGTAAATAGTGCACTAAATCTGAATATTTAAGTAAAGAATCTGAATACTTTCGCCAACTACTACCAAAGGTGGGAGTGTTTTCATATGGTGTGACTAGAATACATACAGAATAATCTAGAACTAGAACAAATAAACACATACATGTGTCAGGCAGCTGTTGCTAGTTGATTTGCAGATACATCTTAGATGCAAAACATAGTGCATGATGAGCTCATAAAATATAATAAACTGATATAGATTAAGCTATCAAACATTATTTAAGATAGTTTGACTCAGCAGCTACATTAAAACAGTCCTCACAGGTTAACACAACACACACAATGAGTATTTTCACGTTTAAAACAACAAATATATTCTAATATACTCTTTGTGAGCTCTCCAGACGACTTTTTTATATGAGGGATTGAAAATGAGCACTTCATGTTTTTCATCCCAGAGCTCTGCAACAAGTCACCCACATAGAGAATCTTCTAATTTAGCTTAGATAAGTGTAGCGACGACTCTTCACTCTTAAAGTATAGCTTATACTGCCACCTCGTGGTTACATATGATATTACACATTTGTACTGCCTGTGGGCCTCTGAATTAATATTTTGCTTCTTTGATGTAAAACACAGTGGTGACTAAAGTAACTGCTTAAAGTCAATTCATCTCTTAACATCCACTGTTTCTCTTAACACAGACATAGACATATATGAACTGACTTGAATATTTATCATGTTCAGAGGTGGAAAACATAACAGTTCCCACCCACTTCAGAATAATTAAATCCAGAGGAGAGCCACCTCATTAATTCATACCTGGGTTGAAAGATGCCTTTTGCATATTTTATCAGGAGTCAATGAATGATTCACAAGGAGACAAAGATGATGCAAAAACAAACAAAACTAATTGATAGTTACATAGATATAATAAATTCATGATAAGTATATTATTATTCACTTCTTTTTGAAGAGACTTTTGCTGGTTCCACACAACACTGGTTTATAATGAAGATGACTTTATTATCAAAGTGATATTTGTTCTGTACTCATTAAATCCAACAGACCTTTGAAGCCAAACCACCAGTGACTCAAAACCAAATATCTGAAAAAAAGAAGCCTGTTGAAAATAGTACAAAATTAAAGTAATGGATCTCAGTTCATACTGCAGGATGTTTGCAGCCTAGAAATAATAAACTCTAAAAATGATGTGCAATCTAAATAGCCTAAGGCTGGACTCTCACTCTCTTTAGTTTATAAATGGATGTATGACATTTTAATTGTCAGAGATGAAGATATGTCATTCTGTGTTGATGGACAGATGTTGTATTTCATACTTAACTTCTAACACCATGATTTCTGATCAATTCATCACATATTCCAAACATAAAGTGACTCAAGGAAAGGAGGGAAACCATTTTTGAAGTAATTCTATTTCTTTATTTCGTACTTCATGTCAAGATATCTTTTTTCATATGAAGTTATGCCTCATAACAAAAGAACGTGTTTAAAGAACGAAGAAAATCGTGGCTCACAAAATAAAGGCATTCTCTCATAATATTCTTTACAAAGTCATCTTACAACAAACAAAAACAAGAACAATGTCTCAGTTGTAACAGCAGAGTACGATAAATCAAAGTTCCTCACTAAACGTTTGACTTGAACCTAACTGTGACAGAAGAAAATAAAAAGAACAGAATGATCTGTACAAACAAATACAGTTTAGCTCCTGAGATTCTCCATGGGACAGAGTCGCTGCTTGAAACCCGCACCAAGTCAATATAGCACCAGTGAGAATTTTCTCCCTTTTGATAATTTCAAATAAAGTAAAACTGATTTAATTCCTAGTCCCTCATCGCTCCTTTTGTTGAAATCAGTACTTTAAAATCTGTATTACAATCCGCCCTTGTCCCCTGATGCAAATATTGCAATGGTGGAAGATTGAGAGCAGCATCTGACCCTGCCATACACAACTGGTGACGCGAACAACAAGTGCCAAAATGAAACTGCAACCAGAATAAAGTCTTAACTGCATCTTCCTGCGCTTACTTGATCCAATCACCACCAACTTTCGCTCTGTTCTTGGAAAATGATCAGAAATGAAAAATGGTGACCAGAGTTCCTAGTTAAGCTCATTATAAAAGTAGATATGATGTGGGGTTAGTCTATAATCATCTCTTGTTCACAAGGACAGTTGCAGGCAATGACAACGACTCGCTCTTTAGCGACTGAAAACTTTGGTGATGCAGAAACGGCTTGAGATACCTGAACACTTCACTTTAATATTGCTTTGACAAAAGTAAATCATATGCTGTACAATATTCACTGACGGCACGACCGTTTGACACACGCATTCACACACACACACACACACGACAACCTGACAAGAATTTGGCGAGCAAATATCTATGTATACAGGAGAGCTGCAGGGACGACTCTTGTGTGGTCTACTGTCAGATTGTTCCTACAGGACGAAGACAGATGCTTTATGGCTGGTACTATTACACTGTTTACACCACCACCACCACCACCCTATCTTAAATTTATACACAACAAAGTGAGAATATTGGTTCGAAGGGGAGGCGTCTTTATATCTCACTGTTTTTTAATCTCCTCCGTCTTTTCTCATATGCCTTCCTCTCATAACTTCCTCCCCGCAGCCAGAGATAAACTCAGATCAATCGTCAGTTTTTTTTTTCCACCCCTTGCAGATCCAAGATTTGGGGTTTTTTGGATGAAGACAAGCACGTTTCCATCTGTTAGGGAGATCTGTTCATCCAATAGATGCATTCAAGACGAGTCCTTCTGTTCCATGCCAAAGCCAAAGTCCCAGTTGACATATCACTCACTCAGTCATCCATAATCTGTCCTTTTTTGTTTGCCAAAGAGTATGATGAAAAATCTGTTATCCTAACTTAACCCACAAATAGTTCCCTCTTGTCGCTGATTCAGTTCTTCCCCAATAAGGAAGAGGATAGGTGACATGTTCTCTGCGGATGTCCTTTCACCTCCTAGTGTCCATTGGTCTCGGGGGCTGAGGCGGGGGTGGAAGGAGTGGAGGACCGAGAAGCCACCAAAGCCTTCTCTCCACCAGGACTGGAGACTGATGGCACACTGTCGGAGGCCTTGACCCCGGCCAGGCCGACAGGAGACACCCCGGCTGCTGCTGCTGCTGCTGCAGCCACTGCAGCTGCCCTGCTTGCAGTGATGGCAGAAACCGGTTTGGGTTGAGCCTGAAGTCCTGGGCTGCAGATGAGGTGATGCCTCTCCCAGTCTTTATGCTGGCAGAAGGAGCCGCAGTAGCGAGCGGCATTGCAGCCACTGCAGGTCTCGCTAGCTTTGCGGCCACAATTCCAGCAACACTGAAGAAGAAAGAAGAGAGAACTGTAAGTTTTCACAGGAATGTATGGCCTCCTTCAAAATAAAAGCAGAAAACTTTGACATATACCTTTTAGGCTGATATTTGTTGGCAAACAGTTGCTTATTTTCACATCCAGCAGATATGGAGCAACATTTTTATTTATATTGAGTTGTGAAATTCAAAAAATATCTTTAAAAAAAAAATATATATAAAAAGTCTAATATTCACACTCCTTTGATCTCCGTTGCTTATATCCTGAGGGATATAACTAGCTTTTGAGCTGCTAAATGCTCCACTGTGTCATTGTCTGGCTGTTGTTTGGTGTTGGACAAATAGAAAACATTGGAGTTTTGGAGCTTTTTCACTGAAAATGAGCGATGGGAGTGAACTCCTCTGTGAGTTGTGTGCCGGAAAAAAAACTAAACAGTGAACTGTAAGATGCTGTGAAGCTCTGTAGAGCTGAATGGGTTCATCACCATATATGATGTCATCTTTTGATCCACTTTTAATATAATTAATTATTGAATTAGTTATAGCACCTTTAATTATGACTGTGTATATCTAATTGTTAGCTGAATGTAAAATTGTGGCTCACCTCACTGGAATCCTCCTGTTCATTAATGACCATGATGGCATCCTCTTGAGCCTTCCTCTTTGCCTCTGCCAGAGTCTTTTCCATCTTAGCCCTCTCGGTAGCAATCATCTCAAAAGCCTTCTGTTCAGCCTCTGCTACTGCTTTCTGGACCTCGTCCATGGCCTGACGCTTAACCTCATTCACCGCCTCTTCTATATATCAGGGGAGAAAAGTGGTTTAAGTTTAGCTTTGCTTGTTTTGCACAGTTATGGTTCATAACATTCATATCATCTGTTTTTTTTCTTCCTGTAATCTCGATTATTGCTTAAGGAAAATACATTATGAGTACCTTTGTATCAAACCTAATACTGTAGATTTGCATTCAAACATCAATAATTTCAAATTTGACGGTGTTCTTACCAGCTTTCCTCCAGATCTCATCTGTAACGTATGCTGAACCTGGCCGTGGAGCAAAGTCGCGCTGGGAATCTGGGGGAAAAGCAGAGACAGAAGGGATTAGCACCTGCCAAGGCTTATAAAAGATATTAAGATGATTCATTGTTGAAATAATGGTTGACTTTGTGACTGACAGCTCAATCAAGTTAACAGGTGCTTACAAATGCCACAGACACAAGCAGAGATATTATCTTCATCATCTAGTCTTTTATTATGTTGTCAATGCAAACAAGTCTGCATATCTGGGCCACACAACCAACGTAATTGTTGTTTATCAAAGTCTTGGACTCATCTGAGATCTGACAGCTTTAGAAAGGAATGTGTTTGGCTTGGAGGGAATTGCGGACCAACAAGCTGTGTCAACATTCTGTCTGTTCCCCTAAAATCTCCCTCTCGCATCTCAATTCATTTCTGTGTCGCTACCGGGCTCTGCCTCTCCAACACTGCCACCTGGCTCACTTCCTCCTTTCCCATCTCTTAGATCCTCCGCTTTCTCTTTTCTCCTTCATTTACATCCTCTCTCTTCAATCAAGCCTGAATGCACTCTCCCTGCCGCCATTTCCACCCCCACGACAGTCTTCCTCAGCCCAAGCCCAAGCAGGCAGGCAGGCTTCCCGGCTGGGGGCCCAGATGGTGCTCTGGCGAGTCAGCCAGCTCTGGGTCTCTGAGCCTGCAGGACGGCAGGACGGCCCTTCTGTGGCCGATATGGCCAAGGCCAGTCCTGGCACCTGTTTGTGACTATGGACCAGCAGGGGGACGGCAAGGCTGGCTCAGAGAGAACCGTGCCAGTACACAGCAGACTGGGAGACTAACTGTGGAGGGACGTACTAACACACTGACATGTGATTTAGCTGCAGTTCTGTCAACGACCACTAGACGGTGTACAAAGTATGAAATAGAAGATAGGCTGTCCTGTTTGGTGTTCTTTTAGTATCATCCCAGTACACATCAGGATTCTCAAACCATTACATCTCTTATTAGGAACACACTTCGCATTTACGTTCAGGATTTGTGACTAACATGAGACATAATGCAGATCCAACCCCCGTAACCCTGAGAGAATTGCCAGTAGTTGCACTTTTCTACAGAGAATTGTTGGAAAGAATTATTTTAAATTGGTTCACCCAAGTTCACCCTCTCATTTGCTCTTAAATATCTGTGTCTAACATTTCTGCCATCGCTGCATTTCACTTGAGGTCTATGTAAATGGGGTGTACTGACCCTTTAAGTGTAACAACTAATTGAATTGTATTGGTTTGGCTTCTTTCCGGGGTCCATGAAGCAATCTTAGCTTGTGGAAAACAATAGGCACCAATCACAGAACAATATTTTTGGTTTCTGCGGCATACCAACATAATCGAATTAAAAATAGCGGTACCCACCCGACTCTGCAGAGTGGGGGCTGTGTGTCTTGGAGAAGGGAGCGGAGCCTGAGCCTCCTTTACGCGGGTCCTCCTGCTCACTCGAACGCCGTCTCCAGTAGTTGAGCTCCTCACGATCCGACTCCTGGCATCGTCTGAGCACGCTCACTGACCTTCGTGTCTTTTCAACCATGTCCACTATGCAGTTCAACACCTAGAGAATGAAGATGGACACAACATTTCATTTACAGAGTTGCTTTTTTTGTTATTTTTGAAGGAAGTATAACCAAACTGTATCACAACATGAACGCCTCAAGTCAATATATAATGTCCAGATGTGCAGATGTATCATTGCTTTCATGCTGTGAAACGTTAAAACACTCTTTAGCATATCACCCCCAGTAAAACAAATTACATTCTACATTCTTTCTATATCATGAGCCATTAGCAGTAGTGGTGCCTGTCTACAGACTTACATGGTCCAGATGCCTCCATTCATCAGCCCACTCTCGATCTGTCAGCCTGTGGTCCACCGGCTCTTCGCGGTAGCCCCCGTTAGTGCCTGATTAAAACACAAACAAGACAGACCACAGGCCAATGTGATTAACATCCTTTTTAATGTAAGAGAAGCCACAAATGACAGTAAGTGAGTGAAAGGTGTGTGTGTATGTCCATGCCTATGGCAAATCTGTGCTGTTAAGATGACAAAAAACACCTAACTTTACTTGAAAATGTTTGATATAGTGGCTTTATTATTTTCATACAAGATATCCTATGATGATCATAAACTGGGCACAATCATCTCATCACAAAGAAGAAGAGACATGACTTAAAACTCAAAAGGCATTCCTTCTTATATGCAAAATTAAGAGTGACAGCAATGAGTAAAGTAAATGGGGGATAAGAAACAAAAGATCTGAGATGGACGGAGGGACTCTGAGTGAGAAAGGTGGGGTGAAAGAGAAAAAGAGAAGCCTGTGATCCAAAACAGACTTCCAGCTCCCAGAGCCTGCACACATCTGGAAGTCAGCTGTCAACCACACACACACATAGACACACTCTCTCCAAACTTCTCCCTTAGCACCTCCCCTCCTGGAGCTCACAGCATTCCAGTAGGGAGACACTCAGACTGAGTGGAGTGGCTCCACTTCTAAACACAACCAGCCGGCCTGACACTCACTGTAGTCCATTACAACCATGAACGAACACACACACACACACACATTTACTCAACTATCTGATTCCAATTCAGTTATTACACAACACTATAACTTAGGCAATATCTAATAACATTTAAACAGTAATAATAGTGTGTGCACATAAGCTTGTGCTGATGCAGAGCCGAAAAACATCTTGATACATGTCCACACATATACACAAACACACACACTGACTACAAAAGACTCAAAGCAAACCACAAACTCTTAAAACTTAGTAACAAACAGCCAACAAGAGGCCACATACACACTAGACCTGCAGAAGAGAATAATGATTCCCTCATGCACACACACACACACACACACTCACTCACTAGCCTTCCTCTCGACCTCTTCTCTACTCCTGGTTCTCATCAGTGTTCATCAGTTCAAAGCCACGAGTGTGCGGACTGATGTGTTTATGTGTGTGTCTGTGTGTGTGTGTGTGTGCCTATGAGTTAAGTGGCGGCAGGCGGGCGGGAGGCTGTCAGACAAGGGGACTAAGGCCTCGTAAACACAGCACCTCTACCATGAACATATCAAGGTGTGTTTCTGGATGTGTGTGTGTGTGTGTGTCTGTGTGCCTGTGAGCTACTGCTGTTTCCACTGTGTGCTGACAAGCCCCAAATGGAGGGCAGATATACACCAGAGTAGATCCAACCCTCCCTGCCTGGACAGTATGGCTCTGTTTATACACACATGTTATATGGGGACGGCTATGCAAACACACAGACCACCCGTTATCGGCCACAGAATATATATTATATATATATGTGTGTGTGTCTGTTTTCATTGCAAGTGTATTCATTTCCAAATGTATCAGTCACTTGCATTTACACTGCCCTGAGGAACCAGATTAGGGTGTTTAAGTGGTTTTAAGGTATGTTAACATGATTTGATAACTGGTTTAATGCCCAAAAGGATGTATGGTCGCTTATGACTATCATTTAATACTGCCAAAAAAATGTGGAGAAAAATAGAGAAATACTGTCTGATGTCTGTTTCAGTGAACTGAACTTTTCCACTAGTGCTAGCCATGACTGCGTTTGAACCTCTCATCACCAATAATGTGAAAGGAATAAATAAAATGTCAGCAGTCATAAACCCAGCCAAAAAAATAACTTAATAAGCAAAAACTTGCAACACGTACCAGGGAGTCTGGGTCTGTCTTTGAGCTCACGGATCTCCAGCATGCGCTGGCTGTGCTCGCGGTGCAGGATGTGTGGTGCTGCGATGTCATCCAGGGCGTAGTGCTGCAAGGGCGGAGGGGTCGGGTGAAGCTGGGTGTTTAGGGGCAGCGGGTGGGCAGGGCTGTGTCGGGGAGCAGGGCTGATGGTGCAAATTCGTTTTGCGGCAGGCTCCATGGCTACAGGTGGACGTTCGTGGAAACCGTTCTCTTTACTTCTGAAGAAGAGAAGGGAGTGGGTGGTTTTAGCAGAAGGATGAAGGCTGTGTACTTCCACCAACATAAAAACATAAATTATACTTTTATTCTAACCTGCTGGGGCTGTGTCTTTTAGTGCCAGCCTCAGGGGGCTCCATCAGCAGCTCAGAGGAGTCGGGAGAAGAGGCCAAGGTGGTGCTTAGCAGGAGATGCTCGTGCTGGGAGAGGTACTGGGCTGGGGTCTGCTTGGCTGCCCGTGCACAGTGGAGCAGCTCCCTCTGCAGAAGGGGCAGGTTTGCCTGGCAAGAAAGGAAACTGGTGAGGTTTCAAGAAGAGTCTAAAGAAAGAGAGCATTGTTGTACCAGGTTAAATGTCAGCCGTCTGCCACCTCACATAATCATTCGGAGGCTGACAGAAAGACAGAAGCCCCACACAGCTTGTCAAGCAAACTCTTGAACACTTTAGCGTGGCAAAGAGACACAGTGTAGATGTGCCCTCTGGGGAAGTCGCCAAGCTGGGAGTAAGTGGGGTTTGAGCGGGAGGCATTGACTCCTTGAGGTCTGTCTGTAAGGCTCAGTTTGGGTCTGGGTGTTGTTCTGTGGCTGCCTCCATGGTGGCTGTGGCTTTCCTGGCTCAAACGAAAACGGCTGAGTTTTCTAAGCTGCTGCTGAAGTTGGTTACTAAGCCCTTGCACATGGAACGAGTGCTGCGCTATAATACACTGGTCACAACATAGATATGCACAATGATACAGAGGCTTATGAACTTCGAAACATTTCGAAACAAATGATACACAGATGCCACTTCTCCCTCATTCCTTACCTCCGCCTTTTTCTTATTATTTATCCGCGACTGTCTTTGTCCTATCTTTCCATCTCTCTTTTGTTCCTTGCATTTCCCTAATTAGGAACAGACTCTGGTGTGTTTGCAATTACACCACTTCCTCACTCCCTCTTCTCAAGCAACCAACTAAATAACCATACCGTTCTCCTTTTGTGACTCTGACCTCTTCCGATCACATAGCGCTTAGTATCATTTAGCAGATTCTGTAAGACTCTTTCTGCTATAGTCTAACCACTGGACTAGCTAATTCAGCATTACTGGCACTTCCCCTCACTGATGCCACGTCTTCACAAAGATGCTGATACCTTCGCTTTATGTTCTACTCTCTATAGCACCCCTTTGCTCACTTTTGCCCATCTCCCATGCTCCTCTCCCTCCCTTCTTTCCCTGGGGCCCCAAGCTAGCGAACACATGTGCTGTGTGTCAGTTGAGCAGAGGGCTCTGTGGGGTTCAGCGGGGCGGATGCTAGATTGGCGGCGCCGTGGCAGCTGAATGCTCTTTTAACGGGACAGCGGCTCCATATGGCGCAGTGAAGCCCATAAAAAGGGAAGGGAACGCTTTATAGGCATGTTTCACACTTCCGAGTTCCCACTTTTCCCTCTCTCTCTCCTCCTCACTCACCTAGCTCTCTTTTCCACTTCCTCACCCCCTGACTTTGTCCCATCTGTCTGTTTCGCCCTCACTCTCTCTCTTTAAGACAAACTACTCACAGCGAGTTAGGAATCAAGTTGTGGAGACCCCACCGCCTCGTAATAAATTAGCAGTAGGAGGGGAACAGAGGTTTCTTGTCTCAGACAGACAGATGGAGGGGCTCCAAAGGTGAGTAAGAGGTAAGTGTGGAAAAAGAGTATATTTTGACTGCTTGAAGTTACAGCGGTACAAGCGACTGAAGATTTACGGGCTGCTTTACTGAGGGGGAGCTCCTAAAAAGTATACTCTCGCAGACTCCCCTGGTTACAAAGTGGCTCAAGAGGCTGTTTAACACACACATGCACTCATCTGTTGCTTGTCAAGTCAACATGCAAATCTTGATAGTCACTTTGAACTGCAGAGAGGCAGTTTATTCAATTAAAAAACCTACACACATGCCTATTTATATCCATTACTCTCCATCATGACTCACAAGCTGTAATGTGATTGCCCATAGATTATTCACATCACTGATGAAGGGGCAAGGAGCTTCTGTTTATCGCTTCTTCTGTGCTTAATCTTAGCTGATGCTTTTAACAGGGCTGGATGGTTTTGAAGTCACAGGCTTAACATAGGGTGTAAGGTTTAGAATTTAAGAGAGAGGGGGAAAGATAAATACTGCTGCAAAGCAAAAAGGAAGTAATCCAACGGAATAATGCAAAGCAAATATGGGAAGACGGAGAGGGGGTTGAAGATGTGTTTACCTTGAGAAAAGGAATAACAAAGGGCCGTAGAGGGAAGTTGGTGGCCTCCTGAAGCCGTGAATGGAACTCCTCAATTGTAACTGTCGAATTCTAGGAGATGGGGAAAGTTCAAGAAACCAGTTATCAACACTAAAAGTCAAATGTTTTAACACCATAACGTTTAAAAAAAATATTCTGCCAAACTTAATCTAAATCTAAAAGTCTAGATGTCTTCTGCAAAAAAATATCTTTCCCACAATAATGAAAAACTTACCACGAGGGCCAGAACAAGGCTTCGGACGCTGTCTCCAATCTCAGGGGAGATGTCGTTGCCAAACTGCTGCAGCGTGGTCAGGAAACGTTTCAGCTTGCTCAGCTGGCGAGCCCCACAGGTGGCTGGCAGCTGCTGGTTTGCCAGCGATGAGGAAGAGGAAGAGGACGGTCCATTGCTGTACCGCTGGGGTGGAGATGGCACTGCATTCAGTGTCGGTGGGGAATGATGATTCCCATTGGTCACTGGGGAGAAAAGGAAAGAAGAGTGGATAAATTAAGATGATCCCTCCTTAGAGTGAACATATGCTTTCAACCTGCTTGAGTGTTTAGGGCCACCTTTTGCAAATGTGTTGAAAATATCACATTTAAGTGGTTACGACAAAATAAGTCAGAGGCTTGTTGTTGAAAAGAATTCAAGAATGACGCTCACATGCTGTAGTGGAAAAAGAGGCCGGACGAGGGCCGCTGGGGTTGACAGAAGGCAGGGGTGGCATAGTGGAGCTGACGCTGCTGCTGGGGGCTGATCTGGAATGAGTCTTAGCATCCACAGGAGAACCGGGCATGGCAGGGGTCTTCTTCTCTCTACTGTCTGCAGAGAGAGTGAAGAAAGAAAGGTCAGCTAAGGGTCAAAAATCAGAACGCTCTTAAAAATGTTGTCCTGTGAGCACTGCCATGGATGAAAATTAAAAACAAGTTTTTATAACTCAAACCTGGCTTCACATATCTAAATCTTATTTGAAATGTGTCATACGTGCAGTATATGTGAACAGTTTAAGTCTTGATATAGGTTTGTGTTTTCATACATTTTCTTGATATTAAATAAACACAAAGGTACAAAATAAAACGAAAGATATCTATTTTATTGACAACCATAAAAAGAAATGAAGTAATTCAACTCACATAAGTGCCCATATGACAAATAAACAAGCAAATAAAAAGACCACTTTCCTTAAGAAGCTTGCTGGTTTAAATTAATGCAAAAACTGCCCATCCCCCAACCCACTTCATATCATACAACACATACTGCCTGGGCATCAACTACCCCCCACCCTCCCATCAAAGAGCCAGATGTCTAAAGTTTAGCCCCCCACTCCCAACCATTCAGATCAATAACAGAAGAAATGCTGAAGAAGCCTATTGTGTGGGAAAAGAATGCCCCCTCATAGAGCTCCCCAGCGAATGGGGAGGGCGGGGGGAGACAGAGAGAGAAAAGGACGAGGTTATTTCACGCTTTACTAACAAGATCGGCAAAGCTTTTGAATGTTAAACGGCAGTTCTCAATATGCTATTGCCGCTGAATGAGACCACCAGATAAGGGGTATGGAGAAAGTGAAAAGGGGGTGTGGTGGCGGGGAGATGTGGGATCAGAAGCTGTCTTTGTCTCCTGGAGATCCATGAAGGCCGGGTCCCGTCTCCATTTAGAGTGGATCAGACTTTTCTAACTGCTTCAAGAATGAACGATTAATAGACAAGCATGGTCTCACAGGTCATGGGTCAGCTGAGAGGAGCTTTTTAAATGTGGATTCATGGTTTTAGGGCTTTGGCTTCAATGGCACCCTTTATATCTTTTTCACAGCTATGAACTCTGCGTGGCCTTGAGCCGCAGGGTCCCAGTTTATAAAGGCTTAAGTTGGAAGGTTTAAGCTGTTAGTGGGTAACTCAAGAGAACTGAAAAGGAGGAATTACACCTATTGAATCAATAAAAAAGCATTTTAGAGGGCAAAAATATGTTAAAAACATGCAGAAATCAATGTATTAAGTATTCAGAGAAATGTCCACGAGAATGTGCAGAGAAACTTATCTGAACTCTCACACAGCAGAGTTGACAAACCTCTCAGCCCCGTTTGCCTTCCCTAGAGTCAATCTATCTGCACACTTTCTCAATCTGTCCGACACAACTCATCTGTCATGTCTGCAACTCATTATTCATTGTTGACTGTTCTTCCTTCTGTTTTGCAGTCTATGTTACCCTCCTTTTTTTTTTCTCTGCCTGTTTCCCTCTCATTCTTTCTCAGCCCCGTGGCCTGCCTGCCATCACTCCACCTGTTCACCAACATAGGGGGCAGGAAGGAGGGATCTATGCAGACATTTGGACGGTCATACCCACCATACACGCGGTCTGCCAGTGCACCGCAGGAAGCAGCCTGCAGCACGCACACACACCGGTTCCAAAGCTACGCACACTCCAGCCGTATGGCCAGGAAATTAGACTGACATCTCAATAACAGAATCAACGGGGCATATGGCCTTAGTGTCAACACTGTTACCATGTAAACAACTTTATATATACACAAGAGCGAGGATCTGGCCATTCAGCGTGTGCTATACAGTAGTATTACAAATGTATTCACAAGTACTTTGTTGACACATCATCAACAGTTCACTGGTAGTGAACAGTGTCCAAATTGACTGTCATCCTTGTAAAGCTTCTTGTAGGCCTATTGTGTTTGACTGACAGCTCTACATGAGGCCATAGATTACAAACATGCACAACAGATACAAACATATTGTACATATGTCTTATTCTACATTAGGCTGCAGCTGTATTCATGCAATCTTAAGATGTGACACGGTGTGTTGTTAGCCGTGCCAGAGGTAATGGCCAAAGCGGGAGACATCAGGTGTGCGTGCATGTAGTGCTGACAGCCCACAGAGAATTGCCTCTGCTTGTCAATTAGACAGCGTACATAGCTGGATGACTTAATCTGGCTTGTGAGCACCTGAGTCCACCATATATAGTCACAGGACTATCAGGGGAGGCAGCTGTCACAGCAGCCACAAAACACACACACACACACACACACACAGTGTGTATAGAGTGGTCTAATGTTAACTCAGGTGAATATTGGCTTAGAAGAGGATGTTTGTCTGGACTAAATGCCACCTGTCATCAATGCTCTAATGGAACAGGCAAGGTGCATAAAGCTCCTGAACACACAACAACAGGATTACATGGAAATGGCATGATGCATAGACAGCACTTTGATGTAAATTAGGATGTGCAGAAGGCATCATTATGCTCGTTCAAAATGCTTCTGACATTTTGGCTGAAAAAATAAATAGAAATTCCGCTCATACCGTTCTGTGCCGCTGTTCTCCCTGTTGTTTTCCTTCATGGCAAACAGATGGTATACATATAAATCTTTATAATTTCGTAAATTACTTGAGCTCACCTATTCGCTTTATACAACATTTGTCACTGCAGCGAGGGAAATGTAATGTGCATCTGTGGTGATGGTTGTTGCTAGCCAGGTGTTCCTCGTTTGTTCAGCTTCAGGTGACGCTCGTTTGCATTAAAACATTCAATTGGCTTTAATTGCCTCTGCCTCTGCAGGTGATGATTCAAAATGAGGCTCAGACAGAGAAAGAGGGGGGGTATAAAGAGAGAGAGAGAGAAAGAGAACAGAGCCTAAGCTACTACTGTGACTGAAAGTAATCCATTAAATAATAAAATTAGAAATGACGAGACAAATAAAGTGCAGAGAACATTCATTTACCTCCTCCTGTAAAGTCAGGATGGATAACCTACTTTGAGTCAGTACAAATAAATTACACTTGATGTGATATATAAATAAATGTGTCCAGTGTTGGAGGTTTATTAAGCTCATGGTATGACTGAGGTTTAAACTCTCTGGCAGCTGTGAGTTGTGAGGCATGTGTGTGCAAGTGTGTGTGTGTGTGTGTGTGTGTGGTGATGTAGGATTGGGTGGATGTACTTGTGCAGCACTGCTATCTCTGCCCTGTCATTGTAGAGGAGGTGAGAGAAGATATAACACAGGCCTGACTAATTTATCAGTGAGCAAATAGACAACTGAGAGCATGTGCAATGCTACAACTATGCAGGCTCGGAGCGCACACGCAACACAACAAACTGAATCAAACTATATAGCAGCTTGTTAAAAGAATACAGCAAAGTTTTGCAAAACACGTTTTCTTACCAGGAATTAGACGAGAGGACAAAGATAGGGCATGTTTAGCCTAGCTTAGCACAAACACTGAAACAAATGGGAAACCAAGCCAACTAACTACTGTACCTTTGTAAAACTACCTTACAACAACTCCAAAGCTGTCATAAATACATATTGTATCTTGTGTGTTTGATGTATTACAAAAGAAACCAAAACTTAAAGTTTCAGTGAGTTAGTTTATGCAGCTTTCTCACAGTATGAACTGTAATCGGAAGAAATGTCCTCATTTTCCTAATTCTGAAGAAAACCATGAGTGTTTTGGTGGGTAGCTTAACAGCCAGCAAGTCAACACAAGTAAATAAGAGACATTTTGAATTACTGCATGTTTATTTTTCCAATGTAGCTTTCTCCACTCGGTTGTACTCTTTGCACAAAGCAAGGCTAACATTTAGGGGACCAGGAGTGCATAGAAATCAACTTTCTAATTCTCAGCACACAAATGTCAAAAACGTAAATATATACAAGAATTATCTGTCTACTATTAAGGAGTAGTCTTGAAGCCCAGGGCAAAAAAGGGACAAGCTAACAGCCCCCTTAGCACCAATGCAACTGATGGGTACTTCTCTCCTCCTCCACCTCCTCCTCCTCCTCCTGTACCATATGGATTTAATCGGCCAAGAGCTGGCCAGCTGGGACCTCCAACAGTCACCTGTGAGGGAGGAGGAGGGGGGTACAGAAGGGACTGCTGGAGCCTCACTCCACTAAGCCAAGGCAGTCCCCTCCTCCACACACACACACACACACACACACACACACACATTTATGCCTGCCCTCCAAGGAGAGGAGGGAGGAGGAGGATGTGGAGGGGAGGGGAGGGGAGGCACGAGGCGGCTGAATGCAAGCGAGTGGACTTAAATGCCGGGGAGACAAAGGCTGCACCTGGTCCCTGTCCGTCCACGCACACCACCACAATACAGCACACATCTGTTCCTCTATGCTGTGCTCCCTTCTGACCTCCACCCACACACACATACACACACACACACACACATAACAAAGACAAGGGCGCATGCGCCAACATTGACTCAACAAACATCCACTTATAAAACGGATAATTCAACAGCGCATGGTCTCTCTCAGTGTCAGGTTGTTGTTATAACCTTATAGCTAAACAATGGGTTCAAGTATTTTAGACGCTTTTTGGTGTGTGTGTGTGTGTGTGTGTGTGTGTGTGTGTATGTCAGTGGGAAATTAGGAGACACGTGTCCCCTCTGCTTATTTCAATCAATTTAATTTATTTTATTGCTCTCTTGGGACTGACACCTCCTCAACTGTTGCCGCAATATAGTTGCCTCACTTCCACGTAAGCAGTCATCAGATACTTACTGCTTAAAGGGGTCATTAAAAAATACATCCATGCTTGCATTATTTTCAAATTAAGTTAATTAATCCAAAACATTCATTTTAGGACTAATTTTTCTCACTGCATTACAGTGTAACAAAACTTGTAACACCTTTACAGGCCCGTGCAAGAGTGTTAAACAAGCACAGACAGGAATAAGAAAATTAGTCGGCAAATTAGAGGCGCCAGACCTGGAGAAGGAGGGATGCACGTAGGGTTGGAGGATGGGAGGGAGGGAATAACAAGGATAGAAAATACTGTTTTCATTTGGTTTCATCTGAAAGACAAGTCTAGTTGTCAGACTCGGAGCCAGGCTGTTTTTCTTGGCTCTCATTACCACCTTCCAGCCCTGTAGACTACATATTTGGACAAAACCCAATGTCAACACTCTGCTACTCACTCTACTAGGGAGGGGAAAGATGGGGAGGTGGCAACGTTGACAGTAAGGAGGGGGGGGGGGGCAGGGAGAGGAACGAGGAAGAGAAATGGTGAAAAAGAGAACTGTGGATGATGGAAGGGACAAAGAGAGAGATAACATTTATGTGCCTTTCATGCGCATATGTGAAAAGGCACAGATGTGTTCCTGAGGTGAACTCGTGATGGTGAGAGAAGCCCTCGTGTAACCTCGTCACTCAGTGAGATAATTACAATAACACTGCTGTAATCCAGAATGCCACATAGTGAAAAAAAGGGACCCGGGGATGGAAATGTACTTAGTGGCAGAGGGAGAGAGAGAGAAAACGAAAGAGAGGACGGCAAGGCAGACAGACGTCGTCCATAAAAACTAAGAATGAGCAGTAAAAGAGGCACAGTGATGTGAGGCTGGAAGCAGAGGAGGGAGAGGAGGTTTGGCAGAGGCTGGATGGCGAGAACGGACAGTGTCCACGTGTACATGAGGTCAGGCCGCAGGGAGAAGAGCGAGGAGAATGCATTGGATGAGATTTAAAAGTCAGTGACTTTACAAACACACTACCTCACAAAAACACTGCAGTCAGAGATAATTCATCTTAGCATGTTTGATTGCTGCTGCAATCATAGAGTTGGAAACTTCTTCAGATCCAATCACTGTATCAACTGGGGAGGACTGAACTGAAGCTTAATGTGACTTTAACCTCTTAAGCCCCAGCCTTTCCTTTAGGCCTCTGTTCAAATATATCTCTGCAACTACAAGGTCTATTTGAATTGTGGTGTCATAATAAATAACTAAATATTCTTTGGCCGCTGGTTTACTGAGTTTTCGTAACAGAGTCACAATGATGGTAACTGTTGGAGTCGTCACAGTCTCTGCAGGGTGGGCTTAAGAGGTTAAGTGTCTTGAAGCACTAACTTTGAAGCACTTCCAACAACCATAACATAAACCTACAGCGTTGTGAAATTATCCAAGAGACTCCCATGCCCCTATGTTGAGGGGCATTAAAAGAAAACTTTCCAATTTGTTTATTAACAGCAGCACCTCCCAGTTCACAAGACTCCTTTGTCACTGGGTCAAATGAATGTGTTACTCAGTGTAGCACACGCCTGCGTCACACACAGCTGAGCCACAAGGGATAGAGCTGGAGGTGGATGTGTGTCATCATGTGTGTGTGTGTGTGTGTGTGTGTGTGTGTGTGTGTGTTGGCCCCATTTACCAGGTGTTGGGTTTGTCATCGGCTGAGTGGAGGGAGGACAGTTACCCCTGAAGTAACACACACACACACACACACACACACACACACACACCTGTGAAATGGCCTGCCTGAGGCACATGTACACACACCCACACAAATAACAACTGTGACATAACAGGGACAATTCAGATCTGTCAATCATGACCTCAGACCACAAAAGCTGTGACACACACACACACACACACACACACATGCAGACTCTCTCACACCAGCTCCCCTTCTCCGAGGCCAGTAGATTATCTGCCTATCTGGTTACAACCCTTCTCACCTCTCCGTAACTAATTGGTTAGCCTGCCCATCAATCATCACGAGTCTTTAAACCCAAAACTGCAAAAGTGAAAAACTATCAGCTTAAGCATTTGGAAACAGGACATAAAAAATTAAGTTGTGTTGTTCTTTTTCTCTTTTCTTCCTCACATGCACATTTATTCTCAGGGTGAATAATCACATGATGTCAGAACAGACGTATAGAGCTCCCCTGACACACGGTGATAAGATGATATATATCATCATGTGTGTCTGGAGGATTAAGAGTGGGTGGCTCATATACATTACAAACCCAGACAATCAACTTAATCTGCAGCCAGGCAAAACACTGTTTTCCCTCACCATACATATGCAGACACACACTCTGAACTCGTAAGTAACGGTAGTCCATAAAACAAAATACGAGCTCTAGACATGAGAAAACAAAGCAAACATTAAGCCTGTTTCAGACCAGGTGTCAGAGGCCTTAACAGCCGAATGGCCTGGGCTCGGGTCCAACCAGATGTTGCTATCACCACAGGCCATGCTGAAGACATTTACACTGCTTTTCTTGACCCAGACTGAGAGCGCTGGTGCAATCACTCAGAGGGCTTTATGTTTAGGTTCACCTCAAAACCTTTACTTCTATGTTTTAGGCACTTCACTGACATTTATCCAGAGTGACTTGAAGAGGTAGGTGGAAGGTCAGAGTTTCTTGACAGTAAATATGCCGCTTGATGGATGTACACAAGTTGTTTTTGAGATCATCCATTTAAGTTTTGAGACTGAGAGAGAGAATATATCATATTTCTATGATCAGGCCTTTAAAACCATGTTGTAAAACACACTAGAAATGAGTCACATCATTGAGCACATAAGCAAAGATCATAAAAAACTACAAACAATTCTACTTAGTGTATTGTAGTAGAGCCCGACCGATATGGGATTTTTAAGGCCGATACCGATACAAATATTTGGTGATTTAAAAATCCGATATTCCGATATATCGGCCGATATATATATATTTAAAAAAGAAATTCCAGAAACGCGTAACAAAACATAAACAGATTTCCCTAACATTAGTTATATGTCGATATTATTATTATTATTATTATCATCATCATTTGTATTATTATTAAACAAGACAAAGGTCACTCCTAATGTTTTTTTTTGTGTGTGTAATAGTTAGTCCCTATTGAGCTACCTTATAATTACAATGTCAACTTGCTTATCCCTTTACCTGCACTCTTTTAATTCTATCCATCAAGCTACAACAAACAATTTTCAATCATCATTTGCTGCCTGCCTTCTAAAATCTACTACTTAGTGATGCACTAAATCCATTATGTGACTCGTTAATGCTGCGGCTGAACGACAGTCAGCAACGCACACTTCACACACGTGTAAGAGAAAATAAAATCATTACTTTATTTAGGCAGAATAAGTTTGTTGTGGTTTCCAAGCTCATTAATGTTAGCGGTCTTCCACTGATAGTCATGGCATTAGCTAGCTTTGTGGTTAGCTAAAGTCTATGATAAGCCATAATTTAGCAATGGATAACGTCATGCTGCTGCAAATGATTGTAAAACATAGTTTTTCCAAATAACGGGCCGGGGAGAGATGATACGTCTCACTGCTATAACTGTCACGCTATTAAAGAAATACATCTTCAGTCACATTGTCAAGAGTTAAACCGACAGTCAACTATACTGTAACAACTAACGTACTAGCTAAATTCGTTTCACTCTCGGCTTACACGTAACAGCAGCAAAACTGGACATGGTAGTCATGAATTTTGTCATGCTTATTTGAGTTTAGAGAACTGATGGGTATGTTCTTTTAATTGTTATTCAAGCAATGTTGAGTGTGCCAACAGGGACGCTGTAGAGTGCCCTCTGGAGGACAAACTATGCAATGGCAACACTCATAACATGGTTGAAGGGTGTTTCGTCCGTTTTTTTTTAAAATATTCATTTATCGGCCATTATAAATACTGATACCGATAGTTTGGAAAATGCCTAATATCGGCCGATAATATCGTAGTAGTAGTTGTAATACTGTAGTAAAACAAAGACATTATCCTTCCTCCAAGCATGGACTGTACAGATGACTAATCTGTTACCCTCAGGTTTTGGGAATGCAGTGAATCAAAGCTGAGCAGTAGGTATGCTCCATAGAGTCCATAAACAGAGCTTTGGGCAAGCTTAGCCCAGCTGCATAAAAGACCAGAGCTCAACAACCGCTGAGAGAGACAGATAAGTAAAACAAAGAGGCCAGCTGTGCTCAAAACAATGAGGAGAATGAGACAGAGATAGCTGTGGAGGATGAGCGTATGTTTGTGAATGTGTGGGCAGAAGCGTGTTTTGATGAGTGTTTATCACTGTGTGTGCATACTGTATGGGTTTGAGTGCTCATGTTTAAGAACACAGTGTATTTTTAGTATGTTTATATTTGCATTTGCAAAAACAGGCAGAACAAGCAGGTTCTTAATTTTTTTTTTTTTTTTTGTCTCAGCAAAGCTGATGATAAAAGGAAAGAAGGGTTTCTCTCTTTTGTTGGTGAAAATACATCCAATTTTGTCCATACTTTCCGAGAACCGACAAAAGAGAGAACGGAAGAAAGAAAAAGAGAAAATAATGACTATGACAGACAATTCATGGAGAGAGGCTGCACCACCCATTTCTTGTCCACCCACAAACCCAAAGACACAAGCAAATACATTTTTGCTTTTGAAAGCTCTCTTGAGTATCAACTCTTGTCTTTTGGGTTTTACATTGGAAAATAAAACTGCTCTTCCAAGAAAGTTACACAAGTTTAAAACTGTCCTATCACAAAGCATCAGTGTTTCTTCTGTTTATCAGTGCTTCTCCAGAAATTCAGCTTAAAGGTTCCAGTACATAATATTTGTGATATTAACTGTGCAACGCTGCCAGTACGCTGATCAACACAATCCTCTGCACAGATTTAAGCTGCTTTAAGATAATTGTTTTGATTCTCTAACCTACATACAGCACACCACTCAAATATATAAAACTGAAGGCAGCCATTTCAAGGCGAGTTGTAGGAGAATTGTATGTAATTTATTGTTATGTTATTTAGGCAGACAATCTCAATTCAGAACTTGAATTGACTTGATTGAAGAATTCAATTGAGGTCATTTAACAGCGTTTTAAGCATGTGCTGATACTCTTCCCTCTCAGACCACACCAGCCCAGTAAATAAAGGTCTCGCCTTGGGTCACTGAGCAGGTCTCTCAAGCCAGCAAGAGGTCACTAGACCCCTGCCTCATGCACTTAGGGGTCCCCATACGATGTCAATGGGGTTGCAATAGGATAGATTGGGGAACGCAGGTGGTTAGATGCTGATTGACACAGATATGTGTCAGCACACTCGCTAACACACACACACAGGGCCATTTACACCATTAGGTGATGTTCCACGTGATGAAACAATCTTTCAGAGCACTACTTGTAGTGACTGAGCAATTTATGTTGGAGTAAATGACCTAACTCTTTCATGTCCACACACACACACACATACACAAACACATCGAGCGCACACATTCAAAGACACAACCTCTCATTGAACCCCTGGGGCCAGATATCACAGCCCTCACCACTGGAACTAATAGAGCACTTCCTGCATCAAACTCTTGAGACAGCTGCTCTATTCTGTGTGTATGTGCATGTGTGTGTTGAAAAAAAAGGGGGTATTCTGTGGATGAATTCTCCAGATAATAGCATGGTGAGCAAGGGTCATGGTGGTCTGTTTCTCAATTTATTATTACACTTTCAGTAGAGAAACTCACAGCTGGGAGTGAGGTCAGGAAGAAAAAAAGTTATGAGACAAGCAACCTTGTACTTTAGCAGACACAGTGTCTACAAGACACCTGGTACACACATGTACACACACTTGTGTGTCCTTCCTTAGACTTATCAAGTATGTGATCGAAAACTTCAAAGTCACATGACAAAAACAGTGACTCCACATGAGAAATGAATGGAGGTAACAAACATTTTCTGAATAAAATAAACTCAGATCCTTGATCTTTGCACAAACACACACACTCATATGCGCACAGATACAGAGCAGTGCCTGCTGTCAGGAGTGTGACAGTGTCCAGCAGACCAGACAGGGGTCTCTGGTTTGAGACTGTGCAGCCGACAGTTAGTCTCTCCTATCTCCCTGATGGACTGGCCTGGCCTGGTGTGACACTAGCCAGGTCTCTCTGCCTTTTCTCTGTCTGCTTCTCTCTCTCACACACTTCCTCCTCCTCCTCCCTCCATGCACAAAAACATGAACACGTTTTCTCGCGCAAGGTACTCCAGATAGAAAAAAGTTACCCATAACACAAAGGGGTCGTTCCAACATTATAACTCGAGTTACTTGCTCACAATATCCATGTTACAAAAATGTGACATTTGCACTCTGTTGGGATCCACGTTCCCACTGATGTCGGTGTTGTATAACATGTAGGCACAGCATGAAAGACAGACATGGCAGTTCTCCTCCTCTTCCCATATGTCTGGGATACTGTACAACAGATGCGCATGTCTTCTTTACCTATTTTCTTCTGCTCTGCTTGTCATGTGGAAAAATGAATTACTATTTAAGTAAAAGACAGATAGAGAGAGAGAGAGAGAGAGAGAGAGAGAGAGAGAGAGACTCCTCTCACACATGGAGCCAATGATATTGTTGGGTTTATTTTTCCGGTCGTGGTACGAGTTTTTGATGTTTACACAGTGTTACTGGGAAAAAAAGAGAAAAAGTCGATTTCCACGTATGATCAACATTCCAGGTATATTCAACTTTGTGAACATTTGCCACAAGTGGGAGCAGATGGGGGGGATCAGGAGCAAGATGAAAATAAAGGAACAACAGAAGGCTCCATGTTTTGGCTGTTAGAGTTGGGAATGTAGCTGCCTTTGTGCTCACTAAAGATCTAATGAAAGTTTCCAGAAAAAACGACTAAAACCTCAGACGTCAGACTGCCACAGGGTCTGACAAAATATCTGCTACTGCCACATGATGGCAAACACTGAAAGCTGCCAGAGCATTTAGGAGGTTGAGGTACATTTGGGAAAAGGGGAGAGAAACAGAAATCCTCTATGCAGTTGCCTTGAGAAATTCTTCCTTAAAACTAAACAACTCAACATCTCAATAACACTCAAAATAATGACTATGATTCTCTAAACTTCAAGCACTAGACACAAGAGGCTCACAAACAATATGTATTTTGTCGATATGGTAGGTTTTTGTGCACTGGTAAAGGATAGCAGGCAGACAAAATCATCCCTCCTTCCCTCTTGCCTCAGTGGACAAGGATGAAGAGGAAACATGGAAGGGATGAGACACCATCTGTACAGCACAGAACAGCTCTGGGAATTAGGATGAAGCACACACACACACACACACACACACACACTATATAGATATAAACATAAAAGCAGGCACACTCACTCGCACAAATAGAGATAAATTCGCTTAAAATACACCCAGTAATTCCATGTTAAGATCCCCCACTCTTGTCTCCTACCTCCACTCTAGTAGAGTCCACTCTTCAGTCCTTTGAGAAAGTCAGCTGCAGTGGCGAGGTTTTGCTTTCTTATCCTTTCCTTTTTGTCTCTTTCTCTGACTCCACGCCTTCATATGTCAGGCATGTGTTTGCATTCCCACATATGTGAGCTCCAGTGTGGCGAAGGCCAGAGCCAGAGACACAGATGGCACCCAGATGGAGACAGATAACCGAGCAGACCAGCGCAACGCTGCACTACACACACACACACACACTATCCCTCGCTTACTTTCTTTCCGAGTCTACTCCGTTAGTCTTTCTCTCACGTGAACCTCTCTCTCTATCACTCTGACTATGTCCTTCACTCAATCTGCTTCCTCTGTTGTGCTTATTTTCCTTAACTCTCACTCTCTCATTGAATTCGTGTCCTCTCTTGCGCTCGCTCTCTCAAGCTCTGAGCCTCCCACCGTCTCAATCTCTCTCTTTCGGCTCTAGCTCCTCCCCTGTTTTCCCACACACTGTCTTCTCCTCTGTTTTCAGGGCCGGGTGCGTGACGTCACAACCCTGACATTCTAAAGCCTAACCCTCCCTCTCAACACCCCCCACCCCATTCCCCCATGGATCCTGGCCAATCGTCCACTGCTGACTGGCTCTATTCAACCTGCATTCACCGGCAATGGCCCCTGCAATTAACATAACTAATTGCTTTGGCACCTAAAGGCTAAACAAGAAGCCGTGCCAAGTGAGACAAAAGTGTGTGTGTGTGTGTGTGTGTGTGTGTGTGCATCTGCATGTGTGTGTGTGTGAGGGTGGGGGTCCTTTGCAACCCTACTCCCTACCTCCCTCCCTCTATCCCTTCAAGAGGAGAGGGGATCTCTCTTTAAAATGTTTTTATACTAACTACCCCCCCCCCCTCCAGGCTCTTTCATTGATGCTCTCTTTTGTCTCAGCTCCTTAATGCGACTGGCTTAGCCCTGTCTTGCCAGCCAGCCAACCCACTGGGGGACACTTGAGGAGCATGAATGAGTTATTCTTGTCTCCTCTTCTACTCTCTTATCCTCTGTGCTCCATCTTCACTGAGTTAAACTTAAATCACTGTCTGATTTATGCCTCGCACACAAGTGCTGCTGTAGAGACAATGCAGGTTAAGATAATGGAGTCTGGCTGAGATTGGACAGCCTGCATGCTTTATTCACTCCTGCCTTTTATTCCTCTCCGTCACTGTACTTCTAGAAAGTACAGAGGACGGCGCTAAGTTCATTCTAAGCCCGGGGTAAATAAGGCATTAATCTGTTTTTAATTAGACAACTGACAATTGAGAGAACATGATCAATGTGTGAGAATCCACAGGCACTTGGCTGTGTAAACAAACAAGCAAATGCTGTCAGATAAACACAACCAGTTCATTAAGAGAAGGTGGTGCCCCTTCTCTTTGCCGTCATGCACAATCAAATACACACAGCACTGAATATCTTAATGTGCCATACTATCATAATCGGTACGAGGAACGCAGGTAGAAATCCACACTAATGTAATATTTAAGCAATCACAAAAAGACTTGTGGGTTACCATATTTCTATGGGTTGTCAAAAAATAGATTTGACTGAATAATCACCCCTAATAACCTCTATCTCCCCTCCTCTCTCCTTGTAGGCCTGCTTTATTCAGGGTGCATCTGGTCAGCCAGCAGGCTCAGAGGCAGGGCCAGGTGGCTGCGAGAGAGGGAGAGAGGGAGGGGTGGAAAGATGGAGAAATAAGGAAGGCCTTGCATCTGAAGCTATACACTGTAACCGACATGCTATTGTTGCACATAGTAGGTGGTGAGCTGCAACTAACACCACTGATGGACAAAGGATACTGGCAACTAGGTCAAAAGCCAGGTGTGATGACACAGGTCGCAGATTAGTGAGCATGCTCATTAGAGCCCTTTGCCATTCTCTATAAATCATGTCTTTTTTTAATCATTTCTACAAAAAGTTACACAGGAAATAACAGGAAGTATGAGGTTTCACCACAACAGTGCCGAAATAAACAAGAAATGTCATTCAATTTCTTTTTTCAGTATCGCAATAAGATCAGAAATATAATTTTGATGGTGCCACAATTTTGAAATGTTTGATTACTGATTACTGACTAATCGTTTAATCGTCTAATTATTTAAGCACTGAATGACACAACTAACCACAATAACTTGAGCATGGGATGCGTTTTCAAAGGAAATCAATCCCATGATTCTTGTGGATATACAGTGAGTGAAAAAAATTTAGTCCCTTCATTCATTTTAATGCAGCCGATCTGTCAACACAGCTGAGCCTGGGATGTCAATAAAGGGTAGTCTGGCAAAAAAGTTGATCCAGGTTTGACTTTCGCTGCAGCGTGATGTGACTGGGCAATGGACTGCGTCAGCCAATAAAATTATGTGCAAGCATACATTCCCTGGTAGATTACTTACATGGTATTTGTGCTGTTTACCTCAAATTGTTGTTGTGAAAGACAAAATAGTTGTAACTTTCCAGATTTGGAAAAATCCTGTGTGTATTAGCGGGAAGATTGCAAAGTAAGGACTGGAAATAGTAAAAGTAATCCACCGGAAATATGTTTTTACATGTATGTGACGCAGTGCCTTGCTGGACAATCATGTGTTTTTAACTTTTAAACACTGTTACTTCACCATCCATTTTATATCATCTCACCACTACCTGAAGTAACACAAATACACCAATACAGGCCTCATACACTGTTTTAACACAGGGCTGTTTTTGATATCTGATTATATAGTAGAAGCAGTCATTTTACAAGATATCAATAAAGAATACAGAATATCCAACAAATATTGCATTTAGCAGACAAGTAGTTATGACGACTTTTACCTATTGAAAATGAATCTATTGCAGCACTCTGAGGTGAACTGATCTAAAGTTTGATTATTACAAGCAGAGTAAACTACACTGCCCTGTACCTATGATCTTTGCTGCTTGCTACCATAAGTATGTATACTGTATTGCTTCCTTTTACTGTAGCTGCTCAAGCCTCACGCAGCTGTTTGCCATTGTGTGTATGTGTGTGTGAGATAAAGAGCGACAGAGCAAGAGAGTATGCAGCATCTGTTTCTGTTCACACGCTCCCTCGCCAAACTTCCACTTTTAGAAAAAATAAACAGCATTTTTTAGAGAGGACTGCAAAAAGAGGAGGAGGAAAAGGGGGAATAAGGGATTTGAGAAGTTCGTGATTGAGTAGACGAGATACAAATCTTTAAGTCTGTGTTTGGGCATTTAAAACCAGTTGAAAAGAATAAAGATTTGATGTATTGTGTGTATATGCCTCCATTTACATTAATTTGCATTCCTTTTTTCATTTGAGTCATTTGAGTATTAACTAGTTTAAAGACATTTTCAAAGTATTGCTTAACAATACTCTACAAAAAGTGTAGTGGCCTCAGCTATATGATATTTCATGCAGCGAGGAATTTGTTTTTTTAATTGACCACAAACTCTGTCCATTCACCTTCAACAGTCTTTACAGTCCCGAATCACTGGATACATGTGCCCCTAGTGAAAACACTGTTTTCTAAGGTTTCATTATCATGACAATAGGTGCCAATGCTATGGTTGCATGAGAAGTGGTGCATGTGCTGCGAATGGGAGAAGGAGACTGACCCCCGTTTTACTAAAAGGCTAATTTAAGTCTGGATAGCTGGGATTTCACAGCAACAAAAGCAATGCAGCAGAGCAACATGGGGCTTTACTGATGTGGGCATGTTGCAGCAGGTAAAGAAGATAAAATACCAAGAAGTTTAAAGGCTGAACATACATATGCTAGATAGGTGGTTTATGTTCATTTGAGGTTGGATTGTACAACTCTAGAAAATCAGTCAGCAGGAGAAAAGCAGCAAATTAGCATGACAGAAAGTACGCACTTCAAGGTTTCTAGTGTCCTATGTGTATGCAGATATTTGAATGGGTAATGTAATGCATTTCTAGCTTTTTCCCTCTGCCAGCTGCTCCAGTGAAAAAGGAACCATACCCCTCTGAATCCCAAATTGTTGATTAATATTTACATCAGCAGTTTTCTAGTTTAGCTAACATCAAGACAGAAATGTGAGCTGACAAAACAAGGTCTCACGGGCAACAGGCCACATCAGTGCCACGAAGTGTTGAATAAAACAGAAACTCTGCCTCCAAAACCCACTGTGCAACTATAATCATCTTCTTAAGGAAATACAACTAACACATGGTGAGAGCATTTTGTTCTCAGCACTCACTGAGGAGTTTGAAAGGGGTAATCTGGGAGATGGGATTTCACTTGGAGAGTCGCTGCCAAATCAGTGTGAAATGATGACAGAGATTTTCATAAATTTCATTACAAAAAAAACTATGCTGCTGCTTTGTATTCCTTTCCTAGCCACAGCTTCCTACAGTCAGAAGCTTTCCCACTTCATACTGTGTTAAGTCAATCTTTGTGAGATTTTGTGTTTATGTGATGTGAATGCGTTATCAAGCTTATCTGTCATCATATAGCGTGGAAAGTCAGCCAGAACGATTGTGGTCCGAGTGCCATCAAGTTCGACTTCGTTTGCCAGGAGATCTCTATGGGGCCCTGATACACCGAGCTCAGAGAACTAGCAGGGGATGATCATGCAGCTTGCACCAAAAACGTGGTGCAAGCATGAAAGATGCTTCCTATTGAAATGAATTAGCTTAAAAGTGGTCCTGAGCAGCAAAAAAAATGGGAAATTCTTGTCAGTGATCATGAATTAATAGATTAAATTTAAACAGATTCATGAACTACAGGCAGTGATACTGGGTTGCACGAATACAGGCAGACTTGCAGGACGACCACCACATATACTACCAAATAGCCATTCAGAAAACAAAATGATGACGAAACCAGAACACAATGGTGTGATTAAAAAGTGGTGACTCGCACTAAAATTTTGCTTGCCCTTGGCATGGTCAGCTCTTAGACTTTTGTGCTTGTGGAAGACGCAAAATGTAAAGCTGAAAAGGCTGAACAACTACAGTTTGCTGAATGGGCTAAATGGCAGCCAAGAGTCAACAGTATCAGTCACAGTGCAAAATATCTCTTCCGACACCTGCAGATGCACAACAATGGCCGAAGAACATTGGTTTAGTGTGTGCCAGGCCTCTTATAAAATTGTTACATACCTGAATATCTCTACTCTATCTTAATTATTCATGTTGTTGCTATTTTTTCCCACTAACCCTCGTCATTGCTGAAGAAGAAGGGGGGGCCTTCTGTCTAGCCATCTTACCAGCATAGCTCTCCTCCCTCTCCTTCCCCTCTTTCCCTCCATCTCATCATTGATGTTTGCTAATCTGATGCAGCCATAGATTTCCCTGTCTGATTTCACATGGCCACATTTTCTATTGCACATTTATCTAATAAAGACACATAATTTCCCAGGTCCATGTCTGTCTGGAGGACCATTTCCTGTAAAAAAAAACAAAAAAACAAAAAAACGAAACACAAAACACAGTTAGAGATCAAGTAAGATGCTTCTTGGTAGTAATCACAGCTAAATTGATATTCTCCTCTCTGTCTCAGGGATCTGATAAGTGATAGTTCATAGAAACAAAAAATAGATTTTACTGTATGTATCGGTTCTGGACAGTAAAATTTTAAAGCGTAATATTGGAGGATGGTGAGGCAAAGGGTGAGATTCCCAGAACATCACCAACCCACCCACAAACACATTTGCTTTTACAAATACCAAAGAAATAGAAAAAAAAAACATTTAAATCTGCTGTTCACTGTGGTGACCTTGTAAAGAAACAAAAGTTATATTTGCATTCAGTGTTACCTGCTAAATTGGTAGTTGACAGTGTGTATCCTAAGAGTCTAATGAACAAGGAATTTTAAACCCAACATTGTTTACATCCAGGTTTCCTAGCTTGCAATCTTCTCCCCTGTCTTTGTTGGCACATTTCTACATATCTTGGCATGTAACTGCCACCTGTTGATCAGTGGTATAGCGTGACAGCGTTGGTAAAACTGTGTATCGCATATGTGCACGAGATAAACAAGATGGAGACCCATTCATCAAAAAAACAGCACCATAGCATTGCTAGAGGTCTCCACCGCTAACCTTTAAATGGCAGTTAGCAAACCACAAAATGGTTCTCATAAGCAGTATGGCTGCATGGATAAACCATTTCACAAACATGCCTGATGACATGGGCTTTGTTTTCAAGGCACAGCTTCTATTTCTGTACCTCTTTCTGTTAACACTTAGTATGTGGTTCAAAACAGCCAATCAGTTGTGATGAGATACCTGTGTTGAGAACTTGATAGTCTGACCTACCTTGGTTAGCAAATAGCTAAAGTCATGTGACTTTATGATATATTCTGAAGACAGTTAAGTTCAGGTCGGTGTGATAGCTTATGTCAGTGATGTCTTATGCCAGCCTTCTGAATATTTTCCAAACCTTGCTTGTCTCAGTTGGCTAGCAGTTGTCTTCTTCTCTGCCTATTGTTGGTATAATGCTACATTTTTTTGGTGCACCTCTGCCACCACCTGTACCAATTACATTTGCATACTCATGCACATGCTAGTAGAGCACAAGATAGAAAGAAACGGGCTCATCAAAACTTTGCACCATTGTGCAACAAAAAATACATCAGCTACGTTCGTGAAAGGCGACATCACTATTTTTAAAACATTTTCAAATGCGTTTGAACTTTTTAAGGGATTTCTGACAAGACATATGTTTTTGTTTGTCAACGATGCTTACATAGTTTGGATGGAAGGTCATGAAGAAGGAAAAAATTATCTGCATTAGTTTGGACTTGGCCTCAGTTCAAACCTATATTGATTCCCTCAAGACTCGTTTACGGCTCATCCCAGTGACATTAACAACAAATGGGAGGCTGGTCAGGGGAATCCCACGGTGTCCTGACACAAAACAACCACTGACTGGTACTTTACCCCCTCCTGACACCCCACTAGCCCAAACACGCCTTTCCCCTCCCCTCTTTCTCCAAAGTCCACCGACCGGCCCTTGCCCCCTCCACCCCTGTCCTTCCACTCCACGACTATTGTGCCCTCCTTTTCAAGCATCCTCATATCACCCAAAACAAATGGGTCCCGTATTTTCCTCTCTCTCCCCTCCTCCTCCTCCTCCCCCTCCTTTCTCTTATTTTTTCTCTCTCTCTCTCTCTCTCTCTCCCTCTCTCTCTCTCTCTTTCTCTCCTTCACTCGGTGCCGATGAAAGGCAGGCATTGAGCCGGCAGTGGCATTCCAAAACCTCAGGCCTCGGCTCCAGTGTGTCTGGCTATTCAACACTGCTGGGAGCCATTAGTTTAAGTAAGGTCTGACCCGCCTACTCACCCACGGAAAACCCTCAGATCTCCTATTACACTCCGCACACAGAGGGGAGACACACGGCTGCTTTTTCGGGTGCAACGAGTGTGTGTAGGAGTGCAAAGACAGGAGAGAGACAGAGATGCGTAAATATAAGAAGTGTGGGCATGAGGGAGAGCGAGAGAGTGTGTGTTTATAAGAGGGAAAGTGAGAGAGAAAATTTTTGTGAGCTGGTATGAGAGAGACAGAATGAGAGAGTGGCTGCATGTGTGCTTAAAATTTATGAGCGGTGGGTCTCACGCTCACTTGGCTGCATCTTCCTAAAGTTTCCACACAGAGAGGCCAAGTGCGTAGCCAGACGCCAAACCCTTCTCACCAATAACTCCCCTTAAACGATATTCAACAACCACGCACTTTTCAAAGTCTCTCCAGCCGCTCTCTCCTGTTTAACTTATGTACCAGATATGCTGTCAGGGATATCCATCTATGGCACTCACAGTGAAATCTTTAAAATGCTGCAATTTCACTAATTAGAAAATGATACCACAGATCAGAACTTGCACCATGTTGCCAGCCTCACCCAATTGTCGGCACATAAACATGAATAGTTCTCATAAACAACTCCATGTTTGGGCGAAATTGTGTGTTAAAAGAGTGTGTGTGCTCAGACAAGCCCACACACAGACGTAACGCATACAGTGAGGAACTACGCACTGGGCATTCCTCTCAGTAACAACAGGCTTTATTTTAGTGACAGTACTATATGTTGTTCACAGCTGGGCAGTAAAAGAGTTGTATCTTTGCCACCTTTTTTAATAGGGAATTAATAATGGTCCAAAACTGCAAATCGTCAATTACATCATTTATAAGTGCTTGAAGAAGGTGTCACCTTATGAAGACAAGATCCTTTTGTTCCTGCTATTACTGATACACCACATACATTTTGCCCCAGTGCACAATTAAATGTAACGAATTAAGCCTTAGAAGAGAGGAGCCATAAAAGAATATCAGAATGCAACAACATGGATATCACTTTGTATTTTCAATATTATTACAATAAATGGACTTACATGTCAAGGTTACTGTGTCAAGGTTCATAACAACCCCCATTCTTATCAAAGCGATCACAATGAGAAAATATACGCACATCGCCAGCAGGCTAAGAAAGTGATAGGCAGGCGTTTACAGCATCACCTATACGATATAATATTACTTTGTGGGTTTTTTTGCCTGATGTTTGTGTGCTTCCTGCTACCAGCAACTGATTCTATATAAACCTTCCGTCCTTCTTTTTCTCTCTCTAAGGATATTGGAGCAGCTGTGTTGTTCTCTTCCCTGGCGATGGCCACACCTGTGATCTGCAGGTGGTTCATCTGGCAGCGGAGCCGGGAACACCTGGCCAGGCAGAGAGATAGAGCCTGCAGGCTTTACTCTCTGTGTGTGTTTGTGTGTGTGTATGTGTGTGGGTGTGTGTGTGTGTGTCTGTAATAGTTTAGGGGATTTCTGAAGGGCTCAATTAAAGTTGAGGGAAGATAACGTCTGTCTTTGCACACTCACACACACATTCAGAGGCATGTGTTGGCATTTCTCAAGGTTAAGCCTCAGGGATGTTTGGGCTTGTCAGTGTTGCAATACAATCCTCAGTTTGTGCGCATGTACAGGAGACGGGGTGTATTTACAGTTTTACTTGTTCTAGTTCTTTTTCATTTCAAGACAAAACAAACCAAACTAAACCGCCTCCTGTCTTCCCAGTTGTTCCTGCTTAGTTCTGCAGACCAAATCGTACAAATAACTCCTAACAGAACAACAGGGAACTGTGACAGCACCTGCTTTGTTGTTGCTTTGCAGACCCACCACGGGTATGACATCTTGCTACAGTACTCTGCTAGGACAAACAGGCAAAGACAACAAGCAGAGACACCAGCTGAGGACAAAATACATAAACAACAGCATCCAGAACACATTCCACCCTGGGAGCAAGAGCAGACAGAGTACAATACAAGTTTATGTGTGTAGTGAAGAGAGCAGGCCCAGCAGGAGTGAAAGCAGAGAAGAGACAGATGAGGTGCACTTGACAATAGTCATAAAACTCACATCTGACATGTGGGGGGAAGAGCTATGGATTGATATTGGCTTAGGCTAAGATCCTCTGTCATATTCACTGCATATGTGTGTGTGTGTGTGTTTGTGTGTGCGCGCGCATGTGTGTATGTTTGTCTGATAAAGTGAGACTAGGCCAAGGCCACACATCATCTTCATTATTATCTGCCAGGATGTGAAGCCATTATCTGGGTCAGAGACTCTGCTGTTAATGCTTGTCGCACATAAGCATTACAAGTGTTTTGGCTGATAAGGGATCATTTTTGGCTAAGTAATTCCATAGAAAAATATCAATTCATCAATGCACTGAAATGTTACTGGCAAAAGAAGATGTGATTAATACCGTATGAAACTTTTTATTTAATAAAAAAAAATGGAAAAATGACAATTGGAAAGAGGAAGAAAGGTTAAAAGAAGTGTGATATTGCCAATATCTCGTCAGGCTATGATCTGAGACTCTTCACTAAGGACTTATAAGCAGTTGAACGTCAGGTTGCATTGGCGATGACAGGCCAGCTGCAGATGGACTCTCTGCATGGTGGCCAAGACAGAGGAGTGGGGATGGAGAGAGGGATAAGGACATATAAATGGAGATGGAAAAAGAAGAATGAGGGACAGAAAGATTAAGAGGGAACAAAGAGAGATGGATGGAGAGAGGCCGAACATCAGATAGAAACAGGAGGTGAGAAAGAAGTGCTGAAGTAACCCTGGAAGGCGTGGAGAAAAGGGGGAACCAATGCTAACAGCTCTTTGTCTGAGCCAAGTGGGAAATGATGGAAGGGGGGGTGAAAGGCATGAGGAATGGGAACAGAGAGACGGGGCATTAAAAAAGCATAATATGGCATAATATGGTGATAAGTTCCTTTCACTTGCTTTTTTTTTTTGCCTGACCACTCTGATTCACTCTGAAGTGACTGGGCCCTTTTGTTCCCAGCCAGTGTCCCTCCACTTAAAGTAGAAGACCGAATAAATGCCGGCACACAATCCTGGGACCTGCATGCCGCCGTCTTGATAAAGGATACATGATTTTTTTTTTTCCATGATGATTTAAATGAAACACAGAAGAACACACAAAAGAAGACTTAATCCCTTTTGGTTGAATGTTTCAAAAGCCATATGACAAATATGCAAAACCTCTCTGAAACCGTGCGAGCTGTCTTTTTAGAATAGTCAAATGTGTCAAAGCGATGTTTACGCTACCTTATGACACCTGAATACAGAGGTCATGGCGGTGGCTGGCAGTATAACAAAATGACAGTGTTAACAACGCTCAGGAGCCGAGCCGAGAGCTGTAATGAAGAGTAAAAAGCAAAGAGCTGGGTTATCTTCCAGAGGCGGAGAAGTAATGTTTTGTCAGGGGGGTGGGCGAGCACGGACACTCTAATAGCCCTCGTCTCCTGTATGGCTGGGTATTTCTGAGGATTGTTATTGGCGGGTGATCCTCGGCGCAAGATCACATCTGGATCCTATCCTCCCAGCCGCTCCGTGCAGTGCCGCACAGCAACAAGAAACAGCTGTGCAAAACTGGCTTCAATTAGCCTCACATTCTCCCTGACAGTTAATCCCTTTCTACTCTCTTTTTTTTAAAACTTAACTGTTTGGTCACTCCTCTCTCTCTCTCTTTTTTTAAAAAGAGCTTTGCTCCAGGTTGCCACACTGTCTGAAGTAATAGACAGGGGAACACAGTGTGCTGAATTGAAAACAGACAACGGGATAGAAAGCTCAGAGGTCTCACGAAACACAGAACATGACAAAACCTATCTGTTTGGAAAGACTGGTGTTGCTGTTTGCAGTGGTTTGGGATTTAACACAAGGGAGGGGACTTGATAATAACATGCAGAGATGATATATTTTCATTTCCTGTCATTGGGTAGTAAACACTTCATTACAATTAAGGTTCATTTCAATCTTAGACTCCAATTTTCACAGCATGTGATCCTTAATAGTAGAGTCTATTAAAATTGTCATTCGGCCACATATTATTACTCAAACAGTAGATGAGAGATTCTCTGTTGTGGTTCTCACATGTGGAGCAATGGGCAACAAAGTGACCCCATAAATTCAGCCTTTAAGCATCACTTTTCCCACTAAAACCACACTTAGCAAACACTTAAGTGTGATCCAGCAGTGCCGCATACTGAATAAAATGTTGCCGCTTATGAATCATTAATCAAACTCAGCTCTGCTCACACCAGTTCAACTGCACACCATCTTGACTCAGCTAAACTGCACCGGGGAATCCAGCTCAGATTAGTCCTGTGATAGGAAATGGGAGCCAGATTTTAGGTAAGGAAGCCGATCTGATGGGCTTGATGAGCAAATCTGGAAGGTTCTGCAGTCATTGTAGCCCTGGGGCCCGAGTAAAACACTAACAGGTGGTAGTGCTGGTGGAAAAGACCCACGCAGAGACCAGAGGGAGTGAGAAGGATACTGGGCTCACAGCCTGATACACACAAACATACACCCAAGCACACGCATATTACAAAAACACAGCCAACCACATGCATGACACATAGCAACGCACAGAAACAAGCGTTAGTAGCACACAGAAAAACAGACGCAAAATCTTTTGCACAATTTGCACACATACGTACCTGAAACGGCACATGCATCCATACATCAACACATTCACACAAACAGCCCACAACGACAAGCAGGGGTGACTCAGAGAGAAGATCTGTAGGCACCTCTCTCTACCTCCAGCACAGACAAATTCTCCCACATGGCAAAACACAAAGGGCCCACGTCTGGCAACGCTAACAGCCCACTCAAGCCAAAACCAATTAGGTCTCTAATGCAAACCTGCAGGGCCCCTTTGTCGTTTATTTCCCCTTTTAATGTCAGAGGATTGGAATCTGACTCTATAACCCACCCCAAAGAAAAGAAAGAAAAAGGCAAAAGGGAAAATTATCGGGGGTTCCAAATTATCCACATGTTTTCGAGTAGACCTAATTGAATCAAGAGAGAATGGAAATGATTGACTAGTGTGAGCAATGTTTAGCCTACATGCTCTTTAACACATTTTCCCAGTGTACACACAGCATCTCTGCTTCCCAGAGGGCTATTTAGCTTTCTGCGTAACATCAAATTACTCCAACTAAACAACAATTACGGTAAAACATAGGAATACACATATTTGATCTGTTTTGGGTTTTTGTTGGAACCAAATTTTCCAAAACAGGAATTGCTTTCAAACCAAGAATCCATCATGTTTATATTACAGTACACACTCTGCTGCTCCCTGGTGGCCACTGTAGCACAATCATTATCGTTATCATCATCACCATCAGCATTACAGTCATGTCTTTGTCATGCGATTGTGTGTTTCACTGCAGTGAAAAGGAGCCCAATTGAAGACTTCGGGGGAGTCGCAGTGACACATGGGGGCCTACAGTCATGCCCTCAGGCCCTGTTGACCCCACTTGCATTGCACTGGACTCTACTATTGACCCCTGATGTAAAGCAGGCAGAAACCACAGGCAAAAAAGGGGAAAAAAAACTCCTCCTGGCATCAAGCAGCAGCTCCAGCCTGGTTTCACACCGCCTGGTGTTTTTGTCTTAAAAAGCTGTAAACTCCAGATGGTGGAAAGAGAAGAAAAAAAAACTTTGCCTGGTGGATTAAGGGCTCCAAATCCTTCACTGAAAAGACACATAGACCCAAAAGCTGCTATTCAATCAAATGGGAGCATAATAGCTGTCTTGTGAGGGCTATATAAGGGATAATGCATCCAATGGAGTATGTGTTATGCATAGTTTATTCTCACTCTTTAATGGATCCTAATGAGCGTAAGATCTCAGCAGACAAAGGGATGACTGGGTTTTTGTTTGGTCATTATAATGATTTGATAGGATCTGAAGTAACACATTCAAAGGTATTCTACCCTGCTCTTGGAGAAGAATGAGTAAATAATAGAGAGGAGAAGCTTTTTTTTTTTTTTTTATGTCCACATTATGTAGCCATAAAGCCTAGTTCTGCTATATTTTCATTAGATGGCAAGATCAGCCTTTTAACCCAGATTCTGGTCCTCAATTATGTAAAACACATTAAAAATGAGATCACTGACACATGCACCATTTGTCAAGACTCAGCTGCAGCACGGTGTATCATAGAGTGCAGGTGCAAATATACACACCTGTGGATAAATGTCAGGTAAAAGTAACTCTTCATTTGAGTCAAGAATAATAAGCAAAGTCTACTTACAGTTAAAAACACTCGGCATTCCGACCATGCTCCTCGTATTTTTGAGTTTTCTTCCCCTTGGCAGAATGATGTCTGTTACAGTTTTTTTAAAGTCCTTCAGTCTCTCTTCCGCAGGATTTCTACTGGATAATAACGCTTTTTTTTAGAACATTAAACTTGCAGCAGGCGATCGATCAGGTACCTCTTCTCCCGCGCAACAGAGAATATTTGCATGGGCGGTACTAATTGTAAACCAGCAAGCCGATAACGCTCCGTTACAGCAGGGAAACGGTGTTCTCTGTAATGATTAACTCCGAGCTGCAACAAGAGGACACCAGAGCTCAGCTCCCATAATCCTCACCAGCAGACACACCATTGCCTTGAGCAAAGTCGTTTATGACCTCGACTTGCTGGTGTATTGATTTTGCTTTTTTTATAGCCTAAATCTATATCCTGGAATGCCTCCACAAATTGTCACTGAAACAAGCAAGGGCAGGAAGGGCCTGCAGAATATAAAAGTGATAGATACTTGATAATATGTGGCTCTAAAGGATGAGTTAGTATTTCAGTTTAACATGTTGAAAAATATGTGTGTGCTTTAAAGTGGAAAAACAAAACTTAAATGTGTGTCTACACAGTCAGACTGATCTGGACTGGCACGTGTAATTCTTCTTTACAAAACATAATATTTTGATGCTGGCTGAGAAGGTTGTGAGCTACACCACCACCCCCCAACACACACACACACACACACACACACACACACACACACACACACACACACACACACACACACACAATCACATCCACTGTCATCTTTCCACCCCCCTACAGCCACCCACATATGCCACACGCTCCTGTCCTCCCCCTCCATCCCTCCCCCCTCCAGCACCCCCCATCCTCCACTCCTGCCAGGCTGCCACCTGCTCTCTGCAGCATGCTGCACAGCTGCTCTGCTACAATAACAAATTAAGGTCCACCGTGGCAGGCAGGAGTCATTACCTACAGCTCTTGCTATGGATGAGCCAAGGAGCCATCAGCTACCGCCTCTGTGTGTGGGGAACACAGCCCCCCACCCCTTTTTTGTGTGTGTGTGTAAAGCAAGGGGCCAAGGGCCACTAATTGTTCTGATGTGGAGCAGAGGATCAGGGGGTGCTACAGTTTGGGGACACAGGAGCCAAGAGTCACCAGACTTTGCTGTGTCACTGTCAGGAGTGAGACATGTGCTGACTGTGGTGTTTTCATTTACATTGAAAGGAGACAAGACACATCAGATCTGTCCTAAAACTACTTACATACAGCAATAACATAGCTGTATATAATTAGAATATGTCTGGATTTGTCAGTGAGTGGACAGTAGGTTGAAAGTACATTGCATAGATGAGATATGGGTGTCAGAGTTTATTTTAAAAATACTGATAGAAGAACATGTAGAAGCAAAAAAACCTTAGACACTCTGTTTGCTGTGGAATAAATGAAGTAAACTCAGTTGCCTCATGCCATTTCTAAAAAGTTGCCAGCGGTGAGACTCAGAGTCTTAATGACAAGGGGAGAGTCTGTAGTTTCACATATCAACCACCCACGTAGTCTCTGGCAGGTGCACACAGTAAACGGATGGACACTAGACACAACCAAGTGAAGAAGACCTTGAATAAACTGTAATGACAGCTTATTCTTCTCCTTAAAACTGCATTACTCCATCTGAGTCAGTACACTTTACTCCCTCAAGGTTTATATTTTACTCTCTTTGAGTTTACCTAACATCCTCTAGAACTTGGGATACAAGATATTAAATTAAACACAACTTACATTGAAAAGAAAACACACATACTGTATATTTATTGAAAGATGATGCTGTAGAAGGATCTGGGTCACTTGGATGTTTGAGTTACATTATAACAGTATGGGATATGACTTGTGCATACAAATTTCTTCTTTCAGATATGAAGATATTTATTATTTCAAATGTAATCCTCACTTAAATCTACATGTTTAATGTGTGATCAATGAGTTACTCAAAGAATGAATCAATCCAGACTAAACCTTTGATTGTGACAACAATATCCTATCTTACTCATCTTGTCAACCAGCTCTGTGACAGGTTAACAAAGAGATGACTAGTCAGTTAGCAGGAGGCTGAAGCCAAAGAAGAAACCGGCTCAGACGGTGGTGGGATTTGCCGTGGTCATTATGGTCCCTCTGTGTGACAGCTGGCCATTGCCCCCCTTGATCCGCTTTCAGCGTCTTTGTCACAGCCCCTTTAATCACACCAGCAGGACTGTTACACAGCAAATCAGCTGACCTGACCTACTGGCTGCCTGCCTGACTGACTGACTGTCTGACCGTCTAACCTGCTGAGCTGAAGCAAAGTTTTTACAAGACGTAACCTTCTCCAATAATCAACATGCATCCTAATGTGCAAGCATTTTGCCGTTTTCAATTACACTGAAAGTAACAGGTAACAGGATAACTTCTTCATTAGGACAAATTAAAGCTGCTGTAATCAATATTTTTTTTCATATTTCAGCTAATAGATTTGCTTTTGGCCTGTAACTTAATGTTTTGATACACTCTCACTGCACTAATAGCAGTGTAGCAGGCAGCTGTTTTCAACAAATGCTTTAAAAAAGCAGCAGCAAAAGAGCCAGATTATCCCCGCCTCATTTTTTGACCAAACACACAGCTAAAGAAGTGAATATTGGAGGTACATTGATCTGGTACATTCATCCGGTGGCTATAAATACAACTCAAAATGAATGCTAAAGTTGCTTGATACAGTGTATCTTTTAAGTTATATTCACAAAAAATCAGTTAAACTAAGCTGAACAGAAAACATTTGGTCCAAAATCAGTTTCAATAGAATTGCCACAACCAGTGAATTTGTTTGTGGAAGCAGCTGCTCTTGCAATTGCGTACGGCCTTGAGAGCTTTCAACTTTTGAGTGAATAAAGAGAACCAGAGTCCAAAATCTGCACCACACAACCTGCAAAAGACTTTATCAGCAATCTTCAAGCACCACATACTTTGAGAGGACACACACGTTGATTTGCTTTCAATACTGTGGAGAACCTGCAGGACTTCCTCCCCATCATGACCCCACAAATGTACTCTTCAGCCTCATGAGGAACTGGCTGCCCTTCCTCTCTGCTCCACAGTCTGCTGAGTTAAGTAATCGCTGCCTTGGAGTGATCTGACGGTGCCAACAACACTGTGAAAAGATTCCATGAATATATAAGCCCACACTCTTACCATTTAAAACTCACTTACCCTCTCCACTGTACATTAGTTGACCTGACATGTTTTTAATCCCCATGAGGGAATGTTTTCTCTATTTATTTGCTCATTCATTTCACTGTACTGAGTCAAGAGGGGGCAAGTCATTAGCTAGGACTGTTTACCCTACTTTCTCAGCAGTCGTGCCATCTGCGTGAGCTCTGTAGGTTGCATAAGGCCTGGGAGATATGACACCTCCACAAAACCTGTTCCCTTTTATCCTTTGTTTCAGTCTGCTCCTTCCAAGATTATCTTTTCTCTCTCCTGTGCCTTCTTTCTTATTCTCTCTGTTTAGCTTTTCATGATTTCACTCTCTTCAATTATCTTTTCATGATTTATTTCTCCTCACCTATTGTGCATATCCCCCATCCTCTATTACGTACATCTCTTCTCTCCACTCCTCTCCTCCTGTCATCCCCAACAGCTGACAGACCAGACCCTGCCTGGTGGTGACACTTCACCCACGCCGACCCGAGCCAGATCACAAGTCCATGTGGGAGCCAGAGCCAGGGCCAAGGCCAGGGTTGCTGCTGAAGAGAGAGGGGGGGGGGGTGTACTGAGGCCAGCAAGATGGCCCTAGTCATCATAATCATTCATTGCCTGCTGGTCCTTCTGTCCTATGCCTCCTCCCACTCCTCCTGCTTTTTTGTCCTCCTCATGTCAGGGCCACACGGCACGCGTATCAGCTGAGCCCAGGATGGTTGGAGTCAACAGGGTCAGGTGGCAGACGCCTGGTTAATTCTCCTGAGGCTGCAAAGTGCTCGCGTCAGCTCCTGCAACGGAAATTCACAGATAGAGACAAACACACATGCATTCTGAAAGATACACATTCACAGAATTGATTGCACAAAATATGACTGTGCAGACTGTAGGTCGAGCAGGATATAATCATCTAGAGATAAATTGTTGGGAGGTTTGAAGAGGCTGATGGGACACTGAGTCTGTCAGACAAACAGATAGATTGGCATTAAGAAGGAGGAGGGGACGATTATAAACACATGGCCAGATGGACAGAAAGATAGCCCTATTATGTAGATCCCGTCTTCTCTCCTCCGCACGGATCCCTCATGCATATATACCTTTACATTATTCAGTAGGTTATAATGAGAGTAACTGAACGTGGTGGGGGTTAAAAAAAATGGTCGCTGGGCGGTTTAGGCGGCAGAAGGTAGGCCACAGGTGTACAAGCTTATTCTGTTTGACCTCTCATTATCACCCCCAAGTTCTCATTCATTATAGTCCTATGTCCTCGGGTGTTTAGGGAGCAGTGTGTTGTGTCTATACCACAGTCTGTTCCCTGCACAGTCTGTCATTCATATTTTGAGAATAAATTATTCCATATTTTTTAATCTCTTATTGTCTGCTCATCTGTTTGTCTGTTGCGTGGTCCATCCATCTGTGTTTCTGTTTTTCGTCTCATTTTCTGTCTCTTCAGTGAGTTTTCTAATGACTTGGCAGGTGCTTATCAACGACATGATTTACAGCTGCTCATCACTCATTTGACTGTCATGTTTGATTGAAATCTTTTCAAAACCCTACTGTCACATCTGCATATCTCTCATCTCCCTCTCAACCTATTTATCTTTTCTGTCTATCTTCTCTTCTGTGATTAGTTCATCTATCTATCTATCTGTCTGTTTGTTTATCTATCTGTCCACCAGCCTGCCTGGACGGCCTGTAGAGGAGTGGTCTGGTCTGTTGTTACAGAGGAACAGGTGGGGCAGGCTAACAGTCAGCACAGGCTTGAATCACACACACACACACACACACACACACACACACACACACATGCAAGCTGCAGGGAGGCAGGCAGTCAGCCGCTCAGACACTGGCCCATATGGTAGACCTCTGGAGCTGTTGCCCTTTGCAGAGTAGGGGAGGGATAGATGGAGGGATGCAGAGATGGCTGGAGGATGGCAGGAGCAGGAGGAGGCAGAGGGAAGCGGGGGGAGGTTGAAATTAATCAGCAGGCCACCCCAACTGTCCGCTGTCTTTGGGGAGTTGAGACATGCATATATGTGGCTGATTGAATCAGGGGTGTGGGGATGGCAAGTGGGGGGTTGTAGTGTGCTCTTGTTGTAGTGTTTTCTTTTGTCTTTTTGTTTACTTTTTCAAATAGATTATAATTTTTATTTATTTCATAGAAATAGAAACATTTTGAACACCCACTGAGCACATCCCATGATAAAGATAATAATTTTTATATTGGTAAAATAAAAATAGACATAAATTAATCAATTATATGTTATGTAAAATGTGTGCGTGAGCATAAAGTTATTTTTCTGCATATTTGCTTATCTTTTACACACACTCTGTAATCTGTTTATACTTTCAATTCAATTAAAAGTGGAAGAAGTATTCAGATCTCCAACCTAACTAAATTAGTCATACAGCACTCCAAAATACTCTGTCATAAGTAAAAATCTTGCATTCAAAAGCTTTCTTTGGTAAAAATACAGAAGTGTCAGCAACAAAATGTACTGAAAGTATCAAAAGTAAAAGTACTTGTTATTGTACCTTTCAGAATATTATTATATATCTTAATTTTACATCTGAGGAACATGTTAATGTTGTTGCTGGTCATGGTGGTGATCATTTCAGATATTTCATATACTGATAAGTAGTTCAATCTATAACAAATCAGTCAAATATACAGCAAATAAATGTAGTGGAAGTATAAAGAGGAGTATAAAGTAGCACCGAATTAAAATACTCATGTTGATCAAGTACAAAATTGTACTTAATAATACTATTTAAGTAAATCTTACTGGGTTTTTGTCATTATTAATTTTTACACATAAAGCACAATGTAACTGTCTGTACTTCTGTTAAGATTAGGACCAAATGGCAAATATATTGTGCATCAGTAGTGCCCCACTGTACCCCACAGCTCAATTGGTTTTGACCTGAAACAATTACTGTGAGACCTGACGTCAGCTTTAGTGCAATTTCAGCATGTTTGGCTCAACTGCGTGAGGACCTAATGCCTATTAAGAGTTACAGGTCCCACAATAAACAAACACCCTTAAAGCCAAAAGTCAGCACTTTGACCTCAATTATTGCTTCATCTCAAGTATGCTGGAGTAGAGCCAAAATAACAGGAAATGTGTCACTGTCCAAATACTTATGGCATCATACATATGTTTCCATATGACAAGCAACTTTTCAGTATGACTACATCAACTCTAAACTACAAATGTGTTTCCTATGAAAGGGAATCTATTGTTCTGCATGTGAGAGATCCTTACAAATCCTGTTGTTCAATTCAATGAAGCTTTGAAAAAATATGAGGGCCTGCTACTGTGAAAGATAGGCTGGCCACCTGCCATTCACATCACAAAGGAATAGACTGACAGATGTATAGACAGGAGGTCAGATGGTCAAACACTTTGTCATAATGCTAAACATCATTTGGTAGATGCACTGCTTAAATCAACCGCTGTCGTTAAAGCCCCCGATTCATTGTTGCTGGGCTGTTTATATGTGTTGTTCTATACATGTGCTAAATAGTACATCTGACTGTTGAACTGGTCTGTGCTAAATTTTAAAGTGATTTTTGTGGCCACTAGGGGACACAAAGACCCTACAACAACCTTACAAACACAGATGTGATTATCACCTCACAATTGCTTACACATCCAACGGACACATAGCAGCATTAACATTTCTTTGGAGTCATGTTTGTGGCCACCTAGGGAAGTCCAATATTCCTTCTCCTTCTTTTCTTTTGTTTTGTACTCTTAAATGTCACCCAAATTTCAGTTAAATTCTGAACTGTGTCCACTAGCTAGTCAGTAACTTTGTCTATCTGTCATTTGGTACCGAGCAGGTAACACGCAGAGGGTTTATCAGAGTTGCTATTTTGCAGAAAACAGCTGCCTGATGGAGTTGGAATGGAATTAATGAGAACCTTTATGGGCTATACTGCCAATGGCTGTAAGCCAAAAGATGAGCTAAAAAGCTGGGTAATAATTCTGTGAGTTTTTCAGTTTGGATGACCCCCCTTAATATTACACTGGTGTAATATTACACAGTCATTGGTTTCTTTGTCATTATATAAAATAAAATCTATCTTAATTTGAGTCTGAACAACTTAACTGTGTTAACTGCTGTTCATCACATTTATATCCAATAAAATAATCAAGTAAAAATAAAAATAAAATAAAATAAAATAAAAATATAATTGTATTTTTTTAATCTATTTATTTATTTATTAATTTATGCCTTAAATCGGTTAAACCAGTTGTTTATCTAAGGATTTGAATCAGCTACTGGTAACAAAATGGTGCAAAAGGGTTACATGATCTATACAATATATTACACACATCAATAATAAACAAAAACAAAGCCTCTTCTTCCAGTCTAAGTCTTTATATTTCTTTAAAACCTACTTGGCTTGGGTTCTATGCAGAGTTGGTTGTTTAAAAATTCATTTTTAATGGACATATGGTTGGATACATAAACTTAATAGCTGTGGTGCTTTTAATCCTCAGACAGATTATGGAGGTGTTAGTTGATGAGACAGTAATTTTATCGTTAATCTAATGCTTAAGGGATTAATGTATATGTGACATACATTATAATTAATAATAAAAAAAAAAACAGGTGCCTGAGCAATGTCATATAGATTAAAATCAGTCAGCCTGGTTTTAGAGCAAAAAGCTTCTTTCTTTTACAATAAATCTGACACCACACAATCATTTATAATGTCTAAAGTCATTTTCCCTGCCAAACATCTGCATTGTATTTAAAAATATGCCCTTGAGCTATTAAAATGTTTGTTTTGATGTAATGGGGCTATTTAATCACTAGGGGGAGACAGAGGATTGGGAACCAACCATTAAAACCTTAAAAAAGTTTGTGTCTATTATGTTAAATGGATGCATGCAATCCAGTTTCAGAAAACAAAAACTACAACTCATTATACACCAAAACAAACATTAACCAGTTATAATGAGTGCAGCTGTCCTATCTGCCTAGTTGTTTTCATGTTAGTAGGAGGTTTAAAACAGATGAGCATCTTTACACCATCTGTATGGGTTTAGAGCAATTTTCAGTCAATGTTCCAAACGTGTTTTCATTAAGGGAGCAATTGGCCTTCACCAACCCACCCAGAAGAGTGTTTTCTAAAATTGGGTGCAGGAACTTGTTTGCTGTTTCACCTGTTGTGAAGCAGATGCAACACAGACTGCCACACACGCAGCTGAGGGGCTGGCAGATTACTTGCAGATGCAATAGAGCATAGGAAATGTGGACTGCTTCATCAGCTTGTTTCAGTGACTCATGCATGTTCTTAATGACTACTCTGCACAATTAAGTGCACCTCTGCTTTTTTTTCCACAATGCTGTGGAAATCCTAAGTGTATGTTAGACAGCAATTTCATGTGTTTGCCACATTATTTGAAATATGGATTATTGAAAGAAAAACTAAATAGTTACCACAAGAAGTTTGCGCCGTTATTTGTGCATGTCTGAGGCAGGATTATTGCAAATGAGCTTGTGAATTGAAAAGAAATTGAATTGCTTGCAAGATTAGACTGAAGGTGGACGGACATAAATCAGAAAAGGGAATTGGTGTAAAGAAGTTATTGTAGGCTAGAAATAATAAGAATAATCAAAAAAACTTGATGAAAAAAACGAAGAACAGAGATCCCACTGGTTGGCACCAAATAAATGCTATATTAGCTTCACACAAAGGGTACATTTATTACTGGAATGGGTAGCCCCAGTGTGAGTCAAACTATTGAACTATAAGTGATGCCATGCTCTGTAGCCATTACATTTTAAATGATAACCAACAGCAATTTTTTTTAGTCAATAGCAACACATACTTTTTCTCTCTCAGTGTGTTTCTAATCACTCTTTCCTTTGGTTTTGGTCTGTGGCCAGTATCGATTCAGCTTTGTCAGTTCTCATGCATGCTACTGCCAACTCATTTAGTGCCTAGAAGGCTTTTTTAACCACCTTTTCGGGACCATCATGCTCATCACGTGTATTCTTTTCATTAAGATTTTACTGGGTATTGATTGAAGGGTTTTTCCACAAGCAGTTTAACTAAGGGGGCAGTTATTGCCACAGCCTTGAATTGTCACGCCATGTTACTTAATGGGTTGGTATCATTTTCATCTGCTCTTTCAGTGCAAAATCACCCTGAATGTTTGTTTTGTGTTTTATTTCTTTGAATAAAAAAGTATTCATCTTTCTCTCCTGTTAACACATCAAACTGAAGTTGTGTTAGTTCATGCCTGATATGAGCTCTATCTACTGGAAAGGAATCCCAGTATCTGTGGCCTGAGAAGCACTATTGATTTTATTTTCTTCATGACAGAATGTCTGCATATATCAGTGCAGTGATTTTGCGTCCGTTGGGCACATTGCAAATTAGATCTGTGATCTAAGCCAGTGGTTCAATGTAGTTGATATAAATAAATAAATGAATGAATCGCAACTTAATTCTGTGTGACTCAACCGGACACAGTTAATTAATGGAGAGGACTCCACGATGAAGCTCCTTGAACTTTGAATGTGTGTGTGTGTCAACACCGTTGCTAATCGTATCACCCTCAATTAACTTTAGGCTACTTCTTACTACTGGATAAAACCTCTTTGGAGGGGACAAAGTCGTGGGAGAGAGAGAGAGAGAGAGAGAGAGGGGGTGTGTGTGTGTGTGTGTGTGTGTGTGTGTGTGTGTTTGCCCCCTGCCCCATCCCTCCACCCCCTATCTCTTTACAGGACTGCCAGCCCGTCTAGAGTTATTCCAGGAATGTGTTGAACATGGCTGCCGCGATGAAGGCGCAGAAAACGGGACTGCTGGAACTTCGAGTGACCGTGGACCGCTGGATCCGGGTGTTGGCCACACTTACCGAGGACACGCTCACTATAAACCCCGGAGAGGGTGCCGAGGAGCCCGCTAAGCCCAACCCGACTCCAACCGGTGCTATCAACGGAGACCCCCCGAACCTTAGCTCGTCCCCGGTCCCGGAAACCATCACCAACGTGAAGCGCACCGTGCGAGTTACCAAGCAAGATGTTGGAGGACTCGGTATCAGTATTAAAGGTAAGACCAGATAGAAGAAGTGATATCTAAACGGCTAACTTCATAAACGACGAGTCAGTGTCAGTTAACACAAGTTTTAGCTTGTTTCTGTCAACGACGGCGAAAACACAACCACCGACTTGTCAGTTAACTTTGCTGTTAACTTCAAGCTTAACCGTTAAGCACAACAAACGCGCGGTAAATTTCATTTAACTGCGACGTGTAATGTCAGTAAAACTTGTTATCTGTGTTTTAACTCACGGTTTATACATTTAGGGCTGATGTTTGCACAGACAAAAACTGACAGCTGTGATTATCTCAAGCTGCGCCTCACCTCAATGGGGAACCATTTCAGCGTCCCAGAGTCACCGGAGATGGAAATGAGCTAGCTACAGTCGTAGTCGTACTCACTCAAGCTTGTTATAAAACCCCATGCTTCTTTCCCCAAAACACCTGTATCCTATACAAGTAAAGGACCAACCCTCGTTTTTTATTTAGTGAATTATGGGTCCAATAAACGCAACAAAGCCAGAGAAAAATATTAAAACTTGCTTATAACAGGGTCCCGACATGTTATAAGTCAAAACTGTAGCGACTGCACTTTGTGTTGTGTCATAAATCTTTTCCCTGTTTTTAATTTGGAGACATATTTAAGTCTGCTTACACATGCAATAAAGAGAATTGTCATGTCACTGAAATGGAAAGCTGCTGTGAGGACTAATTAGGTACCATAAAGGTGAAAGTGAAGTCATACAGACATGAGTAAATCCATCATCTTTTTAATGAATATACACCCCACTGCTGCTGCATCATAGTTGCACCAGCATTGCTCTTATAACCTCTCAATGGGGAAGGGTTGTGACCTCTTCATATCTTACAAGCCAGGATTACATACCTACGCTGTGTGCAGTGCAGTGGCTGATAAAAGGCTTTTTCCTTGTCCTGTTTCCACAACCACCAGCAGCAGCAGGCTACTATCTCAATGGTGATCTCTTCAAGCGAAGAAGACTATGAGGGCTGAGCATTGGGAAGCTATGTAAATAGAAGAAGATCAAATGGAAAGTACAGTGGTAATGCAATTTGAGCACTATGTTTATTTTATTTCTTGGAGGTGACCATCATCGCTCCTTTAAACTAGACTTGGTTTATGATTGTGAAGCTGTGCCACTTATCTTGCGTTGTTAGTCATGCAGTATCAAAACAATAATCGTCAACCTGGACCTGCATTCTGATATGTATGTGCATAATGTTTGATCTTAAATATACATGAGTTAAAGCCTCCCGACAGGTCTGCAGTCTGCATGTGTTGGCATGTTATCACTTGGCCACTGGACGATGCACACGGTCAGTTTGATGGACAGCTGTGGACACACACCATTGTCATGCTGCAAAGATGGGCTCTCATTCTGATCATTGTAGCTTCCGGTGAAATGCTAATTTTACTTCCCCCTCGGCTGCCAACAACAACAACAACAACAACAACAAAGCCAGCCCCTAATGACATAAATGTAATGTCCATCTCTGTGGAAATGGGTGGCTTTGAAAATCAGACAGCATGTTATTAAAACAAAATCCATAGCTGGCACCCCGGTGGCGTGTCATTGTTGTGATGCTGGCTGTTCAAAGGCAGCGATGAAGAGAGGGAGGAAGAAGGGGATAGAAAGAGAAAGGCAAAGAGCACAAAGAGCAAGCCACACATGAAACAGGACATGAACAAGCAAGAGAGGGCGAATAAGTAGAGGGGGGAAGAAATCAAAGAAAGAAAGAATAAGAAACAGTAATGTGCCAAAAAGAAACAGAGTAGAAGAACAGGCAAAAGTCGTTGTGGGCTAGCTGACACCACATTGTGAACAGCTGAGAGGAGCAGCCCACAGCAGGCAGTTGTCATTGGCCAAAGATGAAAGCTATGTGGCTAAGAGAGGAATACTCCACTAGTGTTAATTTTAGGGAGCCCACCCCAGCTTGCAGGAAAGCATGGAGGCAGTCAACCTTTACTCTCACATGTCTAAATTTAAGAGGAGAGGCTAGGAAGCGAGACTCCAGGTCTCTAGACAGGCCCACTGGTTACAGTGAAGAATAGTATGCCTGTGCAGACCCGGGTCAAACACTTCTCTGAGCAGCTTAGGTACGAGATTTGTGGGTGTTCACCACCATGAAAGTTATACTGACAATCTGTGAACAATATCACAAAAACATAATTAGGATTTAATAGCTTCCCTGACAGCGTTCCACATTTGTCACACTGTATTTTACCTCTATCCTGTGGTACTTTGTGCAAGTTAAAAGCAATGCTGGTATTTTTAGAACAAGTATTATAAAACCATGTTTTAATGCCTTGAACTCTTTTGTTGCAGTCCACCTCAGATGTGCATGTAGACAACATTTGTGTCAGTTAATCAGGTTATCCAACTAAACTAAGATATATTCTCCCCTTATGTGGCTCTGCACGTTCCCCAGGATTATTTTTAACCACCTTATTTTAAAGTTTTACGTTGAATCTTTTTTTTCTGTTCTTTGTTCCAGTGTTCATTAGCACTGCATGCAGATCAAGTAAAGTGCTGATCATGCTTAATTATTTGAAAAGAGCATTATCACAACAAACACATTGTTTGCGCAGAATTACCTAATTACGTACATGTCAGAGTTGTATAAACTGGTACCATTCATTTACCTGTCATGGGTAGCTCTTGTGGCTCCACCTCAACTCAACAACTGCCACCCTCCTGCCAGCTGAGTGACAGGCTGCCAGCTGGGGGGCGCTGAACTGTGTTTGACATGAAAAGTTGGAGGAACAAAGGTAGGGAGGGGAAGGGAATATGGGCGGATTAGGAGTTGTGTAGGAGTGGCATGACATATTGACAGTATTTTTTTCTACAATGTGTCAAGGATGTTTATTCAGCGTCATGTCAGTAAGAAGAATTTCAAGTATGTGGAGAGAGGAAGAGGAATAGAAAGGACATATAAAGTTGGGAAAGGGTTTGTGTGTACAACTGTCGTTGGTCCTCACCTCCCTCGTTTGTCATTTTGTCTCCTTATGGATTCAGATATCCTCTATCTATATGTGCCTTCATCATTTTGGTTCTGTCATCCTCTCATCACTTTGACACTGATGTCACTATCATCCTCCAGTTGACTCAAATGACCAGGCTGTCTTTTGCCTACTTGTCCAACCATTTACTTTAAATAGATCCTTGACATAAATGTCCACCATTCATCAAGTAAAAGGAGCTAGCATTCCAGTTGGTATGGAACGCGCTGTGGTGATCCCTCAATTAGCAAAGGTTTGGTACGTGAGATATTAGCATGTCAGTTTTAATCAAACTGAAAGGTCACTGACCATATTGGGGACCAACAATTGCTGTTGAGACCCTACATTTACCCTACATTGAGTTTCCTGTTCAATCAGTTTTATTTTTCCATAATTCAGCAGTTATGTGGCATATTTAGTATACACCAGAGTACAATTGTTTTTGTATATAGTTGAGTTTTTTTTTTACTTTAACTTATAAAATCAATTGGAGCTTTCATGCCAAATAGTCCCAGTAGTCAATAATTGCTGTATGGCTAATGTTAAAGCTTTAAACTCTTCATGTAGGTAATAGAGACAATAAGTCTGCAGTCTGTGCACTGCTAATGGCATGATGGAGTCTTTGTGCAAAGAAGCTTATTGAGCAATGTCATTCACTACAGTTTAAATGTTGGTGCACATTGGGGGCAAAGGTAAACCGAAGGTTAGAGAAGCAACTTGTGACTGGAAGGTATTCAAATTTAATCCTCAAACCAGCTGGGAAAGTTTGTATGAGGGCAGTGAGCAGGACACCGAGCTCACAGGGCAGCAGAGCGTTTAACTTCACATTCAGAATCACAAATTTGTTATTTTTCCATCTTAATCGTGTTAGACACTGATCAAAGATATGTTAATAAGTGCAGGCATTACTGTTCAAAATGAGATTCACTTGCAATCACCTTTTCTCATATTTAATTTGAAACATTATAAGTGTGGCAGCACTTCTATTGTGACGTGGTCCGGTCTGTTTCATTTGGTAGATGAATGTCTTCAAAAGGCTTAGGAGTTGGCATGGCGTTGCAATTACTGCACATGTCCCTGCATAATCTATCTTTGTGAATGTTACTGTTCTCGAAGGGTACTTCATGTCTACACTGTGTGACCAAATCAGCAAACTTCATTTTTCACACAGCTGTTTATAATATTCTTCAAGTACACGGCGTTCCTGTCACTGAGTCTCATCCAAAATGAGTGCCTGAGTCTGACAGCACTGATTAAACCAACAGTTTGTCAAAGCAATACAATTCCACTGAGAGTCTAGAATAATAGAGCTGCAACTTCTCTCCTAGAGTAATGTAACTACACAGTCTACCACATCTACCTACAGAGCAAAACAGTTTGGCTCTCTTTACAAACCCAACCCAGCACAACAATCTTCAATCTTTGTCACAAACAAGGTGTTGGTGCTTCTTCAGCTCCTTTCCAAGATGGCAACTGAAGCATACTCCATTGGTAACGCCTAAGAACATACAGTAAAGGGCAATATACACTCGCTCATAGCATTGGTTAGCAGTGTTGTAGTGCAGTGCTCATATCTTTTTGGTCCGTCTATAAGTTCATCCATTTTTTGTTTTCTTGAGTCTGATGGTGTTACCGGCATGTTACCTGTGTGTTCTTTGACAGCTCCACCTCTACCTACAGCTGCATGCACACTGTCTGCTACATTACTTGACTGGAGACAGAATATTAGTGGGAAATTGTCTGTGCCAAATTCCAGTACATTTATTAGATTTAAAGATTCAAAACAGTTGTTCAAGTTCATGATTTTGGTAGATATTCTGCATAACAATTCGATGACATATTGATTATAACACCGCCGGCATTGTTGATAGTTCCTCCTCACATCATCTCTGCTTTAAAGTTTCTGTCAATACATCATGATTTAGAGATTCAGTACAGGGCATCGCCTCACTTCTGATACTCAGACAGGCAGTAAACAACTATCTGATATCACAGAGTGGTCAAGTAGCTGCTAAATCCCTCTTTCTCAAACATGTACAGGACAGTGATTGATGTGCGTAGTAAGAGTGTGTCAGCTCACCCATGGCGTTTTGTTTTATTAAGAGCCCTGGGCTGCTGTGGCCTCTAAAGGAAGATACACGAGTTAAAACCAGAGTTATCTCAGAGAGGAAGCAACCTGTGGAAGATGTATTTAAAATTAATTAAATGTAATCCTCTTTTAGATAATTTCTCAGTAGCCTGAAGGGCAGAGTCCAACTGCCAGATGACATTAATGCCGATATTTCTCACGAGGAGTGGAAGCCCACAGCAAGAAGCAGATCCATCAGCTCGCTAGCTGACCTTCATTTAATGAGAAAGAGGAAGGGAGGGAGAGAAAGAGATGGGAAAAAGTTACAGTAGGGAAATCGCTGAGGTCTCTGTCTGTCCTCATATGCTCTCTGCAGTTTAGGTCACTTTAAAAGCTCAAATTTGAGGACTGCTGTGGTTGGAATCACAATAGGTGTGGCATAGCTGTGGTTCTGTAAATATGACATGTACTTAGAACACAGTCAGAACAGTGATATCTTAGCATCAGTATATGAAGACTATAATTCAAAGCATATACATGCACTCTTTATATTAAACTAACTTGTTATCTTAATGTTGGGCTTCACTGTCAGTAATCTGTTATGCCGCTGTTAGCGGAAAGGAACTCTGATCGAGGAGATTAGGAGTCAGAAGCTAAATGTTATCATGGTGTGACTGTATATTGTGCAACAACTGTAGGTTCCTGAGAAAAATAAGATGTAACAGCCACATTTCCCTTCGTGTCATACAGGTGGGAAGGAGAACAAGATGCCAATCCTCATCTCTAAGATTTTTAAAGGTCTGGCCGCTGACCAGACTGAGGCCCTTTACGTTGGTGACGCCATATTGTCTGTCAATGGTTATGACTTACGGGAGGCCACACACGATGAGGCTGTGCAGGCGCTGAAGAAAACTGGCAAAGAAGTCATCCTTGAAGGTAAGATATTTTTCACTCGACTCTGTGACTGACTCTTTCTTCTTTGTCCGACGCAGCGTCTCTTTCATTGCCCTCTTTATTTTGCCTCTGCTTTGCCATTGAGGCATTCTGCAGAGTGAAAGTAGGAGTTAACTTTAAGACACGTGTGCACACAACTACCTCTGTTACACGATAAAGTACTTCATATTTCTTAAACAACATAATCCTCAGAGCAGGAGAGAAGAGGATTCTAAGCTTTCATTAAAAAATAAGGAGCACTTCCACCTCCTCCGTCTCCACTCCACAGCTCCAAATAGATATATAGATGGAAACGAAGGGAACTTTTGACACCTTGATATGTGTTGATACGTTTTTCCAGCACTTTGGTTGATTTTCCCCGAAGGGAGCTGAGACAGATGATCTGTTTAATTAGAACTTTGATCAGACTTTTTTGGAAACATCCAAATAATGAGTTGAAGTGAAACAGTGAGAGGAAACCAACCGACTCAAAACTCAAGGATAGTGTTGTGGCTCACACCTCTGAGCATCTCAGCATGTTAATGAGCAGTCTTCCTGAACATCAAACCCTTTTGACATTGACAGAAAGTACTTGAAGTTCATGCCAGAACTGAAAACTGTGGAGAACTTGTAGGGTAAGACCTGCTGTGCATAGGAAGGTTTGCAGTGGAGTCAGCTTGTGTTTGTAGGTGTTTTTCTTACCTCTTACTCGAACTCGTTCACATGAGCTGCCAAAGCTAATGTGCTCCATCTCTCTGTCCTTTTCCGTCTCATTCCTTCACTCTTTTGTTGGGTGTGTTTGTGTGTGCACATTTGCATAAAAGTATCAGTCCACCAGCAGGTGTGATTTTGAGCTGCGAGGACAAGGAAATGGATTAAAAACAGTTGTCTCCCTTGCCATCTGATTGCATCACAGGAATTCTGCGTTCCCCACCAAGCTGACTTCAAGTCACTGAATTGTTAATTCACTTACAGAGAGTCTAAAGATTGAGTGCAGTTTACACTGGAAGTTACTATTAAAAATAATAGGTTTTCATTAGGATTCATAAAACGTGATACTCGTTTTAGTTACTTATTATTCTTTCTATTGATCTGTGTATTCTCTGTCTGTCAAAGTCCATGTTTTGAGAGAGAGCTCACCCACAGAATCTAAACAGTTGTGTTCAGTGATGTGAATTGAACAGACGCCTCAGACTTCAGGTCCTCTCAACATATATTGCCAGATGAAAACATACAGTATGTCCAAAAAGTCTGAGAAATAAAAACCCTAGTACTCACTAAGCATTTTCAAACTGGTTTAATAAACTCAAATCAGAATAACATTAAACATGGCGTAAACTTTCCGTCTGAGAGAATGAATTTCCGCTAAAACCAGAGTTACCAGTTTTCCATGTGACAGCATTTCTGTGGGTTAACTTGCACAGTGGGCTAGCATCAGTAACTTCAGCCAGCGGAGCAGATACAGCTCGAGCTACAGCTGGGGGAAATCATTGCAAATCCCCCTGCCTTACTTGTCCACAGTCAGGCAGAAAAGTGTTGATATCAGACGGCTCAACCGGCGCTGCTTTGTGATCCGACATGTCAGGAATCATTTCATGGGTTTCCCTTCACCCCGAGGACCCGATAGAGGAGCGAAGAGACGAAAGAGGCTTGGAGGTGCACTGAGGGAGATGGTTGAGTGTGTGTGTGCATGCATGTGTGAGAGAGACTTTTTTTTTTTGACGTCTTACGATTTCTTTACTCATGTGTGTATGCCTGTCTGACCCGGAGACAGCAAGATGCGTATCTGTAGTGAGAAGCAAAGAAGTAAAGAATTGGTCAACACGTTTGTGTTATGAGCTTTGTGCAGACAGGTTGTGCATCATAAATATACTTATAACATGAAATACATATGACTTGAATTTTCACATACAATGTTTATTTTGGCTTTGGCAATTTATCAAGATACACAGTCAGAAATAAAAACCCCTCTTGGCACCGCTGATATGTTAAAGGTCAGGGTAAGTCTTTCTTACATGTGTGCAGCAACAAACAAGGCACCACTGCTGTGCTCAAGGCAGTTTTCATCGCTCTGTGAAATTCATAACACAAGCGGCCTTGACTGAGATCAAGGAGAAACTGCTTCCATCACATTAAAATATCTGGAATATGTGAACAGTAATACTTGAATCTGTCAGATAAGTACCTCTCACAACGTTTAAGGGAGTTACATTAGAAGCCTGATTGGCATTCTGTGCTCGTCCCACGACTTTAACTTTCAGACTGTTTTGGAGGTCAAGAGGAGAAGTACTGTATTTTTTAATAGCCTGTATTAAACCGATTTCCGCTCACATACATAAATGCAATTTTGATTGTGGAAGCAGCACATGTAATCGCTCCCTCATATGTTCTTTTTCAAGGACACAGTATTTCTTTCAGTGAGTCTGTGTTGGCTAAAAGGTTGCTCTATGTGCAACAGATTAAAACATTAGAGAACAAGAACATTGCTTATTTTGACAAAGATGAAGGGTTTCCAGCTGTGCATATGTGGCACAGGTGGAAATAGTTTTATCATTGTCCATTTAATAAATATTTAATAAATTATATGATTTTAATGTCCCACACTGTTGCTTAGCAGCCAACAGCAGAAGAAAAGGGCAACAATGGGCAGCTCCCAGGTGTGAGTGTGAATATGTGTAAAAAAAATGTCCTTCTCCTGTGTTTCCCAAACCTCTCATCATAAATACGAATTTGCACAAAGTCAATCTGTCTGTTTGAAGGAAGAAAAGAGCCTCACTGTATATTACCAATAAGATGCACTCTGGTGCTCGTCCTCTGTGATCCTGTCGCACCTCACATCAAAATGGTGATGGAATAATCAATGTGTGTGTGTGTGTGTGTGTGCGAGAGATGAACTGTAAACACCTGAGTGGGTCAGATAAATATAACAGACCAGATGAAACCATAAAACCACAGCTGCCTTCATTTCCTTCCGACGACATTTACAGCCTGACTTTGTGTGTGTGTGTGTGTGTGTGTGTGGAGGATGGAAAAGAGAGGTGCATAGGTCACCTCAACATTTTCCTGGTCACACACACCTTATTATCACACCCGAATGTGCTGTTATGGTAGAGTTATGGATTAATTTCATACGGGATTGTTGTTAAATTTGGAGATTTATATCAATTTGATATATAAAATATTAAGTGTCAGAACATCATAAAACAATTAGACATTAGGCTCGATGGAGCAAAAATTAACAAATGTGAAATGAAAAGGAAATTAAGAATTCAGTTATTTTCAAAATAAAAGGCTACAGACATGTATGAAGCAGTTCCACAGGGACTGGATGAGTATGTAGCACTGATCTCTGAACTGTTCCACTGTGTTTCTACCCTACTTTAATTTGAATTCTCTCTCTCTCACGCTGAAAATGCATCCATCATTGCCACCAGCGTGTCAGCCAAGACGAGGCACACTCCAATACTGTATGAAGAAACCATGGAACAAGGAAAGCATGTGTGTGGGGGGGCAGGGATAGTTCAGTGGTGAAGCTGTTCTCTGGGCAACCAAGGTCTGACAGAAAAGCACATACAAAGTAAACATACAACCACATACTACACATACTTAGACACACACAAGTGTAAAGCAGACAGGAAGGACAAATGGACAGGTCAGGAAACTGAGGTACGTGTAAATGTGGGGGGCAGGTGTATGTCAACATGTGTAAGCGTGAGTGCTGTTTCCTCGGAGTCAAAATGCTGGTACACCATGTTCCGTAGCACGAGGGAAGAATGTAACGCTCTAATGATTGAGTTGGTAAGGCTTGTTGTGCGACCCATAGTCTGGATGAGAGACTGCGCAGAGCCACGTCATTAATGAGTTACTGCTAGCATACTTGACCTTCTAGTTTAGTGGCCATGGTATATCCAAATGAAGCCAGAACCTCATCTGAATGCAAAAGTGTTTGTGTTTATTGTATTCATCGTATGAAGTGTTTGTGCTTTTGATTGCTCATTGTTTCGAAATGTCACATTCACATGTCAATTTGCTGGACACCACCCCTCAATTCTGACACCAGAAAGAAATCAGACACTGTCTGATGATCCCGCAAGCATTTAAACACACTGACCTCTTAAAGGCCAATTTGGAATTTCTGCATCCATGAGCATCCACTTTGGTCAGTGTGACGTAAATTAAGTCATCCGGACAATACACATATTAAGTGTACTCAAATGGACTGTGCATGCTGGAAACTGGACAGAGAAGAAGAGAATGAAGAGGAGTATTTTCACAATGTGGTACTTTTGCTTAAGTTAAGGATCTATGGTGATATGGTTCTGTCAGTAGTCCTCTTCTTACAACTGCCTCTTGCCATGGTACACGTCTCACAGGTGTTTGAAAGAAAGTTATGAGTTTGTGCTGGGTGTTTTGAGTGTAAGTGTAGTGTGAATAAAACCGTGTCTGCATGACCAGTATTAGTCTGCAGCTGTCCACAGACATGGAACGTGGAACACGCAATGTATGTCCGAGCCTTAAGGCTTCTGAATTTGGCACTCAAGTTTTGGCGTTTAAGGCTCCCCAGTGACTTAACCTAAAATGTCTCAGATAAACTGTTCAAATAATGTTTACAGGTATGTTCAGTGGAATTAACAGTGTAAAATGATGGTCTTATTCTTGAATACCAGAATGAGAATTGCATTATTAATAAGCCAATGAGCACAATAAAGATAGAGTGCCGATTCCATAACATTCAATGACTGATAGTTTAATTATTGTATTTATTTGGTATTATTATCTCATGTGGGGAGCTTTCCCTACTTGGCAGACTGAAGCATACCATTGAAAAAAACGGACTTTTGGACTCTGTCTGATGGAAAAAGTGTGACAGTTTTGCTCCATGTGGTTAGTTCCACTCTTGTACTTGGTAAGGGTATTAGTCATTTGAAATGTCAGCCTGAATTTCAGCAGAATTTCGCTGGATATCCAGAGGGGACATCATTTTCTGCGGGTCTGTCTGTGCATTCCTGTGGGTGCACTAGAGAGAGTCAGGGACAGAATGAGAGACAGAGAGAGCTAGTTTCCTTGTGCCAAGACATTTCTGGACACTGCTGGTTCTTTTTGTCCTGTCCTTTTCATTAAGGTAGTTGTGCTCGGGCTCAGTGCACACACACATGGATTAAGTAGGCTTAGTTGAGGAAGCTCTATGGTTGCACTTTTTCTCTTGTCTAGAACTTCCTTGAGCAGGGAGGTTATGTTTTTTGGACATGTGTTGTTAGCTGTATCACATCTCCTGTTATCCACGTTGGACTGTTGGCCAATATGTAAGCACGAGCTATTGATCAACTCTGTACAAAGTTCCCCACAGTGTTTGGGAAAAGTATGCCACATTTAAAGCAAAAGAAACAACCAAAGAATATTAGTGTGTTATTCTCTCGCAGTTTAGGACTACAATGAAACCAAACATTTAATCTGCTCACAAATTGAATCTGTCAAATGTGTTGTTTGATGACATTAAAGTTAAACCTCCAATCATTAAATTAATAGAGAGCAGCACACTTATATCAAAGAAGCAATCTTTTTATTTACAATTTCTATAAATCAGCGTTTTAACATTTCAATTCCTTCAGGAGTAATCAAACCACCAATCATCCTGGGTGACACAGGACAGGTGATTCAAGTCAGAGAGCTCACAGGGCAGCTGACTTGATGGTAGACATAAAGGACATAGAAGGGTAATTCAGGAAAGACTCCAGAACATATTGCTTAATGTGAGTGTTAGCTTCCATTTGTTTTTCTACTTTATGATTTTGAATCCATGACTTGGACATATGAGGGCCTTTTTTTACAATCACCTCTCTATGTGATCTGTTTCTGTGTTCATGTTCATTACTCCACACCATATATATCACTCAAAAGGACTCTTTTTGGGGTGTTTTTATCCTAAAGACAGCACTATGTGTTGAAACACCGATACATAGAGGTAAAAGCCTGGACAAACTCTGTTGAGCTAGAGTCATGTGTTGCCACACTTTTAAGAGCATACTTTCTTGCAGGCTATATTTTGAATCAGACTTTCATCATTGCTTTTGATATAAAGTCCCAGTGGACACAGTGGCTACACTTGTGATTGTATATAGTAAATGTGACTACATTGACTGCCTCATTCCTCTAGAAGCAAGTGCATTAATACTGCTTTGAAACTGTCAGAATGTGAAAATTCAATACGCTCAAGCAGGAATGTGTTTTCAGGAGTGCCTGAGGTGTGATTTGATTTGAAGAGGTTCATTTGTGTCTGTGTTAGCTGAAGGATGCTTTGTCAGCATTCGCAACAAGAACTAACCAAACCCTAATCTCTCTTTCTTTCTGTCTGTCTGTTTGTGTCTCTCTCTTAAGCACACATACAAGTTGTGTATTGATCTGCAACTGCAGCACAGTGCCGCTGTAAAACAGTATCACCCACTTGATAATTTTGGTCACTTAAGATCTTCATATTACATAAAAATTGTCTGGGCTATTAATACAAGGAGAGGACAGGCAGCCTTTCAGAAGGCCGAAGAGTGCAGACCAACAGCTTGAGTTACATTTTGCTTTGAGGGCTGAAATCGTATTTCCTATCTACAAATCAAGCCCTTCAAGGACATGTGTGAATACAGCTCCTCAAAAGAAAGATACATTCCATATAGTCTTTAAAGCAAGGCCAGCAGAGATATATATTCCAGCCCTATCTTCCTGCGCTGATTTAAGTGTGGTTAAATGAGTGATTTATGGAATATAATGACTTTGGGGAGTTTAGGTTTAAAGCTCCTCATTGGGACACAGCATGTGACCAGCTAAGACTGCCTGCGCTGTTCATTCTTTGTCTAAAATGTATTCCGTATAGAGTTCAGGTTCTGAAGCAGTATAAGCCTCAGACCCGTTGGCTGTTCACACATAATATAATCTGTAAATAGACTGTGCTCATGTATGCAAGCATGCAATTTACACACAAAGACACTACTTCTCCTTGCATTACTGATTCATGGCCCATGTCTCTTTTAATCTGTGCACAAGAGGTAGCCAGGGAGGCAAGTGAGATTCTCTTAATTCACAGTTTCTAACTGCAAATTCTCATGTGGGGCCAAACTGCCTAAGCCAAGTGAGAGTTGGTGTATCTGTGTGTTAGCTAATCTATTCATCTATTCATTTGGTAGGCCCTGTGATTAGGTTGTTCTGTTTGACGATCTTGTGTGTTTCGCTGGAAGTACTCAAATATCTTTTTTTCCTTTTTACAGTGCAGTTGTGGTAAAAGATCTGTGGTCGTGAATCCAAATGAATGGTCCTGATTGCACTGTGAGACACAGACGATTTGGAGCGTTGGTGAACAAAGACACAGAAAATTTCTGCCGGCTTCGGTGTCAAAATTTTCTTGCCTAGGTAATGAAGCCAATGCGGTTGTGCCAAAAACTGAAAGTCCTCGAGCGGCCGCTTGAGGCTGGCTACAGAACATTTTAACCTCTGTGACTGGCCGTATAAAATGTCCAACTTCACAACAGAAACAAACACGTTTACAACCTGGTACAAACAAAATACCTTTGTAAACCTACGGGTGACGTCACTCATACGCTCTCCATTCTTTTTACTGCATTTGTGTGCAGTGTGACAATCCTGTCCTTTTCTCTTCCGTGTCAGACATGCAGGATTAGTACATTTCTAATACTGTCCCCAAAAATTGTCATGCTGGATTGATACAGTCACTCGTTTGTCCACTGCCATGGTGGCTCAGTCTGCTGTCTTTGTCACATCCCTTGCTTTGCTGGCTTTCACTGCCACCTAATGAAATATATGTCTTAAAACATGAGCTTGACAGTGTCCATTAGACAAAACTACTTCTGTCATAACTGGAAGACCAATTTAAAATCCTGGATTAGACATATTCTTCCTCCCCCTCTTTTTATTAATTTGACCTGCCTGTCAAATTTAATTGCTAGCTGTGAAGTACATCTACATGTGACAATATTCCACATGAAATAAAACATGGGTGGTTTAGTGATGAGCATGTGCACATTAATACACATATGGTAAACTTGACTACGTGATCCAGTTCTCAGATTTCTCAAAGCCAACCAGTAGCTGCATGTATGATTGGAGGACCCTTTCAGCAGTGTGGTGGTGCATTAGCCCTGCTTTAAGCAAACTGAGTGACGTCATAACTGCCTACACTAACGTACAGTTGTGCATGCATGTACATTATCACCTAATTAAAACTTTGTGGCTCTCGCTCCTGCGACAGTTTAATTATTACTTTGAAAATAAACCTTCCCCCTTGAAGCCTGACTGAATCCCTCAGCCACATCCCTCCAGTTTCTTACAAAGGTTCTCCTCAGCTCTGATAGCCTTGATTAACAACAAAAAAACCTTTGCAAGTGACTTATTTAACAGTAAAGAGATAAAGGCTTTCTCTTGATTTCAGATGTATCATTATCTAGATATAGAATTGTTTTATAGAGCGCTTCATTGCAGAGCACAGGTTCATTCACTCTGATTTAATTGGCTACAAATGAAATTCTATTCAGTTTCGGTGGTTCAGTTGACTATTGCTTATTTCAGTTAACCTTCAGCGATTCTTGGCAGTCTCGTTTGGAGATAAAACTGCCTTTTTCTCTTATTTTTTTTATGTTAGATGAGTGAATTTGTCTGTGTGGAATTTATGAATATGAGTCTGGAAAGAAATGCCAGGCAAAGTTTTCTGTACATTTTCCAGTGAGCAGTAGCTGATCACCACTATACTGATTTGATGCCAAAACAGACTTAAACACACGCACACATAATTCAACTTATATTGTAAGACTAGCTCTCTTGGTGTATCTAAAAATAATGCTGACTTTGTGAACTACTACATTTCCACTAGTGGGAGCACCATTAAAACACAGTGTTCCATGTCCTTTCTTTGCTCTGACCTAGATAGGTTGGTCACTGGTTGGTGCACTGGTCTTCTTTCCTAGTTGAAAAACCTTCAGTCCAGGATTTCAAAATATCCACCACGTGTACCAAGTCATATTTTTTTGTGTTTAAGTGCCTCTAGCACATGTATGGGTTTTCCCAAGACTCCAGAAGGCGTGTGCTGTTATTGACAATGTATTTGGCACTTTCCGAGAAATGAATCCCACCCATCTGTGCTCCAATTCTTTTAAGTAAACAACCACAAATGTAGCAATCTTTCAGAAAAAAGTTTTTTTTTTCCTTGCTGCAAGTTATTTGGAAAAATCCACAATAGTGTCACAGTGTATTAAATATTCTAGTATTATGCTAGGATAGTTTTGCTGCCCTTAAGCTTCTGTAATATGAATGCTGAATTACTGGCTCTGTTTTCATGAAAATAAAATAAAAATAGATGGGTTTTTTTTGCAGTGTTGCAAACTTGCTGCCACCATGCATTACTTTGGATAGAAACAGCCTGGAAGGAGCAATCTACAGTGTGTGTGTGTATTTAAATCAAATTGTCATTGGATGTAATCAGAGCATAATTACTGTCCACACCACTCATCTTCTCTTGTAGTTTGTGGTGTACTGTAGCTGTCTGTGTGTATCCCTGCTGTGAAACCTCTAACCCTCTGGACACAAAGCCTGGTTCCTTTTCCTTCAAAACTGCTGGCCCGTGAGGACATTGTGCTTAGACTCAGCGAGGGAATGGATTAACCCGCAAAATAACATAGCTTTATTAAATCACAACTCTCCCTCAGACCCTCCCTCTCTCTGTGGTGTCAACTTTGCTTAACAGGCCCCCTCTGAACCATACTGCCCTGATCCGGGGCCCCTGATAAATTGGTGGCCCAGTTTTCGTGCCACTCTCTCACTTCATTACAGGCTTAGACTCCACTGAACCGTCTCACAGTATTGTGCAGCATGTGCATGTTGGGGATGGTGGAAGGGGGTAATAGGGATGGGAGGATATGTATATAGCAATTATTCAGAATAAACGAGTTAATACATATAAACATGAACACAAATCAACAAACAAACAAAAGATATTCATCTTTCAGCATTTCTAAAAACTGCTGATATATGAGCCAACTTAAATTTATGGTTTTCTCTCAACTTTTACAGCTGACTTTTAAACATGGCTGCTGAGGATTTCGCTTGCATATAATAACCCACTATATTGTATATATTTTGTGCATCGTTGTGCCTTAATTTTTCACATTCGTTTGGCTCATTGCAAATGAAAATGAACTGTAAATGAGGTTCATAAGTCGCACAGCAAGTGACCAATTTTAATCTCATCAGGCAAATATACATACACGTATGAATGGACAAGTGAGTTTCTTTGCAATTTAGGCAGGAAACAGATCTCCAGGTACAAAATTAAAAAGGATAAAAGTTGGAAAGTGGAAATATCTGCAGCTGAACCTCCTTTTCACTTGGTTCTTGTCCTCTGCCAGATCGTGTTCAAGTTTCCTTCACTTTCACTTTGTTGAATTAGGATAATTAACTCTCCCGACACACTATGCAAAGTAATCAAATCTGTGCTTTGGCAGTATGTGAATTAGTTTAAAAGTCTGATTCGGTGTGCTGTCTCTCTCTCTCTCCATACCTTACACTCCCTGAGGTTGGCATTTATCCATGATTTTAATGAGATGGTCTATAGGAACGATGAACTTCTCTAAATCATTCAGAACAGGGGAAATCTTCTACGGTTGACTGACGCTGCCAGAAAGAGACACGTTAATCAGCAAAACACTGGGGACACATAAACTTGTACATGAGCTCACGGAAAGGCGGCATGGATGCACACTTTTTTTTTTTGCATGTGTACATACATACCACACTGCACATGCCCTTGTTTGCATACTTAAGTGTGTTTACTAAAGTGAAGATAAACAACATGTTTCTAATATTTGGTTGCACCCTCTTTTGCACAATCTTAAAGGTCCAGTGTGTACGATATTTGCAGATTTTTTGGGGGATGTTTTTATTAGTTTTTAATCACCTGAAAATAAGAATTCTTGTGTTGTTGTTACGTTACAATTGGCCATTTTTATGTACAGAGGAACCTCTTCTACGGAGTTCGTCATGTTTCTACTGTAACCCAGAACAGACGCACCAACATTGTGCTGCCACTCCACTTTCTCCTATACACTTGAAAGCGGAGGGTGAAGTGAGCGGTATTCAGTTAGCTGCAATCTGCAGCTGTTAGAAGCCACTATATCCTACACAATGAATTTTTAACTGTCTCAAAGCATTAAAAAACTACTTTTCTACACCATGTAATTTATTATTTACAGACTTATTAAGTTGGCTCAGTAATGGCTTTTTTACTCTTTTACCTCGATTGACCTCAATGTACTGAATAAAAACAGCAAGTGTTCCATAGTAATTTATGATGCTGTTTTGGCCCAAGAGATCTTTCCTCGTTGGTGGTGTAACATTGGGACATTCTTTGCCTGACATGGTTTACAGAGCCAACAGCGTGCTTCTGAGGTCGCTGACTGGCCAATGACATTCCAGCTGCTCCCACGGTAACCAGTGGCGGGGGGAGGAAGGGCTGGCGTTCAGCTTTAGAGCATTGTTTGACAAGCCAGTGGCACTTTTTGACCGCCATGTCAAGAAACATGTGAATGACTACATCAACCTGCTGGTGTTCAGAATGGATATCGTTCAAATGAATCCTTAAACCATCAGCGTGTGCATGGATACAGGCAGAGCGTTGGCTTTATGTAGTGTGTGTACATGTATATTAGGAAATCAACACAATAGAATAATAGTATTGGCTTGAAAATTTAAACTCATGCTTTGGCAATTTGGACTGTCCAGGGAGCTGGGAACAAGAAAAAAGAAAAGGCCTTTCATACCACAGTTAAGTGAATTGTGTCAAAACAGAATTGGCTGAAAGTGTCTGGTCAGGATTTGTGAGGTTCAATGTAAAGACTTTAGCAGGAAAAGCTTAGTGGCAGATTCTGCAGAAGAAGCAAAGAAAGTCCTCACACACACACACACACACACACACACATACACAGGCACGTACACACACACATACATAGACACAGTACAAAAGTAGTTCACTGGCTGCCAGATAAGCTAAAGTAATAACAGTGCCATCTCAGCTAATTTTAGTTCTGTATTGAATGTGCCGCCACTGGTATTCATGGCAACATTTCTGGCTGAGCTTAGCTGTATGTTCAGTCTCTCTCTATTGCCTGTCTCACTCTTTCTTTTTCTCTTAATCTTCTTTTTTTCCCCTGTCTCTCTCCCTCTTTTTCCTCCTCCCATTCATTTCACCATCCTTCTCTCCTCTCCTTTTCATTCACCGTCTCTGTTTGAAAGCTATCTCGTCCGATTTGTTATGTGGGGCCAGAGCTAATGCCTGACATTTCTAATCTGGCAAAGACCAATGCGATCATTTCCACATTGCTTTTCTATTTTTTCTTGGAGAATGGTAAAGCCTCTTTTCAAAAGTAAATATCTCCTTATACGTGCTATGACTGGTGTTTTCCACCAGACGATTCTGTTGCAGCATGTAACAGACAGAAATCCAGTCTTACATAATAAAGAATAATGACCACCGAGAATAGAAGACTGTTTGCACGCCAGATATTAGCACCTACCATGCTTGTGTGCTCTCTCTTTCAAAGTTTTGAAGAAACGTATTATTCAGTGTGAGTGTAGCAACAGTTGCATGACTGAGACATCCTTATCGGAAAGATAGCCATCACTGAAATGCCAGTTTTACTCGTCTGGCTGCACTATGCTACCACCTACAAGAGGTCTTTATTATTGCAAGGTTAAGGAGATTTTCTATGATCGTTTCAACTTGCAACACCATTGTAGGCAATCCCATTTCCATCCCCAGTCTTGGCCTAGTCTGCCATATTGAGATTGACCACATCAATTTTGAATGGCCTCGGTCCAGCAACAAGGAAGCAGTTGGCTACCCCGTGGTGCAAACATCAATGGGTTGGCACAAGAACAAATGGACAGAAGCTAATTTCCATGAAACATTACGTATGCAAGTTGACAGCTACTTCAAAGCTGTAGCTCGTACATATCGGTGTGATCCCAGTCTGTACATCCCAAATACGTCTGGTTTTGTCTACAAATGCAACTTTCTTGGTACATTGAGCTGATTCTGCATAATGTAAATGAGGTGAGTAAACAAAAGTAAAATTTTCAAGTAGAAAAGACAGAAATAAACTTTTATAGCTCTTTCAAATGCTTCCGGGTCATGTGGGGTGGATGTGAGAACGTGACATTCAACCTTTATACCCTACTGGGACACCTACTATACCATTTGTTCTGGAACCAGTATCATTTGAGGAATCCAAAACATAATAGAAATGTCCTTAAATAATTATATTTATTAATATTTATTTATTAATAGATTTAATCAGGAACTATCTATCAAAAGAACAAGGAAGAAAAGAGTACAAGATTTCAGCGAGCATCCAATGCCAGATTTCTGCTATGACACCAAGTCAGTACTTAAAAAGTTGTGAGGCTCAATAGACCGCACCATAAATATGTTTTTGGACATGCACTACTTTGTGTGCTTGTTTGTGTTTGTTTCATGTGTGTTTGCCCATGCGAGTGTGAGCAAGTGTTGGCTGTATGTGTGTGTGTGTGTGTCGTAAATGTTTGTCCCAGGAAACCATATTGGTAGACCATACATGAAAAGGATGCTGTTAAACCAGCAAAGAGAGTGACTGAGTGTGAGAGGGAGAATTTCAAACTCTTAATCCAAATACAGGGGAAAGCATTTCATTCTGCTCCTTGATTCTTTATAGATTTGAGAGAAAGTCATTTTCATGGTGAGACATTTTTAGCTTTCAGATATTGAAACTTTCCTCTGAAGAGAGGGACAGAAAGATTAGAGACACACTGGAGATCCAGGCCAATGTTCTAAAGAAAGTATGAGTTTAAGAGGGAGGTACAGATGGGGAGACAATGAATATTAGTAGACTTAGATAATCTACTGTTTTTTTTTTTATCTAGTTTTCAGCATTTAGGTCATGCCCTTTTCTGCAGCCATTTAAGCCCCCTTCAGACATGCACTGTAATCCCTAAGTGCTCCGCAGATTTTTAATGGTGCCATCAATTCTGAAAAACCTGAGTCGTCTTTTTACTGACTTACTTGCAGTTTTCTTACTTAGGACCACATTATAGTCCTGCAACATTTTGAACACCGCTCATGTGTGGATAAATGTAGTTACTCTGTCATTAATAGCACACAGTTTATGATGTTATTCCATTTGACATTTCAGCACATAGCGTCACAACCAAATTTGGTGTTTTTGATCATATTAAGGATTTCAAAGTGGCAGATTAGTCTGAAAACAGACACCGATTGAGATAAATTGTTTTTCTAAGATTGGTTGTAATGGCTTAGTCTGACGTTGAAATTTCTGTTGTTCAAGTGTTATTCCGCCGTGCCAAGGACAAGGACAATCTCTTGCCTTACTCATCATACATGACTTCCTGTGATACCTTTTCTCACGGGCTAGATGCCAAGCGTATGAGCATTACATCTGTAACGGTCATGTCCTTTATGAACAGAGTCAACATGGCAATTTTCCACAACAAGACCTGTGTGTGAAAGCTAAAAGCCATTACTTAAACTGACAGATGAAACAGCAGAGTTGCATACTGAATGTGTAAAAGGAGTATTACAGTCAGTGAGTAGGTGTGTTAGTGGTGCTCAGAGTTTGTCCTCAAGGCACTTCTGAAACTTTTGACCCTATCTTTAATCACTGAGTCATTCTTCCACCTCCTGATAGAGGAGAGGAATAGAAATCTGAATTACTTAGTACACTGTTTATAGTGAACTAAAACCATAAAATAACCATATGGCTGCCTGCCTGGCTGACTGGCTGGCTGACGGACAGGGGCTCCATTTTGGGAGTGGTGGAAGCCCCCCTCTTGCACTCGTGTTGTCGTGTGCTGTGACTCTTCAACTTGCCCTCTGGCTACATGCCTCTTGTACTGTGCAAGAAGAGCACTTCACACTTCCCCAGTGAAACCAGAGCTCTGCCTTCAGCTTCAGCCTCATGCCTTGCCATGTCCTCTGGGCTATTTTTACTCCAGCAGTGGCTACTTCAGCCAAACCCATACCACAGCCTACTGGACTGGAGCTGGGTGTATTTCTATATGTATGTATGTGTGTGTAAGTGGTCAAACAGTGCATTTAAATATGAGCAGAGCAGTGCTGAGTAGCACTCATTTGCTGACACTAGATTATTGATTAGACGCACAAAACGTGTAGTTATGTGGCTTGGAGTTTGGGACGTCAATCAAGGGCTGCAGCTTCCCAGATTCAAATCTGACTGGGGTCTTTTGTTGCACTTCCCTCTCCGTCATTTCCTGCCATCTCGTTTTCCTCCCCTCCCCTTCTTATTACTTACAAATAGTCATTAGGAGGAAACATAACAAAAGCTGTATTTCTTTGAAGAACGTGTAAAACAAATATGATTCCAGTTTTCTAATTTAAGTTTGTTTTTTTTAATTGCACACCAGTGCAATGAAAATGTTATAGAACCTCTGTTGCTATGTGGAAAAACATCAAGAAGAGCAGAAATCTGTTGATAATTGTTTTTCTTTTTTTCTTTGTCTTTTCAATTATGATGACTTGACAAATATAGGATACAGTAATATGCCTTAGGGAAAATGGTATAGCTAGATTATTGAATAGTGTGCTTTCCATCAGAGCATTTACTGGAATAACCACAGTCTAGTTATGTGCACTTAACCTTCTTGCGCCCTGTAATTATGGGTGTCAGTCATGCAGAGTACAGAACATAGTAGTTACTAGTAGTCACGTTGACTGTATTGTCTTATATTGGCATGACAACACGAGCACCACTTTTGACCAATGGTCATTATTGGCAGGAATCAACCAAATTTAATCAATTAATCACTTCCGAAGGGATAATTAGTTGTGCAAAACACACATGACAAAGGTCTTAAGTCTAATCTAAAATCTAAAGATACTGGGTTTGGGTTGTGCATCCTCTAACACCTCACTCATGCCACAGGGCACAGCTGTGACACCACGTCTGTGCCTCCTGCTGGTGCTCATGACATGCCTGAATCGGTCACATAAAATAAGATACAACAAAGAACTTTTCTGTTCACTAAATCACAAAAATCTCTATTTCTTTTTTTCTATTTTAGTATATCCACTAACGGAGGTGCACTTTTTCTAAGAGGATAGAATACCTAATTCAGCTGGTTATATTTGCCATGTTAGGAATAGATTTTCTGTTTGATAAGCTCCATCTAGTAACTTTTAAAGCTGCTTAAGTGCTGCTGTAGTTTTCAACTCATCTCTAAACCTGGAGGCTCCATATTCATTTCTCAAATTCCTTTTTTCTCCCTCCTCTGTCGTTTTGTACTTCTGCCAGACCGTCTTATCTAATTCTCTCTCTCTGTCTCACACACACACTCTCTTGCTCCTCTTCAGTGAAATACATCAAGGAGATGTCGGCCTTCTTTAAAAGCTCGGGGTCTCCTGGGGCTGCTCTCCCCTGGGACTCCCCCCCATCCACACCTCAGAGGGGCACTGAGCTCTCACCCGAGGTGAAGGAACCCCGCAGCATCCCGCTGAAGATGTGCCAAGTGTCACGAAAACAGTGCCCCCCGGACACAGAAAACAGGTAATATATGTTAGAGGTTTACAGCTTTACGTAATATTTGATTTTCATTTCTTATGAAAAAAATCTGACAGAGCCAAACCTGAACAAAACTGTCCTCTCTCTCTCTCTCTCTCTCTCTCTCTCTCTCTCTCTCTCTCTCTCTCTCTCTCTCTCTCTCTCTCTCCCTCATCTCATCTGCCAGGTATTTCGAGGTGATTTCAGCCAACAGAAAGAACTCTGTGTTCCTGCGAGCAAAAGATCCAGCCATGGCCCAGTCCTGGTACAATGCCATCCAGGCTGGCACTGCCAACCTTTTACCCCGAGTGAAGGAGGAGATGAAGACCATGCAGCCTGGTATGGAGGTCAAACATCTGGGCTGGATTACAGAGCAGGTATGCAAGAACACAGATGTGCATGGTCCAAGACACACTCTGCGATATTTTGCTGTTTCTAGTAATTCATTGTGCTCTGAGGTTTTTGTGCCATCTGAGGCAAATACAACTCTCTCTGTTCTTCAACTCTGCTACAAATGTGCATGTGTGCAGATGACCCAGGGTCCAGAGAAACCAGTACTGGCCGCATTGACCGACAAAGACCTACTCCTGTATACCTCCTTGCCTGAAAGCAAAGAGAGCCTCAGCAGCCCCACCAAGAGTCACCCACTCATTGCTACCAGGTTGACGACAAATGCTTGCATATATATATGCACATGCACCATATACAGAACCACACTTGTGCTCTCTCTGGCTCTCTCTCTCTCTTTTACACAAGCACATTCACATCACGTAACACATACATTTGGCATTTAATAAACTTAATATATCTGTCCTCCACCCTGAGCTGCACAGTTTTGAGTTAACCGACCTTTCCGTGGCTGTTTTTGGCCCACTCAAAGAGCACACGCTCACTCTTTCCATAAATGGACTCTTGGACATTTTGCCACATAACGTCACATTCATTTGGAAGACATTAGTGGAACAAGAACCTATGACTCATATGTTTTTCCTCCCTTCTTTCTCTCCTGTGCTCTCCACATCTCACTTTTCACTTCTGTAACACGCAAGCATGTACTCCCCATTATGTGCTGTTCTGGTCCACATTTCTATGAATCTTAATTACTCTCTTTCTCATCTACATTCTTCTCATGCTTTCTCATCTCCCCTTTTAGGTTGGTCCACTCTGGACCAGGAAAAAGTTCTCCTCTCCTTGACTCTGACCTCTCATTTGGCCTGCGTACTGGCACCAAGCAAGGTGTGGAGACTCATGTGTTCAGGGTGGATTCTGCCAAGGAGCTGTCCACCTGGACTCATCTGCTGGTGGAGGGTTGCCACAATGCTGCTGAACTCATCAAGGAGGTCACCACGGGTACAGAGACTTGTTCGACTCTGATTTCGGTCTTCATCCTTGCCACACACGAGTTGAAAATTCAAATTTTGTTCTGAAATATTACATTTGATTTGTCAGTGTTGCTCATACTTGACTTAGTGAGCTGCAAAGAGAATCACGCAACCAAGGCTTCAAGATTTGACTCCTACTGGGGTTACCCTTTTGTAAAAATCGTGTCTCTCGGTAGTTCAAAGAAAGAGCCTGTTAGTTTGTGATGAATCAGAAACAAAAGCACTTAATTATGTATGCATTAGTGATAATATAATGTAATAACTAAATAGATACATAAATACTTGTAACAGCAGTACATGTGTACCTTGTAGGCAGATTATTGTTTATCAATAAAATGCCCCCTGAAGACACTTTTTCTTTTGCATCACCAAAAAGTGCTCTCCTCCTCCTCTTAAGGTACAGTTCATGATCTAAATATGAATAGTCCCTCTATCACAACTCAAACACTGCTATAACTGAATCAGTCAAAATTGATTGACAGGTCTTTTCACTGACAGATGCAAGTAAATGTTAGCTGCTACGATTTTGATGGTGCTGACGCTGTTTCCAGTAAAGCATGCCTATTTTTTTTTTTCAGATCTTATCTGCTGAGAATCAGAAATGCTGTTCATACTGATCGATGTCTTCACTAATGTATATGAATTTACGTCAGCTCTATTTAATACAGACAAGTGTTGCTTGGGCACAAGACATGATTTCTATTCAACAGAGACACACAAACGTCTCACAAAGCAGATTTAGGAGTTATGATTTATTGTTTCTTGCTCTGTGATTTAAGGACTGTGCCTTTGAGTACAATGTCCTCAATCCCTTTTAGAAAGTTTTAGAAAGTAACACTTTTTGTAATAGATTTTTATGAAATGCAACAGAGGGAATGTTTAATAGTTTTCTTAGAAGCCCATGTCTTTTTGCTTCCATGATTCAGATTCTACATTTTAGTCATCAAAGTTTCCTCTTAGTATCTGAGTAATCCTACTTTGCGAGACAAGCACCAGTTTCACAGAGTGCAGTGTAGTAGTGTTGTTACATTGCCATCTGCTGGTAGCAAGAGGTGGTGCAACAGACTTTTAGCTTAAAATTTTGCTTTATTTAAAGTATAAGAATTAGAATGAGTGATCCATTAAACTAAGCTTAACAATACGCATTATTTATTCTTTCAGTGCACTAAGGTGTCACATTCACACAGCTAAGAATTCCAGGCTATGTATCAACACTATAAATCCAGATTTATTTAAGAACAACTTCAGCTGATCGCTGTAAAATCTTAACATCACGTTCCTTTGTTCTGCCTCTGTGTAACCCCTGTTTTGTTTTCTATCCTGGCAGCTTGTAGTTGGAATGGGAAGGAGTGTACCCTGGGAGTGCACATTGATGAGGGTTTCACGCTATTCACGGAAGAAATGGGGGTCAGGAAAAGTATTCTGCTCCAGCAGCCCTTCGAGCGCCTAAGAATGTCCTCAGACGATGGAGTTCGCATGATGTTCCTTGACTTTGGAGGCCCTGAGGCCGAGATTGTAAGTTTTTTTTTTCTTTGCATTTCTAATATTAAGCTTGCTTGAACAGAAAGAAATGTAGAGTAATCTTGTAACATGCAAATATGTTGTTCATGTAATATGGGATTCAACCATCAGTGTGATATACAGTATTATAAAACCTTATATCCGCTCTCATTGTGACTTTTTTCCTGCTCTCCAAACTGTTTGCTTTTAGCAACTGGATCTCCACTGCTGTCCCAAGACCATAGTCTTCATCATCCACTCTTTCCTGTCTGCTAAGGTCAAACGACTCGGCCTCCTGGCATGATAATGGCCAACCATTCAGAACATCAACAATAGGAATATTCAATAAAACACACAGCCTAGGAGACTCTGAAACACCAGAGGATATGGCCTAGGAAAAGATGCTGACTAACCCCTTTCTTTTCAGCCTTCCTAGGCCTCTAAAATTATCAATTCTGGTCAGGCACCTCCTGGTCTTTCTAGGGGAATGAAGAGAAAACTGCAACATTGATGGACCTTTGTTGAACTAGTAGCTGTAAGGGTAAAGAGAGGATTTACAGATGGCGTAGCAGCAATTTAAGGGATTTGACATCTGTAAAATCTGTTACGGTAGGTCATGACACTTTATGATGGCAAACTGTGTGAATATGACAGCCTGCATCTTAATGTTTCTAAGCTTTTTGCCCCATTGTTCAGTTTTGTTTTGTTTCATGAGTCACGGCAGGCCTTTGTCACAAGCATCCTTTCATCTTTCAATCTTTGCTTGATGTGCTGTGAGCAGTCATAACAAAAGTTGTTTCACAAATGTCCTGATTGATGTTGGACAAACATCATTTTTTATAAAGGCAGCTTCGGTGGAGTGACAGAATGACATGACTGATCACTACATGATCAACAGTCTGTACTGAACAATGTACAGAATACAACTACAATGCTTCTCTGTGGATGCTTAAGTTGTCTTTACTCTGAACTTTCATGAAAGATGCTTTTTGTTTAAGACAACTTCCAAATGCCAAATCATATATTTTTCATTACGGCTGAACATGTTCGTCTTTTATTTTCCTTTCAGAGTCCTTCCCTGTTTTAAGCGTGTTCATAATCCATGGCCTAACAAAGAGAAATGACTAACAGAGTACATTATAAAAGGCTTTTTAAATTGTGTTTTTACTTAATCATTGTAGTAGATAAAAACATCTAATTTTCCTAACAAAAAAGACACGCCTTTGTCAGACAGTATAACTGTGCAGTTGCATTTAATATCAGCCCATATGAAGTACAAAATAAGAGCTCTTGTGTTTTTAGATTCCGACCGACAAAGGTTGTCACATAATCATGTATTGACAGATGACAAACAGCTGGCTAAAATAGTTCAGCTAAGCTTCTTCTCCTGTATGGATGAGCTACGAGTACAGGAGTATAGCTCTTAGATAAATCTATTTTATAGCACAGTTTGTTTGGTCTGTACTTCATAATTTAATCACCAGAGAGTACAAACGGGCTTCATCAGAAGCAATTTGACCAACGTCTAAATATTTTAATTTACCATATCAAAGATGTTGAGCTGTTTACATCATAAAGTGTTTTGATTGTTTTTTTTTTTCTTTATTATTTGTGTCGACTGAACATCCACAACTTGGGGCCTTCTCTCTGTGTCCAACACTAAACAGACTTGTATTAATATATATTTCAAAACTAAAACCTTGTTTGCTTTCAAGAAAAAAAAATGTATTGTTCTATTGTTCTTATTCTTATTTAAACAAAGGTGTGCCTTGCAGGGTTGTTTGTATATAAACATGTAATAAACTTTGTTAACTTTTATTGTTTGCATGTGTTTTATTGATACCTCATAAATGTCTTTCTTTTTTAGATTTATTTTATTATTTTGAGTTGCTTGAGACAGCTGTGGCTCAGGTGGCAGAGTGGATCATCAACTGATGACAGGCAGTTCGATCGTGGTCTTGGCCCCTAGGATGCACAATGATTTCCTAATTGCTGTTCCCTGTTTTTTCCAGTCATCTGTTTTTAGTAAAAACAGGCTCAACTAAACCCGCTAACTTCACTAACTAAATCCTAGTTAGTGAAGATGGTGGAGTCAGATTTTCCCCCAGGAGCTGAGTAGAGACCAAAAACAGAGCTAAACAGAGAGAAACAAGACTCAAAAGTTAGTTAGTTTAGTTTTAAAATTCTAAATGAGTTATTGTGACTCTAACTAGTGAAAAAATATTGATGTTTCTAATGAAAATGTCTATCTATCTGCTGTAATAGCTCTTAAACTCAAACAGTCTTTTTAAGTCAGTCCTAATGCACTTTTCATATCCAGCTGCAAGTTTTAATGTCATATCTCATGGTCTTTAACAAGCTGCTCCACTCAACAGCAGATCTAGCCTACACGCTGTCTTTATTTAACAGTCCCAGTTGGTGGTCTGACAGTTTTATTAAGTCCAGACAGATCTGAAGAATGGGCAGAGCAAAGATGATGATGATGAGATGCTTAAGTCAGCGGGGTGTGTGATGGAGACAGTTAGGCCTGCTGCTAGCCATTGTAAAAGGAGTACGCAAACAGTCCCCTCTTATATGCTTTTACTGCCATGAGGTAGTGTTATCAGCGAGGCGCAGATGCTGCTTGTTACTGTGTAAAGTGTGTGTGTGTGTGTGTGTGTGCATATGCTTTTTAAACACACGGTTATTTGCATGTGTGTGTCTGACAACAACAAATGGAAGCTGCAGAGTCTGGTAATAACAAACTGTGAGTTGTATATCAGCCTATCAAATCAGAATAGAGCGTTCACATTTGATCATATCTTTTCTCTCTCTTTCTCTCTCTCTCTCTCTCTCTCCCTCTCTCCCCTCCCTCCCCTCTCGGCTCTCACTCCTCCTTGTTGAGATGTTACCATGGTAACGACAGGGAGCTCTCAGATTGGCCGCATCCATCTTTCCCCCCCTGAACTATGGTTTTTGCTGCTGAAATTGCCAATCAGCCTCTCAGATCCGCTGGAGAGGAGGAGGAGATTGTGTGAATATATTTTGATTAACAAAAATGGAAGGGCACTTATAGGAGGGAGAGGAAGAGGGGAGAAAATTGGCAGAAAATATGATGTGAGTAAGTGAAAGGGCTAAGAAAAAAATGTTGCACTGGATAAGATACACTCTGCAATCCCTTCTTTTGTGTCAAAGGCTGGAGAGCAAACGTTACTACATATATGGAGAAAGAATATACGACTCTAAAGAAGATTGGAAAGGCACTGTAATATGTTGGCAATTAAACATTATTATTATGCTCTTTATTTGAATTTCCACAATAATCAGGAATATTGAGAGGATGTAAAAGAATGAAAAGAACAGAGAGCGGAGAAGAGACTAATCCAGGTTGGTCACACAGGTTTACACACTCCAGTTTAAAGAACTGTACTGGAGTTATGTGATGTTTTTAGCTCAGATTTTATTTCTATTATATTGTCAAATCTATTTTTTTTTTTTGCAGCATGATAAGGCAGATCTCTACTTTCAGCTGTATTATCAGCCAACAATAAAGAGTCTTTGACAACACTAAACACAAAGAAGACATTTACTGTCTTCGTTTTAAGATCCTTCTTTACCACTGTGAGAAAATTGGAATCATATTGTTCTCTGGAAGACACAAAAATGTAAAAAACGACAGCAAATTTTTGACACAAGGCCTGTAAATATATAATAAAATGTGGCGAAACATTCATATGATCCAAGATAAACCATTGTCAGGAGCTGTGTCCACTTAATTGCTTCCACAAAGCATCACTGAATACCACAAATTAAATTCATCACATTGTGAGTTAGCACAGTTTACTGCACCACAATCGAATAAACCTGACGATTATTTGATAGATCAAAAACCATGCACTTGAGCTCCTACGTATAGTCAATAAAATGTTTCCATATCTGTAGCTCTGTGCTCTCTCTCTCTCTCTCTCTCTCTCTCTCTCTCTCTCTCTCTCTGTCTGTCTCTCTCTTTATGGCTTCAGTAAAAAATCGTCTTACGTCAGGATCCACTCTCAGTAAAGTTAAACTGATTCAAATCATTTTTACTGGTTCTCTTTTTTTATTTTTAATCATTTGTATTTTGTCAAATTCTTTGATGAATCATTTTTATGTTAATGGAAACCAATCACGATGGACATGTCATTTTTAAACGACTAAATTAAAATGTCCCCTTAAATAACTGCATTTTGAGATGGCACAGGCCCAGCATGTTCATTTGGCATCATTTTTACACTTTATTACTCCATTCAAGCTTCATCAAGTGAGTATCACTTTTGGAAAATGACCAACAACCATATTGCTAACGGTGTTGATCAGAATCACTAATAATACCACTTTCTTATTGTGGTTACTGTCTTCATCACTTCCTTTGTAAAGCCATCATCACAATCATCAATATAATCACTATTATCATCAGTGCTGTCATCAGCATCATTATGAAAGCTTGTCCTAGGGTCTGATTGAATCATCACACTGTATACGGATCAGCAGGCTTTGCTGTGCATAATCAAAAGATCAAGTATGGTTGTGAATGCAGATTTGCTCATAAAAGTTTAATGGTTTCATTAGCTTTTGCCAAACTTCTGAGATCGCTGCTGGAATATAATTAAGTACATTTACAAATACAAAACTGAGGTTTATGCACTTGAGTATTACCATTTTATGCTACTTATGCGACTTTTACTTTAGAGGAAAATATTGTACACTTGGCTTTTGTAATAACTAGTTACTTTGCTTTACTTTGATGACCCTAGAAATATGGATTTCTGTAGATTAAACTAACCAGCAATATATACAGTACTTTAATTTAGGTCCACCTGCACAGGCCAGAGCTATAGCTCTAGCTGATTACATTTGAATGTAGGCTATAATACATAACCATAATAAATACTGTAATAATAAACCAATTGTATAAGATGTAATCTCCTATAACTAGGAACAGCATACATTACAGTTCATAGAAAATCTACATCAACAGCCACCATCTCTTTCAGGCACATTTTACATAGAGGTTTTAACTGCGCAACTGACATTTCTATAACTAAAATATTCTAAAAAGCCTATACCTATACTATAAACTATACCAATTATGATAAAAATACTTGATTTATATTTATATACAAGCACAAACAGGACACTCCTTTTTCTATCTTCAGATAATAAGTCTTGCTGTCTTGATTAGGTCGATTACTTAACTCAAGTAAGGATTTAAATACATCTTCCACTACTGCATAAAAGTAAGAATATGTGCAACTGCTTTATTTTCACACACAGGGGATTACTGTAGAAAGAAGTATATTGCTGTATATTACATGTATATGTAGCAGCAGGATATATGGAATGCTCGCAACATCATATTCGACAATGTGTATCATAGCAGACAGATGGCAGTAGAGTACTGAGGGATGAGAGAAACTTTAAGGTCCGACAGGTTTTAATGTGCTGTCAGAAACAGTAGGGGTCTCTGTCTCTCCATACAGCAGAATCACAAAGAGAGCAGTGGGGATAAGAGAGAGAGAGGGAGAAAAAGAGGGAGAGAGAAGGGGTGAGAGCATTTAAGCTTTGATTGGTCCTGACCTAATTCAGAACAGGACATCCCACAATATTCAATACCCTATTTCTTGTTTTCTCTCTCTCTCTCTCTCTCTCTCTCTCTCTCTCTCTCTCTACCCTATCTTTTTTTCTCCCTCTTAACACAAAAGGACTAGAGAGAGGAAAGAGGGCAAGAGATTAATACTAAGGCTCGAGCTGAGCAATTCATATTCCAATTGGAAGAGCATGTTATCTATTTTCTCACACTCATTCATTGTACTTTTCTTCCTGAGAGGCATTCGGATCAAAGAAGGATTCAACAGGAATCAAACAGGACTTTCAAGGAACCAAGCAAGGCGACAACATTTAGTCTGGGCAGAATGTTTCAACCTTGCAGACTCCAAAGGAAACAACTGCACAATCACTTTCACATCAACTCCTCAATAACCATGTCAAATATGTACAGAGGGATGGGGTGAGGCTAAAGCTGAAGCCTGTGTCATTGGAAAGTCATTCATCCAAGCTTAATCAATCTATGATGTTTGATTCAATTCAAACTGCCTCCCAGGCAGACGAGGAGAGGAAGAGAAGAGGCAGAAAATGAGTTGAGCTGAGCTGACTCTTTCTAACTTTGACAAGGATTCTCTCCATCTCTTGTCTCCTTCATTTCCCCCCTTATTTCTTTCTCTCCTTCTCTCTATCGTTCTTTCATCCTCTTTCTCCTAGAGACAGGAATTATAGGTGCTCATTTCATGCTGAGGCATAGCTTGAATTTCGTTTTTTTTTCCAGACACCACTATTTTTTTAATATTGTTATTACTACTGTATGTCTTAAAGACCAGGTTAGGGTTATTAAATATGCCAAAGCGAATTGTATTTTCGCTCAAGTAAGCTTCTTGGAAATATTCCATCAGGGCACCCTTTTATTCTTTCCAAATGTAGTTATGAATTTTAAAGTAGACTTGTATTACTGGAGGAGAGGAGTGTGTGATCAGAATACTGAGCAAAGCCCAGATTGGAATTCCTTGTTTTTGGAGCATTGAAAGGGAGACTGTTGCTGTCAACAGGAGAGGTAAAAAAAAAGAAGAGAGAGGGAGAATGAGAGTTAATATTGGCGGCCGGTGATGACAAGTACACTTAAATTTAGTGTTTTTCTTTATTTTAGATTATAGAAATTGGCCACATTGCTTTCAGGAAGGTGTTACATCAAATCATTACAAAAAATGAGTGCATAATACAATAGTTGATAAGGAAATATTTCAGTCTTTCCATGATTTATAGGGCTAAAATCTTTTTTTTCATAGCACCACCATCATATAGACATTCACATCCAACCCCCCCACCCCATTCTGTCTTCATTTTTTGGTATTCATGAGCATATGCTCTTGTGTGAAGTCCCCTGTCAATAAATATGCACAGTCTTAATTGTTCCCATCATAATTAGACTACAGTTCTGTTCTTTTTGGCTCAGGTGTATGTTAAAGCTCTTTCTTTTGTTTGTGGTTTGGCACCTCTGATGATTTCCATGACAATCATTTGAGTGAGCGAGGAAGCGAGAAAAGGGGAGAGAGAGAGAGAGTGAGAGAGAGAGTGAGAGAGAGGGAGAGAGGAGGTGAGAAACAGTTGCTGGAATAAAGCCCCATCTCAATCTGAATAGCTTATTAATAGAGCTGGTCCCAGGCAAACAGATGGCAGCTGCCAAAAACAAACATAGAAATCACAGAAATGAAAACCCTAATTCAATTAGGTGGGAAGCATTCCTCACTGCAGCAGTTATTGAGCAGTTTCCATTAATTTGATAATCCATTTTTAAAAAGAAATGTATTAAAATGTGCCTTTTTCCGAACGTTCTCCTGTGTTTATTATCTGAGGCTGACAAGCAGAGAAAGAAGAGGCCGCGAGCTGCATGTATGTGGGTGTGAGAAGAAAACAGGATTTAAGTCATTACTGGCTCACGGTTAACAAATGCAATTAAAGTTACCAAATGAACGATTAAATGGCTGTGTTTATACAATTAATTTATGGTTCATATTAAAGGGATCCGCCTGATCAGTGAGGTTCTGGGCTGTCCACATTAGGGTTTCATGTCTCGGGACAGACAGGAAACTGGAAAACTATAGAACTTTTGGCAGTGTCGTGGCTCTAGGGATTGCAATGCCAGCCTGTTGGTCTACTGAGAAAATTACTGGATGGATTGCCATGGAAATTTCTATAGACATTCATGGTCCCCAGAGGAGGAACCGTACTGAATCTGGGGATCCCCTGAATTTTCCTCTAGCGTCACAAGGTCAGCATTTCTATCCGTGCAATACTTTGTTTTATGAGCAAAACTAATGACAGTCCCAACAAACTCAGCGCTGTGTTTGGTGAGAATTAGCAAATATAGGCTGTACTTACACAGTTAACATTATATTTGCTTAACTGCAGGATGTTAGCATTGTCATCGTGAGCACATTAGCATACCATTGTTACCATTTAGCCCACAGGACTAGTGCCTCAGTACAGCCTCAAAGAGCTGCTAGCATGGTTGCAGACTCTTAGTCTTGTTTTGATACTGACACATTTTGCACATACAGTTTCAAATGTCAGTCTTGAAAGAGCAGTTGACAACACAACCATTCACTTAATTGCATGAAGATCATGTGATACTATAAAAATTAAAAACACCAGAAGAGCTAATGAATCTTATTTTGTCAGATTTCCAAGTTCAAGAATAAACTATGAAACTCAAATTTCAACTAACATAGATAAGAAGCTCTTAGTGCTCAGAAAATATGGAAACTTGGAACATCTGCATTTCCATAGCAATTGGTCAAACTCTGCATGCTGATGAAAATCATCTGATGTAATCGAAAACTCCAGAGGGGCTAAGGTGAGTTATGTTTTGTCAGCATTGTTATACCTATACTTACATTAGTCAGGGATGGAAGATTTTGGACATCCTCCCCCGGTGAAAGAAATTAAATATGATCTTGTAGTACTGCTCATTTCTTTACAAAACCTAACTGCTGCCTGGATGAAGCACTACATTTTTGGTCTGTGGGGATGTTGGACACACAAAGTGCAGGATTTTGACACTGCAGGCTGATTCGGCATCCTGATCCCACATGTGGTTAGATTTAGATAATTAAAGTACTTAAAGGGTTAGGGAAAGATTGTGGTTTTAGTTAAATGTTAACAAAGTAAACACGTCCTGTATTATGCTTTCAGTCACTTTTGACAACTTCAGTATTTTACCAAGACCACAGTCTTCCGTAACCTTTACCAAGTGCTTTGAGTGCCCAAACATAAGCGCAAAAAGCAGACATTGTATAGCGAGAGCAGACATAGTTGGAAAAACAAATGACTGTTTGACAGTTGTGCATTTACGCTCTGCCGTTGGGACACATACATTCATTCAAAGTTATATTTACATATATATAGGGTTGCATCTCCAGCAGCATTCAAAATTCTCACAGATGATTTGAAATTTGCAATTGTCAACCTGAAGAATTCAGCAGAATTTTAGTTCCAGTATTTTTCTTGCATACTTAAAAGGCTCTGAAAACTTCAGCACCAATCTGAGTCGCACTGCTCATGAACTCATGACCTGTCTCTCACTTAGGTGGACTGCTACAGCTTCAACAGCTGCTCCCATCTCCATGGTGGGTCTACTCTATATTGAAAAAGTTATTCTGATACAACTGTTACACCTACTGTACTGACAAGATTCAAAGAATGGATGACTAACATTGAGAAAAATAAGTAAAATTATTTCAACTGAGAACAAATATTTATTTGTAAAACCCACACGTTGTCACCACATGACCTTCATCAGGGTTTGTGTGCCGGCACCTGGAACTCTCTGTGAATGATTTAGCCCAGGATGGTCCTTTGAATTGAATCCTGAGTTAGAATTCAATCCCCATTTTTTTTTGCTCCAAGCCTTTTAAGTCAATGTCATTAAAACCAAGAGACTGATTGAAAACACTTTGGAGTGATAGAAAGTATCATTACTTGGAAGAGAGACAGAAAGGGAGAAAACTCAAGAATAAGAAATTGATTTTGTTGTATTTGATTCTAATGAATGCAGCAACTAACAAAAGTAAATGTCCCATGGGAATGAAGAAATGGTTTGTCTCACAAACATAATAGAGTGATAGGACTTAAGGATGGAACGTTATATTGGATTTGAAATATGGACATTAGAAACAAGTACAAAGCATTCTGGATTCTGCAGATACATAAACACTGTAATTGGTAAAAAAGAAAAAATACTTACGTGTGACATATGTGTCAGACACACAGTGCCTAAATAAGATAATTTTCTTTTGAGTTAGTATTCAAATTAACTAGCAACTCACTAAAAAGCTAAAAAGCTAACTAAGCTGAGTAGCATTATCCAACTTAACTATTCAAATTAAGATATATTTCCATTAAGCCTATATCTAAAACATACATGTACACAGACAACTATTGACACCAAGGCCACATAGTAGTTGTGTATAGACTACTTATTGGAGTCCACTTGGAAGACTTGTTTACTCATGCACAGTTCTTGGAGCCATATTGAATTTTTAAGATTAGGGAAATATGTAAAATCTGTTTTGAGTTACTTTCAGTTATTTTCATTTATGAAAGAAATTATTATGGAAGGAAAGATTTTACTGAATTAGTGAAAAGGCTAGTTAGTGTAAAAGGTATTTCATTGTGTGGTGTCGTATATGACGTGCCTCCCACGGACAGGATGGATGTTTTGTGGAATGGTTAGATGGCGGAGAATAGTTTTTTAAACACAGATACACATACCGACCTGGTATGTTGAATTCTATGTTTAGTTTTGCTGTTTACTTTTGGAAAGTCAACCGGAGATTTTTGATTTAATAATCAATATCATAACTATTTGGATGAGCCGGTCTTTCCGCATGCTCAGCCACCGCCTAACCTCAGCTGGCTAAAAGGACAAGGGGGGAATAAAGAATTGGCCACTTCAACAGTACATCAGTGTCTACAGGAATATGCTCACTTATAGTGGTCTTGTAGCGTAGTAGCCACAACAAACAAATTGGACCCTCGCTTCCTTATGCAGAAATTAAAATTCCAGCTTAAAACAAAACTATGCTGGATGGTCCCTTTGTTCGTTCCTAAGAGTACAGACATTTCTACTATAGTGCAGAAGACTACTGTGAGAGATACTGGGAGCATGTATAACAGCATGTACACAACCCTCATGTCCTCCTTTACACTTGGCAAAATGGTGTTTTATGGTTTGCATGTCTGAAGCATGTTCCTTTTCTTTGTATGAAGAATGTGTTTCTTTAAATGTGTGGCACACTGCATGGGAGAAATATTTTCTCTGCACAAAGGAGATCTCCCAAAGAAAAGGAAAAAAAAAAAGCCTGACATGATAAAGTGCCCTCTACGGTAGCCCTGTGTGCAAGAAAATGTGATAAAGTGCCCTCAAGGATGTCCTGCCAGTAAGGAAAATGTGATGCAGTGCCATACAAGCTGCCCTACATGCTAGAAAATTAGTTGGCCTCTATGTACCTCTGAATGGTTAAATAGTAAATAGTTCCCTGTGTGTCTTTATTACAGAGAGAGGAGTAGTACTAATCTTATTTACGAACTGTTTCACCATAAATGCATAACAACTTCCTACGTACTGGTGCTCCACCTCATGCAGCTGGTGGCCTTTTCAAGTTTCTTTGCCCCTGCCCCCAGACAACCTGAGTACACCACTGGCTGTAAGTATTTATTTCTTCACCAGAAATCATTGTAATTGTAGTTTGTTGCTTTCAGTTAATTAAGAAAGAGGAACATTCCACAATCAAATCATTGGATAAATTCAAACAAGCATTATTTTCCTCATAAATGTGTCCTAAATGTTTTGTGTTTGATAAATATAGATACAAATTGATTGATAAGATACAAATTAAGCATTGCTGGTTCAAAGGGTATCATAGCGATGACAGAGTAAGGAATAAGTTAGCAAAAATGTATTGTGAAGTTAAATTTACTGTATATTGGCAAAACATATTCCACAGCTTGGTTGCTATGGTGCTGATTTTAAGAACATGAATGTTTTTCACCACCAAATGCTCGGACTGTCTATTATACAACATGCCAACATGTTGCACTATATTCAATTGAATCCTTTCCCAATCTCATCTTCAAGCCTTTTTAAATAGTGTTACATGCCATGTGCATGACAGAGCTGAATACCTTAGTTCCTGAGTAACTATATTGTATTTTCATAACAAGCCTTTAATCCCAAACATCTGGACCAGAACCTTATTACACTAACACGACCATTTCTCTCTAACACTCTCTCCAACATGCAATTATTGGAGGATAAGGTGCAGCATGTGTGGGCGATATTGCACAAATAGAGCAGCTGCAGTGTTTAACAAACATCTGAAATGACTGCATGTGGCTGGTCCCATTTTTTGTGGCTCCAGTGTGAGGTGATACAGGACATAAAGAGAGCTGACTTTCACAGACGACTGCAGGGTTGATGAGAAAATGGTTATGTGTGTGGTTCTCAGTCTGACTCATCTCCACTTCAAGTTAAGACTTTGGAACTGCTGAGATGGAGAAATGTGTAGCACTACTATTTTACCTCTTAGTCAGTGAGCACAGTGGTTTCTCTTCAGGGATGTGGGCTCCTGCCCTGTACTGCCCACAGCCAAATGTGAGAAAAAGAGAGAGAGAGGGAGACTACCTTTCAAACAAGTCTCTCTTTTAGCCACCATATGCTTAATGCGCTCTCTCAACCACGATTTCCACGTACCCATAAAGATCAAAAGTGCAATATCAGCCTGTTCACATCCTTTTCTCTTCCTAATAAGACAGAATAATCTGCTGACACAATCACATACCTAAAAAAACAAAACATGTAAATGCATGCATTATGATTATTAGCATTATTGATTCCAGTTATCAAATGCTGTAAATGAGAGCTCAAAAATGAAATAAAACATGTAATTTGCTTTTTGTGTCTTTTTTGTTTTGTGCTGTGTTATTCAAAACTTTCTTCCAGTAACCTGACATGGGGGTGGCACTAAAATTGGTAAAGCATCATGTTTTTGTGTGATTATTAGGTAGAATATGACTCATAATTTGAAAGTTTTTATAAACTATGTACTACATTATATAATATTTTATGTCTAGTTTGTCTTTGAATGTGTTGTGATGTGCGTGCACTTTCACGTAGTCCTGTCTGCACTATGTTTTATGTTTTAGCCGGGTAGCACCGTGGGCCTTGGTGAAACAGTCTCGTTTCACCGTGTACTGTCTGTATATGGTTAAAATGACAATAAAACACACCTGACTTGAGTTGAATTATGTTCTTATGTTGTGAAACACTTTACTTTTGATTACATACCTGCACTATAAATTGTTTATTATTTGTATCATTATTAAATAATATAAACACAGTCAACTGACAACTGACAAATGTTAGCAGTTGTTATGCCGACCTCGGTACCAAACAGCATTTACACATCCAGCAGATACTGAGCCACATTAGCATCATTTTTTCACACGCAGCATGCAATCTCTTGTTCATATAGTAATATTGATTATAGGCACTTTAAGGTTTAAGGAAAATACTGTAGTGAAGCTTAAATAGCATAATGTATTGTAATTTTTTCATCGACCAACCATTAACAGCAGCAACATTTGAAAATTTGAAACAGGATATTGGATATGTTGGCTTTGTGCAATCAGAGTATAAACGAGAAGGACAATCCAGTGGAAAGCGCAAAAAAGGTGATTAAAAATAGAAAATGTAATTTCTGTGGGATTCTCTTGAACCACAAGGCCACTCCACCAAAACTAAAACAAGAGATGACCAACCTGCCTCACCCTTTGCACCACTTGCCAGCTAGTTTAGTTGGATTTTTTTTTTTTTTAACAATTATTTTTGTTATTTTGGACATACAATGTCACGGATAATGCCACGATCCTGCAGTGTGTGAAGCAAATTGATATTGAGACATTCAAATTGTGTTGTATCCAGTCATAGAGAGAAATTCTCCATCACCTTATGTTTCATAATGAATCTCAGGGGAATTTTATGTGTAGATAAAATTGCACCGCTCATTCTTTAAAAGGCTGTGCAACCATTTTAAGCATTTAATTATTTGTAATATCAAAAAAGAAAAACAGGAAATGGACTAAATTTGGCAACTGCTTGCAGCAATGGTTGCAAAGGCTGACATTGCATCTACCCTGGATTACGTAATCGTCTACAGGTGTGAAACCACAAGTGTGCTTTGTACCTCACGTGTTATATTTTGTCACCTTTTGTTTGCTTCAGCGTTGTTGAGTATCTTCTACACAAAGTGATTGTGATGAAATGAATAATAACTTTTTAACCTTTGCTAAGTTGCTAAATATGCTGAATTAAATATGTTGCACAATCAATTCTGCACAATTAAAATATACAGTGTTAATCGTGTAAAACATCTGCAGGAAACATTATGTGTTAATGTACGAATTCATTTTGTGCAGTACAGTCAGCATAAAAAAGAAACCTTAACTGATTCTGAACACAAAGCGACGCCCATTTCTTGTTAAAACCACCCACATTTCCTGCTGTTTGTTGCTCCACCGCAGCACCAAAGTTGCAACTGACACGTTTTGTCTGTATGCTACAGTAGCTGATCTGTAAGAAGCTTTATGCGTTCACGAGCCTTTAGTTCACTGAAAGCGCTGACCTTTTCGCCTGCCTCAGTTTAAACTCAAAGGACAGCGAAGCACCAGCTAGCTAGATGTCTCATGTGGTCAGATTAACCATATTTATGTTTGCACTCACATGAAAAGCTGGTGATGGTACATCGCTCCACCACAACAACAAGCAACAAAAGTACATTTTTTTAAGAAAATAAATGATTTTTTCGCAGGGTGGCTCTCACAAGCCTGACAGTAATGGAAATTTTCCACCGCTGACAGTGGGACTCCACAAATGAACACTCACACACGCTGAGGTTGACCTCATCATCTGCAAACATGCTCAGGCTGTCGTACATGCATGGTTGTAGTTTTAATAATAGGTAGCATACACAAATGAATAAATAAATGATCTGATAGTCATGCACACAGTTTCCTATAGTCGAAAAACATTTAGCAGAACTTGTTTTGTTTTACTAAGTTGCTGAGTTGTCGTACAGTGTCCTAAAATATTTCATTTTTAGGACCCTGGACACCTCATAAATTAAACCTCAATAAAAATGATTTGGTTAGAATCCCAAAGCCTGAAAGATAATGGACAGAAGTAGCATTTACTATTTGTAGCTTAAACACCAAACACATGGGTCCAAAAGGAAACACAAAGGTGAATTATTGTTTAAATCCCATTTTGATTTAATAAGGGCAAGTTTTAATGACCTATACTGCTGACCTATATTAACCTGGTTTCATGTCAAAAACATGACATATATCAGAATCACATGCAAAAATGATTGCAATCACATTTGATTCAGTGTTTAATAGTGACTTTATAGCAATTTTGCATCACTTTTATTCAGCTTCTAGATGGATACCACACTGACCTCATCTTTGTCAGCCAGCCTGCTATTACTGATGTCATCCATTTTGTTGCTGCAGTGGTCTTTTCAAATCTATGGGAACTAACAAGGCAGCTGCATTCACCTCTTCTCAATGGCACCCTCCACCATAAATTGTAGCTTTTCAATCTCTGTTGGCCTCATGACTTTGACTCTGAGACGAGGGATGGGATTAAGGGTGCTGACAGAAGTGTCAAATTGATACTGTCTTCTTGCAGTATTTACTACAGTATTACAAAAGACATTGACTGCCAGCGCGTCTGTGGACGTCAGAGAGAATGTGCAGTAAAGGAAAATGTCTGAAATAAGAAATGGAATATTGTTACCATGTATGCACAAATGTATCTACAGCGAGAGAGGAGAGGCAACACCCAAACACAGAAAAGAGGAGAGAGAAAAAAAACACATAAGCAGATATTCATACAAACATGACAGTATGTACACAAAAGGCACAGAGACAGGGCTGTGTGGCTGCACCCAAAACCTCTTTTATCTGGCATTGCATTAAGAATGTATGACTGTGATTTTCAAATAATGTGTGTCATATCACAAAGTGGCAGGTTTTCCAATTGTCCAATAATGATCTATTTGGCAATTCAATAGTATTGAGGAAGAGACGGCAGGCAGACGTAAAATGAATTAAACATTGAATGGAAGGATCGTGACAGTTCCATTTCAATCTCTCCTCCTCTCTCTCAGAAAGTCTCTAAGACGTGTGCAATTGGGGTAAAATCAGTACTTGGACGGTTGCCTGAGTTTGTGTGCACATTGCATTTCTCTGTTCTCTTTATCTCACACTAGACGCCTACGATGCACCACTTTCACAAGCAAAGCAAACGTCTTCTCGCATCTGCTCTCTTGTTTGTTAAGATAGTTTACTGGCAATATCACCACGCTGGCTGGTGTACACTGCATCCATAGCTAATTAGCTAATGCCATTGGAGCCCTGAGCTAAATATAAATATAGGATACAAATGCGACCTTCTTAAGCGCAAATACACTGTAAGGTACAGTAAGATGTGGGTGTTAGTGGATCTTTAAAACAACGATTATCATGTCTTTAAAAAAAAAAAAAAAAAGGTGTGATCATCTCATTAGAGAACGGGATTAAAAGAGACCAAGAGGAAAATTAACAGGCATCAGACATGATCACTTTTAAACTTTTTTTTTTATTATGCAGGTTTGAAATAAAAGAAGCATTGTGACACAAACAGATGCTGCTGGCAAGGGGAAAAAAAAGGAGCAGCACCTAAAATGTAAAAAATAAAGAAACAAAATCAATGTTGTCATCATCAGTTTTATCAAACCAGAGAGGGAAAAAAAACAATAAAATAGGAATAAAAATACACCTCCATTGAAAGAAGCAAAAAGTGATCTAATTTCTCTCATAAATAAGAAAACCTGTCAAATGGCTGATGGGCAACTAGCGAAAAACAATATATTGATAACCATTTAAAATATTTATCATTACTGGCTTTACAAATAAAATAACTACAATTGGCAGGGTTTTTTTTTTTTTTACACAACTTAAAATGTTATAGTTCTGTAACAACTAAAACTGAAATTATGCTACAGTAAAGAGATAAATACAGATGTCTTTGTCAGCAAAATGCATTTCTGTTAATCACACAAAAAGTTAAAAAGATGAGATCAACACAACCAAACACCAACTAGAAACTTATAAAAATCACTGTAATGTGGATGTGATGGCTCCATTCACATATTTCATTACTGCACTTCTGCATGTCGAGGAGACAAAAATTGACTTTATGGTCAGACAAAATAAGAAAAGGGAGGGATGGGGGGAACGGGGTGGGGACGGGGCATTTTGAGGCAATATCTTTTTTCTTTTTTTTTTTTCTTTTTTCCACCTGCAACATTATATCTCATTTTATCTCACAGCGTTTCTTTCTCTCTTTCTATCTCTTTACTCTCTATCTCTCACCTGGCTCTTTCCATTTAATGATCTGCAGGACACATATTGTGTATTCAGTTTTAGATTGAACTTTATTGGAAAAAAACACACCAGTGAGCACAGATTTAATGCAAGAACGAGAGTGTGAAATACTCCTCTGAAATCCAGCTGCACAAGGCTGTTAAAATTCACGAGAAAGACTCGACACTCGAACACTGAAACACTCTCGCACGAAAGTGTGTGTCCGCGTGCATACACACATACACACTCAACTGCACACGTCATGAATGGGGTACATTCTAACGTCCAGACACACACACACACACACATGCACACACAAAATGACTTACATGTAATATTAAAGAAGAAACAAATCTATCTGGACTTCCAATTCCCAATTTGATCCCATAAAAGTGATATTTACAATCACACTGTGACAGCTCAGTAGACCTCGACAGGTCTTTAATATTAAAAAAAGATTCTTTTTTGTTTTGTTTCTCTTCCTGACCCAAGCTTTTTGTATTAATTTGCAGGCCCTTAAGCAAAGCTACCATAACATCTAAGCCTGCGCTGAACCTACTAGAAGTTAATATTTTTCTACAGTACAGGGCCCGACGCTTATTGGCAAAAAAAGGAACAAATTTGCAAGCCAGAAATAAATAAAACAGCAACAACAACAACAACAACAGAAAGAAAAAAAAAGAACACAAAAGGAAATTAAAATGATTAAAGAAGAGGAAGAGTATTTTTTTTCTTCTCATTCTAATTAAAGCTGGATGGGGTCCCTGAGGGGACTTCAATGGTGACACAGAAGATGAGTGCTCCACAGCCCAGCCTGTATTGGAGAGGGCATAGAAAACACAACTCAGAGAGGAGGGAGGGAGGGAGCGAGGGGAGAGGGGGGCTTCATAAGTGCTTGGCAAATTTTAAACAGCAAGAGGACTGCTAATACATTAAGTGGTACAGACAGCAGTCATCTATTCAAAAAGCTCTGGTCACAAGTTCTTCTAGAAACTTAGAGAAATAATTATTACATTGACAAAAAAGGTGGTGGTGGTCGTGGTGTCTGGGAGGTGAAATGTGTGTGTGTGTTTGCGTCAGTATGTATGTAATTGTACTGTATGTTAAGTGTGAACTGTATGTAGGTGTGTGTGCATCAGAAGAAGGTTCAGGGGATGGGGGGTGAGGGGGATGGGGATGGGGTCGGTGGGTGTGAGTAGACTCCTCGGTGTCGTATTTGTTGACAGAGCATGATCTTCAGTTTCAGGTGAGGTAGAGTGGCTTGTCCCTGCCAATCATGCTGCCACTGGAGAGAAAAAATAAATAAAAAAACAAAAAACAGAGGCACAGGTTATGAACAAAGATACAGCAGTAAAGAAAAAGATGGATTCAAATACAAAAGAACAGGAAAAAAGGTGTATTTTGCTATGATTGCAAATACTTTTTATTCCCAGATGGCTGTGATTTAATCCAAAACACTCCATTCTCTTAGCTTCTACCGTGCTCTAACCAAACCTTATAAATAAACGAAACGTTTCAAAGTACTTTAGCACGACGAGTGCTGTAGACTTAGAATATCTTCCAGTGCTGCAGGACTGCACAGTCTGCCAAACAATAACAGTGAAAACTTGTGTTAGGAACATCTGTTTTTTACTGCTGTCTGACAAACACATGACAAGCTCTATTATCTCACCATTACCTCTCCAGCTGTCTCCTCTGTCTCACTGGAATGGAGCTGACAATTTTTAACGCTTATATTGTGAAAGCAGTAGGAGAGACAGCCGACATGACTATATATGCTTATTTCTGAGAGAGTTCTGGTCTGAGACTTGGATTGGGCCGTATCTATTTGATAAATTCAACCAAAAAACCTTAAATCAAAAAGGCAACAGTGGAGTCACATTATCTTGACATTTTGTACTTTTTCATAATGTTAAGCTGTTTCTTTTCACTTTGAGTACAATATACATCAAACAGCAAAATAAAATGTCAATTTGGCTGAACTCAATTCATTTTTCTTCATTCCAAATGTCATTCAAGACTATATGATTTGACAAGTTGTGGTAACAAAGGTTATTGTGGAAAACAGACTATGCGGAGCAAATAAAACATCCTCCTCTGTCTTTACTGACCTGCAGTGGTTGCCACACTCCCGATTGCAGTATTCACTGTCCCAGTCATGGCTCTGAGCCACTCCAGGGCCTGGACCAGGGCCAGGAGCTCCTGGAGACTGGGAACCCCCAATGCTCTTCTGATACTCTGACTGGAGGTGGGAAAAACCCTGGAGTAAGAAAAGAAGAAAGAAAATGAAGCCACCATCTTAAAGTATAAAGTATCATAGACTATAAAGTATATATTCCACTTTACTGTACCTGCTGCCCAGGAGGTGGGGAGTGAAGAGAGGCCTGCAGCCCCATCTGGTGAGAGATGATTGGCTGGGACTGGACCTGCTGCATGCGGATAGGCTGGTTGAGGAGCGAGCTCTGGTGCAGGGAGAGCTGCTGGTGGGGGTGAAGGGGTGGGCTGATCTGGAAGGAGGAAGGGGGAGAGGCACTAATGCTGGGCAGCATCTGTGATTGGCTGAGCGTCTGCGACAGTGTGTGGCGAGGGGCGTGTCCTGCGTAGCTCTGCAGGTCGGTGAGAGGGAAGGCCCCGGGCCCCAGGTAGGGTGACGACGGCTGTGGGGGTGGTGGCACACTGTATAGGGGCGGGTTGGCTGGCATCATATGTGGTGAAGCCTGGCTTGTTTGGGCACTTTTTGTCTCCACCGGATCATTATATGTCTAAAAGGGAAGGAGGAAGAGGACATTTGAGTTTCCTGTTTATTACAACATGGATCTTATTCTTGTGGTTTTGTGCAAATATAATTTTCACTGTGCAAAGAGGGATTTCTGTGTGCTCGCTTTAGGTTTTAAGTCCCAATAAAGTGGTTTCAATCTGGCAAACCTGTTGGCTTGTTGTCTGATTGTTTTGCCCTTTCTGACTTTACTGATGTTGCCATGTTCCAAAATCATCAATTTGTTATCATGACGACTAGAGATGATTGCCAAACCTCCAAACATAAGGCACAAAAGAATGATCCTTTAAGGATTAATCAAGAATTTGTTTAAATATAGTGTACACCTCGCTGGAGGGTTTATGTAATAGTTTTGGAGTTCTTCTAATAGTATGTGCAATATAGTTTGAGACAGATATGAGCATGAAAACAACAGCTGACGGAGCTAAGTGGTAAAACTGTCCCATAATTCCTTGCAACTCATCATTTCCACAGAGAAAACCCTCTCAGGGGGATTTTTCAAAACAATATGTCAATGAAGCAAAAGAAAAGGAGCAGCTGGCATGTAAAGAAAATTATTTATATAACTAGTAACATCTTCTCAGAAACTTTTAGTTGATGTTGAAAATGTTAGATAGTACCAGTGTGGATTAATTCTACACTATTTATTACCTACATACTACTGTTTGTTGCTAATAATACCCATGGTCATCGGTCTGTTCCTCTTCTCATTATTTATGTATTCCACACAAACCACTGTGGATGCTGTGGGATCCGACACACACATTTATTCTGCAGGTCTTTCTATCTCCCCTTCTTTCAAGAGGTGGTGTATGTATGAAATACATCCAGTGTTTCTCATTAACTGTCAGACTGGCTGGAGTGATGTTTGCTGGTCTGCTATTTAGTAATAGCTCACATCCATCCCTCTGAACCTCTGAAATAATCAATGGAAGGGAATGGCGGGATGGATAAAAGAGAGGGACAGATACATTTGCAGGGTCAAGTGGAAAATGAAATACTGAAGAAATGGTGAGAGAGGACGGAAAGAGCGAGAGGATGGGTGTGATCTGTTGAACCGTATTTTATTTTATGGGGAAATTTTTACAATCTATTGCAGTAAAATGATTACATATTCATTAGAGGGAATATATGAACAGTATATGAGTTTTGAGGGTGGAAACATCCATGAAATCATGAAATCTGTAACTTTTTTTTTTAATTTTGACTTTTTAAATCTGTACTTGGGTTTTTTTTTTTTTTTTCCTTTTGGATTCGAAATAAACACAAGAGAAGTGCTGTGACATACAGTGGGAAGCAATCAAACTTTTGTTTTTTCATCTTCTCCCAAACAAACCGACATGCGTCACAAAACAAAAAGGCAACAGGTGCACGCTGGAGATGTGAATCCTTCAAATGATACTCCAATTACCTCCAATTCCACCCACCCCAATTCACTTTGAAAAGACTCCTTCATTGGTAATTAAAAAAGAGAGTCACGTTGAATCATGAGATTCAGCCCTGCATTCAGATTGGCTGATCCTGAATGCATGGGATGGGGAGGGGGTTATTTTTGTCAGTCAGTTTTTCTGACTGGCAATCTACCAACATATAGTATCAATCAAGCCTCTGTATAGGGGCTCTGACATGAATGTCTAATTGCACCAAAGACAAGAGATGAGAATAGTCTTTTTAGTTGAAAGTATGCCACAGTGAAGAGGCTGATGAATTAACTATTCATGCCTTAATCAAGGTGCTTGTTTTCGGCCCATGAGCATGAGAGGAAGTGTGGCGCTGTGCGGAGGGGAGGAAGGAAAAAACGGGGAGAGGGAGGGGGAAGAGGAGGAGCTTGATATATGCTAATGCAATTTAGAGCAGTGTTTTTAAAAAACAATGCAGAAACACTGAAATGAAATGCAGTGCACCAACAGATTAAAACACCCTTGTACTGTGATAACTATTGTACAAGCCTTGCAGATGTGCTGTGGCGTCACAGCAGCTCAAAAAATATTGAACTTTTACACTGTGGGCCTGTTTTTTGTATATATACATAGATATATCTATATACACATAGTAAGATAGGTATTAATGTTCTGGGCTAACCTGCAGCAAAGAGAGAGCAGTAGGTGTGAGCAAACCTCAGCCAACACATTAGTCGCCCATCAGGGGAGGACAGAAACACCAGGAGGACAGCAAATGATAGGTAATGTCCACTTCTACTCTTACATGTGCACACTGATGAGCACACACACAGACCACGTACTGTTACTTTTCATTTCTCCCCAGGTTGCAAATCGGGTGTGTTTGAGGCCTAATTTTCACTGTTCTCCTCTGAGCACATACACACACACACACACATATGCACAGATATACTAACCCCTCTGTGCCGCAAGTAAACCCTTTCCTTGGAATAAGAGTAAGAGGAATTCTGTCTAATTTATCATCCCTTATATCGCCGCTGACCCATGTATATCAAAGACGTGACCCCCATGGTTACCTTGGAAACCAGGCTGGCTCTGTAGGCGGCCAGGGCTTTCAGGTACTCCTTCTTAGCAGCCTCTGTTTTCCTCTTGTAGCTCTGCAGGAGCAAACACAACAACAACGATTGATTACAAGGTGATGCCAAAGGCTAAAATGACCCCATGGTCCACATTGACTGATGTGGATGAGATGTTGGTAGTCATGGTGTGATTGTGTGACCCGGCTGTGTGATCTGTGATGAAAAACATATCAAATACATTCATTGCACAGTTATCAAGTTATCAAGATTTGGCAATCTGCATGATGTTGCTGCATTTGAAGCATTTCTTCAAACCATCCAAAATAAGATGCCAAAAAAGCTTGTGCGCAATAACGTGAAAATGGAGTTTGAAATATTATGGAGCTAAACGAGGAGTGAGGAGCTGTTTGTCATTTTGTGCACTGCTTTTCAACCGCTTGCTCTATTAAGACTGTTGCTCATCTCTTAATCAGAGCTGATGTCCCAGCAAATCATTCAGACGTGGAAGGAAAAAAAATAAAAGAATTCAAAACAGCATTAGCAAAGAGGCAATCTCAAGCCTCCTGAATGAACCTCAAATGATGCGTTAAGACAGGGAACTCGAGTTAATGTCATCGCATGTCACTCACGGGCTCTTTATAGCTGCCATTGCCTTTTTGATGCGGGGAAAACAAGTCACAAAAAGTCCAGCCTTAAATCGATGAGGAAGACTCAGATCTCAGCTCCTCTCTGAGGCATTTTAATATGAAGGAGAATGTGTGTTTGTGTGTGTGAATGCGGTGGGTAATTACTGATCCTCAGCGAGAGACTGTCTGTGGCTCCATGGACGGGGTCATTTCTTTCAAAGAGGTGGGGTAGAATAACCATTAAGCATTCATGTGTTGCCAAATGCACATAGGCTGGCAGCTGCTAACACAGTCAATAAACAAACAGACATACACACAGAACAGCAAACAAACTGGGATGAAGACGGATACAATCTCTTGCTCAAACAGCTGATATTTATCCTTTCACTCATCGCTATTTACAATATTATTATTATTTCCCTTCCATTATATACGTTCAGGTATTTTGTCGAGACTGCATTGATTCAGGAACTCCAAAGTACAGGAACAAAGCACAGATTTTCATAATGAGAACAGATAATCTTCATGAAGAATTATAGCTCTTGTGAACAAAAAAACAAAACAAAACAAAAAAAGTGACAACCTTACCCCTCACCCCTTAAATATTGATAGAGTCTCTTTAATGAACCCCAAACTACTCCCAGCAGCTTTAATTTCAAATTAATTTAACAGAGCTAATGATTCGCGCAACGACTGATACTTTTAAATAAATTACCATGCCTAAGGATGTCTAATTATTCCAAAGTGAGTGGATTCATTAGCAATTGAAGCCGTCAGAGGCTGCGGGTCAGTATGAATTAAAAATAACAAAGCTGCAAGGGGAGAGCATATGCCTCCATCGTAATCCTGACACAGAGGTGTCCCGCCTGAATTAGCCCCTAATTGTACCTTAATGAAATGTTCTTGTTTGATAACCAGTTAATTACAGGAGACAATAACTCCGCAGCCTGCTGACACTGAAGGGAGTGATTACCCCAACGACTGAAAGACCGAGCGACCGGTGAGAGGCAGAGGAGGAAGAACGAAAAAGTAGAGAGGGTGGAGATGAGAGAGGTGTGAAGGAAAGTATAGTGCAGGAGAGGAGAGGAGTTACAAATTAAAAAGAAACAGACAAAAGAAAGTGTGAGAGGGAGACAAAGAGGCAGAAAACAAACTCAAAAAATGATGGGTGTCTCTGTACAGATGCTAAAACTAATAAGAAGTTTAATATCAAAACATGCAGCTTAAGCAAAGTGACAGTGTCCTTTTCCTTCTGTTACCGACCTTTCACCGATACATAACTCCAACACAGCAGACTCAATTAAATAAAGCTAAGGTCCCTCCTCCCTCCTACTAAACTCCATTATCACTGTTCCTGCCCACTGCTGTAAAATCGGAAAATTGATCTTAATCTTAAACAAAAACATGAAAAATGTTCTTTTGTGTTTCTGGGGCAGCTTTAACATGTAGTCACCTTGAGGAATAACGCAGCCCAAAAAAACGCATTGATCTTGCACTATAAAACAAAGACCTTTGGGAATTAAACCCCCCCCCCACCCCAAAAAAAAAAAAAACGCTGTATAGCGTGCAGGCATTCGAAAAACATCTTAATAAAAAAGAAAATATGAACATAAACATGAATAAAAAAAAAAAAACACTTTGTTCCACCGAACTCAAGGGCGGCACTGGAGAATACACAACAAAACGAGTGAAGTGGGGAAAATGCTAAAGAAGAAGAAAAAAAGAAAAAGAATCACAAGAAGAACACAAATCACAACAATGAAACTTCTGATCGTTTCCTCAATAAAACACAGCAATAAAACATGCTGCCTTCAATACATTTATGTGAATTCTGCTGCATGGTATGTTTGAGAAGGACTATGGGTAATTGGAAACAGGGGCCACGTTCTAGTTAAAACAAAGCTGTGTGTAGGGGAAGGGTTGTGTTTACATTCTGGTGCTCCTGCATGGCTCCAGAGGGTCTGACTGTGACATTATAGAACACACCTCATCGGTCCTATAGAAATGACGTGACAGTGTTGGAAAAAATGAAAAGAAAAGGCATAACAGCTTATACATCAACGGATGAAGAGCAGGGAGAGATAGAAATTGAAGCTGTATATTGAAAATGTTTAAGGTATAAGGCCAAGCTATGGGAACTTTTCATTTTAAAAGCTTTTCACTTGAACATTAGGTCAGCGGTTGTGGAAACAGTACACCATAATGTGTTGTTACATTAAACCAAAGACAGGAGATTTAATATCTTTGGAGTATTAACATGCAGTAGCTGAATTGGTTACACGGTAAATACACGGTTAACAGGTTTATCCATTTGTTGTGCTGGAAAAAGTGACATTGCTAGTCACAGAGAAAAATTAGAGCAATCACAGTGTTATTGCCCAGACAGGGTACTACATTTCATTCCATAATGACATCATTACCTCAAGTTAATTATGTGTCTTGCGAGGTGACACGTTTGATTAAACACATGAATGCACAAACAAATCAAAAAATTAGCTGTGGAACGGCACTATAAATGGGTGGATTTTTAATGGTGGAATTGCCCTTTTGTTAGTTTCGTGTCTGTTTCCAGGTAATACTGTGAAGGACAAATGCATTTAGGAGAGGAGAGAGACAGGGAGAGAGAGAGAGAGAGAGAGAGAGAGAGAGAGAGAGAGAGAGAGAGAGTGCATTGCATCTACAGTGCAAAATCTAAGGTGAAAAAGAAGCCAGGACACAAAGGGTTAAGAAGCACAAACAATAACATTTCAGGAGCAGATGTCCTTGAGGCAAAACCAAGGACAAGGCAATTGCTAATCTTGTATTCCCAGCATGATCAAATCACCAGGCAACAGATATAAATAAAAGGACAGGAAATGAGGAATTCACATTCAAGGGTGTCAGCGGCGAAATGAAGATTCATGGTGAAGAGCCCCGGTGAAGGCGGCAAAAATTAACTGCAAATAAAAGGGACAGACGGCCTCCAAAGTCCAGAGTATAAAGTAGGTTTGGTGGGAGAAAAACACACACATGCTAGATAGGGTCTAGTCGACGGTGGCTGGGGCTGAGGAGAATGGGCTGCACTTTGTCATGGAGACAGGTGCTTTTATTTGACACCCAATAGGCTGCACCCTGACTGGATATTCTAAAAATATGAGTCTGCGCATGATCATCAGACTGTCTCGTTTTCCATTCATTTCACACCATCATTTGTTACCACAAACACATAGAAACCCCTTTGACTTTGTCCGATGGTCTGGAATGCCAGAATGAAATAGAAAATGTGCTGGATGGAAATGTTCTAAATTGCAGTAAATATTAATGCAGTTCCATATGCACAGGTCAGGTTGTAACAAAATTAAATTGACTCCTGAAAATATTCAGGGAAATATATCTACACTGCTACACTCCTTTCAATATATGAATTTTACTGCATTAAAACAGGATAATCGTAGTTTTTAGTACTGCCGGTGCATGTTAAATTCACAAATGTGTAAAAATTTTGGTTTTTTTACATTTAATACACGACTCTCACTTCATAAAGGAAGCATTTTATATGTTTTATCTTCACGTGTGCTGCTTGATTTTATGTTTTCAGTCATTTTTATGGTGCTGCACCTCTTTAATATGCATTCTTATGAAGTTTTAGCTTAGAACAAAAAAATTATATTGGCAGTTCACTTCATGACTTCATCATACCCAGGGTTCCTGGGTAAACCTCTGTGATATATACAGTGTGTTCCGTACATCATGTACAACCAATAAACTATATGCAGGATATATATTTACAAAAACACTTAACTTGGCTGCTTTTTCAGTTAACACTTTATAATAAGCCCCTTTCAGGTAGCTATATTAAGCAGACTATGGCTGCCCAAAGTGGTCTGCCTTTAGGTTTGATTTGGCCTGCAAGATTATTTTAGCACACTTACACTTTTTGTGAGGTAAAAATGCTTTCTAAATATTTAGAACCCCTAGTTAATAATACATTTTAATGATCTGAGCACAGTGGGCAGAGTGACCCTTCGTGCAGGAAGTCAATTGAGGGAACTTGGGATCTTAGTACCATTTGGCATCTTATCAATACAATACAATAGATGTTTGCTTTTGGCCCATGGCCCGCCATTAAGATTCAATTTGGCCCTCCAAGGGACAACATTTAGACACTCCTGAACTAGACAGGAGGACACAATAATGTGACAAGCAATACGAGAGCTGCAAGCATTCTTGTTAAATCTTTGCAGCTGCATGACACAGATACATACAGTAGATTTTATGCAATCAGTGACTCAGTTTACCCACAGTGTGTTACAACAGTGAGAATCATCAAGCTGTGAATGCTCTGCAGAATTTACAGTATGTGCGGTGAACCTGACCTGTGAATTTGCATGACCACGACCTAAAAACTGGGCTGCTAAAGTGGTTTTACACTAATTCCAGACTAGTTACTAACATTTGAACATGGACTACATCATTTGACTGGTGGTTAGTCAACTTAATTGAAAGGTAGGAACATACTGTAATCAACACCTGAAAGCAGCTAAATGGTTTACACACACACATCAATGGTTAGTGAGCAACCACGCAAGGTGATAGCCTGTCTTGCTCAAGAATATTTGAACATGCAGCCAGCAGGAGGTGGGGATTGAATCTTTGTAAGAGGAAGAGTATTTCTTCTTTCAAACAGTAAATTCTCCATACTCTAAGTGTACATTTACACGGTATGTATCTACCTGTTTCTGCTCCTCTCCCAGTCCATCCCACATGGAGGCTACTATCTTGGATACGTCTCCAAAGGTGGCGTTGGGATTCTGTCCTTTAATGGCTGCCTGGGTGTCTCTGAAGAACAAGGCATAGGCTGACACAGGCTTTGTAGGCTCATTGGGATCCTTCTTTTTCTTCTTTTTTTGGGGTTTGGGCTTGGGCTTCATCATCTCTGAAGACGGCCGCTTCTCGCCCGTGATCTGGAAGACCATCAAAAAGACACAAAAAACAAAACAACTTATTGACACTGTAGACACAAGGTTTACTAGTTTAACTAGAGTGAATAATTGAATCTCTGATGAATGTTTGGAACACTGGGTCCAGGTGAAGCACGTAAACTTCATTAAGTCCATAATTCAAGCTATCTGTCCAATCTCTGTGTAGTCAGTGTTTGAATATTGCAGCAATGTTTCACTGACAGTAACACTTTGACACAGGCACTGGTTGACAGTCTTTTTTTTCCTTCTGCCTTACGTTGTCAAAAAATAACATCTGTTAGTTGAATTTATCAAACCTTTTCAAATCTTTATTTTTCAGTTGTTCAGCAAGTCATAAATTCTGACTTTTCATGCTGTGGGTGAAAGGAATTTTAAATCGCCTGCTGTATCTGCTCTGGCTTTGATGTGGTCTCAGAATGAATTGGAGAGAGCAAATGGAATTACTTACTGATAGGAGAGGTGGTAATCATTTTTATTCACACACACACAGTGAGAAGCAGAGCAGAGATGTATAGGCAGGGAAATATATTTTCTTTAACTAAAGAATCCCCTTCTTGTTATACTGTATCACTGCAAGCTAGCATTTAAATACACGATGAATCTGAAACACTGTGGAGGTGGCAGATTCAATTATACACTCATTCACATTCCCCTGACAGAAATGAAGCAAATCCACAGAGACATTGGATGGTGGGCAATTTATGAAAGCAGTTTTGCAGATTTACATAAACCAAATGAATGTAAACAAGTGTCCTGCTCTTCTCATTTAAATGAATGAGTGATTTAAATGAAGGAGTGTTAGGTTTCAAACCAGACTGTATATCTATAACACCAGTGACCAAATTAGATACCCAACAACTTGTATCTGTGCTGCTGATGATTAACCCATTAAAACATCCTTCACATATAAGTAAAGGAGGTTTCTACACTTTTGAAAACATGAAAACATGTACAGGATTTCTAAAATTACTGCATGGAAAAAGGGTTTCATGTCATGTCACACGTCATGTGTGTTAAGAGTTTGTCCACAAACTTGCAAACGTGCCATGGTGGTAATTGTTTGTCAGCTATTCACAACTGTGTAATTGGAAGGGTGAAATTATCTTTCACAAAAGGACCAACAGATGATTTTGTGTCTTTTAAATATGGGCCAGATTTTGGAAAATGTGCTGCTCAGAATTGTTTTTAACAAATTAAAACTGAATCAAAATGGTTTCTAAATATTTCAAACCAATTTTCTTTTCAAATGTGACACCACACATGCACAAAAACCAAAAACAAAACATCCACAAAACATGGTTTCAGTTCCCCTCAAGAGCAAAAGCATGACTACCATTCAATTCCTGTTTAAACTCAACACTACAGTTAGCATGCGAACCAACTCTGTTAAGCACTGCCAAGCCCTCGCCTCCTACTCTACTACTGCAAGCCAGAGAAGCGCTGCCACATCAGTACCTTCAAATGAGGATCAGTCTCCTCTTCCTGATTGGAGCTTGAGGGGGAGGGTGTGGCCGATTTACTTCCGGGAGGTGAGGGGGAACCATGAGGCAGTGCACTCCGGCTGACCTGAGGGTTTAGCTGGGTCAGTGCACTCATGGGGTTGGGCAGTATCGGAGGTGAGTTGTTTATCAGGGGGTGGTTACGGGCAGGGTCATAATGAGTGCCGTCTGGGTGCTGGTGATGGTGTTGCTGTTGGTGGTGGTGCAAAGCCATCTCCTGCATCTGGGGTGAGAGAAGAACACCAGCTTTACTATCTTCTCCTCTACTCAAAGTAATGAAAGTTCGCCAATTAGCCAAATATGCAAAGACTTAGAAGTGGAGATGACAGTTTCAATTTTGAGAAAAATATGCGTGTGTTGGAGAAAATATAAAAAAGACAAATAACTTGTAATGAGGGAAATGCGTCTGTTGGAAGAAAGTAGACAGACAAAAAAAACCCTCTTACAGTTTTTATTCTAAACTGAAGCTGCTGGTTATAAAGCTTCTCTTTTCTCTCTCAACCATCTTTTCTTAGAACAGTAGCAGGCACTATTTTCAGACTTGTAGTTTTGTGGTCAAGTTTGTCTGTATTACTTGTTTGGTTAACTGACATTCATACGAGGGGAAATTTTGAATACTGGGAGCAAATATCTCAAAAAAAAAAAAAAAAAAAAACAACAACTAAAAAAATACACAATCTCTCTCAATCGAAACCAACCAAGACAGCTCACACAGACATTAAAGAAGACATTTACTTTGCTAAAGGCCAATACCATTCGCTCTTAACTAACCAGACTAGAAAAACATGAATATAGCACTTGTGACATTTACCATAGTTTTCTGAAGGCTCATTTTGAAGCTTGGTAGCCTTTGGGTTTATTGGTTTATCTTTGTCAGTTACTGGAGCCAGAAAATCTAGTTTTTGAAGGGAGCCTGATGAGAGCAGCAGTGAACATGGCTCCATGTGGCAGAATTAGACAGCTGTCAATCAAGCAAATGTGACCTAAACTTACCCTTTACTTTGAATTAAAATATTTAAACCACTGTCAAAATACATCCTAGAAGGAGTGAGAACAACTACTCAGAGCTTAAAGCAGCTATATTCAACATGTTAGCAATATATCACATGACTAGTTGGATGTAAAAGGGGTTGTTTGTCAAGACTCCCTCAGCTCTAGGGAGCATTTTAGCATCTTTTAGATCATTATTTTGGTTTTCCAGCCCATATCCTGCTTTGTTTCACTCTCACTGCTTTGCAATTCAATTAAGTTTTTCAGCCATTAGAGGAACTTTACCCCAAGCCAGATTTTGCAATGCTTAACCTTTCAGCCCTGTAGCACACAACCCCATTATCAATGAACTCAAAATTATATGATTTTTCAAGGGTGCTCTCTATTACAGTTAAAGGTACAATCCATAATTTCTATTGACTTCTATTTCAAGCAAGTGCAACAACAAATGCAGACCCTCCAGGGTCCTTGAGACACCAGGGCCTGGTTAGTGGATGGTGGAAGACTTCCTGCTTTTGAAAATTCAGTTTTAAGAAGCCAGAAATCTGAGTACCTTGCAAAGCAATTCAAGCATCAGTGGTATTGCTCAACAACCCTATCAACCCCCTGCAGATATATTATGCTCACTGTATGCTATGAAAGGGAAAAATGTTACTTACTGCCACGTAAAATAAGACCTTTTTTCAAACAGAAATAGAAACAAAAACGGTGCTCTCAGCTGGAGAATGACCCCCACATGTAGAACACTCTTGAGAGTGATTACAGAATCAGACTCACACAAAGTTCTGCTCTCTGCAGCCTTAAAAGATCTTCAATAATAACTACATCAAAAGCTTTTCTTCAAGATTCATCAGGACAGAACATGAGCACAGACCAAAGGATGCTTTTAATGCAGGCATAAATGGGAATGTTTGGCAATTTACAGATCAGAAAGTGATGAACTAGCATTTGTTAGCTCTTTTAAACATTTATGAGTTAAATAATACATTACACATTAGTGATGTGCTAAAAAGATCAAATTGAAAAGACCCGAGCATATGAAGTCTTGATAAACACGAGTGGAGGTTCAGAGATGAAGGCATGGCTCTCTAATCATAATTGGTCCCAGTAGATTGCTAGAATAAAAATGCACAACAAAGTAATGTTGTACGAGGCTCTGGCCTGCTTTGAAAACTCATAATATTCACACGACATTAGATTCTGTGTTTGCCTCAGCAGCTGCTCACAAAAGGCAGCCATGAACAAAGACATTCCTTTTGCATTTCAAATAACCAAGCTCTAACCTCCCCCCATCCACGGCAATCTCCAACTTCCAATCATAATTCAAAACACCATCACTACACTTCTTAAAACATGAGGAAATAGCTTTAGCAAAATAAGTAGTAAGACAGAAAAAAAAGAGGAAGAAAGAGGGAAAGAGAAGGAAATAGAAATCCATTAATTTCCCATTTTCCATGGACTTGCTCTTTAAGGGTCCTCACAAACCAAGAAGCATTGAAAAACCAATTAATCAAACATGAATGGGCTATCATAGCTACAGCAGACGCGTTTCCATAGCAACAGCCTCCAGGCAAAATTGTCACCCTTTAATCTGAGCCACACCATGTTTAATATAAACAAGAAGGAGACATGCAGAGCAAAAGAGTTCACCAGGGGAAGGCACCATGGCACCGTGGGTACTGGGTGTCGGCCTTGTAAGAGTAAAAACAGGACAAACCTTGGGTCACTCATGCTTCACAGACATACATATAAGTAAATTTGTAATAATACGCTGCATATAAATTCATCTTTTTCTTGTGGAGAAAAATCATAGAGACAGTGGTGACTGTAGTGGGAACCAGAGTTTGACTACAGATATGAGTCATATTACATTCTTTTTATTTATTTTATTCATTTTTTTTAAATCAAGCACACATTTCATCTGCTATTATTTATATCCAGCCTAATTTTTTTGTAGCATTAACTCACATTTTCATTAGAGCTGAGTGTTTGGTCCAAACAAATGCATCTGTTTGTCACCAGAAAATGCAGAAACAAATTAACTACTGCATTCATCAAAGTTGTGGTATTCAGACACATCAATAAATACACAAAGAAACTGATTCCTGAATATGAAAGTGTGCATTACCTTATTACAGTTAAAAGCAACTATATACAGTATAACACCTGAAGGACTAGTGCTCATTACTGAAAACACTCCTACTGTGATAATTTACTTCTAATAGTCATTCCTGTGTCATTCTTTAAAATGCCTTTGAGTGCTTTTAGTTGGTGCTTTCACCTGTATGACACAGAAAGAGCAAGAAGTTATCACATAATGGCATCAAGTCTGAGCTATATAAAGCGGGCGGCAGACGGCTGTACAAATATTATGAAAGAATCTGACAAAGGTTGCCGGTTGCCATAGGTACTGTATGCTAATTCTTAATGGTATCATCTAAATAGCTGGCCAAAAGAGGGGGGGAGTGCACAGTGAGTAACAGGATTTGGTTGGTCACTGCTCTCTGCCTTTAGCATGTAACACATACTGACTTTTCATGGACTCTTGACCTAGATGACATGCCTATAATGCTGGTTTTATTCATGGACATATGACTTGGTCTGTGATGAAAGATGAAAAATATGTTCTGATAGATGGCTATAGGTTAAGGGGAAGCAAACTAACTGAACACTTTGTGCATCATCGTTCTGATTTTTCTCGTGTATTTTGTGGCACAACTATAAACCAATAACTACTTGAGCGATGCAGTGGCCTAAATTTATATATTTAGATTATTTATGAAGTTGGATTCTGAGTTCTCTTGGGTATTTTCATAGCTGTGCTTAACCTCCAGCAATTTAGTTGTTTGTTGTAAAGCCCCAGGAGATCAGAGTTTTTCATAAACAGGGGAGGCAAAGTAAAAGGGAAGGAAAGAGGACACTGGAATAGAGCGAGAGACAGAAAGACATAACAGTGGAAAAACGTAGGGAGAAAAAAATACATACAAAAAAAAACAAAAAACATGACCTAAGTACTAAAACCCATCTCCAAAGTTAGCAAGAGGACAGTTAGATATTGCTTTTTGGTGACGAGCAGCCGGCAGACCTAAACTGTGATGTAAAGCCAGGAAACTCGGTGTGAACGTGTTCCTCTGCCATCGTTACGCCTGTCGTGTTTGTATTCACATCTTGTACATCATAGTCAAATGGGAGTCAAATAACAAAGGCTTTCCAATTATGTGTAGCACATTGTGTGCGAGATGGAATATCACAAAGCCATTGTTCCCCTGCTCCTGCTGACCTTACCTTTGAAATGGTTTCAAGGCCGCTCCAATTGCCTGCACCATTTGATTTAGCTAAGGGGATTTGACCACCAGCACAGAGATGAGAGAAGGGGAGAAGAGAGCCCTATACAGCTACAAGGAGAAAGAGGAGAGATTCACACCAGCTGAGAGTACGACAGCTAACCTTGCTCCGTCCTTATGATGATTATACCAGAGTGGCATCTGTTTCATCATTTAAATAAGCGAGTTGATTGCTATGCAAGCTTTTATTACCTTGGCATCATAATAAACCAGTCTCTGCGAAAGAATCAATAAATGTTAGGGTCATGTTTCAACTTATTATCATCATCTAAAAAATAACCATCAGAATAAATCCTCAGAGTGTGTCAGTTTTTAATTAAGTGCCTTCTGTAGAGCCGAGTCAATGCACTTTTAGTTCACTTACTTCAAAATGTAAATGAAAAATGAATTGTTTCCCCGCACAATGTTAACTTTTTAGTAAGAAAAATCACCTGCTGAACTGCTTTTATCAGCACTATCAGACTTTCACACTTTCCTCTCTCTATCCCGTCCCACCATGCTCTGCATGAATATACAGTGATCAATGCCTCTGTGAGTCCCGAGACTTTCCTCTCCTCACCCCCTGCTTGACTGGAGCCATCTTGTTTAGAGTGATGGCTCACTCACACAGGTTCACGGCTGCTATTGTAAAATCACCCAGCGTTTAATTGAAACAAATGACTATAATAATAGAACATTATCCCTGCAGGCACCCAGCCATGACAGCTTTAATTAGAGGCGCGTTCAAGACTGATCCTTCAAAAGCACAGCCGCCGTGCAACACTGTGGTAAACACGCCTTTAGGTGGGGGAGCCAACCCTGGGCCTCACAGCCCTCAAAGCTACTTCTCATTCACCCTGAGGGCAAAGCACTAACAACTCTGTTCCTCAAAGAGCCTTGGAGCCTCCCTCCCTCCTTACCCCTCCTCACTTTCTCCCTCTCTTCTCTCTCCCTTCATCCATGTCTTCGGTTTATCAAGCTTATATACACCCAGGAGGGTCATTTACACAAGCTGAGGAGAATTAATAAGAGAGTGGATTTATGAATCATACGCTACTTAAGTATGAAAGCAAAGGCAAAACGCTACTTCTGCCTTCTTGTGACATCAGACAGATGCTAAGTAAGGAGATATGATGGGCAGCAGATGCTGGGATGTTTGAGAAAAAGAAACACAAGTGGTTTAAGAATTTGCTGAGGCTTAATTGGATGTATTTCAAAAGTAGTCAAGATGACTTGTAAAATATTATTTACAAGGAGACTTTGATTCAAATGTAATATGATGCTACGATCCAGGTGTATAACAGCCAACTGTATTTAGCAACACACTATGAAAACCTCATTTTATTTATGAGCTTGGCAGTCGCTCCATGTTGCCAAAACAAGACACTATAAGGTCACTTTCAATCGTTCCAATTACATGCTAGTCAAAAGTATAAAATGCTTGCTCTTGCACCTCCTGCGCTGAACTGTGATCAAGTAATTAATCTGGCAGAAAAACTGCAATACCTCACAAACTAGCAGCATGAGGAAATAATTATGAGTTTCGACACAAACTTTAAAGGACAGACGAAGCAATTTATTCCAAGAACGTCTTAAGTAGCCACACTGTTGAAATTGACTTTGCCATTTTATCTCTCAAAGCCAAACAGAGACCATGCCAATTTCATATTTTCATAAAAAAGTAGGAGCGACTAGTAAGTTGTGCCACATGGATAAATGATAAAATAAACACACATACACAAAACAAACAAATCAAAAGTAAAAGGGTTTATGATGTAGTTCTTTACAACCCTTTGTTTTGTTATTGTTTTTTCCTTTGTGTGGAGTACTTTATGTCTGTAGCTACTATTAATATCATTAATATTAAACCTAAAAGTATAGCTGGAAGCGTTTGTACAAAGAAGCTGATATCTCTGGTTTTGATTGACTGTTAGTTTGAAAAGTACTGTAGCACCCTGAACGCCTCGCAGAGTGACTGCATGGCAGCAACAAGGCAGTGGTTGATTTGCAGATAGTAATGTCATGATGTCCCCCTCGGCACCATCCTCCATGTTCCTCATTACTGCTAATGTCAGAACCTCCTTTGCTTTTATTTTCTCCCTCTCTCTTCCTCTCTATTTTTCTCTCCTTCCCCCCCTCCTAGTCCTCTCTCTTGTTCCTGAGTCTTTTTTATATTCTCTCTCTTGTTCTCTCTCACTGTCTCTTTCTCCCCCTGTCTCGCTCCCTCTCAGCCCGGGCGTGTCTCTGAGCTCACCTCACAAAGCACAGCGTCAGAGAATCAGAGCCTCGCCTGACATGACATGTAGGAGACGGTTGTGAGGAGCGGTAGGGACACACACTCTTGACAGCAGAAGGCAAGGCTCCTCTGCTCCCACTAATGAGACCCCTGACTGCCGTGTCAAACACACTTTGTGTGTGTGTGTGTGTGTGTGTGTGTGTGTGTGTGTGTGGGCGTGCCCACGCTCACACAACAACAAAAAAATGAACGTAGATGCAGAAATAATGAACACAAAAACAAGAAAGAGCACACAAATGAAAAGCAGGTGCATACAGTATTGTACTGTATGTGCCAAACAAGTGGAGGTCATGGCAAGGTGATTTGCATGTGTGAAATCCTCTCACAGAGAAATTTCACACATTTCTGACAGAAGCCATCTTCTGCCTTATCTTCCAGCTTTAAACTATAACAAATGTTATGATGAATTACCAAACAAATTAACTCACTGCTTTTGTTGTGGTATACACAACCACACAGTTCACCGCGTCAGCCCTTGAGACAATTATAAAATGCATTGTTTTGATGATTACCACAAATGTTTATCTGTTTTTAATAATCAAAGCAGACTCAAATAAATGCATATTTAAGCTTACTTTGGTGAAATTTCAATTACACACTGTGACAATCATCTAAGAATTTCCGGAGACATTTTTTCCTATTTGCCACCATCGAAGATGAGTGTTACCATCTGAAGTCTGCCTGTAGTTTGCGCCTCTCAGTCTTGGATTACAGTAACACGGCACACGATGATCTACATGAATAAAGTCTTTTAATCACTCGAGCCACTCTTGTGCACATTAGCAGACAGAGTGGCAGTGTTGTGTCGAACTGGTGGCTGGTGGCACAGCAGGGGAGACATCCCTGAGTGAGATGACATGGGACGGCTCTCCACCGCCACCAGGGCAAAATATTCCTGGTGGCGAAAACACAATGAGCTGATGGATGGTTGAGATAGGGCACAGTGCAATATGGACATGATTTCATGGCATGATAAATCTCAGCAGGAGCCCGTGGCTAAGTGTAATATGAAATCCCTTATCTATGTATCTGCTTCATAACACCGGCTATCTGCTGCAGCTGAATCTGGCTTTGTTTCTTTAGCTTCTGTTCTTTGCTTGAATGCCACTGTTGATCACATCTACAGTATGGAGGACGACGACAACAACATGTGTGTGATAACACATCTTTTACTCAGTTGTTTTTGAAATACGATGTGATGAATTATCTAAATTGAAAATTGTCACTGTAGAGATCCTCTTCCATTACCTGGAATCACACTGATAAGCCGCGATATTAGAAGAGATTTTGCGTAACACTCCTTACTGTAGAACCTGACCTGTGTTTGTACAAAACAAGTTTAAATTACACCTGCAATATAAATGAAATGCAATTTGTCTCACAGAGCTGATCCTTTTAAAGTTCAGTGTGTGTGTTATTTAACACCATCTCTTTAGAATTTCTGATTAAAAAGGAAGAAATTAGGTTGGCACCTTATCCTCTGATTAGCTTAATCCGTTAATTGACTTTATCAGGGTGGAGAAAATAGATGAGCTGCCATCCAAGCCTGCAATAAAAATCCCTCCAAAATGATGAAATTGGAAAATAACCTATATTTCTTTTAAGATATTTCTTAATATACAACTACAGTTTCATATCACATTGCCAGAGAAATAAGGCACTTTCTCCCAGGAGATGAGAAAAGAATTGAATTTTTCCTTATCGGTCATCTATTTTTCCACAGAATGCTATTACTTGCTGCCTGCCGTTGCTAAGCAACAGGAAATATTAATAGGACCTTTTATTAGCTAGGCTTTACCAGTGGAGTACTAAAATGAGGAAGTGGAAAACATGAATGTGTTACATAAATCTCTGAACCTTTCAGGGTTTGCACAAGTCTCTGTTTGTCCAGTGATTTATGGCTGTGATGGTTCATTTATGGGAGAGGGAGGTGTGAAATGCCAAATGGAGCATTAGCCTAAGGGACAATTTGAAAATAAATAATCACAAAAAAAGTGAAAAAAAAAGGGCAAGCAGTTTAAAGAACCGCCCCCTTTTTTTCTCCTTTTTTTTTGTTGCATTTCAAGAGGCCATCAAACAAGCAAGTTATATTTTTGTTCTCCTGGAGGCATTGATCATTCAAAATCATCTACGCCTGAATCAACATTGGAATAACTAATACAAGTCCCATTCTATCACTGAGCTTGTTGAACTGTGGTGAAAAGCGACAGACATTCCATCATTTTCCGCAGACGCTCTAATCCCTTTAAAAAATGACTGAAAATGAAGGTCTTTCAAAGGAGAAATAGGTTTTCTTCATCTGAATAAAAAGTATAGAATAAGGCAAAGCCTCGAAGAGCAGAAAGTCTTTAAAGACAAATTTAAAGTCCATATTGGAAAAGTCTAAACACATTTAATTGCAATATTCCAGAGAAGTCACTAGATAACAGTCCAGGTGACATGCAGCACTATTCATTTTCAGACTTAGAATTAAGAGGCCAAGATTGTCTCTATAAATGCGTCTCTGTATCTCTAATCCATCCTTTTCTCTGTTCCATGTTTATACAAAAACCAGCAGGTGTACAGTATGTGATAATACGTTTGCTGAGACCCTCCATCAGAGAGAGAACACATTAAAACACACCTCTGCTCTCTTATCATTAATTCATCCCAGCTTGTCTGTGACAAGTTCAGTTGACATTGCAGCTCATATTTCATTCACACAGTCTTGGAGAGCTAGCACCTGCCAGGAGCACTTAATACCTTGTGAGTAAAAGTAAAGAAAGAAAAGAAAACACAGGCAACCAAGCAACTTAACATGACAATCAGGGTGGGATTAACACTTGATAATTAACCTCAAACACCGAAGATAAAGAGCTTGTGAGGAAATTCTTACATTTAAATGTTGCTAACAAAAGAAATTAGAGTATGAATTTGAATATGAATGCAGCCGGCAGATCTTTAGGGTGCCACAACCCTCATTACAAATGAACTGACCCTCATTCAGGCGGATTCGCATCGGGTATTCTAGAAAATAACAAATGAGATAATACCTGGGAGTTTGAAGAAGCTAAGGCTGCGTCTGCATATAGCTTCTTTCCTAATACATAGCTGTTACGCACAACATCCCCCTGGCTGATTATACATTCATCATCTGTTACATATTCAAAACATCACACTCGAGCCAGTTTGATGATGGCTAATACTGCATGCATCATTGGAACATGAGAAAAAAAAAAAAAAAGAAAAAAAAACTTAATCAAAGATAATTTATTCCAGTTGCAGGCATAGGTCATATGAATTTGAGGAGCATTTTAAATATATCATAATTCAATATGGAGCTTTTCTGTTCAAATAGATTGCAGATGGAGTCATCACAGCATATGTGTGAAGGTTGTGTAAATATATCTTTCCATCCAATAATAAAATAATTTTGCTTTAGGCAAGTTTTTGTGTAAATAAAGACACAACTGAGAACAACAAGGCCACTTCACTTGTGAGTCCAGAAATTATTCACTAGCAGCAGTAGAGATGTGTATCTTTCTGGGCTGTATTGATAAGATCAATGCAACCTGAGCATGGCTATTAAATGTCTAATGTGTTTTGGAACTTGTAGATGCTATGACAGTGGGGGCATTAACAGAGAGAGGCAGAGAGAGAGAGAGAGAGAGGCAAAGAGAGAGAGAGAGAGGCCCTGCCAAGTGCATCAGAGCATCAGAGAAAAGAGCTCTCTGAAAGATATCAGGTTTGGCCAGGAGGGGCTTCAGACCGCAACATAATAAGGATCAGCAAAAAAAAACCCCCCCAAAAAAAAAACCTTATGAATTGAAAATGGCCTCTTTACAAAATTAGGAGAGTACAGTTAATTATGTCTTTCAGGTTTTCAGAATCAGCAGAAGAGAAAAAAAACCCCTTAAAAGTCACCCCCCCCGGTTGGAAAGTTAGTGTCCATCAACTCCTCTTGTTCCTGTTGATCGACACTGCCTTTAAAGGTCCAGTGTGAATGATTTATTAGTAGAAATGGAATATGCTATTCATAAGTATGTTTTTATCATCCCAAAATAAGAATCTTGTTTTCCTTGTTACCTTACAATGAACCCTTTGTATCAACAGAGAGAGAGAGCAAGCCCTTTCAGATGGAGTCGTCCATGTTGCATTGCCATGTTTGCAAATGACTCCAGTACCCAGCAGGAAATTACTGAGGCTTTTTAAAAAATGAACTGTATGTTTGCATCCAGTTTATTTATATTTATGGCTTCAATGGGAACAAAAGGTCTTGGGTTGGAAAACCAAAGAAAGGAAGTGAAGCCAGAAGTATTTAAGACAGACGAACAAATTGTTAGGGTATACAGATAACAAGAAAAAAACACAGAAATGTACCAGGTTATTTCTTTAATATTCTCTCTTCTGTATATTAAAGAACCAGCCACTAGGATTTAGCGGCATCTAGCGGTGTAATCGCTGATTGCCTCACCCTTTCTTTCCTAGCGTGAAGGAGAAACTGCAAAATGCGTAAAATCTAGAGCAATCTAGAGCAAGTGCTTAGTTTGTCTGGGCTACTATGGTGGTTCAACATGGCAAACTCTGTCAGAGAAGATATAAAATGTTCATTTGAAAGGTAACAAAACATAATGAGTCTTATTTTCAGGAGATTATGCACTGATAAAAAACAGTAATTATTACATATTATTTTCCATTTCTGCCATAATCTGTAAATGGAGCACCCTCAATCTTACGCAATTGACCTTTTAAATGAAAATCTTGATAGTTGTCATTGGTCAGGAGAATCCGCACCCACCTAAAGATCCAAATCTAAACACCATTTAATCCTACAGTTCACCCTACCACCACAAAAGAAACACTATCTATTCTGTGTAGCAGCTCCCTGACTATGATCAACTGCTGCTGTAATACTGCTCTAAATCCTTTTTGTTATATAATCGCCCTATTTATTTTATGTTTATATTGTTGCACCTGCAATGGAGTACTTTCAAATGTCCTCATACTTGAATCACGTAGGCACACATTTAAAAACCAGAGGCTCTCAGCCTTTTGTCGAGACAGAATATCCTTATTTCACTCAACTGAATTATCTCTAAAATATCTAATAATGAAATCCAGGAGGTACAGAAAACTGGAGGTATATGCTCATTTTGAATAAGAGTTACCTCTTTCCTCTTTGCAATTTCTTCTTGCTTTCCTCCCCACAATGCCCCCCCCTTCCCTCCATCCCACCCCCCTCCTCTCTTCATCCAACTCTATTGCACTCTTTTCATTGCCCAGCTCACGTATTGAATCTGCCTGATGAAAACAGATCTCACTGCAGCACCACAATAGAATGGCTGATGCAGGAAAGATGAACCCTAATGGATTTTTTTTTCAATGTGCTCAAGATTGAATATAAGGCCTGACCTCCAGATGTAGTGGATCCATTTCAACAGCAGAGATATTGTTTATAGTGAGGACACAGAAACACATAGACACACACAACATCAACAGCAGCCGCAGCAAAATCCCTTTCTATCTACATAAAACATTCAAACACTGTATTTTTCAGCACACGAAACAGTCTAAAATTAGAATTAACCCTTGTTATTTATCTATCCATGTCAAGTGAGGTATTCATTATGATAGCATCTCATGTTTGAACTGCAGAGTTTGCTTAATTACTCTGCTCAGCAGACTGTGTCAAGGTGAGGCACCAATTTAATAGACACTCGGTTCTCAGCACAAATGAACCTCTGCTACGGTTTGGTAGTTTTGCCAGGCAGGCTATTTGATTTAGAAATTTCTGAGTTTGCTTCATATGCTGCCTTTTTGCAGTGAAGTTAAAGCAGAGCACTGAAAAGATCTCCTATATGTTCAAGGAGCCAGTTAGAAACATTGAGGTTTTGGAGGTTAGAAGATTTTTTTAAGATCCCTGATCACCTGGTTAAAAGCTATTTAAAATTCAGTGCTGTAATTTTAAGTGCAGCCAATTCTTTTTTTTTAGGTTTCTGGTGATTTTTTTGCTTCTAAATCACTCACTGAATATAAACTCAATTTGTACAATATATCACAGCTGCAATATGTGTTGCACTTCCTATCTTTGCGTCTCCACTTTCAAAACCAAAAGACACTTTAAAACACCAGGCCTGCTTATCAGAACCGCAATCACAGCTGTTACAAACATTTGTAGTATATTTGTTTTGATTGCATGTTCATCATGTGTCATTTTAAAAAAAAAGGAAGATTCATATCTCATGCATTTTTATCGCACAACCTACAGAATTCAATCTATTAAACCACAGAGTGTGGCCCTCTGTAGCAGTAACGAATATCCTGACTGCTGAGAGAAATACTGGCCAATCAACCACTGTCTCCACAGCAAAGGTCATGACCAAAATGTGAAATGAATATGAAGATAAATGACACATGAATCCAATACCTAGGGGGAATATTCCAACATTATATATAATATATAGCATGTTTATGTTTCAGATCTTTATCAAGCCTTATTTTGGTTATATACTGACTTTTCTTTATCCTTTTCTCTTCTGTTCATGATGAACATTATAATATATTATGCTTGACCTAGATGTGTATCTGTATATTTTCAATGCATACTGCATATAATAGACACTCTTGTCTTTTCATTAACATACACAAAGCACGCTGCTGACTTGTCTTTTCTGACGACGAATATAAAACACGTGTACGACACTATAAACCGTCTGCACAATCTATTATGTTACCAGAAAGTCATAGCTGAGTGTAGCAATTTCTGTGTCTGTTTATGATATGTCAGTCAATGTCAAGTCAGTTATGAAGCTATGCAATTCTGACCTTCAAACCCTGAACACAAAAAACTGTGCATATATTAATATAGTTGACCATATGTGCTTTTTCTTTATGCAACAGATTTTTTACTGCGATCTGCAGTCAATAAAAATATTCACATCTGTTCATATTTTAAAAGCAAGCATGAGTGAAACATCAAACACTAACATAAATGTTAAAAGCACTCTCTCAAGTGAACCTCTATTATGGTATTTACAATTTGGTCACTGAATAGGAGCTAAAAAAACATTTTTACTTTGAACTCCACTTATTTAAGTTTTTCTTGCCATCTAAGGCTATTCGTATAGTCTAACAGTGTCTTTTCTTATTGCAGCCTATAGCATACATTATGTTTCACGCATACATTTTACATATATCATTTGTTGTGATACAAACCTGCTCTATTTCCTGCAGTTCTCATGAATGCAATTATGGTTTGGAGATGCTAATTTGTGGAGAAGCAGTTCTGTGTGGAGCTGAGGGAGTAATCAGCACGTATTCATGTTTGAAGGCTTGACAGATTGACCGATGCATACTGTCGAGGTAGATATGATGCTGATGGATTTACCCACAATCCCTTTCTCCATGCATCAGAGCTGACATGGCAATGACTGAAGAATTGCTCTGTTCCCCCACTTAGCCCCTCGTCTTGGAAATTACATTTACCTTATAAGGTTGTAATCTGTTTCAGATTAGAAAGCACTTTTTGAATAGCTGTTTTGCAATATCCAAAAAATCAAGTCAAATATGTCCAATCTCTCACATGCTCCATAATCTTTTTTCTTTCAGTAGTATGTTATCTGTTCGGTGTTTGTGTAAATGTGAGGGTTAATAATTTGCCCTTGTGTCCTCCTGGGTATCTCAGATAGAAAACACCGCTCTGGTAAAAGACGGCATAGTTGAAATCACACCGCGACCTATAAGGGCTTTGGTTTAAGTCCAACCCTCTTTCCTCTGAGGCATCAAATTATTTTTACTGTTATTAGAAGCTTAAATTGTCCGAAACATTTGTAACCATTACTGAATATATTCTCTGACTCCATAAATGTTAGCTTTCTGGTGTTACGGGGTCCCCATGAAATGGTTCAGTCCACGTAATGCTACTCACCGAGGGCATTTGGCTGGAGACGAGGTGGCTGTCCTGTGCCAGCATGTTAGACATCATGAGTGTGGGCAGCTCTGGGTAGGAATAAGGGTTGATGAGCCCATTGTGTGGCAGCGAGTGGCAGAGGTAGCCTGTAGAGTCGTGCTCCATCAGGTGAAGAAGAGGAGGCTCGGGGTGGTTTGGTGGAGTGATGGGGGGGATCTCGTAGTCTTCATCACCGGCTCCATTTCCACTGGCCGTTCCACCACCTCCGCCTCCTCCCCCGCCACCGCCAGTCTGACCGGTGTAGCTCTAAGGGAAAGACACAGAGAGAACAAATGTGAGAAAACTAAGGTTTAAGGAAGTAATGGATATTGGAGATTAGATCAAACGAAAGGATAAGTCATAACTGATTTCTACATGACACTATTCCATATGGGTTACAGATGTAGACAGTCAGTTTACAGAAATAGAGAGAAATTGGTATTTCAGGCGCCACGGGTTCCAAATTTCCTGTGTAGGCCATGTTGGGTAACTGGAGCACTTCCAAAGGTTGGATGGGTATGAAACTGAAGCAAAATATCTAGTCCTTTTAATAAAAAAGTTAAAGATAGAAGCCTGTGTTCATAAATGGTAAGGATAAAAGTCAGCTTTCAAGGTGCATTATATTAAGAAACATCCAATCACCAAACTTTGAATTCAGTTTCAGTAACAGTGAAGAAAAAGCTAAAGAGAGAGAAGAAACCTCAAAATGTACTCAGCAGTTTAAACCAGTTTACTTTTGGATTCTTGGTCAATCTTGGATAAATTGTGAATTACAAACTGAAAAATGTTTTTCTCCAAAATGCAACAGCAAAGCACTCCGAAGCTGCTACAGCTCTAATTCACGCCTCTAATTGGCTTCTTCTCCCTATCGACGGCTGCTTAGGTTCAGGGGTATCACAGCATTTAGAGCCATTCACAATACCAAACTGGTGGAAAAAGTTATTATCTTTTCTTTTTCTTTTTTCAAACATAGTTGAAATAATTAAAACTAATATCATGACAAACTTGCAGCATTGTTAAATTATCAACAAGAGTTTTGTTGACCATGGAGGATAATGTTACAAGGATATTTTAAACAGTTCCACTCAATAAAGTTTTAGATCAGTGCCAGGTCACGGTATCCATGGCAACTGTACATGTTACCATTGCCACTTGCTAACAGTTAAGCTAACTGACACTTATAGAAATGGATCTGGGGGAAGAAAATGTTCTTTGCCTCCCCCATGTGCATTTTTGTATATCTTGACACCTTGTTGTTAACTATTGCTTCTGCAATATTAGACTGCAGGTAACCATAGCAACAGCACTTCTGCTTTGTGCTTCATTACCAGTTACCCTTTACTGTTGGTTCTGACCTTATCATGAGTTAAACTGACAACAAACAAACAAACGAAAAACAAAAAAAAACAAAAAAAAAACAAAAAAATGGATAACTGTGAAACCCATGCGATCAGTGTAATAATACACTTTAGAAAATGAAACTGTTCTGTGTTGTGGTGTTAGCCTCTGCCTCATCCATTATTTTCATATATTAGGACACCACAAAGAGTATTAGATGGGTAGAAATTAATGATAAATTGAAAGCTGACACCCTGTGGGTTTCAATTTCTTGCAGAGTACTCCAGCATAAACATTTATTTGGCAGAGTAGCCCTAACGGACAGCTGTCCTAATGAACATTTGGTTGATCAGTGATAAAAAAAAAGTGCAAAATTCAGTTTGTATCCTCTGTCCACTTTGAACACTACATCCAGTGCTGTGTTATATCAAAGAGTTGATTAATTTCTGTGTAAAACCTTTACACTCTGATGTCAATTTAACCTTGAAAATACATTAAAAGCATTCATACTTAAATAATCTAACTGTTTGGGGGGCATAAATATAATAATATAATATGTTAATATCTTGTTCACCAAGGAATTCACTTTCCTGCCATTCTCTAAAAAGCTTTTTAACCTGTTTAAATTCTGATCTGTCATTTTGTTAGAATAGGTGTAATTTTGTTTCAAATGTTCAAACGTCTCATTTTTGGAACAAAAACTCAATGCTCTGCGATCAGTAATAAAGAAGACCAACAGCCTCTGTATTTGTGTGCTGTCACGCTAACACAGTAAGTCCAATCAGATCAGAGTTCTGCACAGAGCAAGAAGAAAAGAAAAATAGCAGGGAAATTCAACGGGGAATGAAAAGCAATTTTGTCTGAGACGATCCAACTTGACTCCCATTGTAATGACTGAGTCAAATTAATCATCACAAATAATATTCTGGTGTCAGCCATTCAAGGGTTTTTTAATAGAATTTTTATGATTCATGTCTAGCAGTATACATCAAACAGTCAGTTCTGCAACATTTCTGAAATCAATTCAATATCATCTTTGTGTAGGCTGTCATCCTCGGCAGCAGAGTGGTCATTTATCTCTCAAACAGATACTTTTAGAAAATAAGGGGCATGGGGAGATGGAAGAAAGGAGAGAGGATACAGGCACTTTTTTTTGGTTTCTCTTAAACCTGTTTTAGTATAAAGGTGAGTTTAAAGGCCCTTTCTGTAATTTTGTGACCATATAAATTACAGGTTTCTTAAAATATACGACTGAAAAATTTGACCTCCAAATGATAAATAAGCATTTTCAGCTGCTTGGAATACAAAACATAGGTCTGTTTTACTGCAAACTGAACTCAATCAACGTCAGAAAATATTAACAGTGTAGATTTGTTGCTGTCTTATGTTGGTGTTTGTTAATTTTGAAGCGATGGCATCTTTAAATCCTTGTGTTTTTGTGATTTGGCAGTAGGGCGAGCATTTTTTTCCCTCCCTATTTGGATCACAGATTGTGCCTTTAAGTACACAGTAATGGCCAATCTTCTGGGTTTTTTTATTTATTTATTTTTTTTTTTTTTACAACAATTGCTTTCAGGAGGATTAAAATGTATCTAATGTCTTTTAAAGGAATACCAATCTAAGGCAGTAAGCACAAATCCAGATGAGAGGAATTTCATTAAGTTACAATACCTAAAGCACTAAAACACCCATCTTTAATTTGACCACAAAAAAGGGACGTTAGCAATGTTTTATTGTGAAGCAAGAATGTAGACACAGACTCAGCGTTTAAAGCACACTTTCATCTCGCTACGTTATACCAAATTAAGAGAAAAGAAGAAGTGCGACTGCCTCGGTTTGATTTACTTTGTCCTGACAAAGCCTGCTAGCCAGTTGATATTAATTTTCTGGACTGTCCTTTGAAGACAGATGTTTTTGTAAACCTGTGGGGATAATGTTATTGTTTGGTCTAATGGACAAGAAAACGAACATTTCCTGAGATTCAATTTCCCTCATAATTGTTGGAAGGAAACTAAATTGTCTGCTGTAAACATTGGAGCCATTGTGTGAAGTGAGTCCCCGTGCGTGTCCCTCTGAGCCTTTCGTCATCTTTTACTTTGCTCCAACTGTGGCTGACCACTGTGTAATCTAAAGACCTCTGCGCTTAGTCATCATCTAGCATGTTCATCAACCTTTTGTTTTCTCAGTGTATAAATATATATCCACACTACTGACACATTGTCCTGGTCCCCGTCCGTTGCTTTTGATTGTGCAAAGGGACGACGACTGAGGATGTGTCATGTGTTAGATTGCTGTGAGGGCTCATCCAGTGCCCTTGATGATAAAATGTAAATACCAAGGACGTTCCCAGTTGGATTGTGGCAAGATAAATTATTCATATGCCTCTATTCAGAATGAGCTTGCATGTACAGGACCACATGTACACTCTGGCTAATGTATACTCTTTTCTCCTTTAAAAGTAAAATCCAAACAAAGGCAATGTATTTGATGGATCGTACAGACCAGCATGTGTCCTAGTATGGAACTGGCTTTTCAAACAAAAGCCTCCCTCTTTTTTTCCCCGGACTGATGAGGTACTCGTCATTGGTTTACTTCCAATAGTCAGGGACATACTCCAACCAAAAGCTGCACTACACAGATTCTATTTTCTCACCGAAACATCCTTTATTTTCCTCCTCTGATCAATACCACACACTATAGGGAACATTATTTCCAATACACAGTATGCTCCGTCTGCACAGTGAGCGAAACACAATCTGTAACATTTTAATTAAGAGACAGATCTCTCGACTGTAAGTGTTACATACCAGCACACCTTTCATTTAAAAGAAACAGATGAATAGACAGTTGGTCTGGGACTGAGAGAGAAAATAACATTGATTGGGGAGCTTTCCAGCTTGTCTTTTATTTGGCACAAATCTCTCCCTCCCTCTGTAACACTGCCTGAGTATTCAAGGCCTTCTGGAGATGATATTGACTGTGGCTAATGGCTCATTATCTGTACATTCTTCGTCTTATTAGATTATTGTTGTAATGTTTGTAGAAAGCTGGATTTGGACATACATAACCCACTTAAAATAAAAATGTATATTAATTTTGTACAATGATTCACCGTCAAATATAATTCACATGTACAGTTAGAGAGCTGCATGCCTTTTAGTATTTAAAAACATGATCTAGGCTTAATGTTGTATTTAGAGCTGAAGCAATCAATCAATTCTATTGATCTATTCTGATCATTGCTTATCATCATTAAGTAAGGATTTGCTGCTTCTCTGTGTTTTATAGCAGCAAGAACTGAATATTTTTGGGCTCTGTGAGATGGCTTTTTTTCCACTATTTCATGATATCCCACAGACGAAATGTTTAATTAATCAAGAAAATAATCAGCAGATTAGTCTACAATGAAAATAATCATTAGCTGCAGCCCCATAATTTGTCCGTTTCTTAGTATATTAGCTAAAAAGCGACATCATTATACAAACATGACTTTTATTTTGACAGGTTGCACACACGCTGTGAACATGTCCTCTTAAAAAAATAATCGAGCTCACACAAAATGAGCATAAGTGCATAAGTATATTCAGGCCAGTTGCTCGCGTGCCACACAGACGCAGAATTTGGAGTCCTCTCAAGTCAGCGTTTGTTTGAGAGGGCGGGACCGACAGCTCGGAGACAGACGATGACAGATCTGCCTTACCACTAATGTGCACTTATCTGCCTATTGGAGAGCTTTGTCACAGTGGTGATTTATGCTTAAAATACCCCACACACCACCACTTCCATCACCTCCGACACTCTTCGTTCCAACACCTTCCCGTATCCGCCGTGCAGCGCTCTGCTTGCAGACAAAGTCAGGCCCTGTTATCTCTCCTTTCCACGCAGTCCGGTTTGCAAGGAAAAACAGTGGATTTATCTTTGGGAAGAATTTGAGAGCATCATCTATTCTCATTCACTCTGCCATCGCTCTCTCCCAAAGAAAGATTATACTGTATATTTATGAATGATCCTGTTTACTAGTGTACACAGAGCTCTTGTTTTAATATAACACAGCACAGACTACAAAGATCACTTATTTTCAAGTGTCTAATCTGAATGTCACAAACTGATGTTCTCTTCTTCTGTTTACTGAGCTGTTTGTTTTTGATACTTCTTCTCTCTCTCTCTCTCTTTTTCCCGTTCCTCCTCTACTCTCTCTTTATCCCTCCATCTTTCTCAGTCAACTCAGGCTTAATTAAAGCCATAGCTGTTCTTCTGCTACAATATCATGTCAGGGGGTATCAACACACCACAAAGCCTTCTCTGGCAGAGCCCAAAGAGAAGGAGGAGGGGGTGAGAGGGCCAAAGATCCAGTTACAGCCACCCTACACCTCAACTCTCCTCTTCCTCTCTTGGCTGGCCCAACCCCAGCCTGGCCTGCCCCTCACAGAGCCCAAACAGTTCTGGTGCCCCGCTCCACATCCCCCATCCACCCTGATCACCCGCCCCCCCACCTGCCCATCCCCCTGTCATCCCATCTCTCTCTAAAACAACCAGGCTGCATTATTTATCTGTCACTATGTAACTGTTTGGAAATCATGAAAGGGTCTGTGGGGATGGGGATGCTAAACCACCGTGTACTTGGTTTGTGTCCGGTGAATGAATGGGACAGGAGGGTGAGAGGAGACGATGGTGGAAGAGGGGGGGGGTTGGGAGGCAGCAAGCGGGTGAGACAGCGAAAAAATAATGTCAAAGGCACTTTCTAGGAAATAAAGTCCAGCTGCTATCTCTTCAGGCCTGGCCACAGCTATGCGAGAAGAAATGATGCTGCTCTGTGACAAAATTCTTATTTATCGTTATAGGAGGGAAAATATTGAGGGGATGGTGAAAATAATTAAGGACAGTACCAACTATCCAAAGTCCAAAGATACAGATGGCCAGATTCACCCCGGATCACTAACTAACCCTCCTGTTGACCAAAAACAGCCTTTCTAATTGCATATATTGTCCGACTTTTCTTTTATGTTTCCTTCCCTTCTTCTCCCTTGTGTATCCTGTTCCCAGTGCTCGTCTCACTTGTCAGTCAAGGTCAGGAGGTCATCCTCATCTGATCGCGTGTCAGAGCAGATTAGAATCAGAGCTTTTGTGCCATGTCATATTTCATTATGCATTTGACTCATCTCACAGGTCAAGGGGTCAGTGTGATTTGATTGGATGACAGAAATGATATAATTTGTGTTTAACCCTAGGCTGTATGAGGCTCTGAGTGGCGTACTAATGCATTTTGCAAAGACGGGGCAGGCCCTCTCCACAAGTGACTAATTTGAAGTGGCACACCGCAGAGTTGAAGGAGAGCCAGAGCTATTGCACAACATACTGAGGTTATAAGGGAGGCTTTATCAAAAAACAAACACAACCTCCCTTGTACCTCTGTTCCTGTCTGTCTTTCGCACGCTTTCTTTTCAGTCTGCAAACTGATGCAAGTGCCCAGACATTATCCGCCTTCTGCGCCCAGTACAGTATGTTACTTTTCTTTCTTTATCAGTTTAATTCCCTGAAAATGTGTCACTGACCCTCTTGTCTCTTGTTGTTTTCTCCTTCTGTGTCGGTCTCTGTTTCTTCTTCACTGTCTAATAACACTTGATATTGGCGAGAGAGGAGACTAATGGAGAAATGCTGTCAGCAACAACAACCACATCATTATTGCTGAACATTCAACTGGAACACAAACAACATTTAAATAGCTCCCTAATGATTATAGAATAGAATAGAACAGAATAGATATGTAACAGTGACAACAAAAAAAAAATTAAATGAAAAAACAGCCGAGTTATTATTTTGAAGCGGAATAACAACAGGTTTTATTGTTTGATAAATAAACATGTATTTATATCTTCCTCCGCTGGTTTGCATCGTATGCAGAGAAAAAGTTCAGGACCTTGCGGTAGTAATGATATGCAGATGCCGCACAGTGTCAGTGAAAACTCAACTGTGATCTCCACTAATGCGGTCGGAAAACAAACCATGGGTGCACAAGATTGCTCAGGTTTCCCAATAGTCGTCTAGAGTGATTGTGATGCCGATGTTGATACTGCTGTGGGTGACAGGGGAAGAGGGGGGAGAGGGGGAGAGAGGGGAGAGAGGAGGAGGTGGGTGGATGGAGTAGAAAAGGGAGAGGAAGGAGTAGAAAGGAAGAAGAGGGGGAGGGGAAAGAGATGAATCCAACATTTCAAATGAGGACCATAATCAAACTTATTGCCTGACAGGGTAAATCTAGAATTACAATGTTACATTGGCAGACATGAAGTATTATTTTCAGAGTACCCTCTGTCTCTTCCTGTTCAGAGCAGCCATGTCTCCTGGAGAGGGGAAGCCTTTTTTAACTTTGCTCACTGGCGCTCCACTGTCTGTCCTGCGGGGCTTAACAACAAGCCACCGCTACTGCTGAGTTATGACCGCACAGAAGCCACCTAAAGACTCACCAAGGCCAAAAAAAACAGTAGCCAGTCAACTGTTTTTTAAATTTTTTAATGACTCTTCAGTTATCTCCTTTTCTACGCTCAGTCAAATCATTATTAGCATGTGCACAATGGTGCTACTGTGTCTGAATGACAAAACTAATTATTGTTATAAGAGCAAGTAAATGGACAAAAAAAACAGCACAATAAACGGTTGGTGGATCAGTACCGACTGACTCTAACAATGTTGAAAATAACAAAGGGAGCGCTGATGGCGCAGTCATCCAAACAAACGTGCATTATTCTGAGAATTGTTAGGATCCTGTCACCCACAAATAACTCTGCTATACACCATGAGAAGGGTGTGTAATGTGCATGTGGCTGGTGTGAAGTGTGTGTGCTTTCACGTGCCTGTGCATGTGGCATTTAATGTCATGCATTTCCACTTGCACAGACGAAGAGTGTAATAGCTCTTGAATGCTTTTGTGAACACAAAACTGTAGGTATCCCTGATTTTTTTCAAAACAAAAACTTACTGTCACACACTCTTTATCTCTGTGTGTGTATGTTAGTGTGTTCTTAAGTGTCTCCCCTCCCTGGTTCAGAGTCAATGAGGCTGTGTATCGGAGACTGGCACAGCTGGTGGGAGCAGGAGACTAACATCTGGACCCTCGTACTCTTGGTGCCATTGTTAATAAGAGGCTGGTGGGGAGTGGAGGGGAGTGGAGGAGACAGCTCTCCAGTGTCAATGAACCTCCCTGTCTCTCACTAGAGCTCAGCACTGCAGCTCATACTTGATGCATCGCAAAAGTGTCCACTGAGGGACCTCCGGCATCGCAGCATATCCACAACTAACATTTCAGAGTTAAACCCAAACAGAAACAGCTTAATAGGCCAGATTTGATACTTTTTAGCCACTCTTGGGATGTGCCTCTAGGGAGGCAATGCCAGTCTGTTGGTTGGTTTACCACTTTGGTCTAGACTGAAATATAACTATGAAATAAAATAACAAAATATAACTTTTGGATGGATTGCCATGAAATGTTGTCCACAGAGAATAAATCAGACTGATTTGGGTGATCTTCTTACTTCTCCTCGAGGGAGGTTGACATTTTGTTTTTTCTTTTTCTTTTAAGGGAAAAGCCTCCTGGTCCTACTAACTATTAGATAGACTGCCATGAATTTTGATGCAGACATTTGTTCCACCCTTGGGATGAGTTGCAATAACTTTGAGGATCCCTTAACGTTTCACCATCAACATTTTAAATTGTGCGGTACTTTGGCTTATGACCAAAATGAATGACATTCCCATCAGTCTCTGCTGTATTTTGTGTTAAGTTCTAATCAGTTATGATGATCGACTGTGAGGGGGTCTTTGTGAGCATGTTGGCGTGCTGATGTTAGCAGCCTCACAGAGCTGCTAGTGTTGCGACAGACTTGCTCTTGTTAACTCAGTAGAAAACAGCTACTAGGTGGTGTTAACTGCATCAGGATTCAGACACAACAAAGCGCACTGAATTAAGCAATTTCCTGTGATCTACATGTTCTGGTTCTGTACTGGTTCTCCACATGTGTTACACAACTGGCTTAAACTGACAAACAAGTATAAACGTATGATGTAAAAGTATAAAAGCTGCACCAATATGTCTGCTTAACCAGTTTAATAAGAAAAAAAAAAAATTACCTCATTTCAACTTTCTCTGAGCTGAGGAAATAAGCCAACATGGATCGATGTCAGCTTAGGGCTTTTTCATAACTTGAAGATACAGCGTTAATAATTAACCAAGTATTTTTGCTAATGAATCTTGGTTTAATGGAACATTTTCCTCTCTCTAAGCTTTTTTTTCCACAGCAATGAGGGCAAACCAGTTCAAGGCAAACTTTGTTCCTTTTATTTTTGTAAAGTGAAAGAAAGTCTCAGTGGTAATGAAAAGGCTAAACAGACCAGCCATTTCATGTCTTTTATAATACTGTGGCATCTGATCTAGCAGAAGAGTTTTGAGTGTTTGGTCTCTATCCAATGGGGTGAAAGGCCTACACAAACACATTAAGGTGGCCATTAGTTTCATCTGATCACCTGGGGCAACAGGGGGATGGACAGCTTGGCAGAGTGAGGGCCTTACACAAATATACAGCTGTGCATTTATATGTGGTGCCATGTCAGATGAGTATTTCAAACAGAGGGCTTTTAAACGGGGCAAGGGAGAGAGAGAGAGAGAGAGAGAGAGAGAGAGAGAGAGAGAGAGAGAGAGAGAGGAGGGTGAGGTGTGGGGGTTTCCAAATGACTGTAAAAAGGCCACAGGGAGAGAGCTTTCCATCTTTCTGCTGCCGCGACAAATATGCCTGCACATCTTTTTGCATTGTCTCCGCTCCCTGCTTCGTCAGCGAACAGCTATAGAAATATTTTGGCAGGCTGCTCTTTGTTTTCATTTTCACAAAAGATGTAGTGAGAGAGAGAGAGAGAGAGAGAGAGAGAGAGAGAGAGAGAGAGAGAGAGACAGGTTGGAAAGGTAAATGGATGTTGTCAGAGTTTAGGGGACGTTTGAGGAAGGAGGATAAGGAGAAGAGTGGAGGGTGAGAGTGGGGAGATGGAAGGTGTAAGGAAGGAAAAGGAGAAAGAAGGGCAGAAAGAAGGAGTCAAAAGACTGAGTAGGGAGTAGGAGAAGAGGAGCAGAAGAACTGGTGGGATGTAGTCAGGGGCATGTATGAATGGGGTAAATCAGGTGAGGTGGCACAAAAAAGGGGAACACACAAGGGATTTGGAAAACTAGGGTGACGAGTAGAGGGTGAGGCCCAAAGTGGCAGAATCAATTGGAAGAGGAGGGGGCAGGTGGACTTGCATGATGGGAGGAGGAGCCTGCCACTCTGGTCCCCCAGCTCCAGTCTAAACAGCAGGAGGAAGCTGTAAATCAGACTAATGCGGCCGAGCTGTAATTCAGACCAGCAGGGCCAGGGCGCTGGTGCGGGGACCCCGAACGGCGGGAGTTTACAAAACGCCGCCGTGAGGCTTTAATCAGTGCAACGATCCGAAGATACCGTCTCCCCCAATCAGCAGGCTTCCTGTCAGTCACACACGACTGAACCTGACCAATCAGGCTCCGCCGAGGTTCCAGACGGCCTGGCTGGGCTTTGGGCAGCTGCCAAACAAGAGAATTACTCATCTAAACTGGAAAGGTGGAATGGGCCTTTAATTCAGAGCATAGAGGGACGAGGTGATAGATTTGTCAAAGGTTGGACATAAAAGACTATGGGATCATGTTCTACAATGGTTCATCAGAAACATATGGGGGAAAGATGAGAGACATGGGGGAGCAGTGGAGGAGGACTTAATCATTTTCATCAGACTTTCTACAAGTTTAGAAACTGTGTGATCGACATCATATCTGTTTAGAAGAGCTCTAACATCTCTCATTAAAACATTTAAGAATAACAAGAAGGCCTCATTATGAGTCCAATCTGTCATTGTGTTTTCTAAACTTATTCATAATCACATCTGTTTGCTGCCATATATAAAAAAAACAAAAAAACTTTCCATCGATCTACAATCTGTCTCTGCCTCTCTGTGTCTCACAGATCTGTTGTTGGCACTCAAACACCTCTCTAATTACAATTACAACACCCAAGGGGGCCGATATAATCCGTGCCAGCAATGACTTACAACATAACAACCGAGACGAGAAATAGCATCAGACTTAATAATAATAATAATTTGAACTCGAAACATGTAAAACAGGCAGACAAACTTTTAAATCACCCATCACCAGAAGCCACCTTTTCATACCTGCATTTTACTCAAAGAGGAAGGAGGGCAATACATTAACTTAAAAGTGAGCGGAAAATGCAAATGCAGTCCACTTTATCATCAGGCATTCAAACGCACCCTTTCAACTCGGCAATCCATAATATTTCAGCTTTGATACTCAGGAAATGGCCACAGCTCGATGGTAACACTGAGCTGGATTCTGTTCTACTCATAGTAGGACTAGTGTGACTGGCTGGGCTACACACACACTGTGCATGTTAAAACCACATGCAGTGTCTTGGCAGCAAAGACACTACAGCGGCAGCCAATCAATAAAACCTTGTTACGCTAATTGCAAGATCATAATCTCCGTTCCTACTTCTGCTGAATATCCAAACAGTCACTCCATTAGCCGAATTATTCCCCTGTGCAGTTTCTCCATCTCTCTCCCCGCCTGCCCGCCCCACCACTTCTATTTCCTCCTCATGTTCTTTTTTTTTTTTCTGTGACATATTTCTCTCAAACAGCAGCTCTGCTAAATGAATTCATAAGTCAGGGAGAAAGACATCAAAGCAAAGCATTGTCAAGGTAAAGTGCTGATGAAGTATACTGTTTCTTTCACTTTGCTGCGGAGCTATGAGAAGGCATCTCTACAGTGCATTATCTTTGATCGCATCGCTCTGTACTGCTCTGTTTAGTATTAGCAAGAGAAATCCCACTGCAGGTGAAGGTCTACTTAAGAGTTTTATAATAAAAAGAAATAGCTCTCTGCTTAGGAGGTGCTCTACCACTTTCCACTGGGGAGATTCCTCTTACCGTGTCTCTTTTAGTGCTTGAGGGTCAGATCAAACCTCTGTGAAGACACCGGAACAAGCCGGAGCTTCTCCTTGGTTATTTTTCTTTTCTGTATTGTTACTACGACAATGGTCAGCGGCCACAGGGGCAGACAAAGAGCTTGTTGATGCCAAGACCAGGGTCTGTGACCTTGTCATTGAATCACTAACACTTTGTCACTCCGCTGGGGGGAAGAGAGAGACACTGGAAGAAACACTACAGAGAACTAAGCAGGGTCAGACTACGATGCTCATGGGAACATCGATATGACAATGGCACTGACCCCGTTTCCTTGTGACTCATCACGAGAACATCCCCATCTAAGCATCTCACCGTTTGATGTGGTTACAGGGGCCATGCTTACTGTATGTCCTATATGAATGTAGATTATGTATTAAACTGATGTATTTATATAGGTGAGCCAGATTAAATAGAGCGACAACAGAGAAATTGAAGTGAGAGACAGCAGAGTAAGAAACACACTTTCACACAGTTTGGAGGTGGAAACACTGACCCAAATGCATTTAAATGCAACGGAGGGTAAGACAGAAAAAGAGAAACAGAATGTGCAAAAGAGCAAAAGAGGGGGAGTCGGAGAGAATGGGAGAAATAAAGACAGAGAAGTAAAGTGAAATAATAATGCAGCAAGCAGAGAACAGTGAGCTTTAGGCAGTATGATATGTTTTTATTCAAGAATATATTGAGAATAAGACAGCTACTGTATATACTGTTTCTTGAGGAATCAAACTAGTTAATAAAAAATAGCCCTGCAGCTATCTTATCACTCTGTTATTTCTCACCAAGTCCATTTTTATCTCGGCACTTGCAAACAACACAAGCATAAGCACATTTACAATTTCTAGATGTATTTTAAGCTTCACTTTAATCAGTCAAACACCCCATCCAAGGGAACAGACTTACTTGCATAAAATATGTATTATATGCTAATTCGCATTGTACAGTTCTTTGCAGTCAGCACAGAAGAAATCAATGCATTTAACCAGTTTGTATCAATAGGAAATACATAACAGACATCAATCAAATCTATATCTATCTATATGCACTAATTCTGAGCAGCTTTAGAAGGAAGTATACTCAAAACATTCAGTGTGTATACTGAAAAAACAGTTGTTTATGAGTGTTTTCTTGATATACAGTATTCACCCACAATATTCACACAATGCAGTGCACATGGACCCTAGAGAAGCTGTTTACAGGTGGATAAGCAGTGAAACATCTCCAGAAACATCTCATAAAACAAAGAAAAAAAAAAACATTTTGCTGTCTCTTTGTTTGGCAGCTGAATACTGACAGCAGACGCCTGACAACATATTGTATTCTAATAAAAGTATTCTAATTTCTTGTTTTTTCTAACATCATTCTATAGTGCATGTTTATACAGTTACTATGTAGCATGGAATTTGGGACACTTGCTATTTTGGAATTCAAATAAATTCACAAGATTTAAAACTTGTTTTCCAAGATTTTTTTCAAGCTGTTTCACCAACATTCACAATTTGTGCATTGTGGGCCAACAGCGTATCAAGAACACCTTCAGAACTGAAGCATTTTTAGTGTCCATATTGACTGTTTTGGGGTGATTTTTCCAATGTAAACACACTACATATGCAAAATCTGTGCAGAATTAGCATGTAGTGTAGAATTAGGACACAGCTAAGGAGGATCAGTGATTTTTCTATTTCTCTCATCTCTATGTTTTGCTGTCAGAGTGTGTGTCCACCCCTAAGGCCCTCCCTGATTCTAGCTGTCAGAGGGAAGGAGAGGCTAAACTTGGTGAAGCGGAGAATAGAGCAAGGCACATGTCAAATATGAGAAGATCTTGAGTAAACAAAGTACAACACAGGGCAAAAGCAAAATCGTCTCTCATCCCATCACAGTCTTTCACTCTATTTCCCTCTCTCTGTCTCCTTCTCTCTTGCTTCCCTGATCCCCACCTTCCTCTCCTTTTTTCTCTCTGTCTATCTTCTTTGCCACATTTGCTATGTTTTATCTGTCCCTCAGTAATTCAGCAAAAAAAAAAAAAAAAAAACATTGTGCACATCAGCATGACTTGTAATCAGTCTATCAGCACTGCAGTAAAACTACATGTGCTGAATCGAAACGAGGGATAAAAGCAGTGGTTCTTAATTTTTTTAGACAGCCAAGTACCAGCATGAGAAATTTGTCAGATAACAGCACTATCCTCTTGAAAATCATTTTGTGACAGACATATTTGTTGTCAGAGTTATCTAAATGAACTAAGGAATCATGCACAAGAAGCAGCCTAAGCGGCTCTGTTCCTCATCCTGGGCCTTAAGCCATACTTTAACAAACCAGAGCATTAAGAAATTAAGCAAAACAGTAAATGCAACAGAAACACAGTACTACTGTAGGCTATGGGTTGGTTCTAATAATTGCAATTGACAGGGACAAATTCCCTGCTCCCCTGTGTATGTCAGATGGGCTTATTCCCAAACTCCACAAATCCCCCTGTCCAAACACAACCATATGGTCTCCCAGTTGTTCACGACCAGCTGTGCTGCAGTGTATCTGGCATGGTTGCCATGTACTGTAGAAGAGCGCTAACTCCCCCACTGTTCTAACTTAATAAATCCTTTGCAATGAGGCCAAAACTCACTCAGAGTGAAGCAGCGCTTTCTGCCTGGCTTTTACCAAAGTGAAAATTGTGTGCACAGAGGATGATTGCATAATTGGAATAGAGTGAATTTGAATTTTATGATGGCCGAGTTAGCTTAATGGTTGACACAGTGGCCTCACAGAGACAAGGCCCCGGCACTTTCTGTTTGGATTTTGGATTTTTTGCTGGTTTAGGTTCTCTGGTTTCTTCTACTAAACATAGAAATGTAATTATGACTGACTGACCTGCAACCTGTGCAGGGAGTTTCAATACCTTCTGCCAAGTGCATGCTGGGACAGACTCCAGCATCAGTCTATAAAATACAACAAATATATAATTCTATAAAAGGTCATCTGTCATCTGTATACTCTCTTTAAAGATATGTATTTAACTTTATTTGCAAATTTGAGATTTATTATCATTTCAAGTTTTTACTGTTAATCCGTGGGTGTATTTCATATATTTGGTTTTGATGTTATTTTATTGCGTTGGCTGTAGTGGTGATACTGTAAACGTTTTATGTGTTTACTGCATATATTGTAAGTGAAAAAACATGTTGATTATACTGTATATTTTAATAGGTCCCAGGAGGAGTCTAATAGTGATCCAAATAAACAATAACGAATATAAAGATTTAACAGGAATCTTTGGCAGTCATTTGACTGTATTTAAACTCCAGGATCTTGGACTAGAAGAAATGTGTTTCTGTTTATTCCACACTGTGATCACTAACACTTATATTAACAATCCTACGGGAATATTTCACCCATACAGTGCAGAATGCATTGAATAATGTTTATTGTTGCATCTGTCAGCGTGTTACATGCGTGAACTAATTGGGAACCGATGAAATAAGAGGAAACAAACTGGTTATTCCATTAGAGCAATTTGAACTCACCTGGTTTGGCGGGAGGAACTCGTGGTTGTTTTCATTCATGTACATGTTGTCACCATCAAACTGTAGAGCGAGGGAGAGAGAGAGAGAAATGAGAAAACAGTTAGGCGGCCCCCGAGACATCACAACAGGGACTGAAAACAGAGATTTTCAGTCAGTCAGTGGAGATACAGAAACAGTGTAACACCGCAGCCTAATGACTGCAAGTCCTTGGCTTATAGACCTTGATGCTCTGGTGGATGTCAGTAATTACAGTTCATTAGAGACACGTATAATTAGGCCCTGTCAAAGCTTGTGTAACTTGCACTCTTCATCTCAGCTTGCCTACAGCCTGAGTCTGCCTCATTGCTGCGATTCCACAGGTGTTGCAAGGCGACAACGGAGTGATCAACACAACACTGAGAGTGCAACACTTGCACCCATGGGCTTATAGTTAGCCAGCTAGCAGGTTTGCCAGTCAAATTAAAACAAAGGCAACATTTACGTAATCAAACGACATATGGCAGGTAAGTCAGCTAGGAGGTGACCCAGAAATTGATTTTCTGTGCCATGCGGTTCGTTAGAACAGCTACAGGAATTTCCGGGGACCTACTTTCTGTATTTTCTTTTAGTCAGACTCAAAGACGAAGAAGTGTTTGAAATGATTTCTGTTAAACTGGCGTTTTTTCTGGAAAGTTGTAGGAGGTTCATTCTACTCGCTCTGATTGACATCATTTGTGCCATAGGACGGGTTTTCCAAATCACTAAAAAGAAGTTGGTGATTAAATTATTGTAATGACCATAAATCATAAAAGTGGTACTTAAAGTCCACCAGATACAGAAGCTGTTTCCTACTGAGGGAATTATCCTAACTGGTCAGTAACATGGCTGTCCAAACACAAATCAAACCCACCACCCAGCCACCCAGCCACCCAGCTAGTGATCAAGACCGCACAGACTCTAAGAAGTAAGAACAGCCTTTAGCGCTTTTGCACTTTTGCCAGAAAAACTAGGACAGGGCAACCCCACTAATTCAGAATTCAGAAAACACCAAGCCCAAGAGGCCTGAAGGGGAGGCTTAGGCTAGAAGAAAGGTGACGGTTTGAGGTTATGGGGATGAGAAAGACCAGGGTGTACCCCTGAGCTAATAGTGAAGGAGTGAGTAAATATCATGTGTAAGTGGGAGGTTCAGTAGGAAAGATACTGTAAGAATAGAGGGGTAGAAAGAGAGAAATAAAAACACAGAGTAAGGACAGAGAGCATGAATGAAGGAGAAATGGAGTCAGGGAGCAGGAGACTTGTAGTAGCAGTAGTGGCGATAGAGCCTGTGGTTGTTCTGGCTATAGTGTGATTAACACTGGGGTCACAGCCAGAGGCCGCAGCTTGAAACACACAGGCATATAAACATGCACACACACACACATACACACATACACACAAGCTCCCAGAGGCCTTCACCACTTCTCTGTCTGACACTATTTGGCACCAGCCATTTATGAGGAAACAAAACACACCTCAAGACAGCTAGTGGTGGCTGAGATGAATTACCACTGCTACTGTAAGGTCAAATAACGGGATGGATATGTGCCTACAGTAACTTACTTGGGGTGTTTCTAAAGCTGTGGGCAGGGACCAAAAATGGGCCACAGACTTTTTTTTTTATAGCCACGTTTCACCACATGTAATAAGCCATATTTTCCAGGGACTAAATTTACTGTACTGTAGTCGTGCTGTTTTTCAACTTGAACCCTTTTGGAGATTTAGTCTTTTGAAAATTTGAATATTTTCCATTTAAACAGTCAGATTCCTCTGCAGTCAGAGTTTTCTTGCATTCTTGTTTCTATCTTTATACGTGACACAGTCATAGCACCAAACAAACCACAGTACAAAGGCAATTCCTTGAAACATTATTCAATTTGAAGCCCCGATTCCATTCCCACGTTATCATTCAGCCTCTGATGGAACTGTTACTTCTAGTGCAATGATTTTTGTCTGATAGCACTATTAGTTTGCTGGAGGAACAATCATTTTATTCTGCAATGAAAATGAAATCACTTTCTTTATTGCTCCTGGAAAATGATTTTACATGCTGTCCTAATCACATCGTGCTAGATGTGATGGTGTCTTGGAATAGGTTATTTTCACACCTGCAAACCAGATCTCGATGAGCAAAACAGGGTAAGTAAAAAACAATTATGCAGAATGTCAAAGAGCAAACTGAAGTCTGTGCTGATGCTCCTGCAGCACAATGTGAAGGAGTCACTGAGAGCAGAGTTGTTAGAATAACAAACAATATCTAAATCGAGGCGAAAGGTAAAAATAATAATTTTCTAGCTCTTGTGTACTGAACTCATGCTACAGTAAAGATACAGGAGGGAACCGTTGCTAACAAATCCCTGCGTGACCTTAAGTTTGCACTGATTCAGTAACAATTTGAGTTTAATAGTCTCTAATAGACTCCAATGTGAAGTATGTTAAATGGAATCAGACAACATTTTAGCCTGTACTGTAAATATGAAGCTAGAGTCAGCAATGAGCTTAGTGCAAAGACTGGAAACAGGGGGAAACAGCTAGCTCAAATTTAACTATATTCAATGATGAACGACGATGAAGTGTCTATGTCTATGTGTGGCTAATTCAAATCTGACCTTTGACCTCTGAGCAAGAGGTTTATTTCATCAGTCCTCTGATTTAACAGTTTAAACACAAAGAAGATGACAAAAGCTCTGAAATGTAGGGAAATGATGTCAAAAACTGAACCTACAGTGCACTCATACAGCGATTCATGATAACAAAATATATACAATTATTTGATGAGCCAAATAAACAGTAAAAAACACACTAAGAAAAAATTAATAATGCATGGGGCTTTACAGCAGTGGTCTGGGAAAGCTGTTCTGTCTGCCAGATGGAAGTTGTTGGTTGCAGAAATCAGACTAAATTTTGTGAATATAAAATCTCTCTCTCATGTAATCTGACTAATATTATGTAGATCTTTTTTCCAGAAGTCATAACTTGTTCACTGTGAACATACGAGCATTTGACATATGAGAAAAAGGGAGGTTTGTAAGGGAAGGGCAAGCTTGTCGTGTCTCTCTGTTTGCTTTCCTGAGGCTTTGAGGTCATTAATCATAGCGGTCAAATCTACAGCAAAACAATTGAGCAAAGGAAAACACAGACAGAGAGTGGGGGGGAGACGTGAGAGGGGGAGGTAGGTAGGGGAGGGTGAAGGTGAGAGAGAGGTGGAAAGCTACAGTTTGATGGAGGAGAGGGGGAAGGAGAGAAATTTTGAAATAGATTGAGGTTTGAGAAAGAGAAGGGGACAAGTAAGGCCTGTACAACTGACGCACTTGACACCACACTGCTGTTTGCATAGCAGAAATGCAAATACATGAGAGGGAGAAAGAGAGAGAGAATGAGAGGGAGAAAATAAAGTGGGAGAGATGCTATAAATAGCTTTGTGTTTGTGTAAAGCCAAACCAATGTCAGTTTGATGCAGGAAGTGCACCACAGTCATAGAGGTTATAGAACAACTGTTGACTGGAACACAGCATATCAGAAATGTGGCTTTCCAAAGCCTTCAGACAAGGACTCACTTCTATAGAGGCAACTCAAAGCTTACAATTTTATCCATTCGTAAAAGAATAAGTTTCTCTTAGTAAATGATATCATAGAACTTTTTTAAAGAATTATGATTCAGGATTTTTACTTTTAATGAGGACAGTGAAAGTGGTTCAGTTTATACTTTATTCTACATACAGTACCTTTAACTTTAGAGTTTGAATCCTGTCATTCTTCAGTTTTACGCATAACAAGTTTATATTTCATGCTGTACCTCAGACTGTGTTCACTGATCTTCTCCAATCTGTGTTTTTGGTTTTGTGTTGGGTTTGTACATAAGTTGCAAACGTATCTGTCAGCTGCATATTGATTTTAGAAGATGGAGTCTATTAGGTCTGTTATTTGTTAGTTATTTTTGCTCTGGAATCTTCCAACAGCTAAACTTCTTCCAGTACTGAGTTCTAATCTAATAACATTGCTCTCTTTTTCCCAATATCTGTATGCATGTAACTATAACTGTAACATATAGCAAATACAGTGACTTTTATAATGACGTAGACAAATAAACTGGATATAATGTGGATCACTTAAGTCTGGCCAATACACAATCCACTTACTGAAATCAGTAACACAGCGGTGCATCGATACATATGAAACATTTTAGACACATCTATATTCCTACTACAACAGTTAGTTTGCATTCTGTGCTACAGTGGTGCTAACCTGCATTGATCTACACGAGAGGCTTTTCTCGTAAGGTCGCTGTGAGCCCAGCTGTGCTTTACTGTATGTACTGAATACCAAATCACACAACCGGTAACTGCAGCTAGGAATGTTTTAGATTTAAAGTAAGATGAGGCAGGAGAGATGGAGAGAAAAGGACTTAACCCTCCTCCTAGTCTCTTTTCATGGTTACAGTGTGCGCCTCCCTAGTTTTCCACCCCAGCGTAACTAATCGCATGTCAGTCAATGTGCCGATGGAAAGAGGCAGCAGTCAAAATACCTGTGTCAGGACTGTGGTCATTAGAGCATTCAATGACTTGCTGGCAGGCGAACACACACATGTGAATGCACACACACACATACATACAGACATAACCAAAGAGTATGGGGGATGGTGTGCTGTAAAGCAGATATAGATTGCCTATGTGTATGTGTGGATTTCTGTGCTGCTGCATGTGTATTTCACCTTTATGTGTTCCTTATGTGTGCGCATGTTTGCATACTGGTATATACGACTTGGCTCTGAATGTGTGCACACATTGCATGCGTGCCTACATGTTTGTGTAATGTATCCTGTCCAATAATACACACATTGATCCCGGCGAGATAAAGATAACAAAGTTAGACCTTCCATAATATTTATTTTCCCATAACAGACCTGCTCAGCCACGCCCAGTCATATAACTCCATGCAGATGAAATATGGTCTTCATTACCTTTAAACCACAACACACAGAGAAAGCAGTGAGGAAAAAACAGAATTGCCCTTCTTTCTCGACTGAAAGAGCACGAAATGAATTGGAGCAGCTGAGATTTTTTACATTACCATGACAAATACAGCGAAATGGGGAGGTGAGAGAGAAAAGGGAGAGATAGCGAGAGAGAGAGAGACAGAGAGAGAGAGAGAGAGGGAGAGGGAGAGGGAGACACATGACGGCAGACAGAAAAGGGCAGATCAGACAGAAAGACCAAATTGTGTGAAAAAAAAAAAGAAAAAAAAATCAGCTCAATTTGTGCTTGACTGTAAGCTGTGAGCTGAGAGGAGAAATAAAATAAAGCATTTAGCTGGGGATCATGTTAAACCATGCAAGTGAATGAGTCCCCAGAGAAGAGTGTTCGCTCTCTCGCTTATGATGGACTTAATTGCCTCTATCAGTGTTAAGATATAACATTCATCTCAGGTTTATTGCTCAGCTTTATGGTCTTGTCCATCACACTGAGGGGTTTCAAGAGGCAGGCCACTCCTCAAATGGCACCTTAAAATAATGAGACAGATTACAAAGCAACAAAGAGAAGGGTAAAAAGAGAGCGAGAGAGAGAGACAGAGAGAGAAACTGAAAAATAGACATTATTTATATTTGGACAGCATTTTACAAGAACTCCAGATGAGCAGATCTGGTATGCGAGTGAGCTGGCGAAGCAGAATGGTTTTGATGGTATGCTGGATGGATTACTCTTTGGTTTCTGGGTCTTTCAAAATGCATGGTTCGTCTGGCTAAAGGCACACACATCTCCCCCACCTCTGACCCCCGAAAGCTCTGGGTAGGTGTAGGGTTTCAGATGGCCACACAATCGTACCATTGTGCTCCTGTTAACACAATGAAAACAAAGCTAACACATCGCTGACATTCAACTCCCCCCACTCTGCCTAACCTTGACTTCCAACACAACTCAGGTGGAACAGAAAAATTGATAATCAGGCAATACAGAAATCTGAAAAGAGCTGAAAAAAAAAAAAGGAAATACCACAGCATACTGTTGGTAATGTGGAGATAAATGCAATGGATTTGATCTCCACAGGGACCAAACAATCAAGGATATTTAACATACAATCAAACATCCTGTTGGAGCAGCGTAACATTGACATATCATTTCATTTCTTTAAGATGTGGTTCTGATCTTCTAACAACAGGCTCCTTCTCATCACATGAAGGCTTGAGAACCATGTCTGCATGTTCCATTCAATCTATTAAATCCACTTGCATTATATCATAGTGCTTACCACACAATAGGAGCCTTTCAAGGGCAGTCCCAGAGGAAGCCAACAAAGGACCCTCTCTTTCAGAGACTAGTCAAGTAATTCAGAAAGAGCCAAACACCATTTTTGTGTATGTGAATCCTCTCCACCAGACCCACAAGCAGCAATTTCACCAAGTCAAGAAAAAGGAATAGAGCGTAAAAGAGAGCAGCAAGATACCTGTTTTTTTTTCCTCACAAGTGCCTTATTTAAAAAGACACTGGGCCTGCTGGAGCAGTGTCCTTCCATAAAAATAGTGAGTCTAAGACAGAAAAAACACAGAGCTAGAAAGAAATACCAGGCAGCGATTTGAGAGCAAATGAGAGGCTGATTATATTCAATAAATACTCTTATTTTCATATACTATTGTTACATTCGCCACAGTGGTAATGTTTTCAGTCCTGTTTGCTGTCTTATGACCACAAGAGCGTCCACATTGGACAATTCTGTTATACTCCTGATTACATTCAGCAATAGTTTTTTATGATCCGTACCAAGATTTTCTTTTTCAATTTTCTTCATTTTCGAAAATATTGTGGTCATGAAAAAAAATAAGCTATGGTTAAGATTAGACAACTAAAACACATGGTTAAAGGCGAATGGTAATTGCAGATTTGTGATGCGACATAAATTCCAGCCTCTTGCACAAAAGACTGATGTTACAGCCTGAACTTTCAACATCTATGGCACATTACCTCCAGGATTGGCAGTGGATACTGGTATTGGACATAAATCATGAGGCAACGAATTATCCAGGCAGGCCTGTCTGTCTGTTAAGTTTAACTTCCATGTGGCCATTAGTAAAGACTTTACTATGGCAAATAATTAGATGATGCATATCAGAGCCAACCTGCAGAGCTTAATGACATTTCAGAGCTGAAACTATTTTACCAATCAACTCATTGTTTTACAAGCAAAAATGCCAAATATTCACTTAAGCTTTTTTAAAGTAAGGATTTGCATGTAGATATGATGATGATAAACTGAGCCAATTGAACATTGTCTGTGTTTTAGACTGTTGGTTGGACAAAACAAGACATTTAAAGACATCATAATGGGTTCTGGCAAAATATCATGGGCATTTTTTAACTATTTCACAGACAAAAAGCTGAATTGATTAATGTAGAAAACAGTCACTGTCTATAATGAAAACTGCCCTAATCGCATGTGTAGATGGAGCTACAGCGGCATGATAAACGTATTATTAATTATTATTAATTCAGTGAGTCTGGCGCATTTGAAATTTTGAGCTAACCATTCCTGTTCGCAGTCTCATTGTGCCAGGACTTGGGTATTTTTCAAAAACAATGGCTGCCATTCCTTAATCAGCGTCTTTCACTGTGATATTTGATGCAGATCTTTTCTATTAAAATAAATTAGGAAGATTGTGTAGCACTGGCAGAGGTAGGTACTCCCTGAATGCTTTATTGTTAAGAATTACTTTTTTTTCTGCTCAACCATTTCTGCAGACAGCGACATTTATGACCTTTTTCATTCATATCACAATTATTGTCTCGCAGTAAAGCATAACTTCGGCTGTTTAAGAACTGTTTTCCCAAGAAACCAACCCGGTGTGCACAAGTACAGTAATAACACACAGTGTAGCACCACCAGGAAAAAAAAACAAAAAACTTCTTTCTGTATTTGGGTACCTCACCATGTATTTAAATCTAAATGCAGCATCCAGCTCTGTCTACTTCTGTCAATCGGGCTAAAAAAAAATTCACTGTTCTTTCATTCACTGCCATGCTGACTCCACATCCAGCCTCTGCCACTAGCATTCAGGCAGAATTTTTTATTACCAATCTAATTGCACATTCCACCCTGACAAGAGCTCATTAAACCTTAATTATACACATGTTGTTTTCTACAAACATCTCCATTTGGGTCTCTCTGCCTTGTAATTGTTCAGCAGGGACAACCAGTTGAGATTTTGCAGATTGAGAGAGTGAGAAAGAGAGCGATGAAGAGAAAGAGAGGTAAAGGAAAAGAAGGGGGGGGGGGGGGGCTGGATACCAGAGGGGGGGGGGGGGGAGTGTCTGGAAGTAGGTCATGCCTCTCCATAAACAAGGCATGGTTTCTAAAATAATATACCCATCCACTGGAAGTAATGCCAAACAACTGAGCGAATGTGGAGCTCATGTAATATTTACAGAGCACTAATACATAGATGGCAGGTCTTTTTCTCAGCAACCACCACCACCCCCCTTCCAAAGCCAGAGGTTTCTTTTTTTCATCTGTTTTTTTTCCTCTTGCCATTTGAATTTCAGAGAAAGCCAACTACATTGATATCTCTGGCAGGGAGGGAGGGATTGGGGGGTGTTAAGATGTTGAGTTTCCCTCTTTCTTTCTCCTTTCTTTTCTGCCTCTCCTATCTGTTCCAAGCTCTCTCTCCCTCTCTCTCTCTCCCTCTTTCTCTCTCTCTCCTCTTCCTCCCTCCATTGTTCTGTGCACATTGGCTTTGGCTGTGATGTTTTTCACACATTTGAAACATTTTAGCGAGGGAAAGTGGGCCTTAATCCAGACTCTTTGAGGCATGGGCGATGATATTACTGTGGAGAATCGGCCTTTTACAGACTTCTTTAAACTCCAGCTGGTGCTGTAAGGTCACCAAGCACTTGTTCGACGTCGGGCCCAGCATGATGCTACTGGGCTCGGGACTAACTGGCTGTGTCGACTCTAGGCCAGGATTTCTGGGCTTTTGACAGCGTCTGACAATCCTACTGCAAGGGGGAAAAGACTGAACAGGGAAACCTTTTGAGCATGTTTGCAAGTCCTGTAAGAAAAATACTCATTGCTGAATATGTAGCCATGCAGGACATCGTAAATAACCCATAATTTACCCATCGTACCGTAATTTACACATCCTAAATAACTTACCTGATAACTAAATAGGGATGCCAGGGTACATAGCTGACATACTTAGAAAGGAAAAGTATGCAATTTAGGCTCAGTTCTGTTCTTCCAGAGCAAAGCTGAGAGTATTTGAGACTCGATTCACTGGATCCATCTTTTCAAATGTTGCTCAAATGCTGCTTTTCTCTTTTCTATATAATAGTGAACTGAATATCTCTCGGTATCTCAAAAAAGGCATATATATATATATATATATATATATATATATATATATATATATATATATATATATATGAGGATAAGCTGTTAGCTAGATAATGGATGGATGGATAAATGGATGGAAGTTTTCAAACCGTATTAATGTGGATTGCATTGATGACATCATAAAATCAGATGCTTTTGACAATCTGTAGTGGCATGAAATGAGATGTCTATCACAGACCATCCGGTGTCACCACCACTTAGCACCAAAAAAGCATCATGTGTCCATGCTGTGCCTCTTCAGTCACTGTTCGGGACCTTCTCAGCCTGTCACTGTTGACACTCACTGTATGCATCATTGATATCCACCCAGCAGCAGAAAATAAATAGCCTGCCATCAGATCACTCCTGCTTTGCAATATTACAATTATCTTGGCGTTTTTTTTTGTTGTTTGTTTGTTTTTCTTACAGACTTGTTTTGTTTGTTTATTCAGTTGGTTAGTTAAAATATTCCATTCTTAGCACAATTACAGTGGAACATCACTCAGTTCTCACCAACATCAAACACACTCACTGTACAGTGTGATGTGAGCCATGTCAAGATAAACAAACATGACATATTAAACAGGAAAATGAGTCACTCTTATTATCCCACCAAAATAAATCTGGAAAACACTAATTATAACAACCTGTGCCTGATCCTGACTGATTCACCCCTGTTCTCTGGCTGTCTGTGTATGTATGTACACTGTGTGTGTGTGTGTGTGTGTGTGTCACATTCTTCTCCTGCTGCTGCCTTAATAGGCAGTCTCTTAGATATTCGCTACAGAATTGCGCTCATGCAATATTAATATCACACCAAAATATGGAAGCCCCCACTCCATCTTTCACTCCCTACATAATTGACTATGCAAGGCTCCAAATCAGCTTGGAAAAAGAGAGAAAGACAGAGAGACAAAGCAGGAGAGAGAAAGAGAGAGGGAGAGAGAGAAAGACAGAAAGAGAGAGAGAGACATGTATAAAACCAAGAGAAACAGAAGGAGAAAGAGGAGTTCTGAAACAATCCTGTCATCTCTGCGCTATAGTGGATTCTGAACCTTCACCCTATGTATCACTGTCAAGGCAGTGGAGCTAAAACAACAACAACAATAACAATAACTACAACGGTAGCTCAAACTGTTTGACTCCCTGCAAAGACTACACTGATGTTTATCCAAACGGAGCTAAAACAAACCTCCACTCCAGCAGTTTTGAGAGTCATTTTGCATCAGCTTGCACACTCATTGTATTTCATTATTTCATTTCATTGTGTAGATCCCTTTAATTCCATTATCGATGACAATACAACTTGAACCCCATCCACAATGCCTGCATGTAGTTTACAGTTTACCTACTCTACCTGTTAAACCTCACTGATCCACCAGTGCTGCACAGCCAAACACTGTTTAAATCCACAGAATGTTATGTTGGGTGGGTGAAAGTAAAAAATGAAATGCGTATAAAATGATGCAAAAACGTATTTCAATTTCATGAAATGGTAAAGCTGTAGAAACTTTAACTCTTACAGAATACATATATGATCATTTTAGATAGCGTGTAATAAATGTTTTAGGAGTTTTCTTTACTTTAAGGTACGTAAAGTTACCCTGTGGGGTTTTTGACCACGAGTGGCACTACGGACAAATGATTTATAAGTGGGTCTTTGTTTAATTTGTTCTCATGTACGTGGACAAACACATACATGCAGATGTGGGTGATACAATACACATTCCAAGCAATGATTTCACACTATTCTACTGACCTATATGTGGTGGTAATGTGCCAAGAAATGTAGCAATGCACCAACAGAAGGCAGAGAGGGAGGAAACTGCTAGCAAATTGATGTGAACAACACAGGTTTGTAAAGGTGTCATGATGAAGAAAATGAAAATTTTGATCTAAAGGATCCAAACAATGAAATTTGATGAGAAACACTAAATGTGAACTGAAACTTTGTAGAAAACTCCATAGGGCACTTTTAAACCAAACTGGTCTGGTTGCTTTGGATAAGACCCGGGCTAGCTGTTTCCCCCTGCCTCTAGTCTGTATGCTAAGCTAGGCTAATTACCACTGGGTTCAAGCTCTGTATTTACTTAAAGTATCAGAAAGAAATTATTATTATCATATATTATATTATTATATATCGCCCATACTCAGCATACCTAAAACACATAATGGACATTATACATGTACATTTGTGATGAGGGACAGATTCATTCATTAATTCACTCATTTTCATATAAAACAAAGATCACTAAAGTAAAGAGTACATTCTATTTTAGAGCAAAGATCCCCTTCAAAGCCACACATACAACCGAACCCCCCCCCCCCCCCCCCCCCCCCCCCCCTCGTGTGTACATGCGGGGCTGGCAAGATCACTGCAGAGCACTGGGGGTCACGCCCTCTGCACTGAGCATTTAAAAAAATGAACTGCAGGCATTTAGAGCCATAATTGATGTTGAAAGAAAGAAAAGGAAAAGGTTGCGGGGGCAGAGATGGTGGTTGGGGGGGGGTGCGGGGGGCAGTGCACCTTGACAGGAAACATAGAGGTGAAGAGCAGGAGTTGGAGGTTAGTTTGACAGAGAGAAAAGAAGTGGTGGTGGTGGTGGTGTAGAGGAGAGAGAGAGAGGGAGGGAGGGTCGCTGCGGAAGTGCCAAGCCCACTTTTAACTGAACAGAGGGTGAGTGGTGGTGGGGTGAGGCAGGGCTTGGGGGGAGGGGGAGAGAGATAGAGATCAGGGGAAAATAAAAGGGGTGTGCAAGGGGAAGGAAGAGGGAAGGAAGGAGACGATGGGTGAGAGGAGCTGTGGGGTGAGAACGAAGGGGGGCAGGGACCTACTGCACCTTGACACTTGCTCTCACCGCAGCACCTGATAAGTGCAATGGAAAAACGCCTGGTTTCCTCCTGCATGTTAAGTGGTTTATATTCTCCTCCTCTCCATGCAGCCTGTAGCTACAGTCTGCTACTGTACTGACGCTACACGCAGGTAATAACAGACAAAAGGAAATGATAGAAAACCAAAGAGTGAGGGAGAAACTAGCACATATTGTCTCCTGTTGGACTGCGTTTTATTTCTTTTACTTGATGACTTCTAATCTGCGCAAGATGTGATCTTTAAATCGGTGCTGTACAAAACAATTTAGAGATTTTTCTTCCCCAACATTTGTTTTTAACGTTGCCCTCTTCATTTTTATAAACAACTTCTGCATCGAGATTTAGATGCAGAGCTTAATTTGCGCAACAGTAGATCAGATGAAAGGGGATATATATCTTTACTACCTCATGCATGTACTGACAAGGAACTCATTCCCATGATTTGTAAGTGGGTCTCTCCACAGAACAGCATTAACAATATTCACTTTAGATAACGTATGATTCCAGGCCCTAGGAGAGGATGGGTTTCTTAGAAATGCTTTGTTAGCACTCCCCCCCTTGATAAATGATTGAGGACATGTGGCCTGAGACATCAATACAATCTCTGTTGTAATTAAAAAAGGTGCGCACCAACAATATTACACAGCTTTCGCTTTGTCTGTCTCTGTCTCTCTCTCTCTCTCTCTCTTGCTCTCTCTCACTCACTCCCTCTCTGTCTCTCCCTCGCTTACCCACTCTTCCTCTCATTGAGCCCTGGAGCAGAAAAGAGATAATTCAAAAAGCACTTGCATGGAGTGAAACATGAAAAAGGGAGACATATGAAATTAAATTCTCTCTTTTCGCTCTATTGTTCTTTCATTTTCTCTCCTTTGTTACATAAATGCATAAAAGCAAGGCAAGCTAGATTCTAATTATGATTTTCACAATACTAAAAGATTTTCTTTTTTTTAATTATTATTTAAAAAATGAAAGAAAGGTGTCACAAACAAAGTAGACTTACTGTTCCAGCACTTTGTCAAAGTCAAAGTACTGCGAGTGCTGCATCATTAAACTTCAAAAAACTTAATCTTTCTTTCTTTTTTCCAAGCAGCCTCATGAACAATTATATAATAAAATAGTTGAACATTTTGACTTTGATGTCCCAACACAGCTGCTTTACAACAAAAGAAGTAGAAATAAAGGATAAACCACCAACAATTTTTAATTTCTACACTTTATCAACATATGCTCTTTCTTTTTTTCTAAACCCAGAGCAGGTCAGAAGCAGAAGCATTGTATCCAGAAAGCCACTGCATGCCTTTGTTTTGTGTGAACACAAATACAGTAGGAGACGGTTGGTTGGTTTATCAGCTGCAGTGAAATGCGTCAGTGAGAAGCTACCAGGCAGCCACCACAAAAACCACTAAGTCAGATGGGCGCTTTATTGGGAGTCTTGCGGTAGCCAATGATGGTTTGAGAATGGGGGACTGAGCAGGTCTATCAGAGTGAGCACGTGAAGAACCCATTGGGTGCGTACTGGATGTGGTGCAGGGTGGGATGTGGGATTAAAGGATGAGGAAGAGGTCATGGTAGCTGAGGAACAAAAACAGTGTACTGATTTCTGGCCATGATTTAAGTCCTGATCATCTTTACCTGATCAGCACTCCCAGCTACTGTGCATCCAAGGGGGTGCATACTTTAGTCAAAATATACTGAAAAAGTTTGCACTACTTCTGAATTGTCACTGTCAGCATTGCTGCGCAGATAGGGGAAGACCTCCTCTTTGGCTCTCACTGTACGGATAATGTTGGCATGTAGGTACATGTAGGTATGGATGAGACCACAGGGTGAGGGAGCAGGGGTGAGGGGGGAGAGCGGAGTCTTACCCCAGTAGAGGGCAGTCTCTTGCCGTCAGGGTTTGGGCGCATGGGCAGGGAACTGTAGAGCCTCACACCTCGATCTGCAGCACTGTATCTGCTCTGGAGGAGGAGAGAGAGAGAGAGAGAGAGAGAGAGAGAGGGAGAGTTTAAGTATGATACCTTCTTTTTACAGAGAAGTCAGCGTTAAACATGGATGAGACACTTCAAAACACTATAATAAAATCACAATCAGAAGATCCAGATTTGAATTCTGTTTCTTTCAAACTTAGTTTCAAAGTTACCTAAGTTTTATTTTCTCATCCATAGTGCAGGGTTCACACACACACACTGTAGTTCCTCTCATCGTCCTCATTTTGTGAGTGTTAGTGTTTCATAAATTTCTGCCAAGTCGGAGAGCCAGCACATTGGCTGCCATGTTAAATCACATCACCTCATGGTGATGTACCACACATAATAACTGGATAAGGTTGGCTCAGTAGCAGCACTAATGGAACTAAGCTGTTGTGTTTGGTAGCCAGGGTCCCTGTGCTCTGCTCCACTGTACTCTATTGACTCCATCTTCCTATGAGTTACACAGCTGATAATTGGAGTGTAGGGGGATTCAACACCTGCCGGCTCCTCCTTGTATTTTTCCATGGGGGTTTCAGCTGCATAACACACAACCTGAAGGTGTGGTAGCAAAGTCCTCGGTAGTTGAGAAGCTAATGATTCGCAACAAGTGGTTCCTGCCAGGGAGAGACGGTGCAGCTCAGTGGGGTTCACACCGTGGCCCACAGCCACAGCGGGGGTACATCCCGGGATTCACTTTAAATCTCACTTTCTCAATCTCACTCCTTGTCTTTATCTCTCTCCTCACCTCACTCCCATCCCACTGCACCTCTTCAGTAACATCCATTCAATAGTTTGCATATCGTTCCTGTCACCTGATTTTGTACGACAGTGATAACCTATTGTTATTGTTTGTGTGTGTGTGTGTGTGTGTGTGTGTGTGTGTGTGTGTGTGTGTGTGTGTGTGTTAACTGATAAAATGAGCTACATCCTTTTCTCTCTGGTGTTGGAGAGTCTAGTTCTTTACGCTGTCTGCTGTTAAAATAAATGCTGCAACAGTAATGTGGAAACTGGTTTCTCATAAATAAGATAAAACATACATTTATATTTGGAAATGACTAAGGCTGTTGCTTGCTATGTATAGAGCTTAATGTCTTTGCTTGATACGCTTGATACTAATGAGGATGTGGTGTATATTATAGGGGGAGAAAAAACAGTGCAGGAATCTAGAACAAATACCACATTATCTCTCACTCACACTTACTGTTTTCCTTTCTTTGCTCTGTCTGCCCTTCTTTTTACTTTTCACTCTGTCACCTCATCAACACACACCCAAAAACAAAACAAAAACATCACACACTTGCACATACAAAACACCCCAACATGCATGCATTCAAGGGCAGGGCTTCAAATTGCTATGCAGTGAGACATGAAGTATCTGACTATATTTAAAAATTGTGTGAGAGAACATCTCTGAACCAATCAAAACTGGCCCTGTCTTTTCACTTTCAGTCAGTCACACGATGCAAGTAAACATCCAGTGCACATATGAGCATAGCAGGACTCAGCTTTCACAGTGGAACCACCATAAACACACCTTTGCAGATTGCGTTTATTCACAGGCAATGTATGCAAAAACCTATGTAACATAGTATGCATGAAACATACTCAAGAAGGCTCAAACAGCGTGATTTATACCCTATAAGCAGCGTTACATGCATAAAAGTGTACAGTGTGTATTAAATACAATGCTGTTCTAATGGCGTAGGCCTATCACAGACTGTGTACAGTGCAGGCTATCCCCAGAGGAAGAGTGAGAGTACTTGCTGTGTAAGGTTTTGATTTCCTGTGCTCATTATGAAAGGTGAAAACAGATGAGTAGACAGCAGTGGCCATCTTGTCGATATGGTTCGCATAATGATGACACAGCGTTATTAAAGAGAACTCTCATTTACAACTTTACTCGGTGCTGCAATGACCTGAGAACCAGCAACCTTAAAACCACAGAAAGCAACCCTTCTTCATTTGCAACATGTTTTTTTCATGTTTGTTTTTTACGTGTGGGTTTACAGTTTTCATATACTCCAAATTTACATTGTCTTGCACATTCTCTAGTTTTCTTTCTACCCTGCAGAGGAGCTACTGTACACTAACTCCATCTCTCAATGGAGACTTTTTCTTTCGTGGCTTGTTAGGTGGCTTGCCAGCTAAATGAATGCCTCGCAGAATAGCAGCTTTAGCCAGCGAAGGAGCCACAGCAAGTGAATGTTTGATATTTCTCCAGTGTGCCAGGCTAATCTGGCCCTGTGGCATGCCATTACGGGGCTAATAACAGCTGTCTGCGGCCTGGAGGGGACACAAGCAGTCCTGGCTGCGCTAACTGGCCCTGACAGACTCATTAGGAGTGCTGGCACCCAGAACAGCAATAGCCAAACTCCTCACATTTCCTTGCTGGCTCACAACAGTTTGCAAGTGCAAGAAGCATTGTTCTCTACACTTGTTCTCTGACACCTTTCTTTTGTTTTTTTAGTCCTCACTTCAGATGCTCTCACCCCTGTCACCTCTCTTTCACTTTCACGGCTGGCTTTGGGTTTCTGTGATATTTCTACCAAACCAGATGCTGCCAGCCATTTACCCTCTCTGCTCAACATCATGTTGAGTATAACCACTTATTCTTTTTTTTTTTTTTTAAATCCCGCACACCCACACTCTAGTTTTGACCAAAATAAAGAAGAAGGCAGAGTTCACTTTTCATGCTCATGCTACTGTAATCCTCTGAGAAAAGCAAAGGTAACTAAATAAAAACGCAAATAAATAACTCACTCGGTGTACATAACTTTGGTGTGTCGCCACAGGAAGATGCTGCACCACACCAGGAAGAGACTGGCATCCTCTGAACTTTGTATCAGTTACTGTAGCTGGGCCCTGTTTGAGGACAGGAGGGACTTCCCCGGGCAGACAGCAAAAGCAAACATTGTCCTGTCGCTCGGCAGGGTCGAGCCAATCAACACAAGCTGAGCCGGCAGACAATAAACACAGTGAGCCAATGATGGGCGTCTGGATGTAGAACCATTAACAATAGGGGGAGGGATAGAAGTTGGGCTGTAATATGCTTTCTCGCACGACTCCTGCCATGCAAAAAACTTGGGAAGGTCTATCTGATATAATGAGCTAAAGTGCAATGCTGCATGTTTTAAACTTTAATGAGTCTGACATCACAGTTTATAATCGAGGCCAGCTGATACATCGACATTTAGATAGAGATAGATAGAACGACATTTATCGGCCAAGATCGAGTTATCCCAGATATATATTGTCAGATAAGAAGAAAGATTCAACTATATTACATTTGTATGTGTTTTTATTTATAGTTGATAGTGAACCATTTATATTTAGCATATTTACTGTAAAGGTTATTGTTCACCTGTAGAATATCCTTATCACATAATGTTTGTTATGTTGTGTATTTATGTTAACAGAAAAACATTAAAGGAGAGGAAAAAAGAATATCTTCTGATATATTGTTATCGCATTTTTATTATCCTCACTATCCAATAACATCCATTATCTTCAGGCTCTATTATCCAATAAATATTCATCATCTTTATTTTTCTCCAAATCAGCAGCCTAAAGCGCAGTAGGTGCTACGATACATCTACTCATTAGATATCAGCGTTAGCTTTGCCTTTTTATAGGTGGGGGTGGTGGGGTACTGTAAAGCCAAAGGCACAGCTGTGGGGGTATAGTTACCTGTAACGTTAGCTGTTGCATGTTATATTATTTACGCAGATCTGGACTTAATGGAACACATGTGTGTCTGCAGCTGACATTCTTCCCAGATTAGCTGAAAGGCCTGCACACATCAGACTCTGCCGATGAGAGGAATGCAAGGCCTAGACCGGCTTATGAGGAAACCCTATCACTCATCTGTGGTATACAGTAATGTATGCACACACACACACAATCATGTATGTACACACTTACTGTATTTATGCATTATTGAGACAGTGCCTCATACTGTATGTACAGTATGTACTCAACAATGCATGCGCACTGACATCAGAAAATCAATAATACAAAACATTACCCTCATTCCAAATAACCACTGAGTGCCTGCATTGTTAAATTCTGCTCCCTTTGGTGCTGTTGTTCCTGATATCTCAACTGTTAAAATACATTATCCTGTCAATTCTGTGGCATAAACATATTATATCATATCAGTTGAATTTTAGATGCGGTGGTCTAACAGTCAATAACAGAGTATGAATCACTTTTTCAGTGGTTTGTAGAGACTTTAGTCTGAGACAAAACCAGCCGATTGCACTATGATGAATCATTTTCCTTCATACATTTTTCACTAAATGTGATATTGTTTCATTTGACAGTTGAAGATTCAGGTATTATTTTACATACTTTTTACATGTATATATCTGCATGAGCTGAATTTGGATCTGAGTTTGTAACATTACAGTACAATCATACCATCATTTTATGGTGACAAAATATGTTTCTTAACTTTATGAAACCAACTTCACTTTGAAGGATTCTGTGACATCCTTTGATGATAATTTATCCACAGTATCTCTGCCACCATCTGTGAGCTCTAGCCTACAGACCTCGCAGACACTGACATTGAAGTGTTGTTTATTTCAAAGGAAAGGACAGATTTAAAGTATACCAATATACCAGAAACTCTGATATATTATAAGGGAAATAACTGAAATAATATGTGGCTGTAGGTCCAGGAAACAGAAATGTGTTCAGACTTTATTGTTAAGCCAGTTCTTGTGTAATATAGTGAATCAATACAAAGCATTGATTACTGTAGGATGGAAGCTACAGGCCTGAATTGCAAAAACATATAGTATTGACGCATATTGTACATCTCCATGTTTACAGTAATTGTTTGTTTATATGTTTCTAACGTCACGTCTAATGTAACATTCCATTCAGCTGTATTTGTACGTACGTAATTGTATTTATTTCCAAGCACAGGCAGTGAGAAAGACCCATGAGTGGTGTGTGTGCGTGTGAAGAGATGTCAACTAAGGCCTAAGCAGCTCGACCATAACCAGGACATGAACCCAGGGGCTACCTGCCTCGAGCCACTACTGACACTCAAACCACTGATCACACCATTGGGAATATCCGGCCAACACCAGTGGCTATTTATAGCTGACCACAGCTTTTGCAGTGACTCTCCATCTATTCCTCGTGTAAACACTTCTGCGTATGCTTGTCTTCCTAAGGTGGGAACAACAAATTCTATAATAATCACTATGACTCAAATTTTCTTTGCCTTCGTATCATGTTGTCTCTTCTCTTCACCCCTCCCTGTGCCTCCACCCTTCCTCTTGCTGCCTTCTGTTTATATTTCTCCAATAGTTTTTGCTGTTCTGCTCGTCAACACCGATCACAGTTTACACCCGAGCATAATACATCAGCTGAATCAGACTCCCTCTTTACGTCTCTCTTTCCTTCTATCAATATGCATAATCATCTATCTCTCTTTATTTCATTATGTTATTACCTTTCTCTCTGGAGTTTTAGGAAATGAGCATGATGCATTCAAATGCATGCTCATGTTGTTTAACACTGACATACATGGGAGGGGATGGGAGTGAGGTCACATTTGCCTTTTATTGTGGCAATTTCTCACCCAACTCACGGCTCTTTCTAAACCTTATCAATATTGTGGTTTTTTTTGTTTTTTTTAACTTAACCCTTACCTTGGCCTTAACCACTGGTGTTGCATTTGTCGAAACTTGACTGTTAACGAAGCTTTTCATGTGAAAATGTTACTTATTTTTAAGAAATACAATTAATATTGAAAGTGGAGGTTAGGCTTCTAGGTTGGGTTTCTGACTTTGTGCTCATTTCTCAAACTTTTATGACACCGTGCCGCTCGCCTCTCTCTTCCCCCTGACTCTTTCTTGTTCTTTCAAACTTGACTTTGTGTGTCTACCTGCAGCTACAGAGGGCTGTCACAGAGGGTAGATTCTGTATCTACTGGAACAACAATGTAGAGCTTGGCTGCATGTTTTCAAGGTAGGCAGATATGAAATTCAACAGCGGCATCTAAAATTGCACCAAAGCTTTGACACTAAGTAAAGTCGGTGAGTGGATTAAACGTTGCTTTTGTTAAAAACTCTCCACACAGGAAAATGGAATAAAAGTTATAGATGTAATTAAAGATTTTTGTTCCAGTCAGTGGTCAAGTACAGTTTGTTGTAAGATTCATCAAAGTGCAAATTTAAAGACTAAAATGATTCAGTTCAAAAGAGAATTAATCTTCATTAAAGCTGAGTTGGTGAATTATCTCTCTTATTTACATCAAAGGCAGTTTTAAAGATGCCACAAAGACCTCTATAGCAGTACACGTCTTACCAAGGATAACATGTACTGAAATAACTACTGATGGTAGAAATTTGCTCGCTTTCGTTTCTGTCACTTTCTCTCTCGTACACAAACACACCTGCCCTTTGTATCACGGCTGACACAAAAGCGAGAGAGATGGAGCACATTAATAAAGTGCAGTTGTTGCCCTTGCTCTCTCTGATACAGAGGAGAGAAAAGAAACTTTTCATTTTCATTTATCTGTTGGGTTTTCTTTTTTTCAGATCCCCTCATCTTTTTTTATGAGGCGGTTTCCTGAAGGCAAAACAACATGGTGTTACAAATACAACTTACAACCAACAACTGACAAGCAGAGCCAGCACCTCGACTATGTGCTCGCCACAACTAGTGTGTTACAGACAGAAAACAGATGGTTCGTAGTCGATTTAGCTAATACAAAAACTGAGGATTTTCTCCTTTCCCAAGAAATGTACAGCAAAGGCCAGATTATTTTAATACAGGCAGAAGCTCAGGAGCATAATTCCTTAACAAATTGGGATTGCTGTGAAGAGCAGAGACTCCTGAATGTCAGTTTGCATTTGTCATCTGATTTCACAAGAAATTCTGTTACTGTGATATAAATGTTCTCATGTTTCTTTTAACAGAATTTAGCAAATATAACACCATCTGTGCAGCATTATAAGGATTTCCAGCATAGCAATGCTGATAGGAAGATAGGAAAAGGAGCATAGCTGAAATTAGCTGATTAACAACAGAAAAATTATTTTAAAAATATTGATGATTGAGAAATCAATTGTGAACCATTTAAATAACTAAATAAACGCAAACATCCTCTGATTTCAGCTTGATAATTTGGTGCTTTTATTTGTTTTATGTTGTTGTAAATCAAATCTTCTTAGATTTTGGACTGTTGGGCAAAACTCAAATGTTTCTAGGAAATGCCTGGGCTCTAGGAAATGATGATTGTCATTTTTCATTATTTTCTGAGATTCTACAGGCTAAAGATTATATAATTAATCTGAAAAATAATGAAATAATGGAGTAACAAATAATAACACATAAATCAATCATTAAAACAGTGAGAAAAGGTTCAAAACATGTTCAATTTGGGATTGTAATGACATTCCTATATAAACTGAGAATGGCCTTGTTCAATTAGTGGCCAAAACAAAGAAAAGATGTTTTACTACACATTATGCCGCCCAGTACAGTACTAAAGTAAAGTATTGTTTTAAAATGTTTCTAAATTTAAAGCATTAGTAACGTCTCTTTATCTTGATCAGTTTAAAAATCAGGAAAGCATTTGGAACACTTAGTTAATTTTTAGTTTCGATGCATTGACTTGAAATAAAAGTGTTACTTTCACGAGATACGAGCTGCAGAGGAAGTCACTGTCTATGTTAGGCATTCTTGTACAGTAAGTCAGCAACATATTTAGAAGTTCAATCACACATCGGACGAAGAGAGAGAGAGAGAGAGAGAGAGAGGCAGTAAGGATAGGAAAAGACAAGCCAGCAGAGAGAGAGAGAGCGATAGAGGAGGCAAGAAGAGAGAGAGTGAGAGAGATGGAGATAGAGAGATAGAGAGAGAGAGTTAGTTGAGAGTTGATATGCTGACTACAGGCAGTTGATTTGGTTTCAGAGAGCATTGTTACGGTGCTTTGAATTAATGCCTCCCAAAGAGTCCAATTGTGATTCTTGGGCTGTGCTGACAGAATATTTGACAGCCTAGGGTGAGCTGCTGATCTCAGCTGAATCCTCTGTTCTGTGTGTGTGTGTGTGTGTGTGTGTGTGTGCCTGTGTGTGAATGTGTGTATAGGTGTGTGTGTGTGTGTGTGTGTGTGTGTGTGTGTGTGTGTGAATGTATGGTTGATACCCGACACATTCATACACCTACACATGTTCAGATATGTGTGGATGTGCAAAACAGTCAAACCGCCCACACGAGTATGTGTACAGACTCCAACACATGCACACACGGACACACAAAGACAGAGTGGACAGTGTGTCGTACCAAGATGAACCAACACATAAATCAAATTTCTAAATAACTGTTAAATAAGCGCTAACACACTCAATGGCACAAACCTGAGTATGCAAACAGCCCTCACATGCAAGTAAACTGAGCACATTCACTTAATCAAGATGAAATAGTTTAACCATGTTTATTTTTTTTTTCTCTTTTCCCAGCAGGAAACATGTTCTCCCTCAAGGATGCTGAAAGAATTAAAAAGAACACTGACAAGCCAAATGCTTCATTACAGTGATGGTGATGAAGAAAAAAAGAGGCTCAGTCAAAATAAGCATGAGGCACAGTACTAGTCGAGTTTGACAGCATCATGAAAAATCATCTGTGAAAATGTAATTTTCAAACGTGCAGATACTGCAAAGCTTCTTTTATCAGTTATACTAAAGAATATACAGTACGGAAAATGTATGTGGGTTTAAAATGTCAATATCAATATAGATATAATTGAATATTCAATATTAATTCATATAATTAAATAGGTTTTACTAAATACAGTTAATTGGCAAAGTCTTTCACACCCAGAGAGACATACAAGGGCCATATGACACTCATCTTGTCTACACACTAAGCCTTCATGTACATATACATGTGTTTTACAGTGTAGTTAATTTATTTGACATCTCATTATTCACTCATTCTGTAGAGCCTGGCAATGATTCATTTGAATGCAAATAGATTTCACATGTGTAGTTGTAGAAAATGTCTTTTTTTTTTTTTTATAAGGTTCACATGTTTTTTTTTAAGCATCCCTTCATGGCCAAATTATTTCATTACAGTTTAGTTTGCACCATTACATTTCACATGTAGCTCGGGATCAAATCAGACAAACTGTAAGTGACAAAAATGAGGACATAAGGACTTGACTCACATGAGACGAGTCTTGTTAAAGACTTGAAAAAAGGCTTGAAATCAAAACATCCAAATTATTCAAATTTCGGAACAGTGAGAATTATTGCAAGCTTCTCATAGCCACACACCTTAAGTATTCAGTTATGAGATCTCTAAACCTTAAGACTTTTTTCAAAGACAAAAAAAAAAAAAATGTTCAAACCGTAGTTGAAATTACTGGTTGAACAACGAACTGATCAACCAATAGAAAAGTAATCACCAGCATTTTGAGTACATTTTCAAAACTGGAAAATATTTGCTTCAAAAATGAGAAAATTTGCTGCTTTTCTCAGTTTTCCATCACTGTACTTCATTAGTTTTTATTCCTGTTGATCAGATGAAACCAAACATTTGAATACCATCTTGGGCTCTATATGAGAAATGTGTTTTCTTACTATTTTCATAGTAAGGACAAAACAATTAATCACTTTATCATTAACAATACATAATAATTAGTTACAGATCTAATCAATCTAATCAAATATTGTTTTAATGATCGACTGACAACTTGACCTAGATTAGCCACCAAGCTTACTTGATACTTAACTTGAGACTTGCTTTGACACATGAAACTTAAAAGACAGCTCTGACCACCAAGAGGAAATTCCTGTAACATGATGAAAATGATTCGGATTTAGATTCAAATTATGAAACCCCCTGAATACTCTGCATATATGATTGGCCACAAGTTATAACAATAACAATTGTAATGGTACAAATAGCAGATGAGTCAAAGGTAGATATTTATAGTTTACACGTAGTACTTTTCTTTTGCCCCCGTATGAAACAGACAAAATTTGAGAACTTTGCTCACCACAGTGTCATGAAAAGTTTAGTAGCAATGTGGTTACACAGTTTTTTGTGCGTCCATCTTTCTTGAAGTTTGAGTTTACAGTGTTTTTCAGACGTTTCCACGGTGAAAACATCATAAATATGGCCTTGAGCATGAGAAACCTTTTATATGGATTCCTTTCTAGGAACGCTCAGAAGCCAGTACTTCATTAAAATTAACTGGATGAGGAGGGAAAAAAAACAATGGAGGCAAGAGACTTGCAGACCAACGATAGAATATAATTGTAATGCAGGTGTTGATTTCGTGGATGGATACTTCTCCTCTTCCAACTCTCTCTCGCTCTCCAGCCTTCCTTCTCTCCCTCTCTCTTTAGTGTCTGCTATCCATTTACAGCACCTCTCTGCCTTCCTCTCTCCCTGCCTTTACATCCTTCTCTCCATCTTGAGTGCTGTGCCTCACCCTAATTAGAAATTCCCCCTCCGACCAACTGAAATTGAATTGCCCATCATTTGCATAATGATAGCTCACTGGGCTGACGGCCGATTTACCGTGAGATGAAATGTAGCAATCACTTAAGAGAGTGACCATGAGGGAGTGAAGGTAAGGAGGGGGGGTGGGGGGTGCATGTAGAGAGAAAGTGAGGTAGAGAGAAAAGGAGTGAGGATGAAATGGGATCACAAAGATAGAGAGAGGTTAAGAAACACGGAGAGAAATCCGACAGGTATTTAGGTTATTGTCTCATACAGCAATATTGCTGGAGGGAAGGCTGTGTCCTCAATATGACAGCGACTGGACACAACAAGGACACATAAGGACGCTTATGTAACACCGTTCCTCTTGTCAATGCGAGCACTTCTGTCTTTCAACTCTGATTATCATATTTCATACTGAGCTACTATTCTGTCTGAGTGCTGCACAAATCCTATATTCCAAAACTCTTAAATTATACGCTGATCTTTACCTTCCTGCTTTTGCATTACTCCAAATCTCCAGCTGCCTTTTCTCTCGGGTCATTAAACACTTTTTTAAGTGGCAGACTATTCATTACAATAAAAAAAAAAAAGGAAGAAGTAGCACAACTGGGACAGGCATAAAGCATTTTTTTTTTTCGAGTGTCCAGAGGTTACTCTTTTATTTCACAGTAGATTCATATTCAGAATGCAATCAACTCAATCAACAACTCAACGAATAGTCTGTGAAGCTAAGTTTACATCTGGCAGCAGTTCAACTCTCCAGCTAGTCAGTCAATAAACACAGGATTTATGTGCCTTTTAATTTTCCTACTGATATAAATTCAGTAAACAATCCTCATTTGGAAATAAATGATGCAAAGTTGCTTATTAGAATGAAGGGTTATGTTTTGTTTCACTCTCAGAACAGGATGAAAATACTTTATATAAATAATGTAAAAACAATCAATGAATGTCAGTGACTTCTATTGTTGGTGTAAATGTTAAGCTGCACTATTTTTAGCCTGAGTAGATGTTTGGCACGTTTTGACTTTGTCCCTGCACGAGATCAACATCGGGAACTCCTGAACCACCCACAGTTTATAAGAAGTGGTCAGGCTGACAACTGTGTAGCTGTCAGTGAACGCCCTGTCACTTCAAAAACTGCCACACCAAGTACAAATTACTGTAATCAACAATGAGATAATCATCTTGTTGTCTCGCCCCCATGTGGTGTATTGATCTCATGTTCCACATGGCCTGAAAATTTGATTTGTGTAAAATCCTGATGAATCTGATCTCAGTTATGTCACGTTAACTAGCACTTAATATAAAGACAAACTTGCCACTTTGGGTGCTTTCTATCAAGATTGCTTTTTCACAGGAGTGAGTGGGCTGAGGCAAGTGGTGTAGAGGTCATATTTGTTTCTAATAGTCAGAGTGATATGTTGGGCTAACGGGTTGGAAGCTCTGCCCAGAGTCTGATAAGGCCACTGTTTATTGTCTAACTTCCACTCTTTAACCTGAGGAACCTCAGACTCTCACACACGGTACTTTCCACTTCTTAGCCATTACCTCAATGTGTGTGTGTGTGTGTGTGTGTGTGTGTGTGTGTGTGTGTGAGAGAGAAAGAGAGAGAGAGAGAGAGAGAGAGTGTGTGTGTGTGTGTGTGTGTGGTACACTGTATATGCATATGTATGGGCACGTGCTCTGTGTGAGAGAGTTCTCATGTGCGTGTGATCTTTAGTTTCCATCACAAGTCTTGACCTAATTATAAAGTCGTGTCGATGCTCAATAACTGACAAGTCATCAGAAAGCACACTGCAGTGCACGCACACACACAAAGACGCACAGCAGTGCACGTACACAAAGACACACACATCACTCAGTGCTCAAATCATTTATTCAATTCTTCAATCTCCTCTTCCTCTGTCCATCTCTACATAAGTGATCAGTGATCACATGTCGCATGTTAAAGTCGGCTGGCCCAGACAGGAGGGAGTTAAGTCCCTTATCTCTCCTCCCCAGAAGAAATTCCTACTAGAGGCCTCGCTTTGCTGGTTTCCTGCCTTCTTGCCCAATGCCCTATTTTTACTCATCGGGGCTCTAGAATACCAGGGGCAGCTTTTTCCTTGTCACTAACATATTTCCTGCCATTCTCACTCTGACATTTCTCCACGCCGCACGCTTCGCTCAAATCGCTCCCCCTCTTTATGGGTCATAACCTTTCAGTCGGGGCCGTTCATATTCAAATGTACCTGCCGATGCCGGAGCCCCTGCAAAGCTCACCAGTCATTCTGGTTGGCCTTTTTTTACAGTGTTCACAGGTTTTTAACATCAGCTTTCACTATGTGTTAATTTGAGATCTGCTAAAGTGTGCTGCCAGAAACAATTAGGTCCACTCTCTGCTCTATAGGGTATTATGGCTCATCCACAAAGCCATTAGCAGTTTGTTTTTTCAGGCTCTAAATATATATATTTAAATCTGTAACAGCTTGACCTCAAAGTTTTAATTCTCTTCACTTCTCGTGTAAGGAAATATAAACTATTGCAGTACTGCAGCTATTGTACATATTTTTCCAGTTTACGATACAGGTTCTTCTTGGCAGCCTCTGAGTGGGTGTTTCCATGGCAGCTGTTTGCTAACATTTGAAGGCCAGCATTGCTAGGAGACGCGTTGTGATGCGCTATTTACTAGTGAACGTCATACCAAAGGCAGTTAGGACGTAACATTTAGGGCAAACATTTGTGCGAAAGTTTCTATTTCAGACAGTGGAAACTAGCAAACTAGGCTACTGTAGCTAGAACTTATTCCAACTAGACCTAGATAAAGTTAGCTGTCAAAATGGAGTAACTAATGGATCACTAAGTAATGTAGGGAGTACTCAAATCATAGGTGGCACTAAGCAATGGCTAATGTTGGCCACACAATTGGAAATACTGCCTGTGTCGCCATAAGACTGTTAGTAATATTACATACTGTATTTTATGCCCGCCCACACGTATTTCACCAAACAAATATCAACAGTGTTAGTCAGATCCAAAAATTCACACCCTCTACAGCAATGTAGGCGGTTCTATCATTACAGAACGATTAAAAAAGCTTACATTTCCTCTGGTAATTATAATTTTGAGCAAATAAGTAAACAAGTCAAATGATATCCAACAAGTGTGAAAAAATCTTAACTGTTAAAATACAGTCCAGCCCTGTTGATCAACCTTTCTGTGCAACAATAACAGCTGGAAACATAAATCAAGAAATAGATTTCCCACTAGTTCTCGACTTTACTGAAACGTTTCATAATCAGGCTGAGTGACAAGGTGAACTCAAATGTACTCACGAGGCTCGGGAGTCACTGGTACAGAACGTGCAGTTAGAGAATTCAGAGTAAGAGGCCTAAGGAGGCCTGAGGAGAAGAATGAATGGCAGTTTAATGAATGTCTGGGGAGACATGATATCGGTGACTGGCTCTTTCAGTGCAGCTTTCATCCCATTCATACACCAACATGGTCTAAATGCAGGTGGATCGATGCTGGTTAAAAACACTAATGGCACATAAAGGGAGCACACTTTGTTTCTGTGTTTCTTTCTCGCCAAGGTCTGATCACTGCTGGGCTATTAATGGAATGCAGCTCTCCAGTTGAGAATATCCAGCCAGCTACAGGTGAAAGAAAAAAGGTCCATTGTCTAAATTTTCAAGGCTACTTTTCTTACAAAACTGTGGCATTGACATTCTAGATGACGAGAGTTTGGCTTCTCATTCATTTTCACAGTAATAAAGGTGCTGATATTCTGGAGAGTGGGATATCATGAACTCAAGACAGTGAACACCTGCGCTTGAATCACACTGTCTATTATATTGCATCTTTTTGTCCCTTTACTAGGTACATTTATGAATATCAATATTATTTCCCAGTAGGAGGTAAATGGTATTGAATGGTTGCCAAGCTGCTGGAGGGGAGACTGCTCAGCTGACTGAAAGAGCCATTCTCCATTTTATCTCTCAATCAGTGTGTATTTGTGCATGTGTGTGTGTTTGTGTGCCTGAATGCCATCCCACTGGTGTGTATGTGCAAATGTGTGTTTCATTTTGATGAGGAGTAGAATGAGCTGGTGCTTGCTGCACCACTAGGCCATGTGTGAAAAAGTTCACGTGATGCAGGCAAATACAGCCGGTCTTCAGCAGGATGGAAAGACTGTAATCAAACCATAAATCAGAAATCACTGAACTGCCATCCAACCACCCCCTCTCCCTCTCCCTTACTTTCTCTCTCTCTTTTCTTTCTGTTACTACCCTCCTACTCCCCTACTGCAGAGCTCCCTGTATAGCATGATATGTTACATACACGCATGTTTATACTGCTCCGTAAGAGATGAATAGTAGATCAATGAAAGATGTATTTTCACCATACTGAAGGTTTGCACCACAAAATCACATGGTGAAAGAAAAAAAGATTAGTGAGCCTTTTGTTAAAGCTCTGTGAGCCTGCATTAAAACCATCTTCAAACCTTTAACAAACAACTCTGCAACCAACAGTCACACGTGACACGTTTTTCTTCACAAATACACGCAGTCCATATTTTTCTGGCCATGACTTTCATAGTGAGCCACCTGGTGTGCTGTAATATCAGGAGAACAGTGGGGTCATTGTGAAGGAGCTGTGTGATATCAAGGAGAGTGACCCATTTAGAGCCCAGCCACAGAGCTGACAAGCCTCTGTTATGTCTAGGACATCTGGAAGGCCGGAGCTGTTCACTTCGTTGTACTCCACATACGAGTCAATCCTTTCCAAAGAGGAAAAGGCATCTGACGTGGTTGCAGATATTTCACACGCTCACCTATAGGATCTATTCAGGAAGTAGGGCTGTAAAGTGGTGCTGGTAGTGACGAGGATCTGTTACAGAGAAATCTGGAGCAGATCCAAACAATATCTAAAGCCGTTCTGGTCATCTTGCAGCAAACGTGTTATGTGTGCTGCTCAGCAGAAGTGCTCTGCAAGTGATCAAGGGGGGAAAAAAAGTTCTGTCTCATTATTCAAATGAGAATTACTTTTTCAGTAGCTGATTCAATCGAGTGATGTTCAAAAAGGGGGCTTGCATATTCTGCAAAATAACTGTGGCTCTGGAAACTGAAGTCGAAGTAAAGAGAAAAAAAAAAAAACACTAAATCAAAAGAAAGCAAATGTTACCATTCATGTATCATACACAAGGTTGTCCAAAACGATGAGATTTGTCCAATGAAGCTGCAGTGTTGCACATTATATAAACGAATACATGAATGCATAATGAGAGGCCAAAATGAGCCAAGGAAAGCACACTGAACAAATCCCCCAGGGGAAAGGAAATTATTCAGAATAGACGAGGACACAATTTATAATAATATCAGAAAGGGAAATTCTTTTCTCTTTCTTTCTTTAAAACCCATGCTATAAATGTAAAAACCAGAACTACCATACATGTATTGAGTGGCTTACTTTAGCAGCAAGACAAAGATTTGAAAGTATTTTTACACTCCATTCAATACCTCACAGATTATGAGGTAAGATTGCTGAGACGACATATAAGGAAAATACAAGCTCACCTAATATGGTTTAAATGTAAGCATTTGTGCACACCACAGCTGGTACAATACAACAGCAAATGCTCTGATTATTCAATCTCAAACAATCACACTGTCATTTCACTTTTTTGTAGCCCAAACAATAATTTTGTATCATGAGGTAATTCATTTTTGTGTGGAGAGGCAATTGGCTGCAAAGATTGAATCATCAGCCCTTGTTTCATTTTCCATGTAATTAAATCAGCTTCTGAACTAAAAAAAAAGACGTTGTAAGCTGGCGTACGATTTAGGGAAAATTAGCATTTTTAATCACAGTACATTACTTTAATAACTCAATAAATCTGTGGCAGCTGGAGCATCTGAGAATGTTGTCACAGCCACTTAGTTCTGCATTTGCAACTAATACAGGCTGATGAGAATCAGCCAGAGAGCGAGAGAGAGAATAAAAGGAGGGTTAGAGAAAGGAGAGGAGAGAAATCCAACAGAGTGAGACAGAGAGGATGAGAATACAAGGAGATAGAAACAAAAACATGGCAGGTGAGAAAAAGGGGTGAGCAGAAACAGGAAGAAAGAAAGAAAGATCGGAACAGACTTTGGCACAGAGAGGAGCTCCGCACTTGTCTCACCTCTTTCAGTTATTAACTGTTAATCCCCAATTAGCTCATTCGTCACCTCGGTGTCGTGCATGAGACCCGCTTACCCCTCGTGCTGCTTTGTTGCTTGGGTAGCAATAGTAGTTGCCAAATACACTAAACAAGGCTGATGACAGAAAATCTCTTTTAATTGTCAAGGGATGACAAGAAACAGGAATCCCGTCAATGTATACACTACCCAATCAAGCTGCAAGAGTTACTACAAATAAAAGCTGATGTACTATGTTCTGACCCCACAGCAGAAAGAGTCTGTCCCTTTTAAAATAAAGAGAAAACCAGAGATGTTGTTGTAATGTGAGACAAGAGCATGGGTTACCTCTTGGTATCTACATTTTTACATAAAACTGCGAGGCACCTTTTGGATCCACTGGACAGCAAGAAGTAAGGAAGAGTACACGATGGATGCTTCATGTCTTGTCTTTGACCGATCCATCGGTTTCTTTTAGGGCTGCAAATAACGATCATTTTTATTGTTGAATAATAATAATCTGTAGATTAACACAAGCCCAAAAAATTGTTTAAATTGTTTGCTTTGTCCAACCAACAGTCCAAAACTCAAAAATATTTAATTAACTATGATACAACTATGAAACTGAGAAAATCAGCAACTTATCCCCCTGTGATAAACTATCATCTAGTAAACTATCAATCATTTATCAAAATTGTTGGCAATTATTTTTTTTATCAACAAATCAACACCTCAAATAACAGCTCTAGTTTCCTTTAAACATATCAAACAGACCTTCCTTGAAATTAACCAAATGTTTTAGTTCCTTAAACTTAACCATGACTTAACCCAAATAAATCTTATGGCTTGTTGCACTGATAAAAAACCCACTTTGTCGTTTAGTTATACGAACTTGTTGAAAACTACCATGTGACACTCTCACTGTGGTAGGAACACTGATATTTGAAGTTGGACAACACTCACTCTGCTGTGGTGAAAATAACAGTGAGTGTGAGCAGGTGCATGAGCACAAATGAAAGTGAGAGCTGGTGTCCTGTCAGCACATGTGGGCCTGGGAAAGAGGACTCTGTCTTGGTTTGTGTGCAAGTGTCCTTGTTAATATGTGGTATATGTCTATTCTCTCTTTTTACAGAAGTTTGCAGTATTGCTTATCAGGCCTCTTTCTCTGTCTATCAGATAAAACTCTATCTCTCCATCTCCTCTTCCTCCCTCAGACAAGTTTTCTGGTTCCTTGCGCAAGTACACGTCTGTACTAGAAACCTACATCACATCAACAGAGTAACACTCACACATTTAATCACATCTTTTCACATCAATGTATCTGGCAAGACACACACACACACACACACACACACACAGTAGACAACATATAGATAATCGTATCCCTTTATTGAGATGTGAGTTTACATTCAACATAGGCAGAAGAGGCTCATGAAAGCATTATGGCACACAATCAGTGCCCTGAAGGTGTATTGGCATGCGTCTGTGCCCATTCGCACTATCTATGCAGCGCCATTGAGGAGACTGAGGAGCCTTGTTTCCACTGATACACAGCTTTTTTGATTCACTTAGCAGGCTTTGTCATGTGCATGTTGGATTAAGCCTCTGACTGAAAATCAACCGTGCAGCATGAGCGCACACGCGCACGCACCAGTACCCACAAACCCGCAAACATTCATTAGCACTATAGTGATAGACCCCACTAATTACCTCATCATCTCAGCACCTCTTTCCCTCGCTTCATGGATCTGATTTCAAAGCACACTTTCCAAAAGTGTCATGGTGTAATGATGGCATTATGGCGCTGGACATACAAGTATATTTCCATGTGCTCTCTGGGGACAAGTGGTGACACACAGGACTTGTAGTTTCCTCTATCGACTGTGTGACTAACACTAAAATAGCACCCGAAGAGGCTAAGTTGATTTGACAGGACATGTACAAGGAAAAGCTATTATAACGCCTTGCCAGGCTGATTTTGTAAGAACAGCTCGGCTGGGCAGCTCGATCCATTTGCAGATCAGGCAACAGTGGATCAGAGGCAGCTGGATTTTTTTTAATACTCCTCAACAAACACACAACAACCTAACAGCTCACATTTATGGCTCTGAATTTATCTCCTGGTTCCTCTTTCTCTCCCTCTCTCTCTCTCTCTCTCTCTCATCATAAATGTTAAGGCATTTTTGCACTGCTGTGACCAGTCAGAAATTGTTATTATTCAACCTTAAAATGCTTGAAATGAAAACACATGAAACATCTACTGAATTGTACGATTTCCAAAATATCTCTGACATAAATCTGAGAACATTTGTTTTCTTTTTTTGTGGTTCAAGTCAATCGGAAGAAGAAGAAGATCACATTGTACCTTATGTGAGCCAAAACAACCTCAAACATACTGTTGGTCTTTACACAGCTAAAAGGAAGGAGGTGATAACACTGTAGGTTTTAGTGTATATTTCAATATATATTAGTTATTGTGGATAATATTACATTTTTTTCTTCCTTGAGTCTTAGATCAATCCAAGAACAGACGTGTAATATAAACTAGTAGTGTATTTTCAGTGTTGTAGACTGGCCCCTTCTTAAAATTCTTCAAGTGTAAATGAGAACATTTGCAAACTTTGAGATATGATCATAGATTTATATCTGTGTCATACATTACAATCCCTCAATGTCCGTACTCTCTGCAGAAGCCTCGACACTATACTTTCACCTTCTACATTTTATTGTCTGTGTTTGTTTATAACTTAGTTGCTCATTACTTTCACATTTAGAACGGTTGGTGAAGTCTGTTACAAGCCCCAGTATGGTCTGGCTGCATTGTGGAGGGGCAGAGGAGCTGATGAAAGATTCACACACTCTATATGGTAAACAGTGGTCTTGTACAGCTTCATATGTAGACTAGGACCAACAACTGGGGTTTACATGTGACTATATATAAACATTATTACAAAGTCTGTTTGTGCGCCATGGCCTCGTGGTGAAATGGCAGAGAAGCCAATTTACAGTTTATAACTCAACCACACATCAATAATAGAAAAAAATAGATTACAGTAAATCCATGGTTCAAAAGCTGCATACCTTTGAAATGTCAAAGGGGGAAACCACAACGGATAACTCATCTCAAAACTCATTTCAACTGCACAGTGCAAGCTGTATTACAAATATTCAACAGCCTACTGTTCCCTCCAGGTATTTTTCAGCAAAACACTCTATACATTTTCATTTGAGATGAGAAAAAAGGAATGTATTTTTTTTTTCCACTGGCAAGCAGCCAAACCAATTTAATTACATTCCAAATGGGCGCAATCTTCACATAGCAACCAGCCCGTGTTGTATTTCTCAAACTTCAACAACCTCCTTGACTTTCTCTGAGTAATTGAAATCTTCCACTCTTCCACCCTCGTCATTATGCGGAGCAGCAGAAAGTACAACAAACCAAACCAAAAGGAACAAGGAGATCTGGCTCTCAGAATGAGCTGCTTTAGCCAATTTGTAACTTCATCAGTACATCTTGATAGAGTTTCTCTGAAGTCAATTAAAAGAATATTAGGTGGTGAATATCTAGAAAGAGCTAACGCCTTTCTCCTGCCAAGAAGCTGGTGATTACCCATGACTGGTGTCAGCAAAATCTTGTCAAAGTCTGGTGAGAGGTCACCGTTTTTCATTTTGGATTCATTCTCCTAGCCTCGAGCCGTGTCCAAAAAACACAGAAACAATTCTTTTGATGTGAAAATATTCATTTGATACGTATCTGAGTGCATCCGCAGGTACCAAACTTTGCAAACAGTCTGCGGTTCAAAGAGGTGACATTTTAGTACAACAACAATCAGAACTGCAATAATTAACACAGTTCTGCATAACACAACAAAATATTCCCATTTTTAAATGTTTCTAACAGTCTGTAACCATTTCCAACCTTACGCAGATGACGAATGCATTTCAAATTAATGTTTCAGTGCTTGATAAAACATCAAAAGATCTTTTAAAAGAGCTTACTGCCAAACCATTTAAAGAGTCTGAGGCTTTTTTTTAACTGCAAAGACAAACTATAATCTCAGAGAGGTCCTCCCATTTACTTGGTGGGTAATTATGGGATGGCAGGCAAATAAATCATCCATCTAGACTGGCAGTAGTCTGGACTTCTACTACAACCAAGAGTAAGTTCCTGAGGTGACCAAAGTACAAGGCACGGTATCAGTCACTCGTGCTGTGTTTGCTTCAGGAAATCCTAATGAGTGACTGTGACTTTCAAGGCCTGCACAAATCCTAAAAAAAGATAATCTTCCTCTCTAGATAGAATAAAAAACAAAAAAATAAATAAGCGTAAACGCTTTAAAATGTGACACATTTTAAGCAATTATCCCGCTATTTATGTACACATACCCACACCTCTCTCTCTTTCTGTCTGTCACTGAATCTGTCTGAGAGACCAGCCACATGCCAGTGCCTTTGTGTCAAAGATTAAGTGAAACCAAGAGCAATGCTATGTTTGCACAGTGAACACACTCGGTTTCAGCTGTACCAACACATCACATACCAATCAACATACTGAAGCCTCAAACAGACCTGAAGCAGCTACTGTAGATCCATTACCAATACACAGAGGGTACAAGATTTTTGAAAATTTAAAGTTAACTGTAATATCATGCTCCTATTGCAGCATTATTCTTCATGTGTGACTTCATGTAGATTTCAGAAGAAGCAGAGAGACACCAAATATTGCAGCAAATTACATCTGCATTTAAGTAGAGGGTGCAGTTCTCCCATAAGATTAAGTGCTCTTATGTGACGCTGTTATATTGGGTCGTCATTGAAAATGAAGGGGTAGCAAAAACTATCAACACACAGCGAATGGAATTCCTGGAAAGTAAGGCAAAGCTACAATGAAAATATTATGAACAAAGCCCAAAAGTGCCAGAGGTGGTTTACTAGACTGAGGCAAAATGGAGCCTGGGGGGACTGTGGGTTTGTAGTGATAGTGAGGAGAGTCACACACACACTTGGCACAGAAGCAAACAGTGCACGAAAGAGGACCAATCCTTGGTGGCCTAACCAGCCAACTAACTTCCTGTGCAATCCTGGAGTAACTCAGACATGATGTATTGACAAAAGAACATTTAATACATCACAAGTGGCACTAGAATTCGGGCTTGAACATAAACAATGGTAAATGGACTGTACTTATATAGCGCCTTTCTAGTCTTCCGACCACTTAAAGCGCTTTCACACTACATATCTCATTCACCCATTCACACACTGATGGCATTAGATGCCATGCAAGGTGCCAACTGCTCATCACTTTTAGGAGCTAATCATTCATACACATTCATACACCAGTCTTCAGGAGCAATCTGGGGTTCAGTATCTTGCCCAAGGACACTTTGACATGCAGACTGGAGGAGCCAGGGATCGAACCGCCGATCATCTGATTAGTGGACAACCCGCTCTACCGCTCTCTAGCCACAGCTGCCCCAATGTCTCCCTACGGTGAGATTATTCACACATGTGACTTGTTTTTGTCACAGTCAATTACAGTAGTGAAGGAAGCAACTAGATGTGTGAAACAATGAAAAAAAAGTTTAATAAATAAAGCTTGTTTTTTTTAATCAATCTTACAAAACTGTTGCCTGTGATCCCACTCACAGTTTATTTGTTGAATATGAGCGCAGGGTTAACTGCTAATATTAAAACATTCATACTATAGAGTACAGTAATCACTACAGCAGTGGGTCAGGTTGTTGCTCTACAATAACACAACAGCATTTCTGTGGTCTGTGTGCTCACACGTGTGTGCTTGTGTTCGTTTATGCTGTGCAAGTGCAGACATGCTTGAATCTGCATGTATGAGTGTATGTGTGTCTACCTGTGAAAGAGTGTATGTCTCTGAGTGTGTGTGTGTCCTCAGTGGCCTTGTGATCTTTGAGTGTGGACCTGAACCAGCCATCTACAGTTTTGTTTGCACAGGACATGCCTCAGGAAGCTAAGACAACTGTTCATGTTTGCCCATATTGTGAACCTCTCTTAATGCACCCGACAGCTGCATTCTTTCACAGACACTATGTTTATCAGTGTTTTTATACACTCATCCTATGGAATCTGTTGGATCACGCCATCCTCGCCAATCTTTTTTGAGGAAACCGCCCATCAAGAGTAGAGCCAGGGGATTGAAATGCCAACAAATAAACCAAGTGCTATGTTTCAACTCTGACGGTTAAATTCCCTGCGCTTCTTATATAATCTAATACTTTATGACCTGTTGTAGGATCAGCTGTCAGTCTACCATTTAATACAACAAACCTTCAAGGCTTGAGTCAACAGGGCGAGTGATGAAAGCCATCTCCCACAAAAAGCTGATGATGAATTTCCAATCATTGGTTTTGATGGGTGATTTGGTACCTTCACAGACGTCTTTAAGTCTGATAAAAAACACTGTTCCTCCCGATCCTGTGATACACAAAGGTAGATCTTATCTTCCAACTCTACAACCTGTCAAAACTTTTGTAGTCAACCTATATGATACTCAAAAATCACCCTAACCTACCCCCCCTTCTTCACTCCTTCCTCTTCTTAGTGTTTCATTTCCTGCTAATAGACTAAACGGCAGTCTTACACCATTTCATGGTGAGCCCTTACTAAAAAAAAGAAAAATCATGATAGTACCAAAACATAGGCAGTAATATACCATTTGCAGAGAAATGAAATGAAAAACAAATTGTCGGGTGAACTGTGAGATCTCTGCAGAGCAGTGAGTGCGAAAGTCAGAGCTGATGAGCTCCGTCTGTGCTTATGTGCAATGTTGATATGGTTTTCTCATACAATGATTACGCTAATTTATGTACCAAAGCCTGCTTTACACAAATCTGCCAAGGCCAATAACTGCACTCATAATCTCCAGCATCTAGAATAATCACTCTGTGGTCTATTTGTTTATAAATGAAATGAAGCAATTATCCTAATGAAGATCAGCTTTCTTGTTAGGGGAATTGCAACAAAAATGTTTTGTCTTTGTTGTGTTCATGTTGGTGAGCTGATACCTCAATCGTCAAACAATAGCAGCAAGAAAAAATGTTAGTTTATGATAATTAAGGACAGGCAGTTCACAGTTGGGATGCTGAAACTGTTGCAAAAAAAAAAAAAAAGAGAGAGAGAGTGAGAGAGCTGCGCACTTCCTGACCTACAGTCTAAACCACATGCATGTGGATGATGCTAAATGTCAGCATCAACAATAAGTTTGCTTGTTGCCCTTGGTAAACCAAAATATAAAGTTTCATAACAGAAGGTCACGGCAGTTATATTGACTTTGTCTTATTGTTATAATAAAAACTGAGCCTACTATGCAACAACTTAATGAGATATTGTCTTGCTGCTAAGCAGTTTACCATACTTATCTCTGCTGAAGCCTATTATACAGTATTATTTTGGTCTATATGCTTTATAGAAATATCAAGGCCACATTCTGCAGATATCAAAGGAAAACATTACTGGAAAGGGTTTGTTTTTTCATAAGGGTGTGCTGATAGAAAGAAAATGAATCTGCCTTGAAATCCTACTGTAGCGGAGTGAAACACACCCCGCCTCATCACCAGGCAGAGCACAGAAATGGTTAAATGAATCACATGAAGCAGATGCCTCTCTCTCTCTCTTTCTCTTTCTTTCTCTCTCTCCCTCTTACACACATACACATTCATTAGTGAAATCCATCAATCAGCATTTCATGCAGTTTGGGTTTGAACCACACCAAATGCACTAAAACAATAAACGTCTGTCTTTCAAGTCGCTATCTGGACTGGAACACATCTGGTGGCAAGGCTCATTTTGGTTTCCACATCGTTGAATGACATTACAGACTCAATGGCGAGCTGAAGAATAAAGTACCCCTAAAAATCTCTCTCTATTTTCCCTCCATCTACAGCTCTCTCTCTCTCTCTCTCTCTTTACACACACCCCAAATCTCCTTCCCCCCTCTCTGCACTAACCGGCTAACCCTCAAATGCTATTCCACCACCCCATCCCCCAACCAATCAAGAACTGAATATAAAACAGCTCAAGGAAACTGGGTGGTGGGGTGGGGGTGGGGGCAGACAGACAGGGAGAAAGACAGACAGACTAGGCTATTGCTCGTAAGTAACCAGTGGCCTCCTGAGGTGAAGACAGTTTAAAACGTCTTGGCACGTTGGACTCCTTTACACAAGTCAAGGGGATGAAACACACAGCCAAAACCAAGCTGAGGAGCCAGGAGTCAAGCCTGACTGTAGTATTTTGGTTTCAAGGGGCAGTGACGATAATTAGGGTTAATGTGATTTAATGAGGGGCACGAGTCGGGCCAGGGCCTGGCTGCTCCGATTTGCAATCAACGTCAAAATTGGAATTACTCTGACATCTTGTGATGTGGCCGTGTTTCGCACTGCGTTACAGTTTGCCACGCGTGTCAACAAGCCTGAAAACCTGCTATCAGTCTTATTCTAAAACCAGTCTGGTGATTTCTTATAATAAACAGACTTTCTGGCTGATAGATTGCAGTGTGATGGCAGAATAGAAATGATTTGGATAGCGGTAGTATATCACAAAAGTATATTGGGAAGAGTTTTAAAAAATGCACTGTCATGACTGAATTCTTGGCAGTTAATACAATCAATCATCGACATAAATAGCCTGTTTCTATGGACCTAGGTGATTAAGTAGCTAACCAGGCAGGATAAACTATACTATCTATTTTCAGCCATACATGACTTATGACCCTCTTAACACCTCTAGTAGCTCTGAGTCATGTCTGGTCTAGATTATAAAGTACAGAGCAGAGCAGGGCTGCAGAGTCTGGTTGAGGCTCTGTCACCTTCACTGTCCTGTAGGTTAAAGTGAAGCCAATGGTTGTACATCCCTCTTATGGACACTACTACTGTATATTCTCTGAGCCTGTTCTCTAAACAGTCAATTGCTGTCCTCATATACCCCATGAAATTTCATGTAAGTGTAGCTGCAGAATAGAAACTACAGCATCACTGATGTGGTGGCACGATGTGGGTTTTTTTCCTACGTCATAACTATGGTGTTACGTAGGTGAACAAACATAAACAGATCACAAGAAAGGTGAAGTTCTGTGTGCAAATCCCATATCCACATTTTATCCATCTAATTCTATTAAAAAATCTTATATTTTCCTTCCTTGTGGTTTAAACAAGTGATCAAAAACCAAAGTCTTCATAAATGCAGTTCTCCTACTATAATGGTCTGTGCACAGAACACAACCCAAGCCCCACTGCTCCAGAGAATAACACTGTAGCTACTTATCATTAACTCAAAGACACAATCAGCCCCAGGCGATCCGGCTTCCCTACGTAACCTTTTGACATTGCTGTTGGGAAGGTAAATGAGAGAAGAAGTTAGACACAGAGAGGGGGGAGAGGTGGGGAGACAGAAAGACTTGATTATGAATACAGCCAGGAAGTGGTTAGACCAAAACATAACTTCACAAAGTACACTGTTTGAGGCTTTTTTTTATAAATCAAAAAAAATAATGTTCATTCCATGACTCCATTTTATGTTATCTACTATTTGCTCTGAGTTAACTGTCTGGAACAGCATTAGAACAATAAACTTGCCACTTTGAGTATTCCCAGTTCCACCAGCATTAGACTGCTTTCTTCCCTCTGGTGTGCATTAGAGCCATGCATGGGTTAACATTTCCCCAGTGAGAACGGTTGGGATATTGCAACTCGGACTGGCCAGTCAGCAGAATGTTATGAATGGGCACAATGAAAAACCCCAAGTCCACGCTGTCGACCCAAGAATGCTTGCCTCCATGTAATTAACTTTTCTCTGTGTACAGAATGAGGTACTGCTGGAATAACTCTTTCTTTTTTCTGTTTCTATTACGGTCATGTTTTGAAGAAGAAAAAAAACAAAACACACACATTCTGAGAATTCAACATGGAAATATTTTCGCCTGTCCATACTTTGAAGTATCCCATGACTAATACAGTGATTTGGATAATGGTGGAAATGGAACAGACCACTTGAAAAAGGGTGGTACGTGCTCTGCAGAAGCTGGCCTCATTGTTCTGTGTGGACAAATGTCAGCTGCTTGTTACTTGCACTCATATAAAGATGTACAACAAGGCATTACATAAGTATACCATGTGTGAAAACCTGGATCAATGTGTAAATGAGGTTTATCTTGTTAAACGTCTTTCATACATCTTGCCTCGAGGTATATTAGCAATTAGGTATGCATTACACATGCACATACATGCATAAAGTCCTTCACCCAATTCTCACACACAGTAAAGCTTTTATTGAGATATCACTTCTGTAAGTACTCGCACTGCACAAACTGTGCATCAAAAACGTGTTTGCTCCGCACTGCGGTGAAAACGGGTTCAGCATATATAAATAACGTACAGTAACTTGGAACAGACTGCAACTATGTAAAGAATAACATCTGCAAACCATTGGATTATAAACCTACAGTATAACTACAGTATAATTACACGAGAGCCTCTCTCTTGGGCACCGTGCTGTTTGAGGGAAGAGGGATGAGGAGAAAGTGGAACAGCTACAGTAATCTATCCAACTTCATTTCACCGGAGTGATTTTGCCTGGGGGTATGCACAAGTCATAATGCATTTGACAAATAGTCTCCCGCTAAAACAGGCATTTGCGAAGAAGTGGCCTTCAGCGCTGGTATACACACAGCTGAGTGTACGCTGAACAAACAAGCCTCCCACTCAGTGAGGAAAGATACAGAGAGGCTTCAAAAAGATTAGGAGAAATCTTGGGCGAAAAGTAAAGATGACTCACTGTGATTGTGCAAGTGCAGGACAATGCAAGTTGGATGGAGTTGAGAAGAGCAACAGAGCCGTGGGGTTCATAGCAAAATACAAATCGATGCTTTTCTCATGTGTTGTTCTTTGCGTTGTTCTGAATTGTGGATGCACAGAGTTGTTTTATCAAGGAATTTACAATGAAATATAGAGAAGCACAATCACATTTTTGTCTTACATAATCTCCTCATCCTTTTGTGTTTTCATTATGAATTTTGGTTTGAAAAAGCAAATCAAAGCATAACGTACATTAGACTAAATCACCAATCAACATTTATGAAAGTTACACACTGTATTTTGTTGATGTTCAATGTCTAATTGCAGGAAAACCATGGCCTAAATCCAAAGGTCAAGTGCATTCATAGATTTGCAGTATTGACTTATTCTGTCAGTGTGATCCATATTCCTGGCATGCATCAATCAATCATCAGTCTGAATGTGGCCAATCAGCTCCAACCAGTTTCAGCTTACACATTCTTTACGTTACTCAATTATTAACCCCTTCAGGTAGAAAACAGAAGTATATGCACACACACACACACACACACACACACACACACACACACACAGAGTAATTTGCACAAAGTGTAATAGTCACTCTTAGAAATAGATTGATAGTGTTTGAGTTTACACCACAAGAACAAGGAAGCGATGGGCTTTTAAATATACACTGTCCCACTTAGTAATATGCTCACTTCTTGGTTGGTGTCTTTAATACTGTACAGTAATGCATAAACACATTAGTGAGTTTCACACAAGCTATATATATATATATATATATATCCTGCCTGTTTTAAGTGTAAATGATGGTGAATCAACACCTTCTAGGAGGCCTCGATTGGGAGGGTTTGAGACTTTCAAGCTTGTTTATACCCTTTGTGTGCACAACTCTCCGAATAAAAATTATTTATGAGTGTAATTTGGGCTTGTGATAAAAAAATCCAAGCTATAGTCACTGGTACTTAATGCAAATATCAGTGACACATCTTTTCAATTTCCTGTGAAATATTCTAACAAAAAACATTCAATCCATGCATGCAATAGCTATAATTAACTACATAATGACTGTGAAATTAAAAAACACGTATTTTTTTATCATCTTTGCAAGCTTTCCAGTTAACACCTGCAGGTGATGCAGTGTTAGACTACTGTGGCACTGCTACCAACAGTGCTACTCCAGGAGGTCAACTCCATCCCGCTCCTGAAATGAAACTGCCATTAAGATGAACTACTGCCAAAACGTCATATAAAGCTCCTGTATCATTATTCAACAGTTATGTGTAGTAGCAGCGGCACAGCACAGATAATATGTCACTTTACATCTTAGTCACAGCTGTTACTTTAGTAATGACAATGTTATACGATTCTGTCCTTGAAACCCAAACCTGCTTCTTTGCCGGGCCAACAACCTCTACGCTCGCTGAATCATGACAACTAGTACAGTTCACTGTGTTAACACTACAAGACCTGACACATGGCCTCGGTCAGAAAGCCAGGTCTCATTGTGATCTTAAATATACATCTGCAGCTACTGTGTGTGTGTGTGTGTCCCTATGAGCGTGAGCCAGCTAACACACACACACACACATAAGCGTAAATGTTGTAACATTATCACAAGGACAGAAAGATTACAGAAAACCTTCTATGAGAATATTTTGTCAGCCCTCGCTTTATTAAAGGGCTAATTTAAGGTCTGGTTTAGGGTTAAATTCAGACTTAGGATCAGTTCATGTCGGAGGTAAAAGGTTGAAGTTGATGTTACAGTAGGTTTGTGGTTAAGAAATAACTGCAGTTGATGTAAAGCACTCATGTATTGTAATTCAAACCTCTCTGCAAGTGAGTGTGACAGTGTGTGACTGTGTGCAGCTGACCGTGTGTGTTGCTCATGTATACATACAGGTGACTGTGTGTATGAACAGGGGAGATTAACAATTCAAATATTGTACTGTGCTATAATGTTTCACTTTGTCACCAGCAAATGTTAACTGCCTGCTGGCTTCCCTCCAGGTGCTAAGGCAAGCAAACCTATTTGAATGTCTGCAGGTATAATGCCTTATTCTAGCTCTGCCAAATGTTTACACAGGTTTTACCTTGACCACATAAAAAAAATAGCCTTGTTGGTGGTGACTTGTAATCTTGTAAATTTGTCAGGTTTGTACATTTGTCTGTCTGAATGCAAAATGTTTATAGTTAAAGCAAAGACTCACCGGTGTACGCCACATGGAAAGAGTGGAGCAGTGGAAAAGTCATCCATTTACAGTAGGCCCCATGACATTCAACAGAAATATCAATAACTGCATAATTCAGAAAACTTGATTATATTTATCTAAAAAAAAAAAAAAAAAGGATGCTGATGCAAACTGATTGTGTGATGTTTTCCTTCAAAGACAGGCCTGTGAGTTATAATTCTTCTGTGGCACTTATCCTCATTTAATTTACCAATAAAAGTGCCTAAAAGAGGTCCCTGTAATAATGGATACGATTTCGTGCGTAAAAACGCATGTGCAATTCGCAACTTCTGCCCCGTGTTTATATGAGGCTGATCAATAAAATACAATATTTCATTCTTGAGAATTTTAAACAACAACGCCAGGTTTACATATAGGTCGCTGATGAATAATTAATAACTAAAAACTTATTATGTGCGTACTGGTGAGATTGAATGTATGCGCAAAAAGGTGTTTATAGCCCAGCTTGTGAGAATATGCATCTGTATATCCTTCATGGAAACACTTTTATCGAGCAATGAGACAAAATAAGACAAATACATACGTAGATTGGTCTGTTACAAGTTGCATATACCTCAGAGCATCACAAGCAGCCCCGACTCATAAGATGCATCACATAAAAACGCAATCTTGATAGTTGTTTATTGGACTAATTGTGCATTGACCCATGTGGGAACCTGTGTGTAGCAGATAAGATAGTGCTTCTGCAGTTAGGTCGGCCAAGTTTAAATTATACAGGGAACAATTTGCTTGTTTACATGTGTTCAGTTTTAAGAGGGGGGGAAAAGGCACATATTCAATTTGTGCCTAGTTTGTCCAGAGAGAGCGTTCAGTGCCAGTACTTCCAGTGCTCTGGAGAGAGCGGTGCGCTCTAACTCAGCTGAAAGGACAACTACAGCACATCGTACCCACAGTTTTTTATCCAGATGAACACATTGGCAAATTCTAATTAAAGTAAAACCCGAGCGCACGAGCTCGGGACAGGTGTCATGCGTTGTTTTCTGCAGTTTAAACGATTCTGCGCATCAAAAATACAACAAAGTTAAGTGATAATGCAGTTTACAGACTCAATGCAATCTATTCATCCCGAGGGAACTAAGAGTGCAGCACATGTCACTCCTAACACATTGCGTCTGATCACATACATATGTAAGCCAAGCATTTGTGCGTGCATCATCACACCGAAGCCTGCACATCTGACCGACTATAAGCTCGTAAAGTGGAGATAATTGTTACCTTGTTGGAGTGGTAATAGTCCAAACCGGAGTCAGTCGGTAACGTACATGAACCCACGCTTGAAGGGGGAGCTGGATAAAATCTGACGTCCATCTCAGAGTCCGCAAGACTGACGGCATGAAAGCGTAGCTCCAAAAAACCGGTGCGACTTTCTCTCTCTCTCTCTCTCTCTCTCTCTCTCTCTCTCTCTCTCTTCCTCTCTCTCTCTCTATCTCACTCTCCTGCACACACACACAAACACACACTCTCTCCCTCTGTTTTTTTCCTGTGTATTAAACCGAGCAAAAAAGTAGTAGAAGAAGAGGACCGAGTCTCTCCTGTCGTTTCACTCTTCACATTCGTCCTACACTTACTTCAGCACTATGTGGGCATTCAGCACGGTGATGCTCAGATATAACATCCCTATAAAGTTCACTTGGAGAGAAGGAAAAAGAAAGAGGGCAGCTGCCCCTGTCAGCAGTTACAGAAAATAAAAAGTAAAACGGTCACTGAAGTTGTTTGTCAGCGAGCCGAGGCGGCCGCGTTGCAGATAAAGATGCAGAATTTGTTCTTGTCGACGGTTTCTCCAAAACGCCCGTGTTCCGTTCCTGGTTTCCAGACGCGCTGTAGCTTTGTCATGTGGAAGCGCTCGGACGTATCCATGCGTTCCCGTCCTCAGAGTGACTGCTAGGCTGCGACCTCTACCGGTCAGAGGAGGAACAGGCAGATTTCTAGAGAGGGGGGGGGGGGGGGGGGGGTGTAGTGGAGAATGAGTCCTCCCATCCCAAACTGAGGTCGAGTTCCCCTTCAGTTGGCGGGACACATACTTAATCTGAAGTTTGTTTTACTCTGTTTAGAGTCTAATCAGACTAATTTAAAGATCTGTAAACAAAAAGTTGGTGTCAAACTTTCTGTAACCAAACTCTGACAGTGCCATCAAGATCACAACCTAACTCCTGACCTCCTGTCCTCTTGGCTCTAATCCTGCATTGACACTAAACTTGTATAAACATTGTAAATGAATGGATGTGTCTGCTCTCTGTATCTGAAAGAGTACACAACAGATGGTGGAGCAAGTATTCAAATTCTTTGCTGCAGTAAAAGTAGAAAGTTCCACAGTGTGAACAATAACAGTTCTTCATTTAACTGTATGCAAGTATTTGCAAAGTAGATTTAAAGTATCTAAAGTAAAAGGACAAACAAACATAGCGCAACAATGAAACATTGTCACTGACACATTTTACTATTGCTATTTGTCGAGATGGAGCTGAATTTGCGTATTTCATGTACTGCTTGATAGTTTAATCTGTAATATGGTATCGCGTTTTATGAGCTGATCATATTTTAATTGTGGTATAATTGAAGTATAAAGTGGCCTAAAATGGAAACATGCAAGTAAAAGTACCTCAAAGATTGTATTTAGTTACATTCCACCAATCTTCTAACATCATGTGGTACTATATGTTACATTTATATGCTAAAATAAATCACTTAAGAATCAGAAGTTTCCAAACATAAAAAAATACAATATGTCAGGAAGATGCTTGGAGACATGTATATATATATATATATATATATACTGTATATATTGTTATACAATGTGGAAACTGTTTTGTAACTCTCAAGGTATTTATGGAAAAAATCAATCAGTCTTCAAGCTGCTAACGGCCTAATTAGCTTTGTATGATCTGTGTCTTCCAAAAGTGAATCCCAAATGGCAGTAAACCTCCTCGTCCTCATTGTCACATTTTCCTCGTTTCTTCATAATGCCACTGACTGGACTGTCATGGAGAATGTCCATGAGCACAGCTGCTTGCTAAATTTTAGGAGGGACACAGCTGAGAGTCAGTGAAGAATAACAAAGTAGAATCCAGACAATTATTTATATATTCATTAAAATATGAATTCTATTCTTATAAATGCATGGATTTATGTTTTCTTGTGCTTTTTAAGATGATACGTTTCTTATGTGATTTACATCACTTTGATATCACTTGCTATGACTTGTAATGCCGGCATAACTTAGGCCATAAAGTTCATGCTAAGCTATCATTTTTGGTAAACTCAGCCACAACATCACTGCTTACAGCTATTTTGGAAATGCACTTTTTTCTCTTTATTTCCTCCTGATGCCTGTCTTCTTGCCAGTAGGCAGCTGAATACATACTGAGAATAGACGGACTTCTCATGGTAACTGAGATAATCTACATTGCTGCTGTGCTCCCGTTTTGACCCTTACACACACACACACACATACACACACACACCTGGGCAAATTCAAAACATACTCACACAGCGGTCGACACAACAGGATGTAAACACTGAACAATGTCCAAGCAGAGCTTCAAAACATCACTCACAGCCAAATGTTGTATCACACTGTTTTTAAGAAGAGGCGGGAGTGGTGTTACGTGCTCACTCATGCAGGAAAGTATCATTAATTTGTTTTTGCAGGGCAGATCAACATGTAAGTTATGTGTTCGGGCCAACACGTCTTTTATTTCTGTGCTTTTGGTGCATGTGTGGGAGTTTTTGTACAAGTGTGTGTTTGTGTTAACCAAGCTGCTATTGTCATCCCAGTGGGTGACTTGTTGGCCCCCTCAGGACTGTGCCTATGTCTGTGTAGCTATTACGCGGCATGGTGGCTCTGGCCCTGGGGTGTGAGCCTGGTTTAATACTAGGCACAGATGGGCCTCACCATGGGCTTGCTGTGGCAATCTGCCATCAGCTGCTGTCCTGAGTTCGAGCTCATAAGGTTAACTGTCACAAAGATGCAGATTTCTCCTCATTTTGTACGTTTGAGTCACTGTCTGTCTGATTCTTCTCTGCTTGTCTCTCTCACTTTACCGTCACTTGTTCATTCGGTGTGTCAGTCACTGCTATAGCAGAAGGTACAGTACAGTACACAGGGGGGTCTGGCATGAGTCATGGCTTCATGGGAAAGGAATGTGTTGCAGCACTGCGTAGCACTAAGTATTGGTCAGACAGTCAATGAATTATTGAGAAGGAAAGGTGGTTGATTAAAAAAAGGGGGACAGAAGAAATTTGGTTAATGGAAAAAAAAAGATAGAGGTGGAAGCGTGAGAAGGATGTTAGAGGCGGGGGTGGAATTAGTTGTTGGGTGGAGGGTTGAGCAAAGTAGGTACTGGTAGACCAGTGAAAGATGTCAAGGAAGGGAAGATGACACAGTGAAAAGTCACACAAACTTTTAAGATATGTAACATTCAAGAACAATTTCTTTCCGATGTAGGATGCAAATCACACCGTCTAGCATACCGTCTTGAAATACACTCATCCATTCAGAGCAATTAGCAGAACAAACACTTTTTATTGCCTTGGTAAGAGCTCCTGCTAGCAGGAAATGAGAGGAAAATATAAAATAATATTTTCCATTAAGGGTTACGACCATGCCGGTACTTAGATGATGTCAGCAGTATTGGTTTTATAACATCTCCTGTTATTACGTGTCGATCACTGATTTCCTTTTAGTAAAATTATAACTTCTCGATTTGAAGCTCTCAAAAATCTTAGTTTCTCAAGCAAAGGGAGTACAAAGAAAGGAACATTGTCTTTTCCTTCTACTCTGCCCCTTAGTTTTCTCCTCTTGCATTTAAATGAGCTGTTAATTCTTCTTCCACATAGGAATGTGCACTGATTACCACCAATGAGTGATAAACAACAGCAAAGACATAATTAAATTCAATACTTTTCCCTTGTCTCTTTTTTTTTTTTTACAGCAAATTCAAACAGCATTAATTGTGACTAATAGAAAATGTGGGCAACGTATAAAAACAACCATAACATTCTATATGATATGTTTTACATACAGTTAACACCTTCTAATGGCAGTTTGCATGGTAATGTGACATGTGAATGCAAATGTGTCACACATTCACAGTGATAGATCGTCTCCAGAGGTTTTGAGATACTGAGTTGAAGTTCTCTTTGGTTGCTCAAAACAACAGGCACCCTGAAGGTGTTCTGAAGTATAATATCAAAATCTTATCACATTTTCAACCTGTGTTGTTAGAACAAGTGAGTTATGGATAGAACCTTACGATAACAACTGACTACAACCATGCTAGATGCTCTGTGGGGCTGTACTGAGGCACACTGGTGCTTTGAGCTAAATGCTAACAACATTATGCTAACATGGTTACAATGATGCTGTCAGCATGATGTATGCCATCTTAGTGTAGCATGTTAGCATGCTAACATTTGCTAGGTAGCACAAAATACGACAAGTACAGACAAATAGAAAAGTTGATGATGGTGCTAGATGAAAAGTAAGAGGGGGACTCGAATGTGTATGCCAAATTTCATTGCAATCCATCCAACAGACATTGAGACTTTTAACTCAAAACTCAGATGGAAACCTCATGGTGGTGCTATAGAAAAAGTCAGGGTATCTCCGTGTCAATGTGTTTTATCCTCCAGAGACCGTGAATGTCTGCACAAAATTGCATGGCAATCCATCCAATAGTTGTTGAGATTTAAGTTGAGATTTCAGTCAGAGTGAACTGACCAACCACGTAACCAACAGACAGACACATTGCCATCAATGGAGCCAATTCTAATAGCATGACAAAAAATAAGGTTCTACTTGTATGATAGAGCGCAAAGCCTTAAGTCATATTCTGTTTTAATTTAACCCAAGTCAGTCACAGAACTGTGAGGCTAGGTAGAAGAAGTAGAACGAGGTTGGTCCTTCTTTTTGGAACCCTGTAGGACCAAGTTTGAGATGGCTTTGACTTGAGAGACAAAATTGTAGGGGCATTATTCCATAAAAAAATTAAAATGAATAACTTATCCAAGAATAATGTAACGTCAATAACTAACAAAAAAACAGAAAGAACCTTGTAAATCTAAGGTCACAAAAAAATCAAATTTATTAAAAGCATAATTGGAAGAACATAGCTGTCCTTCCTACAAATAGCGTCCACACACTGTATATTTCAGAGGTCATAGTGTGCACTAATTCTTCAGTGGCCTCCTCTTCCTCCACACAAGAGGATACACATTAGCCTACTCTCTCATCTGTAACAAATAAGCAGAGTTATGCAAGTGTTATTTAATGTCACTATAATAAAACCCTCAGTTCCCCACTAGTTATGGGGAGGGAAGCTGTCAAGGTCCTGTTTCGTCAGACACCACAGAACTTTAATTGTTGGCCATTTTATGTAAAATATTAATGTGTTTCTTTAGTAAAGGAGGTCAAAGTTTTCAGGTTCAGAAATTACTGCTAGAAGTCAAGTACTTTCTTTAATAACATCAGAGCTGCAACCGGTTATAGTTCGCATGGATGGTGCACAAAGTTCTTTTAATTTCAACCAAAATTTGCAGTCCTAAATGTTGCTACCTTTCTCTCAGATTTGATTTAGCACTAATGTAAATGTTGTAACAGCTTTGCTTTGGTCCACTGGTAGAAATTCCATATAAGGTTGTCCTGAGGAAAGCAAACAGCAAAGTAATGGTAAACAGGAAATAGTTCAATAGGTCCATTAAGCAGAGAGATGACTCATTAATGACCTTAATTTACACAGAAAAACAGTTTTTGCTGTATTACAAAAAAGAAGCACATTTGTGTGGGGGGAAAATAAAGCCCATGGAAACTGATTATGCTGAAAAGACTCACCTTTGCTTTGATTTGTGTTCTGTGAATCACTTTGAGATAGAGCAGCCTGTAAAAATGCTTTGTAAATGCCTTTATAAATGACTTTGCCTGTGCCTTTGGTTCTCATACAATGGATTTCACTTTATGTCAATTTAAGCTCACTCAGACTGGTACTCAGGTGTTTAATTTTTCACTTTCACATTTCCATTTGTCTCCAGCTACCTAAATATGGTGAATGAAAAAGCATTCAGCTCAGTATGTTTGGCTGTTCCTCCTCAGCCATGCACATCAAATGATTTCTCTTATTTTGTTCAAAACTGCCATGATCATAAACAGAAGACAAGCAAATGAATTTAAATAGGACTCTGGGAAAGTATTGTGAAGACAAACAGTGGAAAAGGTGACATGACAGGGTTGGTGGAATACAATTCTGGGTTAACAAAGCATATAATGGCTCCAGAAGCAACATCTAGACTTTCTAGACATAGCAAGTAGCTTCTTGCCTAAAACTGAGACACTTACCAAAGCCTTACAAAAGACCTCATAGGGATATTTTAATGTGAGTGTTACTGACCCCCAGTAAATTTTATTTGCTCCCCTATGAGATCATATTTCTGCATGTCCTTTCAGAGAACTGCATGTACTATATATAAAGATGTACTGTTCATCTGTAACAAACTTAAGGAAACTGTAGACAATGCATGACAAAGCGCAAGACTCATAAACATTTCCTGGCATAACACCAACTAAATTAAAATGTGCAAATAAACTAAAAATGACACTTCTAGAATAACAACAATTACATGCCAAAGAATGCTTTGCAGAATTTGCACTTCTCTTTACCAAAGAACAGTTTTGTATCAAAGCTTGTGTGAATAAATTGTGTGAGGCCGTGACAGGCGCACCACAAAGGGCTGTTCAATGGTGAACCTTTGCTAACCTTTTCTAGCCACTGACCTTCAATAATGAGACTATGTTGTCTCTTGTTCCTTTGGACAATCAGCCATTGAAACAACTGCCATTCATGGAGTCCGCTCCACCCTCTGCATGACCCTTTTCCACATTAGTAATTAGCTGCTGTTGCATTTCCACCAGATGCAAACCAACTGCATACAATATTTACTATTCATATACAGATGCATGACATTTTATTAAATTATATATTATTTGTTACACCATTTCCATGTCAAGTATATGGACGACTTGTGGGGTCTGAATTGTCTGTGCAACAGAAACACAAATAAATCTATTGTTTTTACAATTTTGACTTTTACATGCAGACATGTAAAAATGGAAATCCCCTTTCTGTTTGATTCAAAACAGTTATAAAATTTGTGTTTAAAGCCTTGAGATTTGTTCCTTATTTTAACTCATGTTTTCACATCCCCATCATCCCCTCATCCTCCCATTCCACTCCTGAATAAACCCTCCTCTTCATCATCCTCTCATTCCCCGACCTTCTACTTATGTTGCACATGAGAAATGAGGGGGGATGGGAGGGAAGATGAATGAAACAGGGAGTGGGGGAATAAAAGGAAGGGGAAAAAAAAGAAGAGAGCAAGATTGGGAAAAATGCCCTTTGACTGGATTTAAAAGTCTGTGGCATTTCATTTTCAGAGAGAGGGGAGCTTCATCTCCTTCAGATCCTTTAAGGGCCAGCCTAATTGATTAATGTTTCCATCTCATTGGGAAGAGGAGGGGGACCATTTGAAGCTTAACTGGAGCCTTTCACATTCCCAAGTCTTAAAACAGAACCACCACAGAGAGAGATGATGACAGAATGAAAGACAGAGTGATGAAACAAAAGTCTAAAATTCCAGTAGATGAGTGAAATATGTTGAAGGTCGAAATCGTTTCAACAATATACGGAACATAGAGGAACGTGTCTTGTCCACTATTATAAGATTTCCCTGTAATGAAATAATGCACATGGTTTTAGCAATGAGGTATTCAGTTTTCAAAGAGGCTGTTTAGGTTTCTGCACCTGTCACGGGACGCCGGCAGCAGGCACTTTATGTGATTGGGAAATCTAATGTAAGAAAATCCATTGCCTTTCCACTGAAAGTGAAGTCTGAGAGGAAAAAAATAAGCATGCTAGGGATATCAAATCTGTGGTCGAAAGGGAAAATATATATTTATATCTTGATAATTTAGTGCTTTGAACAGGTGATGTGATCTCTTGATAACATAGTATTTTATTTTTCAATTCATGACACATGATACATAAGGTCTTACACTAATTTCAAGCTTTGCATGCCGTAGACTTCAGGTCTCAAGAACAACAAAGCTGATCATGGCTGAATAGGAGTGATGGAAATTAATGAGAGAAAGACTCACAACATTATAGCTGTGCATGCTCACGTGTAAGCTAATCAACCTGCCGTGATTAGAAATCTAAAAAAAAAAATCACTTACTGAAAATGCCCTTCCCCTTTACATGCTTTTGACAGCAACAAGAAAATATTTATGTATGGAAGACTTTGTGGGGATTTCATATCATTCAACAAAACCAGTGGAGAGAAGCCAAAATAGTGGTGACCTTTACCCAACATGGTATACCAAATAGGAAAGGTCAGCTTGTGTGGTGGGGGAGGATGGCACTGATATCTAGCACATAGCAGACACAGACAAAATACTGTAATATCTATCAGGTAGATCCCCATGCTGCCTTCAGAGGTCATTTGAATGTGAAGGCAAGAGGGATGAAAAGATACATGGTTCAATCTCTCATTGGTATCGTTGCTGCTGATGAATTTGAGATGCACTACTCTGCAGTATTTTGGACATTTTTTATACTTGTGACATATACCTGTTAGGCCGCCAATTCTTCAGCTACCTTATGAGTATATTATAAGTATAACTGTAGCCTTCGGCCAAGAGCAGATATCGTCAGGTGGTGCGCAACCTTCACTGAGTGTTTCGGCCCTCAACCACAACACTCTCCAGTTGGTGAGCCGGCAGTGGTGGCCAAGTCACTGCCCATCTGCTGCTTGCTTCCTCCTCCTGCCTACTCCATAACCAGCAAGAGGCACATTCTGCCTCCTCCCCCCTCCGTTGAGCAGCATGTTTTTTGCCGTCGTCCAAGCCCAGAGCTGATAGTAGCCGCCAGATGGATTTGGCGGGGAAACCTCTGCAGCCGACCTCTACTGGGTACAGTCATGTCTGCCACCCCTTGTCCTTGCACTCCTGAAGGAGGGACTGGTACTTCCTCTTGTGGGCTACGTCACAACCCTCCTTCCGAAGCACTGTCAGCTCGATCAGGATTATTTTCTTATCCTCATTTGACCACAGAACAATGTCTGGGCGGAGGGTTGTGTACACAACCTCTGGGAACTGCGGCCTTCTGCCCACATTCACCATCATCTTCCAGGACCTGGTGTTTTGCAGGAGGCTGGGCTTTGGTGTTTTGGTTAAGAGTGGCCTGGCAAGGAGGGACCTTGACGAAGGTGATCGCTCTCTTTGAGCCCGTCCTGGCAGGCCTCTTCTTGCATCTCTTGCGCTCTAGTGTGTCAGCTAGGGACAAAAGCGCCTTGTCATGGCACCACCTGTACCGTCCTTGGGTGAGAGCTGTTTTACACCCTGACAGTATATGCGCCAATGTTCCCTTTTGACCACAGAGCTTGCAGTTTGGGTCTTTTCTCAGTCCCCACGTATGCAAGTGTGCTGGCGAGGGGAGGGTGTCATACACAGATTGCAGAAGGAAAGAAATTCGGAAGGGCTCCAGTCGCCACAGATCTTGCCACGAGATCTTGCGCTTTGGCAGATCCCATTTCGTCCATGCCCCCTGGGACCCTTGTTCCACTGCCCTTGCTTTTCCTCCTCATGGGCCCACACCTCAGCCTGGACCATCTCCCGCCTGCTGTTCATGCCTGCGCTTCCCCACTGCTGGAAGTGTGTCAAGCCAAGTCCTCTCTGTCCGATGCAAGAGCCACCACGGATGTCTTGTAGCTTCAGAGCACTCACTGCCTGTTCTACAGCTGTACTGGCTGCCCAGCCCTTGTTGTGACACCTCCTTGCTTCACCAGGTCGTCCTTGGAGTCACTCAGGCTTAGGAGGACTCTACACTTTGCCACTTTAAATTCCTCTACAGCGGAGGACAGGGGGAGTTGCAGTTGCCCTGACCGGATGTAGAGACCCCCAGAGGAAAAGCTTGGGGGAATCCCCAACCACCTTCGCAGGTGCTTGTTGATCTTCCTCTCGATGCCCTCCACAGCTGTCATGGGGAACTCGTAGACTGTGAAGAGCCAAAGGACCCTGGGCAGGAGGTCGTGCTGGTACAGCCAGGTCTTGAATTTGCCAGGGAGACCAGATTTGTTGATCTTCTGCTTGTTACTGTGATGTCATCCATGAACCCTCGGATCACTGGCTGGCAGATGCCCGATTCCAGTGTGGAGCCACGGTTTACGCCTTCCGCTGCCATGATTAGGAAGTTCATACTCAAGATAAACAGGATGGGGGAGATGGTACACCCTGTGGGAATCCCCCTTTGGAGGTCTTGCCAGTTGGTTGTGAATTGGCCTGATGTAAATCTGAGCTTAAACCTTCCCAGATAGCTGGAAATCATGCTTTGGATAGCCGCCGGGATGTAATAGTGGTCCAGTCATTCATGGATGAGGGTGTGTGGGATTGACCGGTAGGAGTTTGGCGTTAGTTTCTAGCCAGATGACTGTTAGGTCCCCTTTCTTCTGCTTTGCCTCTTGGATCAATTGGCTGATCATTGAGGTGTGTTCCAGGCATCCTGAAAAACCTGGGATGCCTCCTTTCTGTATGGACGTGTCGATGTATCGGTTCTGCATCATGTAGGAGGTCAGCCTTTTTGCCAGCACAGAGAAGAATATCTTGCATTTCAAACTTAGCAGGGAAATTGTTCTGAATTAGGCGATTGTGGAGGAGCCCTCTTCCTTCGGAACAAAACAACCCTCTGCCAGCTTCCAGCTTGGTGGAACTATGCCTTTGCCCCAGATCTTTCTCAGCATCTTCCACAGCCTTCTAGGAAGTTTTGGGCAACATTTTTTATAATCCTTATTAATCTTGCAGCTCTTAAAGCTGCTGTTAACATCTGTTCCACATCCTGGGTTAAAAATACTGTAATTTAATATAATTTCTGGTTATTTGTTAAGTAAAAAATAGGAAACTCCTAAATAACAGCTATTCAAATCATTTCTATTCACTATAATTAAGGCTCTGTTTTATGATTCAAATGTCTTCGGAAACTGGAGACAACTATTCAGCTGCCAATCACTCTTCCAATTGCTGAAAGCATTCACTAACAAAACAAAAATAATACCTCCTATGTATTTAGCTGTTGTTCTCTCAGAATGAATTATTCTACAGTAAGTTTGACAAGTAATTAGCAACTCATTGCTGAGTTTATTGTTAATACTTCTATCTTTAGGTGAAAATCATCCACTTTTTCTCGGTTTCTCGTCTCATCATACGCATTTTCTAATATAACACACAGATGGGAGATTTATATTTCTGTAAAAAAAAAAAGGAAAGAAAAAAAAGAAAAACATTGCCTACCAGCTTGGTTTGAATGAAGCGTTCATATTTGTGATTAGATTGCTTTTAAATTAAGTTTGATCTTAAATTAAAATGAAACTTGGTTTGGTATTATCTATAAAAACGTTGCTTTCAGTCTCATATCCCATAACATGAATCTGATCCTAATTCATCCAAGTTAATTAAAACGTTTACATGTTTGAAATAAGAGAAAGTGTTGTGAGAAATGGCAAGTTTATACAGATACTGACACATTGTGTTAAATTACACTGCCATACAAGTTACAGTCAGGTCACTTATTTTATGTGGCAATCGTCCACAAATTAGTCATCTGATACCAATATACAGTACTATTGATGAACATATAAATGATGATTGCACTCAATACTGACAATCATTTAATTTAATAATGGTAATAACACTGTGAATAAACATGAATACTGTGACCTACATGCAGTTTCCTCTCTGTGGTTGCGCAGTTATTGTGAGTGTTTTGATTTGAGTTATACAGGCACAAGGAAGCCTAACCATGGGCACTGATCACAACTACCACCATGCGGCACTAAACACCTACAGCTAAAGCTACGGCACCAAAAATGAGTCCAGTCCACTGCCCCTCTTGTCAGTTGTTCTGAAACCACCTTTGTGGACTGCATCTTTTAGAAGACGTGAAGGTCAGGTTAAACCTATCTAATCTAATCTAATCTAATCTAATCTAATCTAATCATACATTCAGGTGTCACATGGATTTATTCATGTCAAAGTCCAATATTTCCAAGTTTATCACTAGGATACTGATTTAGAAAGTTGACATGGTGTAAATAGCAGAGGTCAACTGGGTCAGGTTTCATCATCGAAGTTGTGATGTTTCACAATCACATTGTAGACAACTCGTATATAACTTCAATGTAATATATACAGTATATACTGTATACAATATAAGATCTGTGATGAACATCATGTCCAGGCTGCTTTGTTTATGCCTGGTTTCTATTATTTACATCATACTGGGCTGTTTTCATTGGTCCAGTTCAAGTGTATGATAACTATCTGAACCAAATACCTTGTAAATACACCATAGTCATATGACAAGAATCATCTGAACAAGATATTAAACAACTGACTCATCCACAAAATATTTTGGGGACAGTGAGGGCTGCAAGGGATATACTAGTTGTGTCTTCCAAATTTAAACAAAAGAACAATATAACAGTTTAAGCCTTGTTGCCCATTATATCATCTTTGGTGTAGAAATGCAGAGGATACAGCTCCTGAATTTGTACATAGCTTTGGTGATTGTTTCATAGTTTCCACCACAATAAATGGCAGCCTACAGGAAGCAGAGAACTCAGTAACTTCCTGCCTTACAGTATCTCTTGCCCACACTTACGACTTTGTTGAATAGGGGATTCTACAGTGATTAGGATTAGTGCTGATACACAGTTGTGAGAGGAAGTAGTCAAGACTGTAGATGGACTGACTGATGGGTTTATTTTAATGGTCAACTAATCCAACATTACACAAACCAGTACTCCATCATTACTGAAAACCTTCACTACCACTCACTGCACTGTATAGATTGTATAGAGTTGTATACACAGATTTGATTTGCCAGTGTTACTGAATATTAAAGCACTGAACTATCATTTGAAATGTAGTATGCATTGATGTTCAAAAGGGCTTGGTAACTTGCTTTCATAAGTGGACCGGCCATCTGGAGTGCCTGGAGTTTTCCCGGTGGCTAGTCGACCTGTGGGGCAGGCAGTGAGCCAAACAAGGCTGATACAAAAAGATTTTAAAATGTTCCCGACTGGTCTGACAGCCAGAGGGCTGGGCGTTATTCTGAAATATGAGGAGAGAAGAAAAAAATGAGCATAAAGAACGATCCAATTAAATGCCCTGAAATGATTTATTTATATGGTGGCCTAGCACAAGAACTACCATTAGTGCAACAAGTGTTAGTTCTGTTAACATCAACTTCCTGTATGGCACATTAATGTTCACACTTAATGCAGCAATACTGGAGTTCATCACACACAAACCACCCTCCCAAAAACAATAAATATTACCAACACATGGTAATTATGTTGATAAAACTCTAAAATAAAATAATAATTGCAAAAAGACAATTGCCGTATTCGTACTAAATGTATGTTCAATAGTTTGTGATCATCAAATTATAATCTATTATCATCACAGTATGAGGTTATTTATTTTTATATTACAGTAATGTATTTGATTCAATTTTAATGTAAGAATATCATTTAATTGAGTTTTTTAAAGTGTGTTAAAATGTGTTGGCTGAACTTAATTTTAAGTAATGTTGATTAATGTTTTGTTTTTCATAAAAAGTTCTTCTCAATCTGGATTTGCCTCCAAACCAAACTGACAGTTTTGCTCCTTGATACTAACATTTGCTATTTTACTAGAGATCTGACAAAATTTTGACCTTCCATGCAATGTTGTCAGAGTCAGAAAAACAGGAAAACCTCCTCCCTTTTATTCCGACTTGGGAGTGGTCACACATTAACCCACAATGGTTACAATACTGCTATCATATAATTAACCTAGATTAGGCTAGATAATTTACAAGTTACAAGAAAAGCCACATACAAATAAGCAGTGTATTGCTTCTTTTGATATTTGAGATATTAGATTTTAAATGCCACTAGTGGCTTTGCAGCCATATTGCTACAGGTTTGTTGACACTTCTGTAGCTCTCTTCACCAAGCGGGAGATATCTTGGCTAACCGATAGCAAAGATAACTCCAACTCGGAGACTGATGTTGCGTTGTGGTTGTGGTTGTCCATTGTGGTTGCTTGTAATTATGACCTTAACAATGTGACATGACCATGGCATTACTCCCTCCTACTTCTTACCCATTCATATATTTATCACAGTATCATCAGGGATCTAAGTTCTTCCTGGTTTACTTCATCAGTATCTATCAAGGCTCAACCTACCATTTCTACAGCTTACCATCATTGGAAGCAATGTAGGAAGCAACCAACCTGTTTAAAAGTCCTATGGAAATCAGTCAATGTTGCTGACTGATGAGGTCAATAGTCAGGCTCTGATCCCAGATAGGGTAATGACAAAAATGTGTTCTGTAAACTAGTTCCTCCTTCAGAAATTAATTCTAGTTTAAAAATCACATTGAAGAGAGGTAAACAGTCCATTCCACCACACTCACAGATCCACAAATCTGTGTGACTGTCTTTGGGTTATGTAATGCTGGGGAAACATTCCAACCACTCATCCAAAAGCATTCACTCTGACAGGTTTATCTTGACTATATTTACTCCCAGGGAAGGTGGTGCTTTTTGTGCTTTTTGTAAAGGAAATTATTAAAGACCCCTAGACAAAATTCTACAGACATCTCTCATTTTCTTAATCTCTTCCTGTAGTTCTGTGGATGACAAATGAACAAGCAGCCATCAAGCTCTGCTCTCATCAAAGGACTTTTTTTTTTTTTCCATGCATGGTGACTTGGAAAACATTAATTATGAATATCTGAAATAAAGAATATCATCATTTCATTTCTCCCTGCATCTCACTTTTGGCATGAAACATTTGCAACTAGTACTGCACTGCATCACATCAATTGTGGTTAAAAAAAAAAAAGAATGAAGGATTTGTGGAGACACCATGCACTTTAGAGAAACTAATCTCATGCATGATAATCAAGAATACTTTCTCACGGACTCTCTGCAAGCAATTTCCATCAGCACAAAAGATGTATATTGGATTTTAGATAAGTGAAAAGAGGAGAACATCTACAGATTTATACCATCTTGTAAAGTTACATAAGCCACTCTAGGCTCATGACATACTTAAATAAGCAAAGGTTATATAACAGCTCTGTAACTGCACTTTACCATTGAGTAGCAAAGCAAATTAAGTAGGTGCACAGGAATTTACAAGTGAAGCAAAACATTGTACCAGATTCCTGCTTTTGTTCTCTGTATGCATTAAGCCGTGTTTTCACATAAAAATAAAGGTACAGCTGTAAAGCATTTCCTCCACTGCTGGTGACTCACAGGAAGTTAAAGGGAAAAGTGAAAAATAAGTCAGAGCTGCACAAATGCTAAGCACGCACATGATCACGCACACTTTCTGTTCCTGAGCAGAAACACTGTGTGTGAGAAAGAGAGAAAGAAAGAGAGACGGACAGATAGACAGACAGACAGCCTATGTTGTGTACCCATCTATTAAAAGAGAAAGGGGTGTGGTTGTGAGAGCTGGGAGAAGTTATTTATCACATTTCTGTGGAACTGTGCCCCCTTATAAATTCAGAATAGCTGCTGTTATGAGTAAAGCCTTTCATGGAGTCATTAATATTTGACAGAAAACATGGCTTTTTTATCAGACGAACATTTTTACTATTTCTTTTCTCTGCTCTTGATGTGAGCCTTGTGTCACGGTGCATTACAGGGTTTTGCTTTTATCTCGCTTGCTTCTATTAGCGAATCAGCCGCACACCTCCCTGTATCCCATTCTCCTCCTCTGAGATCATGAATTAAAATTTGTACTTGTGTTAAAAGACAAAACATTTACTGCTCCTCTTTGATCTTAAATTCCATCTGCCTCAGTCACCCTCCTCCTTAATCATAAATGTTTCCTTTACCTCTATTATCACAACATTTACCAGCACACTTCAAACATCTGCGGCATTATCATTGATTTATTATTGTCATGCCATACTCCTGCTCATTCTCTATGGAGGTGATATTGAAAACAGATGCAATCAAGTGAATAACAGGTTTACAGGACAGCGTTTTCTCATGTTGTTAAAAAATGTGAACAACCTGTTCTGTTTACTGTGTGTTCACACGGTTCCTATAAAAAGTACTGGATAGATCACAGACAAATACAGGGCCTCTATCAGGGGATGGAGCACCACTGTTACACATGTTAGACACTTTTATACAGACAATATACACGGTATTAGAGCTGAAGTGTTTTTGTTTTGAATTTCTAAGCAAAAATTTCTGGTGTCAGCTTCTCAAAAGCGAGGATTTACAGCTTTTTCTGTCATACTCAGTATGTTAAGGTCTGGATTGACGGTAGAATAAAACAAGGAATTTGAAGATGCTACCTTTGGCTCTGAGAAATGATACTATACTATGCATTTTTTTCTCACATTTTATAGACAAATGGATTAACAGATTAATCGATGAAAATCTTTAGTTGCATCTGAACTGTATGTAAAGGTCTAGATTGTATAATGGAAGTCCAAAAAGTCCCATATCCTCCATTCTTCTGCTTCTTTCCACTTAACTATGTGCAATGGTGTTATCATTTAGTCCACAAAGGCACATTTCCAGTAAAGTACCTTGCTTTTATGTTTTTTATGCCTTTGTATGAATCAAATAATAATGTTGCGTGTAATTATAAAGCATGCACATGGCACTGGTTGGGAATGGACATTCAGTAAGAGTATGTAGATATGTATGTATACAGTATACAGCATTTGTGCAGTATTTGTTTATGTAATTCTTGAACTTAGAGTGCTAGAGACCTCTGACACCTTCATCTGTACAGGAAATATATTTGCAATGATTAACGAATCCATAAAGCTGTCATGTATTAATTGTAGTTAGTTATTGTAGTTTTTTCCTGATGACTGGCGTTATAAAAAAATGCTTTGTTGTAAAGAAAAAAGCTGCTGTGCTGTGCAACCTTAAATCAATGGCAACATTTAAAAAGCCCACCTTTAGTGTTACATTTCTTATTTTTTGGTGTGAATATATTCATGAGTCAATTCTATTCTGCCACCAGCAGCAGCTGGTTTCAGTTCAAAGTTCTGTTTCTAGTAGAAACCACCGCTGGCAGAGATCCACAGCTGTTTAAAGACAGCTCTGCCACTGTTTTCCTATTGGGAGAGCTGCGACGCCCAAGTAGGTGAAGCACTATGCTTAATGTTGTACAAATCTTGAAAGTGCCACTGCGCTGGAAGCTCAAATTCAAATTCAGCTTTGACCTCAGGTGCTGTTTACCTTTCAGACCGCAACCAATAAGATAACAGCTGTATGTGACGTAGTATAACAACAACACATACAAGAGACACATACAGAGAGTGAAGGAAATTTAACTCTTGCCTAAATTCAACATTAACATTAAAAACATACCATGATCTCACTTTTTTTTACTTTTCTGGAGAATTGCTGATATTTTATTTAATCCTGGCATGAGGGACAATGTAACTAATTTGACAAGTCGCCTTTTTTGTGTTGGGTCTTTTTACTGTACTAGTACATTTGTGTGCTCACTCGCAGCAAAATTCCAAATGCTTTTGTTACTAGTCTAACACCTTCTGACACTACTTTTACCAAATGTCAAATAAAACTTTTTTTATTCTGCTTTTATTCTTCAACTGACAGTTCAGCTACATGTAACACTGCAACTGAAATTGCAGTGCAGAACCACCAGCCACTACTTTTTACACCTCATTTGACATTTCAGCTGCTTTCATCTTCAACTGATGTTTCAACTTTTTTAACCTCTCACATGTCAAATGACATTTCAAATACTTACTATTTACCACTTAACTTTAAATAATGCTTACACTTTAAACCCTTTCAGGTCTTTGCAATTGAGCAACAACAAAAAACGTCTGTAACATCTGTAGCTCACACAACTTTAAAACAAAGCAAAATTTATACCATTGAGCATTGTTTATGACTTTAATTTAATTTTATCAACTAAAAACTTAATCTAAACTGATATTTCAACTTCACTCAGACATTTACAACAAGATTGACACTTCATTCAGTGATTACACATAACTGAAACTTCAGCTCCTCTAAGCATTTGCATTTTAGCTACTAATTCAACTTATTTGTAATACAACTGTCACGTCAACTACAACTTCAGCTGCTTAGGTACATTTCCTCAGATAATGTCATTGCTTTCATTAAATTTAGCATGCAACACTGTTTTCACAGTTTCACAACTGCTTCCTGTGCCATCAAACACGAACCGCTGTCTTCATCCTTTATTCTGAGTTGGTGTTTAGGTCTCCGCGTAGCTGTGCACATACACGCATGCCTCGCAAGGGCCGAATTCAGATGAAGACATGGTGGCTTTCAGTCATGAAAAAAATAAAAACAAATAATCCACGCCAACACTCCCAGGTCTTGACCATCATGACTCATTACAGGACACTACGATTACCGTATACCTACTGTATCATCAACAGATGATGCATGATCCACCAAAAAATAAAAAAATAAATAAGCGCCTAAAACTGGAAAAGACATAATGGTCAGTCACTTTATGTTTGCTAACTGAATAAATATAATAAATAAGTTCTCTATTTTAAATCACACTGGATGAATGAATCTCTCAAATACCTCTGGAACCTTTAGTCTATATCACCAGCTTGGTGAATAAAGTAACATAAAATATTTATTACAAATAGCTGTATTAATCATAAATATTCATTGGCACAGGACTGTTATCCTCTGAGAAAATGTATTGACAGAGCTGGCATAACATTCTCCAATTACTCCACAGAGCAGCCAGTGTACGAGAAAGAAGCCTTACCACATCGTATTCATCTTATACATCTTAAATGTGGTTCTGATCTAATATTCTCTGTATGCATCTCAGCTCAGGTGCCCTTTCCACTAATCCGGTGTTTAGTTTATATCCCAGTGGTAAACAAAACAGAGAAGAGTTCACAATGTAGCTGTTTATTTTAATGTCATGTTTTTTCCATTTGTGCTATTGCGGATTCTCATTCAGGTTTAAGAATGTATTTCTTTTGTTTGTTCACATTTCACCGTCATTAACAAGTATCTGAATGATACAGTAATTCCAAACATGACAAATAGATTGTACGAGATAATTAGTTTATGAACCGGGGGTTGATGTAAAAACATTGTAAAAACAAGATCTATTAGTCATTTCTTTCTCACAGCATACTATAAACTGATACTTGAGGAATGAAACATTCGTTATCTAGTCATCACATTATATATATCAGCTAATTAATCTTTTTTTCATTTCTGTCAACTGTGAGAAAAAAAATGTACTCGCAATGCTCTGCAAAACAAAATCAAACAGTCTCATGCTCACAACAGGCTCAGTGTAACAGTTGCTTTCAGTCTATTATTTCCATCCATAATGTGCACAGGTGCAGCTTAATTCAATTGGAAAACATTGCTGTGGCTATACACAAATACATCTCCATGTTACCAGTAAAGCCGTTGTCATGGAGATGATGAGGCTTATATAAGCTTGAATGTATTTTTGTTCAAAACGAGTGCATTGTCTTCTCTCTGTGCTCATTTCATTATGATTTGTTTATACGCACACACATAACCACAATTGATTCAACTGTCTTAGTCTTTTTTCAGACAGACAGAGTATAAAGCGATGCACTTTAGCATGCTTTTTTTTTTTTTTGGATGGCTAGTAAGGCTTGAAGGATCTGCTCTCAGGCAGAGACATTTTATGCCATCTGCAAAAGTTGATAACAGGCATTTTGCATTTCCCCTCAGTATCCCTTTCATCAGTATCACTGTCACAAGCAAAGCTACACCCTTGATATTAAAACCTCAGATGTCTGGTTTCACAAAAAACAATGAGATTCTTACCTCTCAGCCAACTATGCCCCTACGATGGCAAATACTCTTGCAGTCGGAGGGTGGGATTGTCATTCACCTCACCTTTAACCTCCTGTCTGCTTCAAGATCCAGCACCTACCAGCTTTCAGCAGAGGATTAAACAGCTATTGACAGAGGAGTGACGTGATTGACAAGTTAAGGTTTCCTTCCTTGTCAGTAGGGCCTCTGTGTCTGTCTGGCCCATGTCTTCCCAGAACTCACATTTCACATTCCAGCGTGAGCTGAACAACTTCTGAATTTCTCTGCTGTGAAATACGAGGGAAATTTCTGCAGCCCCACTTTTCACACTGTTTGTCTAAAGTGACTCCTGTACATTGACGGGTGGGGGAATAAAATTCTTGAATAAACTAGCATTTGAGTGTTATGTAAAGTTCTTACTTTGCTGTTTGTGTGCCTTAAACAAAATTTCTCTCACGGTGTCTATGTCCAGTGTTCATCAGCACAGCAACACCTACAGTCTGCAGCAAGCACTCGTCTCAGATGAGGGAATTTTCAGCCTCAGTGGAACATGTGGGAGTAGGTAGTTACTGTATATTCATTTTAAGCCTTTGACTGTGTCTCAACTGAAGAAGGGCAGTTGGCGGTGGGTATCACTGCTTGTGCTAAAACTACTTCAAACACACAATGACAAGAAGTTTTGAATAAGCCCTGTTTTGTTATGATTTTGTCTGGAGAGCCCCTACATTCACAGAAACAGCATAGCACACATACTTCATGGATACATACTGCACTGTTACAAGATGATGTTTCTTACCACTCTGACAGCTATGTCGAAAGAAAACAGAATGCTGGTGGAAGGAGGTCAAAAATGAAGTGACGTTCCTCCTAATGTTCCTGTCAGATGACAATATGTATGACAGGTAAGTTAGCTCTATATGAGTAAGAAGGGACAGAGAATAATAGCATAAGGCGTAAAGCTGGAAGGACTTGTCTATCTGTCTCTCTCAGTCATCTGGATCCACCTGTCCGCAGTCAGAGCCTCTCAGAAGATTTGCTGCTGGTTGGGGAATTCGTGGCTGAACGATGCGTCAGGGGTTGTCATATAAAATGTGAGTGCTTTCCCCTGAGTAATTTAATCACAGACTTTTATGGAGGCATCAGCCAGCACATTGAGAGACAGAGTAAAAGGATTGTAATTGGACTTCTTTCATTCAATTTAATATATGGAATATGTGGTATAATTACAGCACAGGGTAATGGTCTGTGGACGACTAAAATGCTAACACGCAGTGATTGGTTTAATGTGTGTTCATCGGGGGAATTTGCACCATATCGACTTTAGACTTCTCCTTGGTGGTATTTCGTTTAGGCTACTCAGACATCATCGTGTGGCTTTCATAACCTCCCGACTACTCATTGCAACCATCCAGGATGGGGGAATGATTGAAAACTTTGTCTTCTCAATAAATGAAACTTAGCAGAAAATTGTCTATTATCTGCCAAATGAGTAATTTGTGTGGGCGATGTCTAAGGTCAACTCTGCCATCATTAAAAAGCTCTTGAATAGTCTGGAAACCCTTTCATGTAACTGTGCTGTTAGAATAGAAATCGCTGTTGACTTTATGGCTTGTTAGCTACTTTCATTTCACCATCTGCTTGTCATGAAATTTTGGTGACAGCAGATTGTTTTCATACTCGATAATGTAGCGCTGCCAAGAGGGAGGATTTAATAACTTGACTGAAAGAGGTACAAGTAATGTCATCAATATTCAGCCTTTTGTGTTCATACATATTATGAGGTGGGATGATAACAGATTGTCAATTTGTTTTTCTTAAAGTAATTTGGAGAAATCTCATAAATAATAAAGCAAGGTCCCACAATATCAGTAAAATACAAGTGTATAAAAAGCAGATATTTGCTGATATTTACATACATTTACATTCATAATTTATTTTTTTGTCTTCTTACTGCTTGGAATGTGTTTGCTAATTATCATGTTTAACTCACTTTATTATACAACCTTTAAGCAATCAGTATTTTACTGATCTTTATCTGCGTGTGGTCTACCCCCAAACTACTGTTGAAACCGCGGTAACTCCTTGGTCCTGACAAATCGTACATCAAACACTAACTGCATTTGCGGTGACAGAGAAATAATTCTTTACTGGAAACCAGGCAGTTCCTGGATGGCTTGGGAGTTGTCATGCTGTATGCTACATGTTTACGGTACCTTGGGCCTTTCCATTCACATCAGCCAACTCATTTTTCTGTTTCTCAGCTAAACCAATCAGGTGAATCTGCTGTTCCACACAGCCTCTGTGCAGCGTGGGTGTGTGTGAGGGTGTGGTGTGTGTGTGTGTGTGTGTGTGCCAGTACAAGCATATATTGCCTATAACATAGTGATAGAGATGACATAGTGTTTTATAGTTACTGTCTTCCACATGGGCTCATATGAGATTTTTATTTGTGTCATGTGACCTCAGCTTCAGACCTCTGCTCCATATATACAAGTAAGACAAATGCATTTTGCCTAACAATTAGCAGTGTAATGTAACCTGATGACGGCTCCACCCAAACGCTCAAAACATTAGGTCGAGTCACACTTTCCATCATTCCGCTCATCATGAAACATTACTGAAATGAGATCCAGGTTGGGATTTGTGTGTGTGTGTGTGTGCATGTGCATGATTTGTGTGTGTGTGTGTGTGTGTGTGTGTGTGTGTGTGTGTGTGTGTGTGTGTCTCAGGGACATAGAGAGAGAGAGAGAGAGAGAGAGAGAGAGAGAGAGAGAGAGAGAGAGAGAGAGAAACAGGAGAGGACAGCGTTTCACAATCCTCAGATAAACTCAATGTGACAAGATGGTTACTTTCTCCCTCTGCTGTGACAGTTAATTCTGGACTAGGAAAAATGTCAAAAATGTTTAGCTGCGCTTGAGCAGAGTTAATTACAGAGCCCAAGGCGACTCAGACTAGGGCTGCTAATGGCCTTGACTTACAGATAAAGCCCCATTTACCAAGACTATTTTTTTAGCTACTGATCTAATTTACTTAAAATCAAATATTTTGGCAGCAGCAATTAGATTCTCACTGTTTAGGTTAGAATTTAGATTACATAGCAGTCTGGTTATGTTTCCCCTGCCATTAACCTGATTCATGTTGATTACAAGTTTTATCATTTTCTAATACTGGAGTGCATTGTGCACAGTGTTGTGTTTATAGGTTGGACAGATGCATGAGAAACGAAACTGCATATGTGCAAAAATATCCTCAACAATGGTTTGACATTCATGCTCCAAACTGTCACCACCTGACATTTAGACCCTCTGACCACCTTTAAAACGCTCACTCGCTCTCTCTCTTTCTCTGTGTACGTGTCGATGTCTCTTTTTTTCTTTGTCTCTTTCCCTTTGAGGTCAATGAACCACAGTGTTAGTGTTTTCAAGCCGCTCTTACATGTCTTTGTGGTTGCATCACTTCCTCCTCAAAGATTCCTTCGGCACTGCTGCATTGACACGTGAAAGTCTATGAAACAGCAATCAAGACATCAGTAGCACGGGGGCCAGAGCCAAGTGAACCCAGTCCCAGAGATCGGGACCCAGAGATGGCCCGTGAAATGAGTTGGAGTTGGAAAATCACCGGGGGGATATTCCACGCCTCACTGCCAATTTCACTATCATAATCAACCTCAGCTTGTAGAATGATATTATAGGGCCAACTATTTTCGCTGACACTCTAACTGTGCATAGATTTTTGTAGTGCAGAAGATAAGAGAGCAGATGAGAAATATGTGGGGGCTGAATTGTAGATTGTGCAAAAAAATTAAAAAAGTGTTTTATTTTTGTTAATCTGATCTTAAATGTTCTTGTTCAAATTTGTAAATTTGCTTTATGAGACTGAAGATTGGTTTAGTTTAATTTAATGTATTAATTGTATCTATAGATGCTGACACATCTGTAAATTAAAAAAGTGAAGAGACAAATGTCTTGCCCATTGATTGATGTCACATTGATCTTAATTTTTACAGGCCATTTCATCATTTTGATAGTCTACCCACACTACTACAAAATACACTATAGATCTCAATACAGCTATATTTGCTTTCGACAATACAAAAACGTTAGTGTGTATTTGTAGCCACAATCAAACACACAAATACCACTCGATGCATTGAATTCATAAATATACGTTCAGCTTTATTGACACATAGATGTTCTGGGACCAACAAAAAAAACATATGAACATGGCCACCTGATATGCATTTTTTTATATGATTTTTTTTAATTATGAGTCATGGCTACATTGTTATAGTTCCTTGGAAATATAAATGTTACATCGCAAACTGCTACTGTATATATCAAAAAGTACCTTGTATTGTTTTTCTGTAACTGTATTGTTACAGGTCCGACGTTTATTGTAAACATCACATGAACCAGTAAATCACAGTAGGTAAAGTACAGGTCGGGATTTCTCACATTTTAGATTGTTTTTGATTGACTGTACCCTTTGGCCTGTAATTCAGGCTGCATAACTGAGACATGGGGAAACACCTATAACGTCATCAAACAGTCCCTGACATGAAAAAAGTAATGATAAGGTAATTGCGAAGTAATAATGGCCCGAATTGTAAATGTGGCACCAATTTACCTGAGGAGACCAGACCAAAGCAGTAACTAATTAGTTATTGATTTTGTGCCAATAGCACCATGGCGATTAATCAAAAGAGATTTGTTGATGAATTGCAAATTCACAGATATTCAGGAAGTACATATTAGTATAATATCCAACAGTTTGTTCTCAAGTAACTTATCATTATGTATTCTATGAGTTATTTAGGATAGCTGTTCATTTATTAGGTGTGAATGGTATAAAATGATGCTGATATGTCTTGTTTGTTTGGCATATGTAATCTATGTAATCATATATGGGACACATCACTTCCTTAAAGCACCAAGCCCTAACTGTTTTGATCACATACTGTATATGTAACGATCAAATTCACAATGGGGACTGAAGACTTCCACCAACAGGTTAGTGTTTTTTAACTGACTATAACTGTAGATTTTTCTGCATACTTTACCAGCATCGATCAGGTGCCAAACTTGAGTTTTGGTGGTTAGGTGACCCATTTGTTTACATTGAGATTACAGATTATACTTTTATTTTATTTACTTTTTATTTTTTATTTTACCAGCATGTCTTTCCATGTCTTATTATCTTATTATATAGAGTACTGTCTAGACCTGCTTTTTATGGAAAGTGTCATGAGATAACTTTTGTTATGATTTGGCGCTATATAAATAAAATTGAATTAAAAAATTGAATTGAATTATACCATCATATTATATATACAGTATATATTCTATTTGTTTTTCATATATTCTATTTGACACACACCCTACACCTAGTATCTGCTTCCCATACAATAATCATTGACCCATGTGTTTTACTTCATTTTATGTCATACATATACACTGCTAAGTAGATTTCAAGCTTAAATAGACCCACAGCAGGAGGAGCAACACATGAGAAACCTTTATTGAGCAGCCTTTGTTCAGAAATGAAGTGGTTAGCGTGTAATAGATTGTAGATCACTGCGCTCCTACCCACATCTTAATCTCCACAGCAGGTGTTGTACACTTGCATTTGCCTACTCAGAAGTGCTGGGACCTGATGTATGTTTATGCACACTGACAGCCGCTTACAGAACCTTTGTACTCTCTTTTGTACCGGTCTGAGGTTGTGTACACCCATGAAAACAGTTGAATATAGATTTAAACGCTTTGTTGACTTGATAATTAAAAAACATCTCTAGAATTGATTTCTTTGCTCCTAATGTCAGCCCAAAAATATCTTCCTGAAATTCCTGAAAAGTTTTTTCACTATTGATTTGAAAAAGGAAAGAGACTTGCACGCACAGAGAAAATCTAAATCAATATATGTCTATTATAGGCTACAGCAGGAGACCTTTGAAAATCTATTTATACCAGGAAATAAGTTCCTGCCTCAGTGTGTGTCTGTGTGCTAGAGAACAGCCTTTCTTACTGTAAATCTTCAGGACACTGCACAGATCTCTCGGGCAGCCAAAGCCAATCATTTTCATTCATTTGCAATGTACATCTGCCTTTGCTATGAATATGGCTGTCAGTCCCATAAAGACCATCACAATAGAACACACTCATTAGTATTGTGTTGCACTGTGCTTCAGCATCAAGCGCCTACCACCCTTGACTAATTTTCTGTTTGTATCGAGAAACAAAAGCTCTCCAAATCCCCCTGTGGGCTCCAGAGTGGCTTTACCACACATCAAACTATGCTAATTACCTTTTGCATGATTAATTGGACCAATTAGAATTAGTAGAGGAAGAAAATGATTCTTGGCAAGGTGCAAAACATTAATTAGTCATAAAAAACGTTTATTAGTGTTCAAATTTAATCTCACTGAGCACAATGGGATTAAGAGGAAAAGACAGTTAATATGTGGCGTGTTCAATCACTCCCGGCTGCAGATGGAATAATGAGTGTCACTGCTTACATTGTGCTCCATCACACACACACACACACACACACACACACACACACATGCACACACACAGCCACCGTACCCTACCACAGTTACTGTACTGTTAGAAAACACCCATCTTCATCCATCATACAAAGTGGCAGTTGTAACACAAACATTCCAGCTCTGATTGATGAGTCAAGACCATACAAACGACTTATACACAGTAATCCCGTGCAAGATTTATGGCCCGAAGGCGATGCATTACAAATTTGCAATAACAAAATCACCAACAATAGCAGCTGCACCAGCAGCTAATGGTGATTTAGCTGTGGCAGCATTTATAATGGTATAGTATGGCATTGGTAATAACATCGTTGCATTACACTAGTTTACACAGTAAGTTTGTTGCATGGGAAATGACAGCCGCAGAGTAGTTGTTTATGATGGTGACAAAAACAAGCAGGTATAGTATGGGCAGTGAGGAGCGTGTGGGTGTTTTCTCACATTTTGCACATTCATGCAATAAAATAACACAGGGAGTGGTTTCACACTGATCAAAACCTTGCCCTATGAAAAATAAAACTGTAATCTGCACGCAAACGTACTTCACACAAACGGGTGGTGTGTGTGTGTGATTGCTGCACCATGTCTCATTGTTGCAGTTTAAAAGTATAAGAAAATGACTGCAGACGTTTCTTTCTTTTCCAAGTTGTTTAACAAAGTCTGCCCACAATCTGCTGTAATCCCCCCTCTCTCTCTATTGCATGTTTATTTAAGAGTTATAAGCTTTTTGTTTCGTGCCAGGGGAAAAAACCCTAAACAAGTAATGAAAAACCGAGAGTTAGAGGTGAAATATGAAACTTAAAAAAAAAAAATCACACTTCAATGTCTTTCCACATCATAAATACAATCTAACAAGGAAATTGCTTCCGTATTGAAAATGTTTGCTGGCTTGTTACCATAATAAGTTCATCAGCAAAAGTTTAGTGTGGTTTTGTCACTTGTCTGCTATTACAGCAACGTAATTTTCCGACATTGGTGAGGTTTTGATGTGACTTGATATCTATGTGGCAAACATTGTTGATATTATAAAATATATTTAAATGCATAGAATTTTTAGGCACTAAATCTACTTCAAATTAGAACACTAAAAGATTTAACAGCTCTTGATTTTGAGTGTGAAGCTTCTGTGGACATTGCTGACTATGCTGACTGGTTTAAATGCACCAGTTAAACAAGGTGGAGTGTGACCTGTAAAGCATCATACATAAATTTATCATCAACAACTTAATGCAAATACATACATTTTATCAATGTCCAGCTAAGTCAACTTAAAAAGTATGAGCTTCTGTGGATGAATGTACAACTCAATGTTCACTAAATTCATCAAATTAAGATTCTAAACAAACATGACGAGCATGTAAGCATACTTCCCAGCATGCAATGTTTGAGGGTTAAAGGTTGCTAGACACCTGTCTCTTGCGGACATGATGCATACTTTCTGTTTGTGTTTTAGTCCATGCTAAGTTTCCCCCCTCCGCTCAAAAATATGTTTCACTTACACTATTCCTTTTTCACCTGGATGTTTGACCTACAATGTGCACAGTGGTAGAGAGTTTTGACACAAGAAGACGAATGTGGAAAGTTTCTCTGGTGATCACCTTACCATTCTGTGACATGAGAGCGAATCTAGAAGTTAGTTGTTGTTCAATATACAGCTGTCTGAAGTGTGATGTGAAAACTTAAAACCTCCAGCATACATACAGTGACTTACACTGAGAACTTTTTCAATAAAGAAGCAGACATCTTCTGTCCAGCAGATACACTTATGAAATGGACACTTCCAGTTCTCCTGAAGTTTTCAATGAGCTAGAAGAAGCAGGTGTAATTTAAAAGACCAGTGTGTAGGATATAGTGGTGTCTAGTGATGTAGTTGCTGATTGCAACTCCCTTGCCTCACCCTCATGAAAGAGAAACTATGGTGGCCATGAAATGTGTAAAAAATGGGAAAGGCCCTATTTAGAGTGTGCAACTGTAGAAACAACGTGGTGGACTCTGGAAGAGGACTTACAGTGCATGTAGATGTAAAAGGCTCATTCTAAGGTAACAAAAAATATTCTTATTTTCAGGTAATTATGCACTAATGAAAATACATATATTTTATTTCTGCCATATTCTGTACATAGAACCCCCCCCTAAATCTTACACGCTGGTCCTTTAACTGAATATGTATGATGGAAACACTTATCTTGCCAGACATAAATTTCATAAAGCATGTCTGGAGGGAATCTTTAAATCATGTTTGTTTCCTCTGTAATCATAATGAAAGCTAGCTACTGTAACCATAATGAAAGTTAGCATTCACTTCAGTCTTCACACGACTAATTTAACAAGGTCACAAGATGGACTCAAAGAGAAGCAGCCACAGCTTTAACACCGTTGTCTGATTATCTGAGCTTAGGAGTGTAAATGTGAAAGCAATTCTGACTAAATGGTAAACAGTTGTTTATTGAACTCAAGTTTAGTGAATTTAGCTTAGTTTGTTTTGCATCACAACAACTTACATTTGTAAATTGAAACAAACTTACAAAGTTTTTACATTGTGGCGGTCCTTTGTTACTTCAGACACATTTTCTTAGCAATATAGAATGTAGAAGTTGTCATACCTTTGTTAAATTAATGTGACATCATCATATAAAATGTTGTGGAATATGTTCCACACAACTATAGCTATAGTGAATGTAGAGCCCGTTACACTTTAAAACAAGACCATTTAAGTCATTTGGATAAATTATTATTTATCTACATAAATAGCCCGGTTTTGAATCAATATGAATATAGTGGCATAATTCAACGCAGATCCAGTTCAGCTGAATAAATCTGAATGGTCAAATATTATTCTAAACAAAGAAATCACAGGTGTAACTCACCAGCAAATCAGTTCTAAAATCTTATTCCTATTTCTGTTTTATGTGACTTCTATGAAAATCTTTTGAGCAGAAGTGATATAGAAGAGCAATAATGTCCAGCACTAATTTAATACCTTATTACCATAAGCCTAGTGCAATGCATGCATAATAAATTGTTGTATCTTTTACACGGCTCAGGCATATGGTTGGAAGACCGGATTCTCTTCAAACTGCACCAAATTTGCATGATAGGATGTGAGAGTTGGATGGATTTGGGGATTATATGAAACACAGCTTCCATTTCCAGTTCATTGTACTAAGGAGAGGTATCACATTTACACAGATGGCAAGGAACTTGGAAATGCACAGCTTCTGTGAAACACAAAATGTCCACAGGAGAGGAAAAAAATCACTTCAAAGACGGAATCTATACTGAGTTTTTTTTTCCGCTGAAAGAAAATGTGTTTTTTAGCGTTCTGTATTTTTTTAAATGGGCTACAGCTGCTTTCTGCAGCTCAGATGGAGCTGATCAATGTAGTCTTTAAGCTGCATGGTTACAGCCTCACAATGTGTTTCATGGGAGGTTATAGAGACCCCGCCAGGACAATCATGATGTCTATTAGATCATTCTAGAGGTCAGTCTAGGGAACATATTACTGCATGGTTGACTGGCATCAGCCTGACAGTGTACAACCATCACACTGTATTCTGATATTACAGTGGGTACTTACTTTATATACATTGTAGAGGAGCAGATTGGATAAAAATTTGTCTCATAATGGGGATCAGAAGTTGAACCCACTTTATTTTTTTATGATTTCTTGTGTTAAAACATTCAAATGTAATACAACTACCTCCTACTTTTATGTATTGTTTACCTACACAGTTATATAATTATATAATCATGGCTTCCCGATGGAAGCCATCAGCAATAAGCAATGATTACCTTCTTGCCATATAAAAAAATAATTTCTAGTTTCTTAACCAGTCATCATGGTTTGTGGATTCAAATTGCAACTTTATTATGGAATATTTTTAGCAGTACAAGAAAAAAAAACATGGGCTAAATTAACTCCCAGACACTTCAGACAGATTTTATCGCTGGGCTTGAGGAGCATGATCTTTACTTTGCCCCAGATTTTAGTTTCATGTAAAAAAAAAAAAAAAGACTCCCGCGAATATGAAAAGCAACCTTCCTCGCTCGTGCTGTCACTTTGAATCTGGTCGTCTCTAACGTCTGACTCAGTGTCCAACCACAAATACCAGAGGCCAGGTAACGTTGATTTGTAGTGACATCAGGGAAAGGGGATTAGCTGTGTTAATCAGCAGTGTTTTCTCCAGGTGACACTAACGTGTCTTGTTTCGCTGTAAAAGGTCAGACACACAGCGGTGGAACTAGCTATGGTTCAATTTGGTGTTTTGTTTTCCGTCAGTATCCAACAGCTCTCTCTTCTGCTGACTGCTGTGCTGGCAATAGAGTGTCAGAAACGGTTGTGTTTTAATTTTACTACAGGGACAAACTGGAAGCCTAAATGCGTAGAATATATCTCAATACTGAATAATCATCTATGGATCATTCCTTGTGTCCCAGTGTATTTGTGTCTTGGCGTATTCCAAAATGTTTTCCACAAGAGGTAAAAACAAGTGTCTTTACAACGCCTTTACAATTAGTGATCAATAAAATTTGAATACTCTAAACAATCTGGCTGTCGTCTGCAATTATATTTAGCTAAAATTAGATGAAAGATCTCCAAATAATATTACTGGATCATAATCAAAATTGTATGACCAATTCATAAATCCTCTACGTGATTGTGAGCCACTATCTAACAATCCTTCAAGCACCAACATCACCCTGCAGTTTATTTGATTATACTAAAAATGTCATCAGAAACATCATTTGTAACTCACAGCTAGTTTATTTTTTTGTTATTTTTGAGATTATTTTGTTCCAGTGGAGTAGTGTTAGTTCTAACTTTGGTTGGAACATTGGGACACAGTTGTGTATGAGTGCTAGGTATCTCTTGTGCACACACAAACACAAATAACTTGACTTTCCTCAACATTTACTTTATTAAATATGTATTTGCTTATACAATGTGAACAGTAGTTTAAAATGAATATATAGAATGTACATATCATATATTCAGAATAAACCAGTAGATAATGTGTTTATTGTACTTTATATGAAGAGCTGTTTTAAAAGATTCTTTCTGCATTGCCCCCTAAGCCTAACTCTTTCAGTCTGATTCAGACTGGTTGATCAACATAAACCAGCACCGTACTTGTAGTGTTAGACAATATGTAGCTTGTGGTTGCTCCTGATCAACATATCTTGTTCTGTGGGAATAAACAATCATTTCACTTCAATTATTCAGATTGCATTGTGGCAGTTTCATTTCACATATCTTCTGCTTGTCATGTGCAGTGGGAGTGGGGTTGGTCTTTTTTACATCTGTCTTAAATTACTGCCAGTAAAGGCCACGCAGACATACCAAAATCATCAAATTTCAAATTCTATATGAGTGTTAGGTCTACATAAAAATGTAGTTAAGCCACTGAGCAGTCAGAAACCATGCAGTAGTGTAAAGCATGCCAAGCACATCTAAATATTCAAAACTCTCTTCTAAATTCAAGACTGGTTTCCCCTCTTTTTTCCACTGAGAGTGAGCATGCGACTGTCATTGTACATATAGCAGCTGAGTGTGTCTCTTTCTTTGTCTGTGTCATTCCGTTTCATGTTTTATAATTGTATACTTCAAGGCCAAAGCCCTCTAAAATTAGCTTGCCTATGAGTCATCTTTGAAACCATCCCATAAAGGTTACATGATTCTCAACAGCACTAACTGCAATCAAGGTCTGTAGACTGTGATGGGGGTATTTAAACCACAGAGACCCAAGTGCTGTCGTGTTCTTTCACATGCTTTCAGTCAGACCTCATCAGGTCCTGTGAATGGACTGGGGAGACTCAGGTACCTTCAAGGAAATGCTGATGGTTAGGGTTATTCTTCAGTAAGATCACAGTCATTCTGTAGCAGACCTGTTTTAAACCATGCAGATGGCAAGACTCTGTGAACATCAGTATGTCTGTCTGCCTGTCTGTTGATTGGTTCAACAGCTGATGAATGGCTTGCCATGACATTTTGTCCAGACGTTCATGGTTCCCAGAGGACTAATCTTACTCATTTTAAAGTTCCACTTACTTTTCTCTCATAGCAGCACAATGACATGTGTAGTACTGAGAAAATTCTCAGCAAATACTGAATGAATTGCCATAATTTCGGGTTGAGACACTCTCAAGTTAAATTGTAATGACTTTGAAGCTCTGTTAGCTTTTAATCTTGCACCATCATTGTGTAAAATCTTCAACCTGTCCAGTTCTGTGAAATAAACTAACTCCCACCCGCCTCAGTTGTATTTACTGTTTAATGCTAATTAGCACTATGAACTAAGTGGAAAGATGAACATAGTATGCCCGCCATGCTAGCCGTGGCATGCCTAGCATTATGTGCTGCTTCACAGATCCATTAGCAGGACTGTGTACACTCATAATCTTGTCACTGTTTACTGAGAATACAGCTAAAACATTTGTGCCTTGCTTGCAACAGTTACAATAGGAATAAGCTAATAATACTCATAATAAGAAGTATGTAGAAAACATTAGTAATCACAGTAGGAATTCACAGGGAGAGAAGATATGAATCACATTCAAAAGATCTGGAAAGTTGATCTTAACAGGTTGTGTTTAACTGACTCATAAAAGGCCTGATCTGGTATTTTCTGTCCCTAATTATTCGTGTTTGCAAACTGAAGATTTATATATTTCATTGATTGCACAGTAATTCAAAATACAGGTCTTTTTCATTTGAGTATTTGAGAGTGTTTGACTATTAACAAAGTGACAGGAAGAATCACAAGCTCATTTATTTTTTGTATTTGTATATTGGTGTCTGTACTATACTTTTGTGTTTGTCACGTATTATGGATTTTAATGTTGATGTGCCCATATCTGCTTCCTCGACGCTGACAAGCAAATAGCTAACTAGTCCTATCTGTCCAACTGTCGTTAAAAAAACACTGGAGAAGAATAGAAAGAATGTGAACGTAGTACTTCAACTTGCCAATGATGTCAGACTTGTCATCTCACAGTACAAACACGGGGGACTTTATTATCATTAAATAGGCAGGATGGATCAGTGCAGCTCTAATTTTAGTACAAGGACTTTCATTACACTGGTTGTTTGCAGTTACACAACATTTAACACCTTTCTGAAAGTACTGTTAGACATTTAACGCTCCTAAAAAAGCTATAAACTATTGACACACTAGTAAACACTCATGATACCTGTGGTTTTTATCTGTGCACCTTGTCTTTTATTTTAATGTTGCTAAAAAATGATGTTCATGCAGCAGAGGGAAAAAAGACCCTGACTGCATGAAGGTAATTCATATGTATTATTCATCTCTGCCTCTTCCATTTATACTTACAGTCGGCTAGAGTTGTATATGATGAAAAAGCCGGTGTACACGCTGGATGAGAGGCTGCTTGCTGCACTTATGTTGTTATTCCATGTTTTGTGTTTTCATTCATGTTACCGGTGCTTGTACTGATGACGACGATGATTACGCTTCATGTTTTGTGGGTTTTATTTGACATTCCAAGTGATTTCAGAAGACAGACACATTATATTCCTTTCTATTAAAATGAGGACATTGCAGTCATAATATTGGATGATTAAAAAGATAAAAAAGAAATATTTTCTGCTGTAGGAAGAAAACACATCCATCAACAGGCGAATGTTAAGTGTTACATGACGTGTATCTCCCTTGCTGCTGTTTGAATGGTGGGTATCCTCTCTGCTTGAACACGATGTGGTGTAAATTAGTCATTATTGTAGTTGTCCACTCGTCCTCACAAATTTCCAGAGAAATAGGTTGAAATGTTGCTCCATGGTCTTTCAGCCTGTCATGGAGGAAGTCATTTTTCTGCGGCACTATTGCTTTCAGATGTGGTCAAACGACATGGCCTCCTGATACAAAAAAAAAAAAAAAAAAGAACACACATTTTCTGAAAATGAAGTGTTTCGAGAGAAATGAGTTGTGGAGGGAGAGTCCCTTCGTGGAGACAAGTAATATAAACTCACACAGAGAAAGCAGTGTGGGAGACAAGAACCAGTTTCATAAAGTTTGAAGTTTTCCATCAGCAAGGACCACCAAATACAGAGCTGACAAACGACCAGTCAGACTGTATATGCATATGCAGTGCACTATAGTGCAAAGCAAGCTTTATTACTCATTAAAACTGCACTGTCCAAACCTCTTCTGAGATTATATTTAGACGTTTCACTGACATCGCATAGACATGATTACATTTCAAATGTGAAAATATGAATACATGTTTTGAACATATATATATATATATAATTATTTTATTTTTTTAAAGATATTTTTGTTGGCCTTTTTCAAGCTTTATTTTTGACAGAGACAGCTGAAGAGTGACAGGAATGTGGGGAGAGAGAGAGATGGGGAACGACATGCAGCAAAGGGCCGCAGGTCGGATTCGAGCCCTTCGTGCATGGGCCGGATGCTCTACCAACTGAGCTAATCGACACCCCATGTTTTGTATATTTTTAATATACAAATTCTTATTTGTTCAAACAGCTGGTTTTGTTACCGATATGATCAACACAACGCCAGGTATTTTCAAGCCGTACAGAGCAGCCTCTTAAGTAATAATGAGAGTGAGAAATGCAGTGCATTTAAGTGAAAATCCTGATTAATTATGTATGATTAGAGGACTCTTAAAAGCTTTGGGGAGAGAAAAAGAAAGAAACTACATAAACAGAACATGAAGTCCAGAATGGCTGGATGGATACCAGACGTGAAATTGTAAATGAACCTTAAGTATACAGGTGACTGCAGAATGATGAGAGATATTGCTTCTGCACGGCTGGACACAGACTGACCGTTTGAGTACAGGTCATGTCACACTTTGTACTAAGATGCTGTCCATTGTTCACATTTTTGCAGTTTTGCAGTTTTCTATTTGTAATTTACTGTACATAAAAGTCAGGGTTTTGCTCCTGTGCCAAATAAACATTTTAAATGTGTTTTTTTTTTTTTCATTTAGATGCGTGATTACGATGTTTAAAGAAAGTCTGCAAATGCCCTTGCATTCATTTAAATATGTGTTTTATTTGACTTATGTTGATGTGTAACCGATACAAGTGGTGCAGTGTAAACACAAGAGAAGATAACATTGTTTACCTGACATATTCTTGGAAGCTACATGTATGTCACTGAGCAGAGGTCATTTGGAAATATCATTTCAGCTGGAAATACATTCAGACATACAGGTCATATGCACTCTAGATAACTTCTGCAGATCTGTCTTTTTCCTTTTCCCTTCCACTTTTATTCTTTCTTTCTTTTCCCCCCTCTTCCTCCCTGTCAGTGGCATCGTGCATGTTTTCACCTCTAAAGTGATTGTACCTGATTTATATGACAGGCCTTTAACCCTGCGTGTGCTTGTCCATCAGCATCAGGCAGAAAACACCCAAGGGCATGTGTGAGAAGGACCAAATCTGGCTCTCTGTCATTCAGTGGCTGTAACCTCCAACTAGAATGCACTTCAACAAATCACATTTATTCCTGCACCGTTAGGATGTGAGTCAATCACACAAGGTGAGAAGTGCTGCAGGTTGTATACATCCAAAAATATACTTCTACCATATAGCAACAATCTTACTGTATTATTTAGTGTATACATCTATTGGTATGTAAATCATCGCAATAGAGTACTCTGAATTTATAATGATTGGCACTTTGAACATACCATTTGAATCCAACTCTCAGCATTAGATAAGGCCTGCAAAAATGTTCTGTAATTAATTTTCAGAGGTTCAAAATAAAAGACTTGCATGACTGAAAACACAAATTTCTTAAATATTGTAATGAATTCAGAGACTACAAGTAAGTAAACAAAACTGAACGTTGTCTCCACCTCCTGTCAGTAGACGGCAACAGACGTGAATGTATTATTGCTGTAATGGCCCCACTTACTGGTCATAAATAGTAGTACATGCTAAAATGTGTGGAGAAATTGGTTTGTGAAGGATCCTGGCTGCAGCTGAGATGATGGATGTCAGCAAATATCCCCAAGAGCTCAAGGCCCATATCTATCAAGTGTGTGGTTTACTTGTGGGGGGACAAAGCTTTCAAATAATACTCAGTGTGTTTGATTTGAATATTTTATAGATAAGGATTATTTACTTGTCAAAGTTGCAATGTTCCATCTCCTTATTAAAAGTCATGCATCATTAGAAAACTCATTACACTTAAGATCTGAGAGTTTAAGAAGTGAAAGGTTGTTAAAATAAAATTTGAAGGAAAAATGGGGACAGATATTTACAGCTTAGATATTTTTATGATACAGAAATTAAAAAAAAGGTGAATTGCAGCAGAAATTAAATGATTGAAGTGTTGGCACGTGAAAACAAACCTCTTCTAAGAACTGCAGATGTGTAACAAAAAGGAAATGGAAGACATTCACTGTATGTAATTAACATACACAGACAACAGTGGCTCCAGAATGTGCTGACGGTAACACTAACATGGGTAAATACATTCTCTTTGACTACTTCTGGGCGTATAGTATTTGTGGTGTTATCTGTAGGGGTTTAAAGTCTGACCACCAGCATGAGATCGGCAGAATTTGAGACAGACTCAGTACTTTGAGAGTGTCTCTAATTCTCCAAGCGTCAATAAATATTACAGCATAAGACATCAGAGGCTCCTGAACACTTTCTTCCCTCCTGACCTCCTGACCTGGACATTGTTGAGTAAAAATACTTCATGGAAAATTGACTCGTTATCTAAGGACTGAAACATAGATCCACTGAAAAAAAAGGACTGCATATTAGAGAAAAGATGGGTCGTGCACTCATCTGCAAAGGTTGTAAAGAGAGCGTGCCCCCTCTTTTATATTAAAGGAAAAGTACTCATTATGCATTTTAATGTCATAGCTCATGGAGATGGAGCTCATAATACCTACTTTACACCGATAGGTATATTAATTTATAAACTAGATCAGGTTAAAAGTACAATATTTCCCTTTGAACTATGTATTATAAGTATAAACTGGCAAGTATATTATGCATGTACTCAAAGTTCTACTCACTCCTACTGAAGTAGTCTATTTAGTTATATTGTTACACAGATTAGTTAATATTCAATTTTCTATAATGGATATCTGTGCAGCCAATGTTTATTTGTATATGTATTTATATATATATTATTCGGTTTCTAAAGTACTAAAACCAAACTGTATTTATTTGTTACACTCGACTGCACTATGTTTGTATAAATTAACGATTTCTATTGTTGTTAATATTTAATTTAGTTTAATTTATGAGTAAACAACATTATTCGTGTAGCAAAATGTGAATATATTCAGTCTGTAGTCTCCGGAAATGGATTTTCTTCGTGGAGATTTCAAAATAGAGGTAATCTTACTTCGTGATCACGTGACTCCTCTGTTTACAGGCATCCGGAGAAACATGGAGGACACCGCTGGCAGTAATCCCCAATCTCTCGGATTTACAGAGAAATTAAAGTCTTGGCTCTCTTGGTCATGGACTTACGTGTGCTTCATTTGGTTCGGCATGGTGCTGATCATGATATACGTCCTGTGGAGCCCGCTGAAACTGCAGGAAACTCTTACCTCAGGTGAATTCATGCAACTGCTAGCTAGCTATTGTTAGCATTTCGGGTTTAGCAGGCAGCAAGCGGGAGCTGCTGGTTTGACAGTTCGTTATTTGACTGATTCAAGCACCAGCAGAGGCGACTTTCTCCTCAAATTTAATGCGAGTTTTTAAATATTTATAGCCAGTTCCTTGTTATATTATTTTTTAACAGCAGCGCGTGTTGCATGTAGTCAAAATTCAGTAGTTTATTGTTGTGTTACCAAGCACGCTACTACTGCTCATCGTATAATCGAGATACTGTGTGTGGCTGCATGTCACCTGCTTCACCAAACCCACTGCTGATGCTTTTCATGTTTTTTTTGTTTTTTTTTCTATTGCATGTTCACAACACTGTTTTTCTTGCACTGTGGCATTATACTGACTGTCTCCTCTCTCTGTCTTTCAGCCTCAGTGTTTTTGAATACACTGACCCCCAAATTCTATGTGGCTCTCACTGGAACCTCCTCTCTCATCTCTGGACTCATCCTTGTGAGTTATCACCTTAGTTATTCCGCACACTGTAGAAAACATGTTAAACAGTCATCATTTGTTAAATCATATTTGCTTGCAGGCCACTCGGTGGACTCATTTTAATGCAATAACTTCTTAAGTTCCGCTTTTTCATTCAGGAAACCAAAAGTAGACTCATTGTGGAAGCTTAGTTTTAGAGAAGTATCACTATTAAGTGCAAGGCTGTGATGAAAAGTAATTATAGTACAACCAAGAACATCAGTACCAGCCTTATTTTGTGTCTGGTGCAGCGATTCTTAAACTGGGCAGATCTTTTGCAAGGAGGGATGAAATGTGGAGCAGAGCAAATGTTGAATTAATCTGAATTATTTTGAAGCATTAAACAAACGAGGGTGTGCTCTCATGCTGGCAAGGCTATCTGGATTCAGGTTAGCAAGACTTGTGCAGACATTGAAATAACATGTAATGTAGAAGATGGACATTTTGACAGAGTAGAAACTCACCAAACAAAACTGTCAGTCTGTCATTGTCATTACAGTGACAAAGCTTTTGTGTCTTTTAGGTTTTATGGCAATTTGTGCAGAGTTTAAGTGCGTAATTAAAATTATTGCATGACAGAAAAAGGTTTAGGAGCCACTGGTCTTGTGATACGATAGCAACAGCAACTCAGGGATAAAGGAGTATTATAAGCTTTTTTGTAAAGCGTGTTGTCACCATTTGTTTTCATCACAGATATTTGAGTGGTGGTATTTTCGTAAATATGGGACCTCGTTCATTGAGCAAGTGTCCGTGAGCCACCTGCGTCCTCTTCTGGGTGGAGTAGAGAGCAGCTCCACGACTGGTCTGTTTGCATCAGTTAATGGAGAGGCAGAGCCTAGACCCAGTGTTTCAGGTAAATATGTGTATAATAGAAATACTAACAGCAAAACTACTCATAGAACTACTCTCACTAATAACAATATCTCCCTTTTGGTAGAGTGTAAGGTCTGGAGGAACCCTCTGAATCTGTTCAGAGGAGCAGAATACAACAGGTATGTGTCGGTTGTAGAGGTGTAACTCAGATTGAGCTGTGAATAATACATCTTATAGTATTTGAAATGGATGCTTCATAATGTGAACCTATTTATAAATATGCATACTGTATCTCCGGTGCCAGAAAGTTCAGTTTTATTTGATCCTCTTTGGATCGTGAAATCGTAGCAAAACAGTTTGTACTTCACTCTGTGCACTACAGGTACACCTGGGTAACAGGGAAGGAACCCTTAACATACTATGATATGAACCTGTCTGCTCAAGACCATCAGACCTTCTTCACAGGAGACACTCCGCAGTTAAGGCCAGAAGATGCTGGTGAGTTTCAATCATACACAAACTAGAGATGTGATATGTCTTAACCGTAGAGACCATAAGAGACTGTTATTTCTCTGGTTCTTTGCAAATATTTAGATGGAAGTGCTTTTTGTGTTTTGTTTTGGAGCTTTTGACTTGGATGTGTACAATTTAAATATATTATTAAAATATATTATTTTAATATGTCATGACTGTTGGGTCACATCTATAATAAGCTTTGAGTTCATCATCTCATTACAGTGATGCAGAAAGCCTGGAGAGAGAGAAATCCTCAAGCCAGGATCAGAGCAGCTTACCAGGCCATAGAAATGAACCACGAGTGAGTCCTACTCTTAAATATCATCTCCTTAAACACTGTGTCTATAAAAATAATGCTGTGAATAGTATATTCTAATTAGTGTCTACTGTTGTAATGCAGTTAGAATGTAGTTTCTGTGTTTGTACGTGCTTCAGTTAAGAGCATAAATTCATTAATGTAACAGTTATTGCCTTGATTGTGTTCATTTTTTCATGTGCATGCAAACACAATATGGTCTTCATCAGAGGAAAATATAACAAGGACGGATTGTTGGAAATCTGTTTCTTTGTGTCTGACATTTCTGTGTGTGCAGATGTGCTGCAGCCTACGTACTCCTCGCAGAGGAAGAAGCCACAACTATCACAGAAGCTGAACGCCTCTTCAAAAAAGCACTAAGTATCGGTAAGAATGTCTTTGAAAATACATTAAGTTGTCATCCATTGTAAACCTCAAGGAACAGTAGCAAGATGATGTCTAACTAGTTGATAAGTAACTACACCCACTGTTAATCCTGCTTGTGCGACATTCTTTGCCACACCCTGTGAAGTGCAGCACAGCAGGAATTCACTATTGTGCAACTCCATATATGTATCCATCTATGTAAGTGAGGCTATAAGTAGAACAGTCCACACACCTACCTGTGATGTAGAATGAAAATACTCCATCAATTCCTTTCCTCTAAACAACTCCACTAAATGTTGGGTGAAGTTGCTCTTTTAGGTGTGAGGCCTATTTATAGATCTGTCCATGTTATTCATGTTTTAAACTTCCATAGACTGCTCAGGATTTTTAATTGAATGTCTCATATTTTCTGTTTGTCATCCACAGCTGGAAAAGATATAAACTTACTGGTGTACATAAAACGCAGACTGGCAATGTGTGCACGCAAACTGGGACGGATTAAAGAAGCAGTAAAAATGATGAGAGATGTGAGTTTCCATCAAAAACCTGCATCTCATGGTGTTTGTCAAATGAACTACTGAGGCAACATGTTTACTCTATGTTTGTTTTGTTGTCTCTTTACAGTTAATGAAGGAGTTCCCCCTGTTGGGGATGTTAAATATACATGAAAACCTCTTGGAGGCACTTCTAGAGCTTCAAGCATATGCTGATGTTCAAGCAGTCCTAGCAAAATATGATGGTAATACTGAACCCAATAAAATGCCATTTTTCTGAAGTCATCATACTCTGTATGGATAGATATTACCTTAGTACGACTGAATCTGTGTGGAGAATGTATGCCTTCTGTCACATGACCCCAATTTCTTCTGCCGTTGTAGACATCAGCTTGCCAAAATCCGCCACTATATGCTATACATCTGCACTGTTGAAAGCACGGGCTGTATCAGATAAGTATGTTGCATTCAACACAAGTGGCTCTTTTCCTGTTTTATATGACTGTACTAACAACAACATATAATGAGTTTGTGAGCAGCAGCAGTTTGTCATATGAGGTGCTTTGTCTCAGGTTCTCTCCAGAGGCCGCGTCAAGGCGAGGGCTAAGCACAGCAGAGATGAATGCTGTGGAGGCCATACACAGAGCCGTCGAGTTCAATCCACACGTGCCAAAGGTCAGTCATTAGACTAACTAAGTGTCACATAGACTCTGGCTATGTAAACCCATTAATCACTTAACAGTGGGGTAAGCAGTTCTTGGTCATTCCAGTTCATTTCTTTCAAATTCAGCCTCACAGTCCGCTGGATTTCGGCTCTGAGTGTGTGCTGAAAAAAAGATCAGGTGGTTGTACACAACCCTGGCTCTGTAAATAGGAAACAAGCGATACAACACTAACTTGTTATTCAAGCCATTCCATTCAGGATTTGTGTTGTCAGGTAATGTTAAATTAATTGACCTTCATCTTTCTAGTTTGCCAAGCTCTGCTGCTAGGTGGAGAGTTGTGAGTGTCGCTGTCTGGAGCTGGTGTGCTCACTCTGGGAAACTGTGTTGTCCTCTCTGCATGTTGGCAACAGTTTGCAAACCCACAGCAGCTATCTAACGATAGTTACATTACTTGATGTGTCATTGCTCGCACTATATTACGGCATTTGACAGAATCTCTTACCCCACCTTTAAGGATGTGGCGTTGTCAGTTGTCACCTTATCTGTGCTAAATGTTTGCATAAACGATTAGCCCTTTTCATCTCCACACACTGATTTCCACACTCTTTATGGAATTTGTGCATCAAGTATATTTTCATTCATGCAACTGCTATGCTGCAAGTGATGTGGGTAGATTTTTAAAATCACATCTCGTCTATGTTTAGTCTGCTCTCACGTGACACGCAGAACAAACAGGCAAAACATGCAGACAGGTTAGCAATCAGTCAGACAATCAAAGTTGAGTTATGGCAGCAGTAACAGGTGGTACAACTTACTGTAGAAATGGAGCGGTCATTTCCAGACGTGCTATGTGCTGGTTCACCAGCAGGTGTCAGTATAGGTCTTAAAGTAACTCTTCATTAATTTAATCACACCTGTAGTGTCTGATTTGCACCATAAATCTTGGTTTGTTTGTATATTTGCAGATTCTCTCTATATCAGTGGTTTTAGTAATTGTCGTATTAATGACAGGCATATTTGTCCTATTGATCAACCACTATTCAGGACAATAGAGTATTTTAGGAATCATACATGTATTATGTGTTTTTACAGGTTGTTTAGTTTATATTTCACATTTGGGTCCCAAGAGAAACTGTAAATTTTAGAACAGATGGGTCATAATTTTGCATCATAGTGAGCAGATTTATATACAGCTGAACCAGGAGAACATTGGACTACAACTGGATATCTCCCAAGCCCTTCATATCAGTTCCCACAGGATTAGATGTCACACATGCACACACACAGTCATACACAACTAGTTGCAGCAGAGTTTTGTCTCAGTTCAGCCTTTGTAGTGTGGTGTTGTTTCATCTCAGGGCTCCTTTTCTGAGAGAGAGAAAGAGAATCAGTGTGTATTTTGTGTGTGTGTGTGTGTGTGTGTGTGTGTGTGTGTGTGTGTGTGTGTGTGTGCCTGTGGAAGAAGGGGGCGTCAGCCAGCACTTTGATCCAGCCTTTGATTTTAAAGTGAGGGCCCTCATCTTCAATGTCTTTCCAACTGCTCCCTCCCCACTGTGCCCAGAGGCAGCCATCCTCTCGCCTCTCATCACGTACCCTCATCTTGTTTCTTATCCTCTCATGTTCCCTCATCCCCCCGTTTGAGCCAAACAGAGAGTCTGATGTTGGCCACTACTGCCAAGTTTTATCAATATGACTTCTGTGACTTTAGGTGAATAGCTCAATGACATTTTGAAATTTGTAACACACCTTTCACAGAGGATTATTGGTAGGCTCATCTTTCAGCATTTGTCTGTGGGGAGGGAGGCGGGTTGTTGCTTTGTGTTGTCTGGCGTGTCTGAATGATGAGTGCACCTGTGACTGTGGCCTTTTTAGACTGGGGCTGGCCCCTAAACTAGGATCTGCAAAGTTCTCTAAAGCCTAATTCTGTCCTCTAGTGTAGCTTTAACTTTAGTTTCCCAAGTGCTATAGAAACTTTGGCAATCTACTCCGATGTAGCACTATTCCTTGAAACTTTAGTAAACTATTACAAGCCTGCAGCCTCTAGACAAAACAAATAATGTTTATCTAGGCTCCTAGCTCCTTTCTAGAGGAAAGTTCAGTATCATTTCAAGTTATATCTTCATATAGAGTTCAAGCAAGAAGAAATTATAATTAAGACATTAATAAATAAACCGTATATCTTTGTAAGGTGGCAGGAGATGCATTAAAGGTGACCCAGTAACAGTAACAAAGAAAGCTTGTGTGTGTTTGTGTTGCTATAGTGAAGCTGTATCAGATACCAGTGTTTCACTGAACTGGAGAGAGCAGACTAGCTTTGGCAAATCTGAGTCGGTGTGGATTTTTTAAAGTAAACGAGCAACAACCTAATGGCCAAATGTGACATGTGGAGTGATGGAGGAACAGTGTCAGGTGAAGCATTAAGTGTGTGGTTGTGTTCAAGCATGCCACGGAGATTACATATAAATATCTTGCTACGCTACATCACAAGCATATGCAAACTGCTGGAAAACCTATACACACACACTAAACCCACATCCACACACACATGCTTCAGTCTGCTTCAGTGCCGATGTCCTCCCACATGACCCCTTTCCATTTCCTTAAATGGCTCTCCATTTTGCCACAATTTACCTTCTTCTCCCTTTTGTTCATTTCTGTTTTCCTCTCCTCCTCTTCATCTTCTTGTCCATCTCTATTATCCTCCTTCTCCAGCCTTTTCTCCATCTGTCTGTCCATTCCAATCAGCTTCTCTTCTAGCCAGTGGTTAAGAAACTGACAGTTTACCTCATGTTTAAATGGCTGATTAAGTGTCCCTGCTATCTGAATCTGCTGCGCATTTACATTTACTACCACCCCAGTCCATGCATGTTCATTTTGAAATAGTCTGAGTGACCCGATCTCATCTACCTTGCTAGTTTACTCCACTTTGGAAGGCAGTTTCTCATCTAACCCCATTCTGGTTGACGTGTTCTCATCTAGATCGCCTGTCCAGGCCCAGAAATGCAGACCTTTGCTTAGTTTACCTTTTGAAATTGGATTTTTTGTTTGTAAATTGAGACAGAGCAGCAGACCTGTTTTTCTTCTGAATTAAGATGGATGAGGTTTGGCTCAGACAAGGAAAAGGAGGTAGTTAGGATTTGCCTCATGCTGGCCCACTTTGGAATAAATGTTGCGATTTTTCTGCCTCTCCCCCAGTAGAGGTTGGAGTAGCTAGTAGCAGCGTTTACTGACTGTATGAAATTCTTAATCTTTGTTTGTGTTTCTAACCCCAGCACCTGTTTGTCTTCATGTTCTTTCACTGTACGCATGTGTTTGTCTGACCCTTACAGAGCAACTACAAGGCTGATGTCATTGTTGCCTGTGTGTTCCATTGTGAGAGGCGAAGTGCTGCAGATTAGAATCAGAAGGCAGCTTATGAGTTATGCTCTGCGTTTATGACTACCCAGGGATAAAAGGAGAACACATGAAACTCAATCCCTTCATCAAAGAGGCGACAGGGAGTGGAGAAGCAGACCGAAGAACGGGAGGGGGTTGGGGGCGGTAGGCCAGCACAGAGGACTGAGGTGTCACCAGGTCTAATGCTGTGGCATGCGAGGAAGGACAGCTGACTAGCCAGTCCCTCTAAATGGTTAATCTTAAAACACAGAGGACCCAGACCTGCACTGGTGCGATGTACTAGTCATTCTTTATCAACAACAGATTTAATATAGACTTACAGTAGAATAGAAATATGTGTAAAATATTTACCATTATCTAGAATATCCAGGTTTAACCAAGACTTGCTTATCAAAATGATCAAGTTTAAAGTTTAAGATCAGGCCCCTGCACGTCCTCACATGTTATATTAAATGTTATTTTATCAGTTACAGCAGTTGTGTTGTGTTCTACAACCAAGAAGTGGTCGGTTTCCTCTTGAGCTGGCTGACTGCCTCAGCACTGGTGCCAGGGGAGTAGAGGATGGTGGAAGGTTTGTGCTCGGAAGAAAAGGAGACCGAAATGGTGAGGTGGATGAGGGCGGACAGTCGAATGTCTTGGCTGGAGCAGAGGGAGAGCTGATTTAAGTAAGTCAGACAGGATAAGTGAGTAGGGCAAACAAGCAGCTTCTGGGTGTCTCTCGCTGTCTTTCTTCTGCGTAATGACTACAGAGGATGTTAGGGTGGAGAGAGAAGAGGCTAGGAGACAGGAAAGTCTGCTAGAATGGTTGAGTGAGGAGGTGTTGACACTTGTTGACTGGTTTGATTTGAGCCTTTACCGTTGAGGTGGAGTGAGGTCGGCCTGGCAAACCTGGATCATCAAAGTTATTACAATGTATCCTAATGAGTGTGTGTACCAAATTTCATCGCAATCCATCCAATAGTTATTTCACTCTGTTCAAATGACTGACACACCGACAGACTGAGGCAGGTAACCAGTCTGAGTCCTAGGACCAAGGCTCAGATCTTGAAAGCTAAAGAAGCATGAAGAAGGGTTGGAGAAAGACAGGGATGAGTCACATCAGAAAGCCAGCTGTAGGCAGGCTGTGATAATTAAGGGTGAGAGTGGAGAAAGAGGGTAAGGCAGGGGGGAGATGGGTGAAGCAGCATGGTCTGGCTGGTTAGATGGATGGATGGCTGGCTGGCTGAGCCTGTGACCATGGAAGGGATTAGACAGGATTAGTTGTGGGGTAACCTTCCCAAAGTGTCAGTCTGAGATCCAGAGCACTGTGAAGCTGGCCGCCTGGGAATCCAGCCCAGGGGGCCCCAGCCCCACACATGGGTTTTGTTTAACACAGACCCCTGCCACACTGGGCACCACAGATATAAAGTACATAGAGTGGCAGGTTAATCAAAGTCAATATACACCTAGAAATGTCTTATCGATAGACACAGCTAAAGCTTAATAAAAATATATACATATTACAGAAAGGTAGTACACAATATAATCACGTCTATTAGTGTGTTCCATGTTATTTCAGAAAGTATGCCTGTTCTATAGGTTGTAACTCTGGGATGTGGGCCTTTCTCAGCACAGTGAACCGACTGACTCGCTGGGACAAACTTACACAGTAGGGGAAGAGAGGAGGGGTGAGCGGGGGATGTTACACATTTGTGGAATGAATGTACTGTACTGTAACAATAACACACACTCGGAGAGCTTTGGAAAGCTTTTCCCTCCCACCTTGAACAATTGCAAAATACGGCTGTCAACAAATACCTCACATGAAGAAAATATGTTTTCAGTCTGGAGGGAGTTAGCCAGAGGGAATTGCACAATAGAACAGAATAAGTGTAGTGCTGACTGAGAACCAAGGAGATGATGTGAATGAAACTGTTAAAGCTCCATGAATTGATTTTTTTTTACCACAAGGGGGCAGATTTTTTGTTTTTGTCTTGCGTCAGCAGAATTTAGGCAAGCGGTCGCCTCGTTCTTGCCACCTGCTGAGTGTAATAATGTGAGAATATTTACTGGAACTTTAGTTGTGGTTTGGTTGAGCTTGCTAAATGTTATTTTTTTAGCCAACATAAAAGACTGTGGGGAGAGAAAATAGGATGTTGGAATGACTTGGTATTCATCTTAGCCCACCAGTGTTTGGGTTCAGATTTTCACAATTTTATATTTGCTCACCCTCATTGCTGTAAACGTAGTACACAGTTGTCTTTTTTGTGTGTAAGATCCACTAGGACTCCACGGTATAGAACTATATTGAACCAAATAGAAATATTACGCAAAAAATTATCTTCAACCCCACTGTAGTTCAAATGATGGAGAGAAAGCAGATTGTGCACAGATATACAGACTATACAGATGGACTTGTTACAGTAATGTAGTTGAATCACTGCGCATTATAACAGTTTTTGATAGCAGTATAAAGTGAACCTCTTCGAGACACTTTTGCTATTCTTTATCAAGTTCAGGAGCCAGAAAGCAGAGAGGTACTGTAGTGTAAACTTACCACAAGTCTTGTATTTCTTCCTCTTCCTGTCTGCAGTACTTATTGGAGATGAAGAGCCTGATCCTGCCTCCAGAGCACATCTTGAAGAGGGGTGACAGCGAGGCAGTGGCATATGCTTTCTTCCACCTGCAGCACTGGAAGAGGGCAGAGGGAGCCTTAAACCTACTACACTGCACCTGGGAGGGCAGTATGTATCACCATTACCTCTTTTTCTTTTTAGTTTTATTTAATGTAAATGATTTGAGGTCATTCCAGTTTTAAAAAAAATCATACTGTATGTTCAGAAGCCCCAATTATACAGTGCTTCAACAGAGCTGAGACATCACAAGACCCAGAGTTTTTTCCTTTTATGCTGTTCTTCATTTTTAAATTATGTGTCATAGGTCTTGTATGCACAGCACACCCACAAATACTCACAATTATCCAGGGATGAGATCATCGCTCGCACGAAGCACAAGAAAAGTGTTATCGTTATATTTTATTAGAGTGTTAGTATCCTGTCACTCTGTATAATATTCTGCTACTTAAGTCACTTACTGGAGATCGTGTCAGCTGTTTTAAATAGCCTCCTCTTGCCACAGTTTGAAATAGCAGTGATGTTGTTTAAAGTAGTTTTTGTACTGTCATTCTTGGTGTGTCATTCAGTTTAATTAAATTCCCTGTCTGTCTTTACAGCCTTCCGGATAATTCCCTACCCACTAGAGAAAGGGCACCTGTTTTACCCCTACCCAGGATGCACAGAAACAGCAGATAGGGAACTACTGCCCTGTAAGTACAACGCCATCAGCAGCAACGTGCAGTCTAAGAACACACCCAACTGCTCCCAGTTTGATTGTATGACAACTTATCCGCTCACTGTTTAAACTCCATGTTGTTTCTTGTCTTGTATTCTTTTTCTCACTCTTGCGCCAGCTTTCCACGAGGTGTCTGTGTACCCAAAGAAAGAGCTTCCCTTCTTCATCCTCTTCACAGCAGGCCTTTGCTCTTTCACTGCCATGCTGGCCATGCTCACACATCAGTTCCCTGAGCTCATGGGTGTCTTTGCCAAAGCAGTAAGTACTCAAACTACGATTTCATCTCAAAAGGTTGCTGTTTTAAAGTTTATAGATCAGATCGTCCACTTTTTTATCATCATCACACAGCTTCGGTTAATTTCTGATTGGGTGTTTCTGTGTTGTTGATTGGGTCTTGCATGTTTGTATGTAACCTGAACCTTTTAACCCCGGTGGTAATTGCTGCCTTCCATCACTGTCAGTAACACTGGATGCTCATGGGAGTCGTAGGCCTTTCTGTGTTTCCCGCCAGAACAAGCTGTAGTCCAATTTAAGCTATCTGTGATGAGAGATGAATAATGCAAGCGTATCACCAACAACACTCAAAGATTTAGAAACTTTAAATGCGTGCATCACTTGTTTATTATAGAAGTGTTGTATTATCTGTTTTTGCCAGTTTGGCAACTCCTTACTTTGGTTAATCCTTTGTTTATGGTCACCCTGTTTATTAGGGCCTGCCTTTAGACATACTCATAGACTTGTAGCAAAAACAAGGCCACAGAGAACATCAAGTGCTCTTCCTTTTGTTATGGGAAAGATTGCGTGCAGATAGGATTTTTACAGCAGCCCCGGCGAGCCTGGTTTGTGTAATGTTCAGATGGAGTGCATGAAAATCATTGAGGGAGGAACACAGAGGTCCCCTCTGCCTTCTGAGAAAAAACAGATTTCTCTGAATCTGCTGCTCTTGAACAGAAGTTCCAAGCAAGGCAAGACAGTCTAGGTGGTGGTGGTGGTGGTCTGCCTTTCCTTCTATTTACAGATACCAGACATGTATAGCATAGTGGTTGAATATGTTTCATATATTAAATAGGATTAGAGGAGTACTCGATTTGCACTTGTCTGGCTACGTTGATACGTCCACTTATGGGACTATTAAAGTGTCAAGTGTATCAAGCACACCTCAAGTAGTTTCAGAGAGAAACCGTATCGTAAGGACATTTCACTGTTACTAGCTTACTTAAATCACTAACATGTGCATTTTAAATGCTCTATTATACACATACCTGATACTTTTATCCTAGATTTGAATCTTGGATCTAAGTGGATATACGCCCTGCTTGTAATAATAAAAACAAGTGGTTGAGTTGCTCCTAGTATGAGGAGCATTAGTCAGATTTGCTTACAAAAGAATTGCAGACTTGTCATTGCTCTTATTTTATACCTGACAGCAGATAATAATAATAAAAAAAAAATCCAGTTAATGGGATTTGTCATAGCTGCATAGTACATCCATTGAGAGCTAATGATAATGTATTCATGATTTTGCTGAGGGAAATGATGTATAATATTAGCCAAAAATACGCAAATAATGTTAAGATATGCATATTCATACATCATAAATCAGTTTTAAATGATGATTATCATTATGGTTTTAAAGTACTGCTTGCCTTTTGCCAATTTTATTTGTGAATAAATTGTCACAAAGGTCAAAAAAAGGTCAGGTTTATTTCCGTCTCTTATTATTTATTCGTCACTGAAAGACCAAAAGAGAAACAGAAAGAATGAACATGATTAATTTGATGTATAAAAGAGTGTTGACATGTAAATCATGGATAATATAAAGTTTATCCCTAAATCGGATAAGTATATTAAACTGTCAGCACTGTTTCTATAAACAAAATTCAAAAAATGATAATACTTGGATAATGCTGCTTTGGCTTTCTCTTCTCTGTACTGAAGGAAGCTTCTGGATTACATGTGTAAATATGTTCAGCTGTGGCCTGCCATGCTGCAACGATGCAAATCACACTCTGCATCTTAACCGCATCGTGTCACCTAAAAAAAAAAAAAAAAAAAAAACTTGCATCTCACCTCCCTGTGTTTTATCTGTTTTACAAAATTGAGCAAGAACAGTCCAGACAACAGGCTAAAGAATCAAACATATGTCCTTATAAACATCATACATAGGTTTCTGTTTCTGTTTAAATTCTTTTCCTGTGCGTGTTCGCCTGTCTGTTTGACAGGGATGAGCTGGAGTTCAGCGTCTGGTTGGGATTTTGTGCTTTTGCTTGAGTTTTTTTTCTTATTGCTTTTTTGAATCGTAATTGTCGGAAACGGGGAAATGTTTTACCGCACTCACATTGTTTTAGTGAAATTGTGGGCGTTGGAACTTTTTTGAATTTGTTTAAGTGTTTTGCGTCAACCTTATCTAATAATGGGTGGGAAGAGGTTTTATTGACCTTCAACTGGAGGCTCATTCTGCTTTTTCTTCCTTTCAGTTCTTCAGCACACTCTTTGCACCCCTGGGTTTCTTCGCAGACAAGATGGAAAGCTTCATGCCGTCCAGTTTTTGGCACCAGCTGACTCGAATCTGACCCCATCCCACACACACACACACACACACATACACACACACACACCAGTACCACTCCAAACCCTCAAACAGAATGTGTTTGCTCTCCTGTCTTCAGCATTACTGTCCACTTGCTGCATTGTTACTGATTATGTTAGCTGAGGTTGTATCAACACGGTAATACCGCTCTTAAGATGCTCTCCCACACTGTTCCAGCAGCCAGAGTTTTTCCAAGACCACATTTAGTGAATACCATTTGCAGTGATTTCACAGGGTTATTCATTTGTCATTATGTTAGCAGTGGGCAAGTTTTTACGTATCCCACAACGCCTGGCTGCAGATTTTTTTGAACAAAAATCAAATTAGGAGTCTGTCAGAAGCACTCCTCTTTTCCAGTACAATAACAAATTAAATCATGAAAAAAAAGCTAAATCTGCATGTTTTTAATGCTTCTCTAACCACTGTCTAGTCAGACAAATTTGTTTGAGCTAGTGTGTTACTGGAAACAGAAGCAACATGTTTACTGATTACTCAATTCCTCCTATTCCTCTCTTTTCTCTCTTTTCTCTGCTCAAAAAGATCCCATCAAGTATTTGGGATGAGAACCTATGTGTCCTATCTCAGCCCTCAGTGCCCCACAGACATCCAGTGGTGTGGATTTAAAAGTCTGTAAGGCCTCCTAAAAAACAGAGCTGTGATTTACAGCCTCGAAGTGCCTGCAGTGTATACAACGCCTCTGCAGTTGAACAGTTGTTACCATGGCATGACACCTCAGCACTATATCACTGGGGCAACCGCCGCCCCCGCAACGTTGAGATGTAAATGGGATCATCACTGGTCACAGTTAAGGCTTCTCATGGCATAACTCATTTGTGCTGATTGCACTACAGAATGGTATAAGTCAGCGTGTTAGTCAGCTTCTCTCATCGCCAAACAAAAAAAAATGAAAGAGGCACTCATTGCAGTAGTTATACTGAATTACAGTAGCTCTAAGGGGGCAAAATGAACAGACATGTACTATATACTACACAGTACAACATACTTTTTGTACATACTGTGCAAAGTAAGTATTATTTTACTTTGTTTGTACAAAAATCTCTTGCACTGCCTTTGACTGTCTGTTCATTTTGCCAGAAAATTGTACAAGTGTTGATTTTACTGTAACAGGTTTGATCTCCTCTCCTAAGCTGAGATGTCAGTATTACCTCGTTACAAAGTATAATATAAGAACTGGCTGATAATGTAATAACCTGTCACAAACAAATGTGCTTGGTTTGAAATTGTATTAAAGCCTGTTAATGTAATATATATTCCTATTAATCATGAAAAAGTTCATGATTGAAGTGTATTAAAAAAAGAAAACAGTGGTCAATGACGATCATATAATGCAACATCATGCAACTTTATATTACATTAACAGGTTTATAACATTTTAAACCATTTAAGGCAGACATGTTTACTTTGTCAAGTTATGCTCCTTGATAGTTATTACATTATTGGCGGTTAAACGATGTAGAGTTCATGTCCCAGGTATACTGACAACTCTTCATTCCACGTGTAAAAAAAAGTGACCAAGTGCCTTTTAGTACATCACAATAGTTAAACACACCAGTTTGGTATTTAATGCACCTACAATATTGATGTCAAGTTTAGTGGCAACTGCGTGAAATTTTAATGGGTTCAATTTGATAAATAGATGCCTTCAAACATTGGATTTTGTAACAGAATTGTTTATTGACCAAATGATTAGCATTATTAGATAGTGGCCAAGTAACAATGGCAGACATAGTAGAAAGTGGTAAGTTGTTTGTGATGTAATGGCACATGAATGTGTTATTACAGTATGTTGCAAATTTGGATTATATTTTCAATAACCCTGATGTACTTCAAACTACAAAGTTTTGCATTTACTCTGGCCTGTAATATTTGACTGTTTTAAATTTGTGACACTTGAAATGTCTTATTTTATAATGTGCAGCTGAAATGTAACCGTACATGCTGAAGACAGGAGAATGTTTGAACAGATGTAACTACCCTTGGATGAGTTTGAAAGCAAAACTCAAAAATAAATTACTCTTTCAGTGCAATTTCCTTCTGTGATTTGTTTTTGTTTTGTTCAGGAGCACGTCGGTTTTATTATTTCTCCTCACTGGGGACAGCTGTACCGGAGGCATTATGTTTCCTGGGTTGTGCATCTGTCTGTCCCATTCTTGTGAACACTATATCTCAGGAACACCTGGATGTAATTTATTCAAATTTGACAGAAAAACATCCACTTGGACTCGAGGATGAACTGATAATAATTTGGTGGTCAACGGTCAAGGTCACTGTGACATCACAAAACATGTCTTTGGCCAAAACTAAGAAGATTTTTCATACAGCAGAACAAGAACAACACGTTAAAAGTCAAGTTAAATCAATTTTATTGATATAGCACAAATCATAAATTTGCCTCAAGGGGCTTCGTAATCTGTACAGTAAATCATCCTCTCTCCTCAACTCACATGAGAAACGACCTCAGGAAGAGCAACAAAGGTTTCTCCTCCAGGATGTGCAACAGATGTCACATGTACAGAAGAGACCAAAATTACAGACACTTTTTTTTTCTTTTGGTCCTCTCCACCACTGCCTTCACACCATCCAGTTACAACCTGATCAACTAGCTGGCCTTTCCTAACAGCTTGTTGAGACTGCTGTCCTCAAGCGTTGATGCCACCACCTCAGCACACGAGCAAGACTGATAGAAGATCTACACAAGCCTTTTGCTAACAATGAAGGATCTGAGTTTGCTCTGCCTCTTCCTGAAGAGGGCTTCAGTGTTGTGAGTCCAGTTTTTTATTAATTTGGAGCCGAAGGAAGTCCACCCTCTTTACTTCCGCTCCCTAGAGACAATCAGAATAAGGGGCCTCCTGTTCCTCTGATTGTCCACCACAAGCTCGTTGGTTTTGCTGATAGTGAGTTTCAGGTGATTGTTGTTGCGCATCAACAGTTCATCAGTCCTCTGTACTTAAAACAGTCTCTAAGTGGAGACAAGACCGGAATCATACATGTCAATAAAAAGTTACTTCCACTTAGTTCTCCCTGGATCGCCACCTTGTTGTGGTGGAGAACCTTGTGTGTTCCAGTGAACGTGAGAGCAATGCTGTCTGGAGCTTAAGCTCCTGGTAGGGTCACTCATGGCGGTAAGGTCAAAGGGGAGGTTCGAGACAAAGCGCGATCCAAAGACCTCAGTGGCGGAGGATGAAAATGTCACAACGGCACTGAAGGCGGATGACAGCTGCAACAGAGGGTGGTCTGCAGTCGTTGTGGACCTCCATGCCATTGGAACCAGGCCCCCCTCTGATGATGATGATCACTTCCACTTAATATATTTTATTAAAAGTCATCACTGTGAGTCTGGACAGACATGTATGTAAATTGAATTGAACTGAATTGAAATTGCAATTTCTAGTTTCAAAAATACTGAATTTGTATTTTGTATTCATGCAGATACTGAAAAGAAACATTTTTGTTTGATCCAAAACAATTTCTTCAGGTGTGGATAGACAGGTAATATCCAAAGTAAACTATATTCAAGATAAAGTGGGAGCATTTTTAAATATTTTCCATTTGTTTGGGTGTCTTTTCCCTTCATCTTTTAAAATCACTTCTGTATTGACAGGAAGTCGGTATCTTGTTCAAGGACAATCGACTCACCCTGCCACCCTGCTGCTGCTCCTATATAAAGCCAAGAGCCATCATGCCCATCTTTATGATTACACCACTCCACCACCATCAGCAGATGCTTTTTGTGTAGCATGTTCCAAGTGAACCACTCGTACCATAATCATTATCCATACACTCATGCACAAAGTGGCGAGGAGCAGCAATGAAAAATCGTTGTCGAGGACTGTTGACGGGCGCTCAAGTGTTTGCTCTCAGTGCCAGAGCTCGGTTTCATGCTGCATGTTGAAACATGAGTTTGCTCATTGACCTCTTTAGCAAAGTGCATCACAGTCAGGGTAACAGCAGAGCAGAAAAGAAAGGACACAATCAGAACAATACGGTATATAGGAATTTCCTTTATCTCCTTGTGCCCCTTATGATAAGAGATGTTAGAGATTTACAACATTTATAGCCATAGCCAGTAGGATTAGTAAGAAAAATCAAATAATAAAAAGATGATTTGAAGTTTATGCTTGTGGGAAAGCCAGAGAGGTGATAAATGATGTCCCACACAGACACACAAACACTTAAAATCTCTACTGTGGAGATGCAGTCTTGACAGTCCCAGTAAGAAAGTTGCTGTTACCCTGCTTCCAGCCTAGTAAACTCACTGAATTAATGGACTCTTGTGGCCTGGGATCTTTGTCAAATGTGTCAATGAAGGTCACGGTATGAATAATAAAAATCTGCCTCCCCTGTCAAAATATCATACTGCTCACATTGGTGTGTTATGTGTGTGTTTGTATGACTGTTTCAGTAGACCTGTGTGAAATGTGTTTTTAAAATGAAACTATGAGACAATATGAGATAGAATGAAGGTGAATCTCAATGATTGACTAGTGGTCTCCTGACCTAAACCCAATTAAGCTTGTCTGGGTATGATATATAGGTGTGCCAGAGGCAGAGAACATCCTCCAGATAATGTTCACAGCCTTATTTGAAGATCGACAGGACCTACCCCCAAAACGACATTGCACAAATCTTGTGTGTGTGTGAACACAAGAGGGGGTGCACAAATTATTAGAGAACATTTGTGCCAAATAAATGTCATTTTACTTACAAATTACTTTTTGCTAAACATATGTTTTCAATTTGTTTTTAGGTGCAAGTGTTCCTTAAGGGTCATATTGTGTTTATGTTTCATTATTTCTTATATTCTGTATCAAATTGAACAAATACAACCATGCACTGGGCCATACCATTTTGGTCATAAAAATATTATTTAAATTATATCTGTTCCGTTAATTTCTTCCAGTAGTGTATTTGGTTTTGGCCTATTTCCTGATGACCACCCAGTGAGTTAATAATCAGCTAACAGGCATGACTGGGTCATTGAAACCGCTGCCCTTTTCTCTTTTCTCCCACACATCTGAAACACTAAAACTCAAAAAGGAGCTCATATATCAAGCAGTCAGCAGTGTTTGTCTACACAAGATGTTGAAAATAAGTTACCAAAACCAAACACAAAACCACACACACCCAGGTGGGGTGACTATTAATGGGGCCATCCCCAAATCAAGCTCAAGCTCCAGATGCCAACAGGTAACGTGAAGCTATATTGTCATGTGACATATTCTATCACCAACTGGTGAACAAATTTAACACACCCCATGTGATAGGGCGGGCTATTTAAACGGTTAGCACTACTAGCCTGTTGCTAGCCATTTGCTAACACCACAGCCAGTTGCTGCTAACACCACCATGTAGTGTTTCATTAAGAAGCGTATGCAAACAGGCAAGCTAGCTTACTTTGAGAAGTAAAATGGCAAAATTATCTGACCCTTTCTGCCTCCCCTGCTGGAATTCAACAATATATCAAACGCCATTTCAAGATGGAAGTGGTGGAAACTCTTCATTTGCTAACACTGCTTTACTTTACAAAGGTAAGTGCTGTGTTGCTGTGCCAACATTATCTTAAGCGATGTTTTGGCTCTGTTCGGCTGTTTCTGTGCTTGGTGGTTGGTGGTAATGAGCCATGACGCTGCTGATGCTGCCGGCTGTCCTGTTGCTTCCCTGCAGATTTGCTTACGAGCAGTGTCTCTTTGCTCTTATCTACTCTTTGGTCTACTTTTTGGTTGCTGTTTGACACGGTATGATGTGAATGTGAAACAGCTTGTGTTGTTTTGGCGTGTTTTCCTATTGTCATAATAAATCCACTGCATGTGACTCTGCTAAATGAATTAAAGGATTATACATTTGATCTTTAACATCCAGTGGGTATCCCAAGTATCCTTTAGAAAGACACTGATCTCCAACATTCTCATTTATTGTATGTCAGAGTCTTTCTCTTTGTCAGTGCTATAGAAACACTGTATGCAAGATTATAGCTGAATTTGACTACACAAATGTGTATTATGTCACTTGGCAAGGACAGTAAATACAGTACACTATAGCAGCTATAGTGAAGTCCAGTTTCATGTTCACATAAACCTCTTAATTGCTGATGATAGGGTCATAAGGGCCATCTTCTATTCCAAGAATAACAGAGAAACTACTGGGACATTTTAGAAAACATCTTAAATAGTCTCAAGGGCAACAATTTCACAATGTATACATATCAACATATTGCCCATACTGCTGTACATCATAGATATCATGTAATTAGTTGAAGTGCAGTCTTTTGGACAGGAAGGACTATTCAGACAAACCCAAGGAGAATATTAAACATGTTTACTTATGCAACTGACACAACACTGAATCATTTTTGACTTGTTACAATTTGTAAGCATGGATGGATTACAACATTTCTTTCTTCTGGTTTCCCTGAATGTGAACCATCCGTGTGGACCACACTGTTAGTCTCTCCCCACCGGGCCAATTTTAGTCCTGAAATGTTGTTAAATTGAGAAGCCCATTTGATATCACTATGGTGGCAGAGAATGCCTGCGATGCCACTCCTGTTATTTTTACAGAGTTCATCTGGATCACACGTTGTGGGGGGGGGGCAAAGCAGCACACATACCATGACAGATTTAAAGATCAGCAAAGAATTATTAATCTACACTCTGTGTGTAAATCTTAGATGATTTACTTTGGAAAGAAAACCCCCTGAAGAGTCCTTAAAGATAATGTTATATTTTAACTTTGGAAATGTATTGTGAATGTTGCTATGTACAGTGAGCCAGTTCAGTTATGTCTCTGGAAAATATACTGACATTGAAGTGACTGAACACGGTTGGTCGCATTATCTTTATCCTCTCCCTGCCATAACAGAATGAGGGTTAAAACGCAGAGACCATATAAGCTGGAAGCGAAGAGACCTCTAATAGGAGTGACAGAGGGTGGATCAACAAGGTTTAATTTAGAGACAGTAAGGTATTTTGGGACCTGCATTTTAAAAGTGCAAATACCTCCTAGGACACGGGTGCATCAAATACTGACAGGGGAAATTATTGACTTGGATGTAAAAATGTGGCATCCGCCTGAAAACTGTGAAAAATTCAAGGTATCATTAACGGATTTTAAAAAATGTTCTTTTTGGCTAAAATGTAACCACAGTGCATCTGAAAATGAAAATGTTTTAATGCTATGTCGAGGACCCAAATTAATGCATGTAACTACGACACTAACCCTCAACCAATATAAATCCATAGCACAGGTCAGTGCCGGCCCAGTGGTTTCCAATGTGGATTTAGGCATAAAATGTTAAATTTCATAACAGACTGGAATTGTCAGTGTTGTGCTTTATTACACTCTGTCAAACTGGGGAATTGAAATATGAATTTTTGAGGGCCAGAGCAGCACAGGCCCGGGTCGTCGCCCGCTGTGTGTGTGTGTGTGTGTGAACAGCTCTCACCTTTCCAATCTTTAAGAAAAACACAGCCAACATACTCTTCATTTACATTCAGAACAGCCTCTTTTTTTTGTTTGCAATTAACTTTTGACTTGTGAACGTTTGACATGGTGTGTCATTTGGCCTTATTCAAAGCACTTTACTTTGGCTCCCCTCCTCATTACGTGGACTTGAAAAAATGTGTTGACTCTCAGCATCCACAGCTTGTTGTCAGATTCATTTAGATCTATAAACCCCTCTGAGGTTTGTGTCTCCAATGGCCTAACATGATGTCTGGCTGCATTACCAGATGTTGAAAAGTCAAATTCAGGGTCCGCAGCTACTTCGCTGCTCTTTCTGCAATATCTTGGCCCAGTTTCATGAAATACTTCACTTCTTACAAACCAGTCAGAGCCAGTGAATATGTGCACAAAGGACTGAAAGCACAGTTGCTTAAGATTGCATTGTAAAAGTGTTCTGTCACAATATGATGAAAGAAGAAATATGCTCTGCTGGCCTTTGTAATGAAGACCAAGTACTGAGAAAAAAATGTAAGATACAGCCCACCACTGAGAAGCATAGATTAGAGACAGTGTGTATAATAACAATAACTGGTTTGAGAATGGTAACATGATTCTGTACAGACTTAAGCTCTCATGAACATTGTTTTTAATATATCCATGTATTATTAGGATCTTCAGCTTACAGTACACACCTTGCTGTTCAGTTTTAGTTCAGATCTATAAAAAATATAGCAGCATTTAAATGTTGTGGGACTTTTATTAATGTACGTCTAGTTTGTGGGAGATAGTGTTTCGTTAACAGCAGTGTAAACTGTTGGTGACAAAGATGTGAGGCTAATTTAAAATGAGCTGTGTAGCACCATAAATTACAGAGATCATGAACCATCATCACAACTTAGCAAAATGTTTTCTTCAGATCAGTAAAGTTTAAGTTCATCATCTGGGACCCAGCAGCACCCAAAGAAAATAAATCGGATTTATCTGAGCACAAAGCTCCTGGACAGCAATCCAAGGGTAAACATTGGGGCCGATACTTCCTTTAAAATCTTAAAAGAAATTAAATGTTTCTCACCAGAAGTGATCCATAGCTTTAAAAGCTGACTTTTACATCAATGCAGGGGTTTTTACAGAAACAAAATCATGTATTGTTAAGATTTCAAAGGAAAAAACATTTCCATAGACTTTGGAGTTGGAGTTTACTGCCATCAAACTAGAGGCACGAGGGGTGGATGGAAATTAAGAATCAGCTATGACCAAGAGAAATTGGAAGTAGCTCAATCTTGGCAAATAACAAAGGCTGCGGATTAGATCGAAAACAGCCGCGTTGGTGGCGGCATGTTGTTTAAGGGATCTTGATATAACATCCAGAAAGGGAAGCTGTAAATGGCAAATCCAGGAGTTTTTATGCTTATCAGACACCAAATCACTGCACAGCAGTTCGTAATACTATGACACTGGGTTTGACAACTTGAAAGAAAAAGCAAAGTGATCATGTCTTAAACATCATATCCTTCTTCATGGCGATCATCAGTTAAACACTAGAATTTCTGTATTTGCATTAAGTAATCCACATTGAACGTGCACTTGCATGTATTTGAATTGCCTACACACGAAAGGCTGCATTGTGTTGCAGCAAAACTTGAGCTTGTTTCAACGTTCTTACCAGACAACATTCTAATTTTTTGCAGCAGTAGCCTAATTGAAATGACCGAGGAGCCTGTGTTATTTTATACAGGGCTGTTTTCTGAACATGTCCTAAAGACAATAGCTTGAAGCTTGTATGTGTAGCACTGAAACAAAAAATGGAAACAAAGACCAGAGAACCAGAGGTAGAAATTATTAAGTTTTCCATAAGGCAACACTGCCAGAATGTGTCAGACCAATTACAGACATGTGGGATACTCTATGAAAGATACTCCAAAGTCCATATGAAGCTTAATTTTTCCTGTTGGTGCGTCCATTTTCTCCCGAGAACCTGCCAAAGTTAAGCTCTGCAAGAGGCAGTCTATGCTGCATGAAAGTCTTTGCATGTCCTCCCATCCGTGGTTCATTTGCATTCACAGTGTGATTGTCTGAACTTTTTCATAAGGTCCCTCTGACTTTTTGTTAGTTCGTTAGAGTTGCACCAATTAGCAGCAACTGTCTTTTGTGATTTATATGATTTGTTGCAGTACTATACAATGACTTCATATCATTTTAAATGACACCATGTCTGTGTTTTTACAATATCTCTCCATCTTTCTTTACATCTCTCCTTTCAGACTAAATATTACTGTTATTATAATCATCATCAATTTGAGCTATGTCATGCTCACACATGCTTCACATAATGTAAAACAAGCAGACATTACCTCATATCTGTGCCTTAACCAAGGGTGCGTTTACAACAGAATAATATAATATTCAGCCATTTTGTATCAAAGATCCAAAGTTTGTCTTATAAAAGCTCAACAAATTGTTCGTATTAAAGCAGCACACCATCAGTAACTGGTTCTAATTTCCAGTTTAGCATCAAGGTCTGAGAAGTCTCTGCTTCAGGAAGTGTCAATGGATCGAAAGCCAGAGGTATTACAGTTAAAAGATCCCAATTATATATCCCATAATAAAATGCAGTCATTAGCGCGCAGGGTAATGAGTCAATGTCGACTGTGATTGGTCTCCTCGTTAGGTTATGTCCAACCAATCGGGTCGCCTGTGGGGCTTGCAGGTGTGAACGTCCACCACTTCCTCGCAGTCACTGCACTCCACCGCACAGCACCACTTGAACTTGCACTCACACTTGGTGACACGTTTGACACGCATGGTGTCGTAGCCCCGCCCACAGCACATGACCTCACAGCCGTCTGTGCCTCTTGAGGACTTGTTGCACACTCTGCCTGCCGTGCCCAACGAGCCTGTAAAGAAATGTATTTGTGTTACAGTGAAAATCGTTTATAAAAAACAAATTTTTACTTACAAATAACCACGCCAAACCATAACTAACAATTAAACTTAAGGATCAAAACATAAAATAATCATTTGTTATGTTACAAAATGAATCACATGGTGGGAGCATTTTGAAGCCTAACTGTAAATACAGTCAAGAACTACAGTACAGACTATAACCAGGGAAAGGTTGTATAATATTTTTTTGTTTTTTGGTCTTAATTAATTCCTGTACCTGTTGACAACTCAAAGTCTTGTTTACTTTGGTCCAAAATGCCTGTGATAAATTTCCATTTTCAGACACCTCATCCTCACATCACTTTGTTTTTAAAGCTAAATTAATTGATCTTTTATGCCACTTGGGGGCAGTACAGCAACTTCTAAATGCAATATTGACATATTCTAAAGTCAGGGTGTCCGCGGGGTATTAAAAAGTATTAAAAGGTAGTAAATCAACTTAGTGAAAATTAAGGCCCTTAAAAATTATTAAATGTCTGATTGCAAGGTTTTTTTTTGTTTTTTTGTTTTTTTTAAAGAATAGCACGTGATTTGTTGTAAGTTTGTTTGTTAAAAGTTTGCCAGAATTTATTACATAGACTGTACAGTAGACTTATTTTCCATAGTGCACAGCGTAGACTCAGGAGTGTTCTGTGTAGTTCATGCATTCAAGGTCTCCGTCGCTATTTACGTCATTTAGAGTTCACAGAGGCAATTTTTGAGATCAATGTATGTCCGAGGAGGGGGGTGAAGTCTTTATTGGCAGATTGTCACACAGCCAATGGTATTGTTTAAAGTGTGCGTGTGACTCACACCAGGCCGGGATCTAAACATGGAACATCGGTGCTAAAGTTTAGCTGTTTAGCTAGCATGGACTCGTCACAGAGCTGTGACATCATTTTGAGACTCGGTTTGTAAAGTTTAGTCAACATGTGAGAACTCGTCTGACACAGAGAGTCTCCTGTTGTTGCTTGATGTGTGAAACAACGACTCTACTTGGACTCTGTCCGGACATAATCCGTGTAAAAACAACATTCAGTGTCGTTCCCTCTCCTCCGGCACTGTGAGTTAGCATGGTTACAGGAACACCCTGATACTTTGCAATGATTCTCAATAAGAAGTTTGTGGTTACCGTGATGGTACAAAATCACTGAATACTGAAAAGTTCTATACATGGTTGATTGCTGGAGTAAAACTTGAAACAAGCTTTGCACAAAAAAGTTTGATTTCATAGACTGAAAATTACATTGAAAAGACAAAAAAGAAAAATGTCAGTAGAACAGCCGTTCACAAGCATCCTCCTGTAAAACACTGTTGGTCAAGTATACTTGATGTCTAGGCATTGTGTCATTTCTTTAGCAGATATCAAGTAGCATAACTCAAATTATGTAGTTGGATCTATCTACAGTGTTCAGTTGACTGACAACTTGATGGGAGAGCAGCCATTAATATCAAATTTCTGTGCTGCTAGTATGTCCAGTACACCGCTCCAACCGAGTCCCACCACCAGTCAACCTTCCGCTGCAGCCACCGCATCTTCTCTGAAAGTCGCTTTGGATAAAAGCGTCAGCTAAATGACTAAATGTAAATGTAAATAACTAAGGGACAGTAACAGTGCGTGTGCCCTCCCATTTATCGATCCTGTTTTTGCTATATGACTTGCGTTGAGGTTTTAATAAAAATATTTAGAAGGTATTAAAAAGGTATTAAATGGTATTAAATTTAACCTCAGGATTCCTGCATAAACCCTGTAAAGTTGATATAGCAAACTTTGCTTATATACACACCCAGCAGACCTGCAACATTCAGTGATTCCAATATTTACTCTCCTTTTAGCTTTATATTGATTTTAACCAACTCCACTGTGGCTCTTTAGCTGCTAAATGTTCATTAGCTAGCTGTCTGGGGCTCAGCAGATACTGCGCAGTTTCCTTAGAGCTTTTTACTGACAATAGATGCCTGCTGCTGGTGGGAATTAGGTTGTTGATAGATGAATCTGTGGGCCAGGAAACCAAAATAAAAAGCTCAAAGATGCCACAGTGCAGAGTTGTTAGATCACTTCTTCACTATGAATGGCCCCTTTCACATTGCAGTTGTTTGATCCAATGATAATATGAAAACATTTATAAGTGCAGCTTTAAAGGAGTTTTTGAGTGACATGTACCTTCTCTATTGCACATAGAGTAATTCTATATTCACTTTCTTCTTCAGTGGTTGTTGTCTGGTTCTCCGAGTCACATATTAGTTTAACTTCATTCCATTTTGGGAAAACCTCCAGTGATGACATACTGTAAATGTCCAGAACTGCTAATGTTGGCAGTTGACCACCTCTAAACACTAGTGGATATTTTGATGCTGAAAACTGAAACTGTTTTTCCAAAGCGAAATATCACTTTTCCCACACTCTTTAGCTGGGTATTGGCTTTCAGACGCGCTGACAGAATAGTCTCAGAGCCAAACACAAAGGTGTCCATGTACTCAGGTGTTAAATCTAGGCCTAAGATCAGATGCCACGTCTAATAACAGAGCATCCCTGATGTAAAGACAAAAGGATAAGAGGAGATATTCCCCTCAGGCTTTAGGGAGTGGAGCTAATACTGACCAAAGGAAGGATTTGAAAAACAAGCCTGCATGTATCCTTAGGCTGTGAATTCCTATACAATGGAGACTGGTGTCAAGGAGGGTCATAAGCTTATTTTAAGATCACATATTAACAAGGAAAGACAGTCTTTCCTTTGAGTTAACACACTTTTTTACCCCTCAGTGTCAAGCTGCAGGAGAATTCTCCAGAAGATTCTGCCACTCTTTCCCTGCTGTTGTGTCCGGCACATATGCACTATGCTATCTTACCTAACAGTGAGCTAGTGAACTCCTTTACGCTCTATTGAAGGGGCTGCATTGGAGGAGAGAGACAGGGCTTAACAAAGCAAAGCAAACACTAGGAATTAAAGGTGATGTTAAAGGTCAAATCACTGACTTTTAAGCTGTAAAGGAATGCCAGTCTTCGGTGGATGAGTCTCTGATTCTCATTGATTTCATGAAATGACACCCACCTGTCTCACTTGTCTCATAACAATATAATCAATAGGTTACAATATTTTATATTACTTAATTTATTTGACAGTGCTGATTATAAAACCTGAATAAAATATATACATACATAGAAACATGCTAGGGATTTCAAATTTTTTGCCATCTCTGAAACAGTTCTAGCGACTTTCTTAATTCAAGTCAAGTGAATTCAACTTCTGAAACTGATGTGACGCAACTAGTTAGCTTGTTAAACTAGAGAAGACGTATCGCTCTGTAGGAGAAGTGCTCAATCCAGGTTCATCCCTCATAAAAGGTCATAAAAGTACAAACACTAGCTTTCACAGAGGACTTCAAACATAAAACAATATTTTGGCCTGATGTCAAGTTTCTCACAAAATTAACTTTCATTAGCAACAGCTGATATGAACTGCTCCTGGTGACATATTTTACACATTTATCCGATTTTAAGCCCTTACATACCTCAAAACTTTAGCCTGGCTAAATACCAAAAGGTGCATAGGAAATTGTATGATTTGGGTGAACCAACCCTTTAAAAACAATCATGAATCCATTTTTACTCTTTGTAAAGAGCTCCTAATTCTTTCCCCTTTCTTAAAGATTAAAGACTATAATCCTACATTTTAGTGACAAAAACCAAATTCTCCATTCATTCACTCACCTGCTGTGGGGTCCATGAGACAGTAATCTGGTGAGTTCTCGATGTACACTAACTCATTCTTGCTGCTTTCCTTGAAGTCCCTGTCAGCAGCTATCTGGTTCATGGTCACCTCAATAGCTGTGTTGTACTTCTTGCGAAGGTAGTCTCCAGTTCGCCTGAAATCAGACATCGCCAGCCAGCAGGTTCTCAGAGAACAGGAGCCGCTGACCCCGTGACACTTGCACTCCAGCTTCATAAAGCGCTTCACTGCCTAGAGCAGAGGTCAAAGGTGACAGGGTGTTAAGCCTATGAAATTGCCCATGGCATGATGTAGATGTGATCAGCCTTGGCTCAGATCAGTTCTTAGTTAATTATTCTTTATTCTGACTAGGTTTTACTGGAGCTGCAACAGTTAGTTTATGAATTAATTAGTTGTCAACTATGAAATTAATTGTCAACTATTTTGATAATAAGAAAAACTGTCCAAATTCTCTGATTTTAGTTTCTCAAATCTAAGTATTACCTGATTTCTTTATTCCTCCACAACAGTAAACTGAAAACAAGACATTTATTAACACTTTATGGACCAACAACTAATCGATTAAATTAGAAAATGATTGACAGATTAATCGATAATGAAAATAATCGTTAGTCGTAGCCCTAGAGTTTACTTAAAGTTCTTAAAACAAACCAGCTTGTCACCTAAAATTAAATCTATATAAAAGTAAATTTACAGTGTATAGGATTAGGAGATTTGATCTAATTTTACTCAACTAATTTACTCTTCTACTCTTAAAAGCTAAGTGAAATCCAGAAATGAGATTATTTCATGTCATGGTATATTTACTTATGTATTGCAATATTCACAAAATATATCAACATATTAATGTATGTTGTGAAATATAAAATACTCTGAAAAATCTGTTGTTGTTTTTTTATTTAAATTGTTTTTGACAAAAACATTTTTAATTGTTTTCTGAGGTTTTATTATCCAAATGATCTGCATATGACTCGATTATGAAAATAATCGCTAGTTGGAGCCCTAATTCAGATATAGATAAAACAACCTGTAGGGAATATATCTATTTTTATTTAATCCAATAAAATATATACCTGACAAATAAATGCAATTCATCACATTGATGCAAAACTCAAAGACAAAAAAAATTTCAGAGCTCAACTATCTTATCTTAAGTTGTCTGCTTGGTGCTTGATGGAAGCTGTATAGAAAAAAAATTAAATAATTGTGCTAATATGTACTGTACTCTTCTCTCACTGGTTCTAAAGCTTATGTATTAACACTAAAGCTGCTGCTCACCATCCGACCGCACCGGTTGTTGTGCAGGTTCATCCGTGCACGAGCGTCTTTCACCATCCTCTCTCGAGCATCTACAAAGGCCTTTGCAAATTTTATGCCGTAGTTGATGTTGTCGCTGCACCCACCCCAGTCGAAAGTGCCCCTGTCGTCGTTGTCTCGCCCTCTCTTGTGGCTGTCACAGTTGCAGATCTTTAGCTCCCCCTGACTGCAGGCCCTGGTGATGGCATAGACCACTCCTGCTGAAGAGATGGCGTACACGAACGCTGCCTCTCGGCTGCCTGAGTGTGCAGAAAAGAGAAGAGTTGCACTGAAATCCTTGAGAAAATAATATATTCTTGTCAATGATAAATTGTTTTTACTGCTACTACTATTTGATAAATGACAGTGTTGTAAAACTAGTTCGGAAACCACACTAGTTTTGCATTTTTTGTTAAAATTGCTGTTCTTTTAGTGCCCAACTTCGCTGTATTACTGCTCAGTAAAGCAGCCATTCTCAAGTTTATCTTGGACAGCAGGAGCACAGAAATCTGTCCATTTATGGTGGATGGTTCAGACAGAGGTAGCAGCATGTCGGCTAAAACATCACAGTCCAGCCGACTCTCCTTTCACCTTTTTAATTTGCACAGATGGCAGCTTTCTCAGTCACTGGGCTGTGTTTTCATTTCAGGCAAGAGGAGATTTTGGGGGTTATTTGGTCTGGCTTTCCCACCCACCTCCTGTCCTCATTCCTGCTCACGCAATGAAGCAGAACACAGGCGATATGTCAGGGAGTAAAGCTTTGTCTGGCTGCCAGAAACATCTACCCAAATATTTACATCTCCTATTACTGTTTATATATCACCAGTGTAGTGATCTGCTACTTGTTTTCGGAGAACATCCACTTTCCCAATCTTCCCTCATTCCTGAGAAGGTAAAAAAAGGCCACAACACTTTCTCTTTATGTTTGTATTCTAAGGCAACGTTGATTTAATAAGACACCTATTAATTCTCTGCTTATCTGGTAACAGCGGAGACATTTACGAGGATGATTAACTCAAGAGTCACTGACATAAACAACCACTGTCACGCACATGCAGAGAACCACACAGATAGAAATCTCAGTCACGCATGTGCAGACTCACTTCGCAGCATCACCCTGCCAAACACCGTGTGGTCCCGGTCCAGCGTGCTGCAGTTCCAGCGGTGGTGTCTGAACTGGTGCTGACACTCTCTGATCCACTCTTTGGCTCCTTCACCGATGGACTGCATCAGATCCGGGTGCCGCTGGCACAGCTGCCGCTGCTTGTTCACCAGGCCGGGAATGTTGTCACAGATCACCCGAGCACCCAGCGCTCCGATGTACCTGCAGACATAGAGACAGATAAAATGTATCCATCATGGCCGTTTGGCCTGTTTAAAAGTGTACAGTATATTCACTACTGTAGCTCCGGAGGAGCTTTGTGGGTAGAATGAAGACAATGAGAAGACATGTTGTATTTCTGATTCAGGAACTAAATTATATATTCACATCAAAACAGCCTAAATTAGATACTTTGGCTGTGTTATGTATTTGTAGTGGTTCATCAACAGTAAATACAGATGCAAAAAAGCTGTGTACCTCATTTCAAATGGCAAAATCAATTGCATTAGTGTTAATATTCCATTTTATCTATTGTGTAACCATCAGTGAAGATAGCTTTGCAGCCATTTACTGTGCCTCAACATATAAACTCTCAATTATAATTAATTTTTCCCACTTGCCTACTCTTAATTAGGGTCTGAATGATACGACATGAACGCATGCGTGGAGTTTTAAAGACGTTGGTGTTTCCCAGGCCAGGAGGGTCTGATAACATGCTGCATTGTGTGTAATCAAGGAACTCGATGCATTCTAAGGATTTAAAGTCAGAACATCTCCGTCTCTGCTGCTCCGATTTTTGCTTTTACTTTTATTTTTTTATGTGCCTCTCACAAGTTCAAGAACTTTATCATGATGCAATAGTAAATTACTGGAGTACCCTTTTTAAAGGAAAAGTTCAACATTTGGGGAAATGTGCTTATTCTAAAACTCACTGATTAAAATGTTTTATCTTGTTTGTTTAATCTCTACAAAAACCAAAGGGTAAAAATGACAAATTGCTGTTTTAATGAGGGGAAATGTGCTTGAATATATCTTGATTGGGATCAGTTGCCCATTAACCAATGGTCAGGAAGAAGAAATAGAGTTGGGTAGAATAAACAGTCTGGTACATAGCGTCCAAAATATGCCAATTTGACAGTTTTACACTTTGTTTTTTGTACAGAGTACAGACTTATCTTTGGACAGTGCTAGGCTACAGTTTCCCCTGGTATCTAGCTTTTATGCTAAGCTAATGATCATAGCTTTATAACTGGTGTACAGTCAAGAGAATGGTATCAATCTTTTCATCTAACTCTCAGCAAGAAAGCAAACCGCAATTTCCCAAACTGCCACACTTTTCATTTTAAATGTAGATTATTGATTAGATCCAAACTAGTGTGCTTATTTTTCTTCACATCCACAGCCCTTGTCCACTTGAGACTCAGATATTCAGGATGTAGGAGAGATTATTAAATTCCTCACGTTCAGTGAAAAGCACCTCTTTCCCTGTGACAGGCCTTTACCTCCTGCTCTATTCAGACATAATCCCTTACTTTGTAGCAACTCTTAAAAGGATGGATCACATGCTGGTGGTTTTGTGACACTGCGGGGGGCCTCTTATCAACAGGACATGAGGACAGTCATCTACAGTGCAAGTGACCGCTCAGGCCTTTCCCTTCCAGCGTCACACATCAACCATATGCAGACGCAACCCCCCCCCCCTAAGCCTGCACGCTCCACTCTCCATCCGGATATCATTATAGTCCCTAATCGCAGCCACATTTGTGTCGCCTGGCCACCGAGACAGAAACGGACGTAGCAGGCAGTTTCCACTCCCGTTATGGCTGTCCCAGTCCCGTTCTAACTGTGACTATCTGCCTGAGCAGTAAAGCAGAGCAGAAGCACTACTTATGTTTATTGTGTGTTGTACATACAGGCTGTGCCAAAAGACCCCTGACTGTCTCCAAGAGGACACACACATGGAAAAAGAGAGAGAGAGAGAGAGAGAGAGAGAGAGGGGGGGGAAGGGGGTCCTGTGCAGCAAGACACATGGTGCTCATCTAAATTATCTCAATGGTTAAAAATAGGCTCTAACAATACACAAACCAGGATTAAATATGTATTAATCATCTGGACACAAAGCTTCCAAGCCTCCCCTGCTCAGCATCTCTCTCTCTCTCTCTTTCTCTGGAATTTCTCAGTGATTTAATCACAGCTTTTCATAAAGTATTTGCATAAGACAGCAAAAGGTTTACACAATGGCAAATAGGATGACATATGCATTTGGCTCTCCTGGGAAATTACAATTCATAACATTATTTACAAAGGGTGCATTTTTTTAAAAATGTAAATCCATTTGTAAGAAGGTGTGCAGAGACATAATTCAAAGCTAAAAGAAGAACATGTAGAATGTCAACTGCTACACTTGTTCAAATATAAAGTACACATCAAATACAATTTCTCTAAGTGTGACCTGACATATGAGAACAACTATTTCAGGTGGGTGGGATAAGTGTGTGTGTGTGTGTGTGGGGGGGGGGGGTTGGGTTGCTTACACGCCGGGAGGTTTTTATTCCCCCCCTGAGCGTTTAAAACCTCAGGAGAAATCATCAAGGAGCATTTATTCATGCACCAGCGCCTGCACCTGCCACTTACTCTGGGCAAGATGGATGGATAGGGGAGAGGGGAGACCCCCCCCCCCCCCCCCAACACCATTAATCTTCATAAACACATGATACACACGGCTGTGCTGAACATCTCACCTTGCATTGATGTTTAAGAGAAATTAACATCAGCACAAACATTCCCATGCAGGTATGAAAGTTAAATTTTTAGCTTTTCATTGGACTGGATATTCTGGATATGTATGGGTATAAACTGATTTTTGTAGGTCTGTAGGACAGAATGGCTGTATCAAGATGAAAAGTTTTAGATCATGTTTGTTAAATCAGAAGAATATAGTTAAGTAGATCCATTTTTGCCTTATTCACAAGAGAATTTCCATCTTTAATACTGATATATAATACAGAGGAAAAACTTAAGAGTAAAGGTTTAAACAAAGACTAATATTTAGAGAACTTTTTTCTACACTTGCATCTGTAACTTCTCGATTATATAAGCAACAATTAAATTGTGACGGTAATTAAAACTGGCAAATGCACTTAATAATACTCACCACCACGATGAATCTACTCTCGGCGTAAAGATGAGCAGCAGCAAAATAAAAATAAAGTATAATTTAGAGATGGGTTTGGAGTGATGTCGGATTTTTGTCGCATTTCTGATCCCCATAGCCTTGCTGCTGTCTGATAAGCTCCGAGATTTCATCAGACAAAACATGTTTCTTCCTTTCATGTGTTGGCAAAAGCTGCACAGTCAGGTGTGAAAGTCCTTGACGATTGTCTGCCGTCCATCATTGGAGAACTGAAAGAACTTCAAAAGGAAGAGAAGTGGTTTCAAAATCCATCAGTTAATAATGCCATACAGAGTTTCTGTCAGTACATCCATAATCTTCAGTGGCGTCGGACATTGTAATTAATAAGTGAGAATAAACCCTCCATCTCAGATGTCTCTAAAAGTCTTGTATTAAGAATAAATTCACCCTTTCTCCTCAGCTGTTGCGCACCGAATTTAATGTCACTAAAGCTGCAGGGGAAGCTGTTAAAATCCGATCTTGTGACACAGGAGCGAAAGTACTAAAAGTCAAATCAGATACGAGTCGAGTTGAAGAACTATTTCCGAGGATGGGTCAGACATTGTGCACACCTTTCCTCCTGGAGCCGCGAATGAAGATGCGCACCGAAACGCGCTGCGCTCTCAGCTGCGGTGCGTCAGCTGTCTGTGACCCCCTCCACTCCACCCCTACCCCCACCTCCACCCCCACCCCTTTTGTCAGAAAATTACAAATAGTGCCATATAGTTCAACAGACAGCAGGAAAGGAGATATATATATATATATATTTAGTTTGATGGAAAGTAGTCCCTGTCTGCGATGTCTGCTGGTTAAAAATCAACTTTTTGCCACTCCAGAACATTAAATACACAGCCAATGAAATTCTTCTAATAATAATAATAATACCAATGGGGAGTTTATGCCTGTACTCAGCTATCATATCATTGTATATCTAGTAGCATCTAGTAGTATATCTTCCTATAGGGACTCCCTACAGGGACTTGTTATACCTTACGCTCAGTTTATTATATAAGCAGGCAGTTCAGCACTCAACAACCCTCTAGAGAACTGTGTTATGTCTGTCAAATATTTCTAGTTAATTTCTGCACTAAAATATATTTTTCACATTGAGTTTCAAATAATGAAGGACTTTGTGCTAACACACTTAACGTTTGAAAGCTACGAAGCTGAACCAGAAGGGCTCCTGTGGCAACCATGTTAGATAAATCATTTATTCACAAAGATTATTAATAGTATTGATACGAATATTGATTGTATTGATTACTCTTCATTTACCAATAAAGTAGACGGGTAGGTCAGTTTGTGTCATCAGTGTAGAGGAGCAAGTTTTGCTTGAGAACCTTCGGCTGTGAGAGGTCAAGCTTTCAGCTTTGACACATCATTAAACTAGAACTTAGTGTCTCCACAGAGATAGGTAATCCTTCCCAGGGGGCATTTTAAATGTCGTATCATATGCCTGCTGAATTTAACACATGAAAACATTTTTGCTGTTGCATGGAACATCCATAGCTGGTGATTTTAACCGGAGTGATCCCAGGTTCAAGACAGATTCCAAGGCTGGGCTGAGTCGACTGGTGCTGATTGTTGTTTCCAAGTCTTGGCTCTCCAAGTCTAAACTGGATAAAGATGTGGTAATTGATGGCTTCAATATTTCTAATTCTAACTATCCCAGGAAAGGCGGTGCTGATCTGTGTTAAATCCAGTCTTGCTCATGTCTCCAAATCTTCTGTTAAGCAGTTTGAAATCTTGAAATCTTAGCTCCAAGTATTTATTTGTCTGATGTTGGTTGCTACCTTCTACTGCCACACTTTGACACATTATGCTCTTTAATTAATACAGCTCTGATTTCATTTTAAGGAAAACATCCAGGTAGGTGACTTTAATTGGGATCCTTTTTAAGCTCAATGTTTGTCTTTTAACCTCACACACACGAGTCACTGAAAGTTTCAAATGTTTTAACAGTAGATGTATCGATATTTCAATTCCCAATATGCTTCATAAATATTCTGTAACAGGGATCTTTACTAATGATCTGAGCAATCAGTGTGGTTGGTGCTATTATACATTTTAAGCATAGAGCAAGCCTTCCTTCATGCTGTATTTAATTTTAAACAGGGCAGTATTTTATTGGTTAGTGAAGTTAATCTTGCTTGGAAATAGTTTATGACAGTTAGCTATTTTATGAACAAACATGCTCCTATTTGCCAGTTCAGGGTGAAGGGCCGTGATAGCCCCTGGTTTATTTCTGAGCTGGCAGACCTCTTACACAAGAGGAATCAGCTTTGGGCTGACGCGAGGAAGTCTGGCACTGAGGCTAACTGGCTACATTTCTGTTAACTACGTAATCACTGCACTGCTTCCATTAAAAAAGCCAAAAGCGATTATTATTTATCACAGACCACAGAGTCTAAATGACCCTAGAAAATTTTGGCCAGCTATAAAATCTTTCTGCCAACTCTTGCTCTTCATAGTTGACTCTTAATATTGCTGTTGACTCCATTCATGTGTCAAATAAGTCTGATGTGTCTAATTGTTTCAACAAACATTTTATAGCGTCCAGCTCTTTGTTTGGCACATAAACTGACTGTTAATCACCCACTTACTCCTCCTGCGAGTCATGCCTCCAATCACCACACTTTCTACTTTCTTCTTCTCTATTAAAGATATTAGTGAGGCCTTAAAGGATCTAGACCCGAGGTCAAATTCAGCTGGGCCAGATTTTAAAACCAAAATGTAGACAGGCAGTCAGTAGCCTATTTAAAACCTTTTTTTCTTTTTCTTTTTTGCCATTCTTCAAAAAATCCAACATCCTGTATATGTAGAACTGTGCGATAGCAGTTTTGTCTGTGGATCCATCGACTGCTATAGACATGATTATTTAGTTCTTCTAACACTGTTTCAATAACATCTGTAGCTACAATTTCAACCCTGCAGTTGAAGCATCAGGCAGGGGTATATAGAGGATGTTACACTACTTTTGTCATCCTTTTGTGATTATTTACCTCATCCATGACAGCCAGCATGCATTCTTACAGTTTCTAAGTCTGTGAATCGTCTTTCAGGGATATAAGAAGACAATCTGCTGTAGCTCTCTTGATCCCTGCATGACTACATCAGGGTAAAATGGCAGATAAGATGCAATTAAACTCTACACTTTAGTGTCCTCCTTGGGTGATCTCTAGGGAAAGTTTGTCCGGAAAGTTTGGTGTTTCTCAATGTGGTGCCTCCGAATATTATATTCTTGAACTGCTGCAATGTTTGGCAATTTCAGGCAAGGTTGAACTGTTTTCATTGTCAATTTTACATTTCAGGGCTGACAGAAAGAGATTTTCAGTAGAACATTGTCCTTGGTGTTTTGAAAAGCTACTAAGTGGAATTCACATGAGAAAACACAGATTTGTGAAAAGTATGATTGCTCGTGTGACACACCTGATCTCTGCCTATGTGCATCTCTCAACAATAGAGCTAGTAAGGAAGCCAGATGGCTGACATTTGGAAAACCTGCCTATGTTTTCCCCTTTATTGTAAAGTGGTGATCCCACAGTGTTGATTAACTACAGAGCCATTTCCAAGCCCTCTATTTTAGGTAAGGTCCTTGACAGGCTGCTAGATGACCAGATCAAGGTATACTTGAACGACATTTTGTCTCCTCACCACTCTAGTTTTAGGAAACAGCACAGTATACTGTTTCCATGAAAGTGGTAAATGATATTGTGGAAGCCTTTGATGCCACGACCTATTCTACTGCATTTTTTTATTGATTTGTCCAAGACATTTGATACCATTGACCATGCCATTTTATGCCAGACATTATCAGATCTAGGCCGGTCAGACCAAGACCTTTTTCTGTTAGAACATTATTCATAATTAATCAAAAAAACACTTGAACCTCTTCTGTAAAGCCATTGGTGTGCATATTTGTGGTTCAGTCTCGATCCAGGAACACGTTTATCTCATCGAGCCAATGTGGAAACATATGACCCACCTCAAGGACATTTCTGGCTTGTATCCTTGTGACTTTAATGAGGCACTTGGTGGCGTGTGTGTCCAGCAGGTAGAGAAAGACACTGAGGAGACGCTATGTGCATACAGTGTGTGTGAGAGTGTGAGCTCACTTTAATCAGTGCAAATCCAGGGGTGTTAGTTAGAGACCTACATAAAGGTCAGTAACAATGCAGCTGCCTAAAAATACCACAGCACAGACAGCAAATGTAATAGTGTGTTTGTGAATGTACAGTCATCATCATGGAGTTCAGTAGGATTCTCCAAATTATACATTTTCTTACCAGGAAATAGTTATTCTTCTGTCATATTTTCCCAAAACAACAAATAAATGCACATGGCATCATGTTCTTATCATAGACTGAAGTTTTGTATGTCCTTTCTGTCACTGGACATTCTCCCCTCTTATTTTATATCACATGCATGGACAGAAAGACACACATAGCCCAGCTGTTTGTCCTTCATTTATGTCATATCTGGATTTGGAGCGACACTTGGATCCTCATTACATGTGACCCTGTCTTTCTTTACCCCAGTACAAGCTATGGATTTTACAGTGACAACTCTATAACAAATTGCTTTACAGGGAGCAGGTGATGGTGGCGATAACACTAGTCATCCGGCCCTCCCTCTCCCCTCTGTCTCGCTTTGAGCCAGCTCCAGCTGTGGTCTTTAAGAGGCTCAGTGAAGGGGACTGGGCTCCTATTCTAGGCCCATCTCATGGCCTGGGTTAATTTTGGATGGAGAAGAGGGGATGAAAGGGAGGAAAGAAAAAAAGAGCAAAAGGATACGAAAGAGATTGGGGCACTGCAGGCCACAGCACAGCACGAGCACTCAGATGACGACGATTGTGACGTTATTGTGAGATCAGTGCAGTGGCAGCAGTCATCACAGATACAGACAAGATAATTGATGGCTTGACACTGTATTTTTCTTTTGTGCAACAGGTCTGAAATGAGAATGCTGTAAATTTGTGGTTTAACTCGTGACAGGTTATGTGTTCCCTCCTTGACCTCAGTTTTGTCATCTCATTCACACAACATGACACTGCAGCCATGAGACCATGTGTCTTATTGTATGTCTGCTTTTGTGCACCGCAGTCATAAAGTACAGCACTTACCAGATCCACCCAGGAGCGACATGTGGCTGCAGCAATCCCGTTCAAGTTCAAGTTCAAGTTCGTTTATTTATACACTGTATATAGTGCTTTAATCACAAGCATGTCTCACACGACCTTACAGAGAAAAGATCCAACAAATCTATATAAGAACAAATTGTAGCATCATAAAATTGTTACATCCACGCCAGGAAAAAGGATTGGCCAACTTTCTGAGGTTGGGCACTTAGAAAGAAATGTAATCTACTGCTCTGAGATTTATTCTAAAGGGAAAAAAGTTAATTATTACCCCTCTTGTCATGTGGAATCCTAACAGAAGGAGAGCCAAAAACCATTTTGGGTCATGACCCATAGCTTGAATAAAAGTTTTTTAAATGGTATTATTTTTTCTCCAAGTCATGCAGCCCAAAGCCTGAAGTCAGACTTAGAATATTAAGTCAGTGTTTGAAGATTATGCTTCACATTCAAACAACTACTAAAGCAAAGCCAAAAAGAAACCAAAAACCAGAGTGTGTGTACTGTCAAATCTATCATTTTATTTGACCAAATACCAAAGGTTTTTAGGATTTCTCGCAAAATCACACAAGGTTTTAGAAGATAGACTGTTATGTCTTCTGCCCAATGCTGTGGATTGTCTCCTAGTAGATTGAGCGGCCATGCTGGCAGCGACTGCAGCGAGGACGTGGCCCCTCACAGCTCATCAACCTGAGCCTGTGTTTATGGAGGCTGAGAAAGATGGGGCTTTGCCTGAGGACCAGGCGTGTCTGTGCTGGATTTGGGATGCGGCCCTTCTGTCCTGCACAGGAATGTTAATTAGGTGAGCTGAGCAGAGAAGAGGTGACCCGTCCCGTTAACCAGCCAACCCTTCTCTAACAACCAAGAGGGGGATTTAGTGTGACAGCAAGCCCAGTCAGCTTGTGCTCTGCATATATCTGCTGGTCATGATGTCAGGCCACATTGACTGATTGAGAGCATCTGTGAGGGAGACACTATATATACCATGACATTATAGAACCCACAGAAGGTCTTTGTTAAGTGTCTTTCTGTGTTTTTTGTGCACTTGTGCAATTGCAAACTCATCACATCCACCCAGTTTCTTTCATGAGTTGCGTCACTTAAACAACATACCACTAGAGTACTGTTTACAGTTGAAGCAACACAGGGCACGAAATAACAAACAATTTAGTGCACTTAAGGGTTTCATAACTTATCTTCACAATCAAACGGGAGCAAAAGCAGAGATTCTTCTTTTGAGCATCTAAATATAGTCACACCATACACACAAATACAAAAATATGAAACAAGCATCCGTAAGATACACAGTTCATATTTATATCACTGAATATTTGCTTCCAGAGGATAGTAGAATAAAGACTATTAAGCTTATGTATGTGAATTAAACTTATTGAAATTTATTTCACAATTTTTATTTTTATAAAATTTTAATTTTTAAAACTATTGTTACTATTTAAAAAGATGTGATTTTCAGAAATTTTATAGATTCACAAAGAAATTTACAGTACAAAATAATATAGTAAGCATGGTTCATTACTTTTACTATTACTTTTCTTTTAGGGTATCAACAAGTCAAGTTTATATCATTATTACTGATCTGAATATTACAAATAAAAAACAACAGATCCAGTTTGTTGTGTACATAAGAGGGAAACAGTGGTATATGTGAAATATCTGAATAATATTTTATGGATCTTTGTATTCCCCGGGCCTGTTGTAAGCGACTTCATGTAGTTACTTATCAACTACTGACCTCTACAGGAAGTTATTTGGCAGTACATTACAAAAACACTGTACTGTTTATTATCTTTACTGCAGATTGCTACTTTAGTGAAATATCAAACATAAAGAAATGAGTAAATTGGTGTTATCAATATGTAAATTATTATTTGAAAATGATCTATTGAAACAAAAGCTAACATCAAATTTTATTAGGCAGGGCAAAATGGTCATCAGAAATTGGCAAATGGATTCTTAGTTGAATTGACTGAAAACACAGATTAACTTATTTACTTGTATTTTACTAAATAAGAGCTGCAACAATCAGTCGAGTAATCAGTTAATCTGGAGGATCATTTTTCCCTTTAGCCTGGAGGATAATGATTTCCAGAAACAATTTGAAATGACAACTTAGCAGACCACAGCACAGTTTTCCCAAGCCCATGTTGTAATATCCTTTACACAGTCATGTTGGTTTTTAATGCAGTGCTACCTGAGAGACAGAAGGTTACAGGAATTCACTGTTTGTTTTTGGCCCTCACCTGCAGAGATTTCTCTGGATTCTCTAAATCTTTCAATTATATTATGGATTATAGAAGGTAAAATCCATAAATTTCTTAAACAGTTGGACTATTTACCCATGCAGTTTTTCATAACCTCGTCCTATCCTTGCTTATGAATGAGTGAGCCTTTCGAGGATTCCCCTTTCATACCCAGTCATACTTTCACCTGTTACCAATGAACCTGTTCCAAACAGGTGTTTTTGAGGCTTTCTGTCTTTTTTAGAATGTGTTGCAGGCACAAGCCAAATTACGTTTAGGCCCTGTTATTTCATTTCTACTCACATCTTACATCTTATGAAGCATGTTGGCACAATTTAAATGGCATAATCACACACCGATTTTCAATAATTTCTCACTTCTTACTGGTAATATGCCCTTTTCATTTCCGCATCTGTATAGTGTCCATGGTTTACAAGCTTTTAACGATCTACAAGCTAAATTTGATCTTCGAAGTTCATCTTTTTTCTTCTATACAGTATACAGTATGCAGTTAAGATCAGCTATGTGGGCATACGGTGTCCCGCGAGGAACAGCTCTCCCCACACACCCTCTACGTAAGTTACTTGCCTCAGTAGGACCTACACGGGGGATGGTTTCTAAACTTAACAAATTCATTTCTGGACCCTATAAACCCTTACCAGTAGAGGGTATTTGGAATAGAGATTTAAATTAAGTAAATGATAGAGATTTGCTGGGACACAGTGTGGAAAAATCTCAGTGGTACATTCAAAAACCCCAACCATCAGTTAATACACTAAGTATGTTAATAGGATGTACCTGACCCCCAGAAGGCGTTATTCTATGAAGATCACCACATCTCTGAATTGTGATCTTTGCCCACTTAATGCCCAGGGGTCATTCTTGCATGTTTATTGGGAGTGCCCTGACGTGGTTAGCTTCTGGAAGGTAATATCTCTCACTTTAAGTGACATTCTTAAGATCATGATCCCAGTCTCCCCAGCCTTACTTCTGCTTAATGACGACTCTTCTTTAAATTTGTCCCTGCAGCATAGACGTATTCTTTGGGCTGGTCTCACAGCAGCCAAGAAGATGCTGGCCCTTAAGTGGCAACCGCCACATTCCTTGGCTTGGCAGCAGTGGGACAATTCATTTCTCGAAATTGTTCTGATGGAGTGGTCTGTTGCCCGTACGCACGGGGCCAACAATAAGACTCTGCAGGCCTGGGAGGCAGCACACAAGTTTGTTAAAGAAAGGGTGCAGCACGGCCGACCTTGATTTTTCTGTTATATTTTTATTGGGGGGGAGAGATCTAGGGGTTCTAATATTGTTACCTCCCTGAAAATGTACAAGTGACTTAGTTTCTGTTTGCACTCACTGTGTGGGGAGGAAAAAAAGGGAGAAAACTTTGTATATGATGTGAATAATATATATATATATATATATATTGTACATTTTTCAATAAAAAATTGATCACAAAAAAATAATGTGTTGCAGGCATTTAATTAATAATGAGTGTATGTTTATAACAGAACAACCATTTTGAACATTAAATATCGTATTTTTGTTTTAGTTTTTTTGCATCATTGCATACAGTTTTTATTTAGGTTTTACACAGCGGTTGTCTGTTTAGTCCAAGTCACCAGTTGGTTTGTGGACAACAATTTTGCAGCTTTCATAAAATCGGGCCAGTAGTTTTTTCCAATCCCAAACAAACGACACTGAAAACATAGAGCTGAAATAGAGCAGAAATGCTCACAAAGCCTCACCATTGCCTACTGGAAAGATGTTGTACAATTCCTGAGAGAAATGAAGAGATGAATGCATATAATCTTTGGGATTAATTTATTAAATCTGTCACTTTCCAGCTATACAGTACTGTAAAGGATCTGATAAACGTACAGATAACCAACATGGCAGTTGTGATATTGATCAAAGCTGTGATTGACAATTAAAATACTTGTTTTATTATGGTTTCTTATAAATGACAAAGGCATGACATTCATTAGAACCAGTAATCTTAAAGAAAGTATTGTACGATGATGTCTTTATGTAATCTGAGCCTATAAGATTATCATAACTATGCATCATTAAAGTAATACATGAATAAAGCTTAGTATGACACTGATTAGATTATCTGTTGTGTAAAACTATCATACATTAATAACTAAAGTAACATTTATAAAATGAACTACACATTTTTATAAAAATAACAGCTACGTACATATGAGTGCACACTGAAATGAGACAATGTAACATCATTGGTTCAAGGACTGCTCGTTACATCTGAAGATTACAGTATTTGTTATAATAACAAATGGCATACTTGAAGTAAGAATAGGGGGGAAAAAAACCTCTTCACATGATAAACTGATTTTTATTCTTTGGAAATATGACATCATAGAAGAACTTCATATTTTGTAACAGTATGGTGTGCCCAATATACAGTATTGGCACGTTTAAAATGAAATCAGTTGTAACTGCTCATTAGTACCAGCACCTGAACCACTACCTAAAATATTGCCTCAGCGCAAATATATATAAATCTAATAAATACAATTATAACAGTGTTTGAATGGACCTCTGTTCAAATAAGCACAGGATATGAATCCTGTCATGTACAAAATAATATCTCAATCATAATTATGAGATGTAGATTAAATCATTGTGTCACAAGCGGAGCAGCAGCTGACTAATTTATTGACAAATCAATCGATCAGTTAATTAGAAGAAACCACCATGTCCAGTTCTTTGACTCCCTCCTGGTTCGAGGTGAGGCCACAGATGCCTGAGAGGGGGCTGTCAGAGAAATGGCCTGCAGACCTGGGCACTGTGGCCGGGGAGGGAGGGGCTTGAGCCAGACCGGGCTTCTTAGGGGGGATAGGTGGAGGGTTGCCCCTTTCTGCCCTCGGGATGGTGGGTGATCTGATCCCCTGTGGAAGTGCTGCCGCAGCCCTTGTGATGACCGGAGACAAGGGCGCTGCCAAGCTGCGGTAGTCTGTGCCGAAGGGTGAATTGTTCGGTGGAGCGAGCTTCGGTGTGGTATTCTGCTGGACGGTGGTGAAGCGAGATAGGACTTGAGTGACTGTGCTCCGCGCCATCTGCTTGACTGGGCTGGCTTCTGTGGAGGAGCTGCTGGTCACAGGGGAGACATCCTTTGGTGAAAGGGGAGGCAGTGTGGTCTGTGACTGAGGCTCTGGTTCAATGGTACCCTGGAACTTGTGACGAGCAGCGTGGAAGCGTTGGTTGATCCCGACCTGGTAGGGAGACTGATAGCTAGCAGGGCTCGGGCTGCCTGGTGGGCGTTTGGCAAGAACAGGCGAGGCGCAGGGGGAGGAAGGAGGGAGTGTTGAGGGGGTGGGTGAAATTGATGTCTGGGTCTGATGAACTGGAGAATTTTCATTCCCATTCTCTAGGCAGATCTTCTCTGAGAGGGCGTTACTTGCACCATGGTGCCCGTTAATCTCCATTGGACAGTGGTGACCATTGACTTTAGGCTGGACAGGTTGCTGGTTTCTGTCTTCCTCAATGTCCTCAACCTTAATAGTGTCTGCTGCTGTCTTTCCTGAAGGCACTTTTGTGGCCCACTCCTTTTCTCGTGCCTCCACTGGAGCTGTAACTACCCCCCTAACATCTCTCATCATATTCGCCTCCTCCATCTTCCTCTTCAACTCTTCTACCTGATCACGAAATGGTTAAAAAAAAAGATTAATTTCAAGCAGAAATGTTGCTGTACAATGCAAGCTAATCTTCTTCTCTTGCACTAAGATTAGAGGAAACAACTTGAGGTAGTTATAACATATGCAAAATGTGCTGCCACCTGCATGATGAATGTGTTCAAGTGTTCACACCTGTTGTTGTAGCTGCAAACAGTGAGCTTCCTCCTTCTTCAAACGTGAGCGGAGCTGCTCTCGCTCCGTGTCAAACTCCGCCAGCTGCTCCTCCACCCTCGCCTCCATTCTAAGAGCTCTCCTCCTCTCGTCCTCCAGCTCTTTTCTCAGGGCCTGACAAGCCTCCTTCTCCTGCGTGAGGAAAAAGTCTGTTCACCCTTGAGTGCAAAATGTAACCAGACTTAACAACACATGAAATTCAGAATGTTAATACCTTGTCGAGTTTACGGTTCAGCTCAGTCAGCCGGTGACCTTCCTCCAGAGCTCTGGCACTTGCCCACTTGCACTCCTTTGCCAAAGCACAGGAGAGCTGCTTGTGCTGAGCCCGTTCTTCTTCTAGCTGGTCAGTAATCCGCCGCTGTTCTTTTTCCAACCGTCGAACCTGACTTCGCTCAAATTCCAGCTAAAAAAGACCCAAGAGAGAAAGAGACCCACAATAATAAAAAAGCTTGTCAGGCGCCACTTCTTTTAAAACTCCACCTATTACTCATTAACTGCTATTTGTTCAGCACATTCCGGACAAATATTTGTCATCACTATTAATTAGAGGGCACCTGTTGTTGTAAGCGCTCCCTCTCCTTCTCCAGGATGTAAGTGACATCATCTCCCTCTGCTGTGTCCTCGGCATGCCTCCTCTTTTCTTCCTCCAGATCTGCAATGACCTGAGGCAAACACAGCGGGGAGACAGAGAGTCAGGAATGAAATGATCTCACATGAGTTTGCCCTGCTTGATATTAAAGTCCAATAACAGTTATTTTGAAGCAATATGATTACTACATTGTAAGCAAAAATGCTGATGGCAGAGCTGAACAACAACAACTACTACTTATCTCAATGAGTGTCGTGTTCAGCCCCGCCTGAGGAGAAAAGTATAGTTTCCACTCTGTGGTTTTACAAAGCCTAAAATGATGGAGTGCTTTGTGTTTGTTCAGTTCCAAATTATGCACTGGGAATCATTATTTGAAACAGAAATTTAAATATTATGGTGGTATTTGAATACCGAAACAATAAAATCAATTAATTTCATGTGATATTAACATGAAATTACTGGAATTTTGGGATCACACAGATTGGGTATATATATTCTACTCATATTGAAATTGGGAGACAATGACATGTTTTTTTTTCATCACTGTCTATAAATAATAATGTATTCACACTCATAACCTCAAATTCCCATAAAACAAAGGTAAAACTGGAAACGTGACATCAGCGTGCCGGCATTTTTTCATTTTTCTTTGTTACCCTGCACCTGTGAAAGTACTTGTGGATGTGGTTAGATATAGTTCCTGCTGAAAACAATACAGTTCTTTTAATTAGTTATCCTGCTGTTCCTGAACACAAATATTTGTGAAGTCAATGACAAATGAAGAAGGATGATTCAATATTAGATTAGATTTTTTTTTATACTTAAAAGCTCTTTGCACTTTACTTGTTGCCTTCTCCATTTGTGTTTCTTTTCCATATTTTCCACCATTAATGCAAGCTTTTATCTTTTATGTGTTTGATTGATTTTTTTTTTTTTTTTAAATCTGCATAAAGCCAGCTCATTTCTGCCTCCCCTAATTAAGAACCGCACATCCACACCCACCCTTCTGTGCCTGCTCTCCGCTGCAGCCAGCTGGGCCAACATCTTCTCCTGCATCCTTCTGCAGTGGCTCACCACCAGTTTGAGAACCACCAGTGGGTTGGAGGTGGGGGAGGAACAGCCGGGCTCCTTGTTCTGGCCCCCAACAGCCTCGCTGTCTCTCTGCAAGGCCAGGAAGGGGTCACTGAGGTTGTACCTGCCATAGCGCTCCTGGATAAACAGCTCTTTACGCTGGGCCTGAAGAGAAGGGAAGAGTGATTAATGAGCTACAGTACTTTTGTGGTCTGAAGTCCAGTGGGAAATGTTAATCAGTGGAACTGCTTTGCTTCTTTATGCCTTTGTACAAATGTCCTTATTTACAGAGGGATTGTAACTTGGCCATAACGTGAATCTTCTCTTGGATGAGATTTCTGGCTGTTATGTTGACTTCTGTCTATACATTTTCAAAGAGATATTTTAGCATCAGTCCAACATTTAGGTCCAGACTGAAATATCTCAACATCAAATTTGATACAGACAATTGTGTTCCCCGGAGGATTAATCCTAATGACTTCATGGTTTTGAGCAAAATATCTCAGTAACTATTGGAAGGACTGGCATTCATTTTTTACCCTTGTGATGAATTTTAATGCCTTTGGTGATCTTGTGACTTTTCATCTTGCTGTTAATTATTAATTTGTCCAATACTTTATCACCAAATACCTGCAAAACAGCCTCAGTTGTACTGTGTTTAGTGCCATATACCAAATGTTAGCATGTTAACATGCTAAACTAAGATAATAAACCTGATAAATAATATACTTGCTAAATATCAGCATGTTAACATGCTGACTTAATTTTTAGCCCAAAGCAACTGTAGACATTTAGTCTTTTTTTTTTTCCAATTTTCTACCTTGGATTACAAACTAGGAATAGCACCATTGTCTAGTATATAATGGCAGCAGTTAATTATTATTATATTAATGGCCCTTTAAGTTTCTATACAGTGGTTTGGTCAAATCTAACCCGAGATGCAATTCATTTAGCACGCATTAGCATTCAGTCAAAGACATCCACACCACTGCAACTTTGATGTTATTATGATACAATTTGATGATCTTAGTTAAAATTTCTCTTAAGTTCAAACAGGAAATTGAACACTGCGTTCTGCACACCATGATCACATCTCTAATGCTAGAGCGGTAAATGTGCAGTAGATAAAAGAAGGGGAAGAGAGGGAAAGGAAATGCACAAAAATACAAGAGAAAGAGCGCTAACAGGAAGATGGAGCAACAGATGGCGTGTGTCTGTCTATCTTTAGCAGGACAGCTGCTCAGGACTGGGCCTTGGCCAAGGCAGACCTGTTCTCTGTTTAACTCACGACAAAGGAGGGATAATAGCAGCAAGACATTTCAGGTTCAGCAAATGCCTTTGGGCCTTCTGTGAAAAGGGGCTGAAGTGTGTGTGTGTGTGTGTGTGTGTGTGTGTGTGTGTGTGTGTGTGTGTGTGTGTGAGAGAAAGAGAGAGGAAGAGAGAGGAGGAGAGAGGAGGGGGGGGGGGGGGCTACAGCAGAGCTGGCAATGTGTCTTGGTGGGGTTTCAACAAAAGAGGATCAAGAGATTAGAGAGAACAGTATCCTCTCTTGCACGGCGAGGACAGAGCTCCTGATGACTGATATCAAGACACCTCAGAAGTTTAAAGTGTCGTCAAGAGTGGAGATGGGCCTGTAGTGCAATGTTCAGCCGAGTCGCTGTTCTTACAGAGCATTTAAGTGCCGACTGTGTGTATGGGTGTGATATCTGAGCACACAGGTATATTGTACCCTTGATCCTTCACAAATGGCACTACACTGAAGTAGAACTGTGGTTATTTCAACTCGGGGGGCACAGATTCAACTTTTTCTCTTCCAGCACAGGTTCAGCACAGAGTGAATGACCCTGTGCTGCTCCTACAGCAGTACTTTCTTTTCCCCAAATTGAAAATCTGTACATATTACTCCTAAGACCTTTATTGAAAACATTTTTATAGAAAGTTGCATGAGGCCAGGGGTTTCTTTTGTATTAAACACCACAGAGGTTAACCACCCACTGTGACTGAATTCATCTGTTCTGAACTGAAGTCTTCTGACAGAGAAATTGGATGTAAAGTGGATCAGTCACATCATGGCTCATACCCGGCCCACTTAATAAGGTGTATATTGGATTGCTGCATCCCCAATATTCTCAAGAGAAATGACTTACAAATCATGTATGCAGGGCTGCGTATAATTGATTCAAATGTCCAACATTTGGAGCGATAATCAAGGCAATCTGACGTGACTGACAATTTCTTACACAGATTTATTAGCAGCTGGGAGCAGCACTGAGAAAGAAACATAGGACAAAGCACTTAAAAATACCAAACACCATAGTCATACAGACAACATGGCTGACTATGAATGTATACAAGTCAACAAGAATTTTCAAAGCAAACAAATTATTCTCTAAGTAACAGTTTGAAAAATACAGAGATTGATGATAGATGGCTACAGACAAAGAACCAGAAGTTCAAACAATATTCCACAACAGATAACAGGCTTTGTGATAATCATCTTCTCACTCGTAAATGTGGCTTAAATGGAGTAGGGCAAGGCTGCAAAGTTTTGCGGCTGTTATTTGATCCGGTCCGCTGAGGACGGTGTGAAGGTGGATCAAACAGCGTGGAAGGGTGAAACAGGAAAACACAGGACGCCCAGGAGAATTCAAAAATGCCTCTCAAATGTGGGCGATATCTAAAGCCCAGTGACTTCACAGCACCTCAACAGAAGCCGTGTGTTTATTGAAGAAAACCTTTTATGAATGTGGAATATGTTCTTTGTCCTCAGTATGTTGCAATGCAACAGTATTGACATTTGTCTGCCAAAGATCTTTTTTAAATACAAACATGTTTCATATAGATACTAAAGCTGAAGATAGAATACAGTGAGCAAAATTTTATACTGTCCATTGACTTTTTTGATGTCTTTTTCCTTAAAAGTAGACATTTAGTTTCAAGTTCAAAGAGAAATCTGTCTACATGTATGGCCCACAGCCCATCCCTGTTCCTGTCAATGACTGTCTGCTCTGATGTGTCACTTTTACAGTCTAAGATTTTCATTCTCGACACCTACAGCACTTTGCTCAAGGCTATGACTTCATCTGCAGCTACAGGGAAATTCACTTTCAAATTCATGAACCATTGCTCATACAGGAGGAAAACATTTTGAAATGCAAAAAGAAAACACATAGATTTTTGTTTTCTGTGTTATTTTCTATTTATTCAGCCTGCACACATTTCCATAACTGGATAATTGGCCTTTATATTCTCACCTTTTTTTCTCCCTTCTAAATCACAGGACCCCTATTAAACACAGACTATGCCTCTTTCTCAGCTCCCTGTCCAGCCTTTCAGTGCACACACAAATGCTACAATACAAAGGGAGGCTATTTTCCTCTCCATCAATCCTCCGCTGCTGCAGAGCGGGTGGAGGAAGCGAAAAGAGGGATTACAGGAAACACATTTCTTACATTACTTAACACTTCGCCCAAATCTACCAGAGCTTATGTGTTACATCATACTGTACACGTACAATACCCATAAGCCCTCAGACGATGTGTGCTATGCATCACACTCTACCTCCATTATTCATGTTTTTGTCTGTTGGCTCCAGTTCTTGGCAACGAATGTGCTTTTGCATGGGAAGCTGTCTTTGTGCCATGGCTGCACTGGTTCCAATCCAGCTTATCTTTTGCTGACACATACCTGGACCTCTTTTAGTTGTACAGTCTTGGCGACAAGATCTGTATAATACTGAGGGAAGCTGATGTGAACTTCCTACCCTAGAATCTTGTATATTTCAGAGCTGCTTGGGGAGATTGCTAAATACCCTGAAATGATAATGATATGATACATGCACTTAATGTTCTCTGCAAAGGAACTAAATGTGTGAAGAATACTATCCATCATAATTGCATAATTCTGGATGAAATGCAACAAATGCTGCTGAATCCAATCAGTTGGTGCATCTCATACCTAGAAACATTGCCCTATTTCAGTGTTGCCCCATTACCAAAGAACACACAAGGTAAACCTGTTTTAAGTATGTCCATTTGGAAGCTCTAGTCAACCACACCATGTGAACTCGATGGTTAATTAAAAGGCTCATTTTCATATTTGAGTCCCCCTTTTAACTTTTCAGTAAAGACTTGCATGCCTTTCCCAAAGCAAAGGGACTACTGGATCACTGTAGGGCTTTGTGTGCCAAATACGAGCATTGCCAGAGACTAACTTCCTTTGAAAGCCACAGCGTGAGCAGCTGCAGAAGTGAGTCACAAGGGGAAAAATGCAGCGGATAGTTAGAATGCCAGTGATAGTTCTGCATAATTAAATATAGAGCACCACAGAAAAACCACATCATTAACCTCCTGTACTTACATTATATCCTGTAGAAAATCATTGATAAGACTGTTAGTTTTTTTTAAACACAGAGAACGACGACTGCGCATGAAAAGTTTCCAGTTCCCATATTTTTAACCAGATGAGCCAAAGGTATGAAAAGCAAAGAAGTGAACAGTGGTGTTGCATTACCATGGTGATTTGTGATTAGGATAAACATTTCTCACATGACACTTAGTGTAGCGATGACACGTCAGTTACAAGCAACATGACTGGACCTACTTCTGTAATTACTTCATGTCCACGTCTTATTGTTGGAACGCAACTCAGAGTCTGCAGCCACGCTAGCAGCTCTGTGAACCAGACACAGCAAAACACTTAACATTAGCATACTAACATGCTGATGTTTAGCAGGTTTAATATTTACCAAGGTCACATTTTGTTAGCATGCTACATCTGCTAATCACTAAACACAAAGTACATCTGAGGCTGGGAATGTCATTATTTTTGCAGGTATTTTGTCATAACCCAAATTCGGACAGAATTGTGACCTGCTGATGTCACTAGATGAAAACTGGAGGCATCACCAAATTTATTACAATTTATCCTGAGAAGAACATCAAATTTTATGGCTAAATGTCATGCTGGCACCTGAGGTAAAGTCAGGGGATCACCACAGGCCGGAGTTGGAACCAGGTCGCTACAGGAAGGACTCAGCCTTTCGTACATGGGGAGCCCACTCTACCAGCTGAGCCACCAGGAAACCCCCTATCTACTACAGAGTATTTTATTTTCCACCTTGTATATGAGCCATTTTAACAAGTGAATTTCCCCAGTGTGTATCAACTTCAATTCATTAGGATCAATTCTCTTGGGAACCTGAATATGGTAAATGGTAAATGGACTGTACTTATATAGTGACTTTCTAGTCTTCTGACCACTCAAAGTGCTTTTACATGACATATCTCATTCACCCATTCAGACACATTCATACACTGATGGCATTGGCTGCTATGCAAGGTGCCAACTGCTCACCAGTTTTAGGAGCTAACCACTCATACACATTCACACACTGATGGCGAGGCCTTTGGGAGCAATTTGGGGTTCAGTATCTTGCCCAAGGACACTTCAACATGCAGAGTGGAGGAGCCGGGGATCGAACCGCCGATCATCTGATTACCCGCTCCATCTCCTGAGCCACAGCCGTCCAATGTCTGTACAGAGTTTCATGGCAATCCATCCAATGGTTGATGGGATATCTCAGTCTGAACCAAAGTGGTGGACCAACAAACAAACACCACCTTTCATAGCGCCCTGCCATGAGCGTGGCTAAAAACAAAGGGATTATGGGGAGCTGTTTTACTGATAAAAATCTATTTTCATGAGAGGGCAAGATTCCACGTCGCCAAGTTCTTAACAGTAGAACAGCAGAAAGGTATGAAGTCATGTTTCACCTTTGGAAAAGCATTTATCCTGCAGAGAAGAGATCGGTTTACCTCAAGAGATCAGGTTTCACCTACTCCCTGCAATTAATTCCCTGCAAGTCGGTGATTATACCCTTAATTAAAGCGTCGTAAGAGTTAACACTGCAGCATTGATCCAATCCCAGGCCTCAATGGGTTAACAGTTTGTGCTGGTGGAGCTATGAAAGAAGCACAGCCATATTCCCCTCAAGCTCCAGTTAAGGCCAATGTTTATTTGTTCACTCCTACTCTCGCTCACATTGAGTCATCAGGCACCCAGCGTGCTGTAACTCTTCTTGCCTTAGATGGCCAGATCCCAGGAGAGATGTAGGAATGTGGTCTAGACACAACACATGAACATTCAGCAGTAGGCTCTCTTAGACGGCTGCTCTGCAGTTCACTGGCCTTCTCTCCGGTTTGTTCTTTCAATGGGCCATTTTACACCAGAAAAGTGAAGAGCACTCCAAGAGTATAACGGTTGTAAAGCTCAAATATTAACAGTGTGGATGAAGTCTGCAGTGGTGTGTAAACGTTTGAGGTGCGGACATCTTTAGCAAAAATCCATCAGTAAGTTGCTTATTCACTGCTTATCTTAAGTTTGTGGTTTATTAACAGCGTCACAGTGACAGCGGAAGTTTAAAACTGTTTAAATAAATGACACAACATCCTTAAGGCTATGCAAATAGCCACTGGAGGCTTGAGTATGTGGGTCTGCAGGACAAGGCACAGCAAAGGAAAATAGCCTGACAATCCTTTAATTGAAATGCAGCAATAATCCCACCAAAGTAAGACATCCTAAGCCTAGAACTAGCTGCACTGTGTCAAGTTGTGTGTGTGTGTACTCCACATAATGGCTATTTTTAATTGAGTTTATGTTCAAGTTCACTGGGATGCATCCACTCAGGGATCTACTTTTAGACAATGGCTCTATTTTCCAGAGGTAATTTAGACAGATCAGGAGGAATTTTTCGCTTCAGAGACACTTTGTTGTTACAGGACCATAGAGAGAACGTTTCTGACAGGAAATGACTTGATCAAGAGGGTTACTTAGATTAAATCTTAAATGTTTTAGATTTTTTTCTTCTTATTTCGTTGCCAGATTCTTTACATACCATAGTATCCATCTATAACCAAAGCATTTAGGTTTCAACGTCTCCTGTAGGCTTTAAAATGCTGATGTTCCTTCCTATCAGCTGTGGCCGTGGTTAGTTTGAATTTATGTCATTTGCAATAGTGATGAGCAGAAAAGTGTTTGCAAAATGTTGTTTGTCATGAGTGACCAACATAAGAAGCTCTCCATGCCAACTACAAAAGAAGTATGCAGTGTTGTGACAATATGCTACAGCAGTGTTTTGAGAGGTTTATTCTGGCACTTGTCACCATTTGTCATTAAATAGTTCTCTAAAAACAGCCACGTTTGAAGCCCCGAGGGGGTGAGTGTTTGCTATTACAAAGACAGATGCAGTGCAGAAAAATCACTTCAACGTTATAATTATGTTAACAGCTCCATTGATGGGGTACCTTTAGGGCATCGATGACCAGGTCACAGGCCTCCAACTCTCCCTCCAGGATGCTGAAAAGCATCAGCAACTCTGGCTTGGTCAAACTCTCCATATTCAGCTTGGACTGTGAGGACAAAAGAATAAAGAGAAGAACTTCATCAGCTTAACTGAATCTAGATTATACTAAACTTGGAAGACCGTTTTCCCACAATAATTTCTCAGTTATTTAATTGCATCTTGTGTTTTCCAATTCCCCCAAATCAGACATCCAGACTGATCTATCTGATCTAGCCCGCTGATTTATGAGCCTTATGAGGATATGTGGTAATTATCTTTGGGGAGGGAGGAATTTTTCAGCACAGAACCAGTTTACAAAATATGTAGTAACATATTTCTCCTGCATGGAAAGAAGCCAAAGAGATTATTTTACAAGTAGTGCAGATGTGCACTACATAACAAACAAGTTGTGTGATAGAGCCGATTATTACAGCGAAAAAATGCAACTACTGTTCAAAAAGATGAATAAACTAGTTTAAACAACAGCCAAATTTACAACCGTAACCTTACAACTAAGCTCTGTGGATTGAATTTTCCATTTCCATTTCCAAAGTTGCTCATTTCATTTCTGGTGACACAAAAATGGCAACAATAAAAGCCAACGTGTTCATCATCAGACACAGATGAATCACATATCAAATAACAGACAGCCAGCTTCCACAAGCTGCTCCATGATCTGTCTTAAACACTTAAAGCTGCCCAGCTGATAATGTGCACGCAGCCTAACTTTACTTTTTCAAGTTCAATGTTGAAAATAATAACAAATCGCTTTGTTTTGTTTTCCCACTGCTTGTCCCGTTCATAGTGGGTACCGTGACAGTTGGTTATTTTGTGTTGGAAATGTGATGTGGTCTCTTTGTAGTGTCCCTGCACTCTAATCTCACAGCTGTGTTGGTTCTGCTGACAAACCCTGCGGTCTCCACACCTCAAACATCCAACCGCATTCTGACCAAGTGAACGTATGCGGGCCGCTCTTTGAAATAAGATCAAAGCTGTTGATGTTTTTACATTAAGCATCCTTTGTCAGATGAGAACCATCATGTTGTAAGGATATGAGTACACTGCGCTGACAGACTACTTAATAACAGAAGTATAACTCTTGTTTGAAAATCTCACTCACTGCTGTTTACTAGATTGTGATCCACACCTGAACTAGCGTTCATTCAACAAGCCCGGCTCTGCTGAGCACTCTGCGGTCACCACAACTTTCCACATCATGAAGTCATTCAATGAGGGGGGGTGGGCTGATCTTTTGGAGCACTGGTTGCATAATGAGACACGGGAGACACCGGCTTTTCATATCTGAACTCTTAGCGCCAATATTTTCCCAGGGATCTTCAATAACATCAGCAATATGAAAACCGGACAGTGACGTGCAAAAACGATGCCGCTAATGAGCACATTTGTATTTAAATATATTGTGGTACTTATGTAGAGCAAGGACAAGTGAGAAGAGGAATAACCCTGGTGAACTGAACCGCCTGCCTTAATCCCTACAGCAGCGTCCTCTCACAAATAAGGCACACAGTGTTTTAGTTCTGCCTTTACCAGCACTCATGGTCTGTGGCTTAACCACAGGGGTAAAATGCTAATTAAACTTCAGCGTACACACCTCCCTTGGTTTTGGTTTTACAGGCTTGCTTGCTAATTTCACAGGCCGCTGTAATCACTGTGAGAAGAGTGTGCGCAGTGTTATGAGAAATGTCTAGCCCAGCGGGGTCCTACATGTGTCATCATGCTTGTTTGGATCCTCATTATTCCACCTAATTCCCCCCCTCAAGTTAGAGTCGGTAATCATCAAGTTATACAAACACTAAGCGATAGCATGGGAAATACAAATATTCCCACACGTTCTCCATAGCTCCACTTCCGATCATGAAAAGCCCCGTGTCCATAATCCTTTTATCCGTGTTTGTTTTAAGCCTGGTCAGCCATGTGCCCCATCTGCAACAGTGCAAAGTTATTAAAAACACACAGAAGCTCTTACTGCAAAAACATATGCTTTGCTCCAGGGGGGGCTCCCTCAGTTTGTGACCTATAATGTGTACAGTATAAGTGGAAAATGAACCTCCTTCACTCAAATCATATCACAAACTACTTATTTTTTGTTGAGTCTCGGGGCAGTCATATTGAATCAAAGCAAATGTTATACTAACAATATGGAGAGCATTTCAGATTATTTTTAGATTTCTGTGAATCTTGCAGTCTTCCCTCACATCATCTTCCAGCTGGTTTTACTTGGAAGGGGAGGACAAAAAACAAACAACAACAACAAAAAAAACATAAATGTGTGCATGAATATATGTCACAGACATCTTCAGCCCAAACAAACTTGTCAACTGAGGGCAAGTACAGCCTGAGAGGTCTTTGTTGTGGTAATCAGGATGTCTGGATATTAAATTTGATTTGGTAGCCAGCCTATTTGTGTGTGTGTGTGTGTGTGTGTGTGTGTGTGGGTGTGTAGGCCACCTCACTTACTTGCACAGCTTGCTACCTACTGACTTAAATGCAACCTAAAAACACATCAAAAGTAATTAATTAAACTAAAGTGTTGCCGCTGCTCAGTAAATAAGAGTTATCTAACAACTGGAGCCAGTGTAAATTCAATCAACACCATCATGGAGATCAGACGGTCATCAGAGGCCGACTTAAGGAGATGTCACTGTGGCTTTTTTTTTTTTTTTTTTGGCATTTAGACATTTAAGCACGAACTAAACACATTAAAGTGTTATTTTATCCTCAGAAGGTGCAGTCAAAACGGTCCGGCCTGTAGCTCTGACTACTTTTGCTACATCTTTTTTTTTTTTTTTTGGACCAAAAACTGTAAACACGGCACACACACAAAAAAAGAAAAAACACACACACACACACACACACACACACACGATAAAAATATCGTCTCTAACTTCACACCGTCAACACAAATACATTTTCTGTATGTCTTCTTACCTTCATATGTCCCTCTGAGCTCTTTGAAAACTCCAGCATGAACTTTTTGTCCTGTCAGAAGATTTGTTTCACTTGATTTGCGTCCTCTCTGATCCCGACTCAGCGGAACACCGAACGGCCAAGCACCGTCCTGACTGACAGCAGAGCCAGCCAATAGCCGTGGCGCAGCTCTGGATGCTGACCAATGAGAGACGAGCTTCTGAAAAAAGAGGAGGAGGGAGAGTGACGTCCCACCTCTTGGATTTTGGTTGGATTTCTTTGTTTAGCATTTCTTGAGTGCCTGCCTCTTCTTAAAGAGTTTCTAATGGGCACGTAAAGTCTTTCAGCAAGCTTTATTGATGACTTTACATGTATTTTATCGGACGAAATGTTAAAACATGACTTATGGTTTGTTTGTGGCCGGACGTAGTGACTTTATAGTGACTTTATTGCACTTTTGTGTAGTATCCTGCTGCTCTTGTTGTCACCTTTTATGCTAGCGTTATACTGTCATGTTTGTTTGGTATCTTTCCAAATGTAGGACGCATTGACAATGAATGAAAGTATTGGTATTAAAATACGTAGTATTTGACCCCTACTAATGATAACACTAACTGTATTATTTAACATTATTTCACAAATTGCTTTATTGGAATAATATTGATGCATATAAATGTTGGTTACTGGTCAATGTGGAGTTAAATTTATCAACGTCACACACTGCTGGGTAGTTTAATCCATAACAACGCATCACATCGTAGAGTTTGATCATGCGTTTAGTTGCCTTAATCTGCAAAGTAGCTTGTAGCTACAGCTGTTAGGTGGGTTAAACAATGATGTTTGCCTCTGAAATGTAGTGAAGCATGAGCATGAAGTATCTGAACATACTCAAGTACTATAAATACCTCAAAATTGTATGGCACTCAACTTAACGCAGCATCACTGTAACTGCCTAATTATGAAGTCTCCCCCTCTTTGAGATTCTTTAAAGCCTGTTAGTTTTCATTCCAAAATTGATGTGTTGTAACAATAATTAACCTTGATCCATGTCTTAGACTATATGTTAGAATATGTGAGAATTGAGCCTGGAAAGTCCTTAAAAAGTCCTTGAATTTGATGTTTAAGAAGGTGTGGGAGCCACTGATACCACCATGAATACAATGACCATTTGATTTGATTTGATTCTGTTGTAAAACAACATCCACACAACATATTTGTCTAAATATTCATAGACAAGTGGGACATGACCATGCACACACAAAAAGTAAAATGAAATGCATAAAGGTGCATTTTGTCTTTAAATGTCACCATATAAACAATCTGCTGAGCTATTCAAGTATTCTTAATTATTCCAGCAAAAGCATCCCTTGCATTGATTCTTGGATTTGTGGGATTACAGTATTATTGACTGCCATCTGGTGGCATAGTCACTGTAAGACCCAGAGTGGCTGGTCTGCAGAGCTCTAAAGACGTCTGTGTGCTTGCTGAAGGAGGCATGAGAAATATCAGTGGATTCACCTGGGAAATCAAAAAGCTTTAGGGCTGTAGGTGAGCTAATATGACAGCCAGCTTCAAATTCTAAAACCACTTTCATAAGAGGAACAGTTGGAGGTATTATGGTGACGTACCCTGTTTTTCTGTAATTTGTGAGACATACTTCATAAGACTCCTGTGTCTTATTAGCAGCACTCAGGAAAAACACAAACTCGACTGCGGAGGTCTAACTCTGTGGGAAGGGGGTACAGCTGTGTTGTTGTTTTTTGCTGTTGTTGTCAGCTGTGAGGCACGCAGCTCCAGATGCTATATGACAAAAATCAGATCAGGTATTCATTGTGCTATAGACCTGAAAATTTAAGGCTGTCTCGACTGCAAGCTGGACCCCTTATTGTAGTACATAATAGCTGCCAGTAGAGTGCAATGCTCACACAACTCTTGTCAAAGCTGCATGCAGTGAATAGTACAGAAAATATAGGCTTTTCCCCATAATTGTGGGGGAGCATAATACAAAATCCATTACCTTTACCATTAACGGTTACTACTCTACTGATGCACTCATGATAACTCACTCCAGATAAGATCAGCCAAACATTCAAACTGTAATTTAAGATATGCAATCTAACCGTGAGAAGAGAACAAAAACACAAGTACACTTTGGTGTAGCAATTTGGCTCAAAGTTATAAGACATACCACCTTGTGTCAGCGGTAAATTGGCACAACACGCACAAATGAGCCTCCTATCTATGACAATGCAGCATCTTTGTGCTCTTTGGTAATTGTGTCCCTTTTTTCCTCATTCTGCTATCTTGAGGGTATACAGAGAGCAAAATCAGAGAATCGTCACTCCTGATAGGCTGCTGGTGCAGGGAGCCTCTTCAGCCTTAATAGAGAGTCTCTATTTCAGGCTCTTCAATTAAGCTGCTCTGTTCAGCCTGCTGACTGGCTGCTGCGTAAAATGCATCGTGTTCTCCCATTCTTTGTCCTGTGTCCTCGTCCCTTTGACAAACAAGTTTTCACCTTATTTTGGTTTAGTCAGTAAGGACATTTGCTTACAAGTGTACAATCTCAAAGGATTTTGTCAGTGATGGCCTGTAAAACTTTTTTTTTCTAGGTTGGTGTAGAATGAAATTGGCAAAAATATCTCCAATATAAAAATTGATTGCTGAACCACTGTACCTTTGTACATAGTGAGGTATTGTACTTTACTTGAGTATTTCCATTTTGTGCTAATGTATGCTTCTACTACACTACAATTCAGATGGAAATAATACACCATTTTGTTTTTAGTTACTTAACAGAAGAAAGATTTCATATTTCATAAATCATTATCAATATTCCACATAAATCAGTTCTATAGTTAATATTGATAAGAAAAACAACTTAATACTGACCTGATACTCTGCAGACCCCCAAATCCTATTAAAAAGAAACATACGCTTCTTTTTGTGTTGCACTTCACACCAATCTTCCCTCACATTCCTTTTCTTTTCTGTATCTTTTCTTATCTCTATATATAATTGCTGAATGAGGTGTTTTTGTCATGTCCATATCTAATTTTTCCAAAGGTGTCCCGGCTTTCAGCACGTTTCTGAATCCAAATCTAAACAGAATTTTGACATTTAGCTCATCACAGAGGGAGCATCATAAAGAAAGTAAACTTTGACTTTCAAAATAGCTGCTTAAATGATAAAGAATATTTCCCCTAAAGGTTATGGTATACTCAGATGGGATCTATTCAGCTGTGTGAAAGCTCTTCCAGGTATCATCAGAAGAAAATGTTTCAAAAGTTTCCCTAAAACTACAAAAAAAAACACATTTAACCCTCACCATCTGGGGCCTCAATCAAACCTGAATGAATATACTACAGACCTTCAATCTCTTGCTTTTACCATATCATTCTCTGCTTAAGTGAAAGTATTCTGGCATTCAAAATGAATATTTCATCTCCATTCCACACCTGGCTCTCTGTCGTAGACATAATGTGGAGATGACACACCGTGGTGGCACAGACACAATCAGAGGAGGGATGGAGAGAGGGAGGAGTAAATATAGCATCAGAGTCTTGGCAGGAGCCAACGACAATCTAGGACCTAATCTGAGGCAGTTATCAGCATCTGTTGCCTGGCACCCAGTTCTGTGGGGGTTTTAGTTATTCATCTATTGCTCCATATCTGTCACTTTTTTTGCATCTGATTCCCCGTACAGAGGATGCGTTCGAGAGTGTGGGAGGATGTAACCTCTCAATACCCCTCAGTGAGTCAGTCTGTCAGTAATACACGCATGTCTACGTGCTCAGCTCACCTGATTGCATGTGTAAAAACAGTTTAAGGATGGGAAATTGATTTGTTTTGCCACTGGCCATGTTAAATGTAAATTGCCAGAGTGCCTGACCTTGAAGGAGTCCTGATTAATCATTTGCATATCTACAGAGTGGTAATGTGTCTTCAAGGAACAGACTGTGTCACTGTTACCATTTGTTTTCTAATCATGTGGTAGCAACTCAATGTGGAATTAATCTAACGACTGATTTACTTATTCATGTATTCACTATATATGTGGACCCTGACATCTGTGCAAAACTAAATAAGTGTATGTTGACTTCAAACACTAAAAGATGAGCCTGATCTCTGGAAGGATCAACTGAAAAAGACATAACCAATCAAATTTATGGTTGAGACAAGAAGAAATCTCTGTGCTTAGACACACTATAGCCCACTTAGGTATGAGCTGACAAAAATGGAGCCGACTACAAATCACTGGCTTACAAGAGAAGAAAGACAAATGGAGGTTTGGCGTGTTCGATGTGATTTATCAGCACCCTGGGTGACATTTGAACCAACATTTTGACAAAGGCCTTTTCTCCCCAAGTAGACAAACCAACCTCATCAATTTGAATGTCCACTGCAGCCTTTGTTATCGAGGCTTGTGAGTTATAAACCAAGAGTATGTTGATCAGCATGGGTGCTTGGAGAGTTTTATGACCCTATCTGAGCTGAATACACCTCAGCTCATTTTCCTGAAGTTGTTTTTGTAAACTATATAGGCAGAAATACATCGACTAAGTTTGACAGCTTTGAGGCACTGTAGGGCCAACAAAGTTTGATTTAATATGTCATTACAACGAGGAATGAATGGCATCTTAAACTCAAATACTCCTCAACATAAGTAGCCTCAAAACCTTGAAATGTGATTTATTGAGCTCTTGTGAAGTATAAACAAAAAAAAAGAAAACGATCATTGCTTTCCATCATAAAAATAGTTGAGCTAAAACAAGTTTTCTGAACTCTTGCTGACTTCACCCATCTCCCTGACTCTAAGAAAGGGTCACAACTTGGTGGCATTAACAGCTCTCCACAGCTGGCAGTATACAGTAACATGATTAATACCACACATGCAGACAACTAATAAAATGATCAAATCCATAAACATAAAAGGGCAACGTGACAGTCTGAAGAGATCACATCTCTTTCCTGCTTCCAAATTATACCCAAAATACTGTCTAAAAACTGCTATTTGAATAAATAACGGCACAATACAGGACTCACACATCTCTGTTGGAAGAGGCGGCCTGTTTATCCAGGCAACCATCCAGGCTAAAAGCACCAGATAGCAAAATTATGAATGGTAATTTAATCACATAATGGCTCCTACACTCTCCAAAGTCTAATTCCTTGCGTCTGCTCCTCTGTAACAAGTATGCAGTGTGAATTTTAATGATGGGTATTGAGGACAATTGTTTTATTCCATTTTAGACAACTTTGTTCGTGACTGATGGAAAATGATCTTCAGCAGATTTGATATAATAACTCAAAGGAGAGCGCATGGATATGCATGCCTGATATGAACACTGTTATAAAACTGAATTAGATTATCTACTTCATAAGAAATATCTAGGCTATAAGAACTCAGGAAAGGTCCTTTATCATGTCTTCTCCAGCTTTACGATGCACATTTAAGTATTTATCTGCAGAGCTCAAGTTTTCACAGAGACGGCTAATAAGACAGTTGAAAAGATTTTGTGAATTTTTTTATAAAATGTTATTAAGTTTTTAAAAATGAACAGAGAGTACCTCCAGAGGTGACTTTTATTTTATATTACAGCTGCTGTTACATGCAACAGCTGTCTGTACATACAAAATTAACATTTATATTGAATTCCAAAGCCAGGCTAGAAATATTAATACTGGACAATTCTGCAAAATCCTGGCATCCAATGCCAATGTTTTAAAATTTTCTCTCCGCCTCATGACATCTTGGCAAAAAAGATAGCTTGGCAGAATTTTCACAGCCTTTCATTGCCTTCTTTTCCTTTCATTTTTAGTTTTTTTTTTCTAAACACAAGACAGCCAGTATCATACACACCACTTCAGACATCACTGTTTGTTTACATTCTTGTTCCCAGAAGTCGGTCCCTAGCACCTCCTACCCAATGACATTGCACAGATTGTGAAAGATGGCAAGTTCTTATTGGCTGCAGACCAACATGTAGTCTGTCATGTCTCTTGGCTAAGTCAGAGCCAGAATTTATGAGTATAATCACTTAATCTGACACAGCTACAATCTTAACAGACAAAAACATTGTGGTCTGATTTGCTATTGCGATTTCAAACTGGTGAATATTGATTTTGTTCGCTGAAATGACAATCATCATTGGCAGATTTCATCAGCTATAGCTAGCTTGCTAATTACATTAATGAACTGGTTGGCAATGTTGCTCTGGCTGACGTTTTAACAACTCGCATGCATAATTTTGATCTAAAGTACAGAGGCTAAAACTCAATGTTCCGGGCAAAAAGTCAAAGCATACTTACCAATCAATAATCCAATACAATGTAGACGACATGCAAATCAAGAAATAGTATTTTTTATTTATTTTTTTTTTTTAAGATATTTTTTGGGCTTTATTTGACATAGACAGCTTGAAGAGTGACAGGAAATGTGGGTAGAGAGAGATGGGGAATGACATGCGGGAAAGAGCCACAGGTCGGATTCGAAGCCTGGGCCGCTGTGGCAAGAACTGAGCCCTCGTACATGGGGCAGATGCTCTACCAACTGAGCTAAACGACACCCCAAAATAGTATATTTCGTGTATTGCAATATAGAAGTAGCTATATAATAAGGATAAATGTAAGATCAAGCAGTTTCTTTATTTTGTCCCAACAACAACTGCTTTTTGTTTTTTAACGCTGGAAGAGAAAAGAATTTTAGGATAAAGAAAAACAAATGTGTTTGGTAAATGTGGGTAACAATGACAACAATCAAATAACAATCAAAGACAGAGTCACTCATGCAAAGACTGTTTAATACATTTCTTACACGTTTGCTTGTGTTTTGATCTTACAGTACTACAGCCTCATGACCCCTTCTTCGGCATGTTGAGAAATGCAAAGCTTGCCATGCCTAGTCATGACTGATGATTGGACACTCATTGTTCAGGGTTAGGGACAGGCATTTTAAGCAATTTCCATATTTCAGTACTTGCATTAAATTATTATACTTTTAATACAAAACATAAGAATAGGGTTTGAAATTAACATCCCACCTGGGTTGGGTTAGGGTTTGCCTATAATTGTACTGATATTGTACTCTGGCTCTCTTTCCACAAAGCTTAATAAGAGCCAATCTTCTGTCACCATTTTCATGATGAGCTGGCTAAGATTCTCTGCCCTGGTGGCATCACAACTCTGCGTGCTAACGCTGCTAGCAAATGATGCGATGAGGGATTGCACGTTATCTGTCTGTGCTGTTTTCTGCTTGTGCTTGATGTGCAAAAGGTTAATTATCCAATTAGCATTTATTTTGTCGAAATACTTCAAAATATGACTGTTATGCCTGGTCGCAAAAGGCTAATGTAACACTGGAAATCGCTGAATATTTGCGGCTGAGCAGATCATTTTTGCTTGAATACTGATCCATATTCAGGGTTTGGGTTTACTGAATGTTTCCTGTGTTGGCATTAAACATGCGGCACTCTCCAACATGGACCATATTTCCTGGTCTGTTCATAGCACTTCATAGTCAACAATGTGATATAACTTGTTACATACAGTAGTAGGCATATTGATTTTGTCAAGTTGTTTCATTCAGTTCTCTATGACGTAAGAACTTTGACTTAGAAAGCACAGTCAGTTCTTTAGTGTTGATGTGTACCTTTTCAAATCAGATGTTCTCTTTTAATGTGTCTGTTTCACACCCTGCTGAGCATAAAATACATTCAGTAGTTCTTTTTGCTTTTCATCTCACCAATTTTGGCTGCTACTAATCAGGATTTAAAGGATAGATTGCTTTTTGAGCTGGAGGAAGTATCCCACAGGACAAAGCGTGGCAGGGTGTTATTCAGCTGGTGTGGTTCTGAAAGCCAGGCACTTTTGACTTTTATGTTGAAATGGTGGCACTATTGATTCAGAGACACAAACGGTGAGGGCTTTCAAAGCATCCCTCTACCCCCCTCTGTATCAGCGATCTGTTTGAGGGGATTTGCGGTTGTGTTCCTGTAAGAAAACCAAAATCTGTGAAAATACTCCAACTTATCAATAAATGATGTGAAACAATTGTTTTTTGTTTTCAGCAACTGTTTAGGGGAAGACGAGCAGCAGGTAGCAAACCCTGTCTGAATAGAAGCCTGATTTTGTGAAACAGAACAATGTCAGCATAAAGTCTATTACTTTTATATCAATTTCATAACAAAACGTTTTAAACTTATCAAAGTATATGTGTGCTAAAAGCAATCAAGCAATCTGTAGCTGGACTCGAGTGAACACCATTTGACTTGGCCAGTAAGTAACGCAATTCTCACTCTGATGTGAAATCGCAGGCTGTGACTGCTCATATAGTGCAGTGTTTACCTCCAGCTTTGTCATTATCACTCACCAGACAGATTGATTCAAAGGTCCAATCAGACCAGTTGAAGTAGATTGTTTGTTTGTATGTCTTTCTAGCTTTGGGTGTTCTTTGTGCAATGTTCCCTTTCAGTCAGTCATTTTCATCAGTAAAAGAAGAATGTTGCAAACTCTGAGATGACAAACAGAAATTGTAGATTGCAGCATTTGGAAGAGCTACAAGACAGAGACTTAAAGAAAAAGTTTTTTAACATTTGAAGATTATTTTTTGGGCTTTTTCAAGCTTTATTTCTGATAGAGACAGCTGAAGAGTGACAGGAATGACATGCGGGAAAGAGCCACAGGTTGGATTCGAACCCTGGGCTTCCGCAGCAAGGACTGAGCCTTCGCACATGGGGCAGCTGCTCTACCAACTGAGCTAAACACTGCCCAAGTTTTTAACACATTTAAGCTGAATTACAGTGTCACAGTAGAGGAGGAATAAGACAAACTCAATCTTTAATAGAAATGCAAAATGGATGTTGGTATTTAGATATGGTATTTCCCACATATCACACACATACCACACCAAAGAGGAAATTGGACACAGCCTGAATCCTGCCACCCCAAAATCTTAAGTACTCAGTCATGCTTCACTCTAATCTAATTGAGTTGGAAATTAAAGCCCCAGAATAAGGTTAGTGACAGAGCTTTTATAAATGAGGTTTAATAATAGCCAAAGAGAGTTGGATGTAATGATATCATCAAGTCAGTTTTATGATTACTGAGTCATATGGAAGGTAAAATACCCCTCGACAGAGTAATGCAAAGTGTGTATAGTTTGTTTTGTGAGAATGACAATCAAATGGATGCCAGTTGTGAGAAAGACATGCATATACATTCATATGTACTGCCTTTCAAGAATAACTGCACAAAACTGTCAGAACAGCTGACTTTTAAAGATAGTCCGTTGAATAAATTACTCCATTAATGAAAAAAATTTAGCTAACCAGCTAGCAAGCTAAATGTTGAAAAGAAGATTACATGTCAGAGGCCCACACTGTCCCCATCAAAGTAACAGATTTAAATTGTTTGACTTTTAAAGCCCATATGGTTCAGAGCATGCATGTAGCTTTCAAGCTAAAATTACCTTTGTCCATGAAAATATCATCTAAATGTCATCACAGCATCTTACCTTACAGTTCGTCGTGTCCATATGGCCACTGACCCATGGTTGATTGGCCACAGTCTTCACACCCTTTGTACCTATCTTCATGTTGTTTAATTTTCTTGTCTTGCTCGTGTTTTTCCCTTACACACACACACACACACACACACACACACACACACACACACACACACACACACACACACACACACAAATACACATACATACGCATGTTCACACAAACACACTTTTTCTACATAAACCCTCAGCATCCCAGACTTTCTAAAGCATAGATTGTCTCTTAAAACTCAGAAAGTCCATTGCTTCAAAAAGTCAATGTTTGTATGTTGTATATTATACAGTATATAATATGTTTTCGTTTAGGCATCTGCTCTAATGGCTCACAAAATAATTATTTTTAGTTAATAGTTTAATAGTTATTTATTTTTATTATAGTTTTTTCGATTAAGCGCCACAATCAGGTTGTAGGTTTTAGTGAAAAGCCCCAAACTATTCAGAAATTTGGTTCACACATTCATACTTCATAATCAGAATCACTTTGGACATAGATGACTAAAGTCCATTCTTGGTTATTGTAGAAACATGGTGGTTCAACATGGCAAAATCCATGAAAGGGGACTTATGGCTGTTGATATTCTAACAATAATGATTCTTATTTTCAAGTGATTATACACTAATGAAAACACTGTGACACCCATAAATCTGGACCTTTTTAATACAGTGATCATGGTCAACTTTAGACCTGTTAAACATCAACATTTTGACATTGTCACTGTACTAAACAAAACCAGCATTACAAACACAACACACAGTTATGTAAGAGTACTAGGAGGGCCTTTCAAAAAAATATCTTTCAAAAAGATGCTGATGTTAGCATTTAGCTCAAAACAGCACTGTGCCTATGAACAGCTAGCACGAATGTAGACTCTTAATTTAGTTGCTTATTAAATGATTTAAACAATCAATCAATTATTAGAATGGTTGAAAATGATTCAGATAATAATTTAATCATCTCATCATTTCAATGCCATATAATTTATTCAAATATTATTTCCTCAAGCGTGTTCAGCCCTCCACCCTCCTAGGACAATCCAGTGGCTGTCTTGCATCTCCTTAATGCTTTGATGTCTTTGAATAACTGCGTTGCAGATAATGATGCAAACCATTATACAGTAACTAGGTCAAGACAGGAGAGACCCAGTTGGGCTTTTACATCCTACTGTCGTCACATTTCCACCTATTGGCGCAGCACTGTGTATGGGTGCATATATACGACTGTAAATAATGCAGATATTCAGAAAAACAAATAGAAAGCACTCCTGGCTCCCACATCAGATCCAAGATCTAAGCTGATACTGGTTGACATTTGCCTCATTAGAACCCATTGAGACTGGTGATTTTGTCATCCAGGACTTCTATAATTGAAAATATTCATTAGTGTATATGTAATTTATTACTTTGTCATAAATCAGCCTTGGAGTCCATGGACCATTCACTGCGCTCATTAGAGTTTTAATTAAAACACTGAACTACGATAACGGTGGTATTTTCTGAAGTGTAATGACGTCTAACAGGAAGAGATATATCTTTTCTTTCTTTCATTGGACAGTGCAAGGTATTGCCACATTTGACAATGAACACTACTACTTCTAATTGGCTGTGTTGTGTACATCTTTACACATTTACCCCTTAATTTTTCAGATTGCACATTTGACTTCCTCCTTCAACTGAGAAGTAATTGAATCAGAGCCCTGTGTAATATTACAACTCAATTAAATTCATTTATGTTCAGTGAAGGGTGCTGACACTGTGTTGAGATTTTAGATCCCTCTATAATCACTCTAAAATGTTTTTAGTTGGTGCATATATTAATCTAAGAGCAAAATGTGCCGTATCGTTAAATATAAAAAGAATACCAAAAACAAACAACTTTCTGAAAAGATCATTTGCATCCATGTTAGAGTGTTCTGCTTTAATGTGTAATTGGTTAAATGTCCCATAACGTTAACACACCTGCAGCTTCTGGATCCATTTGCTGTTGACAAATGACCAAAACTCTGTTATAAAGCTTTCTGTTCATCATTTCAGGGTGACTTACGGCAGTGTGTACATAAGCTAACTCCTCATTATACTCCCACCTGATTTGAATGTGTCTCGGCTGTTATGAATTTCACATAGGATTCTTGTTTGGTGTTTACTTGCTCTGCTGCTCAAAGCTTCAGGGTATCCCAGAGTCAAAATGTTTTTTCCTCTAAGTGGTGGGCTTCCATGAGCAGGTGCTTCGCACAACATCCAGCTTGATGGTGTTGGTCAACACTGCAGTCAGTGTTTCTTTTGTTTCTGCCTTTTTCTTCAACAGGTTGGATCAGTAGGATTCATGCATTTTACGCTGTAGTGCGGTTTGTGTTTTGGATAATGAAGCCGGAGCTCAGTCTTTTTGTAAGTGAGTCATAGATGACTACTTAAACAGACTCAATGCTGCTGGCTTTCATCTGAACTCATTTATCCACACCCACACTGTCTCTTCGGGTCTATATTCCGTCTGACGATGGTTTGGCTTGCTTTTTTTCCTTTTTAAGATACGCACTTGTGGTTTTTTTTTACTCACAATGATTCAGACACTGCCGTCTTTCTATTAGCTCTTTCCTTTGTTATTTTTTTTTGCAGCCTCTCAGGCCCACTGCCTCTCCAGCTGTTCATGCTCTGTAATTGTTCAGAGGACACCTGTGGCCCATGTCCACCTCATTACCTTTACTTCCGTTTTGTGACTGCCACATCTCTGTCTCTTTCTCACTAGATATTATCTATATTTTTTGTATCTACTGTATATGATTATTAAAATGGGATCCATTGCATTTTATGATTTAACAAAGAAGTATCATCTGCCTTCACTCCCCATTGAATCTCCACTGTATATATCTTGAATTACAGTACTGTAGCATGTTGTAATGATGAATGGGTATTGCTTGTGAACTGATATAGAGATGGACATCAAACCCTCCATATTAACGTTCCTGCTCATGATAAATTTTGGACAAACTGGGGTTTGGCAGGATACTAAACAATTTGCAATCACCATGGGTCACTTGGTGAGGGCTGCTTTTATGTATAAGCTATGCAGTGTGAGTAAATTATTAGTAGTATTTGGTTTTTATCTTGGAATGAAAGGGGTTTTTAATGTGTTTAATATAAAGAGTTCATGTAGTAGAGAAAAACAGTGGTTCAATGTAATGTTAAAATTAGCTCTAGATTTAGAAAAGAAGATCCAAGGCTTTAAAAGAGTACTCCACCAATTTAGCATTGCATTCCTACAACATTGTTGGACTCACAATAGAGTCACAATAGAATGGGAAAATGATTTGGGAAATTATTTCTTTTAAGTTTGGCTACAAGTTGTAAAAACAGCATGGACATATTATCATCTTATTAATCACTCTCCTCCTCCTTTTAGCTCCATTTTGGTCTCTACAACAACTCAAGGAGGATCAAATCTGTCTCTCTTCAGCTGCTAAATACTGCATTATGTTCACTAGCTATCCGCTAGCTTTACCTGCTCAGCATAACAGCAGAATGCAAAGCACATTTTTTTGTCTAAAACAGCTGCCTACTGCTGGAAACAACACTGATGAGTGTGATGAGAGAGAATTAAGTAAAGGACATACAACCAAAACAATTAGCTGGAAGACACTAAAAAGTTCCACACAGCTGAAGGGAACTGTAGAGTGTGGACTGAAAATTCTTGAGCTTTGTCCACCTTTCACATTACACAAAGTCATTTCATCCATTGTTAATATAAAAATATCCTTTAACTTAAAATGTATCCTAAGTCTAAAGGTAAAGTGACAGTAATTTTTGAAACATTCTGAGCACAATTTGTGCGAATTCAAGGTTCTTTCTTGTTAGTTTCTTTCTCCTTCACATAAACAAACTCGATATGCCTTTGCAGAAATATTTATGTGTAGCCTGAATGCCACAACTGAAGTGCAGAGAAAAAAAAACATCTGTTCATTAGACCATGAAAACCATGACAGATGAATAGGAGGCTGAACAAAGAAATAACCCTGAATAACAGTTTCCGACATAATGATGATCAAATATCTAAATGAAAGATCTTATTGTAGAGATCTAATCTAATTCAAATGCCTCGATCAAAATGAGAGACGGCTCAGCTAAATGGCAGCAGATGAAGCCTGCATCAGGCTCTGTATTCTCATGGAGTTGGACTGTTTAGGGGCTATAATTCATATAATTTGGCATTCATCCAATCTGCAAGCATTTGGCCCCAGGTGCTGGACAGCCACATGAAAATCACCTTAAAATCTCAGCTGTTGCTTTAGTGCTGGTCAACAGAAATTGGATGATGAACTATTAAAGAAATTATGCCAAATACTGCGTAAGATTTAAACACATGATAAACAGTGATTGATTATACCTGCATCTATAAATGCCAAAGCTCTGCAAAGATCAATTTTATCACTATAAGTGCACATTTGCATGATAGAACATAAACTTTTTGTATTATTCGTTTGATTGTATGTCTGCGGAGCAAAACAAGTCTAACATCTTGTTTTTCCTCACACTGGAGGAAATATATTTTAAGATAAAGTTATATGCACATCGGTTTCCCTCTCTGGAAAGCATTTTATTCTCTCTTTCACTTTTTCACATTTATGTTCTTAAGATATGCTTCTTCTTCTTTTGAATATTTGAAAGCTTCTACTGTCACCATCTCATGCACAGTACTGTGAAAAATTGCTTGTAAGCGTTCTCTAAAGTTCAGCTGCCACCCCAGAGGTTTGAACATGTCACAAAAAGGAGTAAAAATGGGGGAAATGATCCACAGACAGACAGGATTATACTGGCATTTGGCAGATTTAGGTGAAGTGTTTCAAAAAAGCATAAATAAGAAAATGGATCTGCTGCGCACAATGACGGCGATATCAAAAATCCAGACTTTGTCATTTTATCTTAAGTTTGTTTTAGCTATATGTGCTAATATTTCTTTGAAATGTGTGGAAGGCAGAGATGTAACTAAAGATATCTCTGCAGTGTGAATGTGTGCCCTCTGATTTCTGTTTTAATGATATGATGTAGGAGTGGGTCCGTATATCAAGTGTGTTCAGGGTTCACTGAAGAAGTGGTTACACTACAGAGGAGTTATACAATTTAAAAGAAGAAAGAGAAAAACATACCTAAAAATATTTAAATTCTTAGACTTGACGGTGCAATACGACCACATGATGAAACGAACGCAAGCCTCTTTGTGTGAGAAACTCCGCAACTTAAAAAATGTTCAGACTCAACTCATGAATATTTCACAAGATGTGCCAGAACTTCATCTGAACATCTGAGTGTACTGGAGTCCATCAATAGCCTATCTGTCTTAGCACGCAGGCCACACAGTCTCTCGCTCCCTTTCTTTCTCTCTCTTTGCCTCCCTCTTTCCTCTAACGGACACACACAGGGCCATCCATTCAAAAGCCCTCCTCATCTAGCCACAGCAGTCCCCTGAGGCCTCTGTGTACAGACCATACTCCCTGGGATTGAAGTGTGAGTTGGGAGGGAGAACCAGCAGGCCTCGTTGCTTCTTCCTTTCTGGTGACGAGGCTCTATAGGGCTTCCTTTGACACCCACTCTCTGCTTTGCTCAGGGTTTGATGATGAAGACTCGTTTGAGAAAATGATGGTGGAGGGAATTTTTAGTACTGGTAGACTGCTTGTGGACTGATTCTTATCAGATAAAAAAGAACATTAAACCCTCTACATTAACATTCAAGCTCATGAAAATATTCAGCAAAACGGGGGCTTGGCAGGATACTTAACAATTTGTAATCACCTTGGGTCACTTGGTGAAGGCTGTTTTTATGTATAAGTTATGCAGTGTGAGTTGAAACACAGTAAATTATGACACTACATGATGTTTTGGGGCTTTATCTTGGCATGAAAAAGGATTTTAAATGTGAAAAGAATTCATTTAGTGGATAAAAACAGTGACTGACTATAATATTAAAACCTTCACAATTTTATTTAGAAAAAAAGATTCAAGGCTTCAAAAGAGTACTTTGCTGGTTTAGCATTGCACTCCGACAACATTGTTGGACTCACAATGGAGTGTTCAAAATCGAAAAGATCAAAATTGATGCAGCAGGCTCTGAGATGTCTTCTTTTTTATTTAAAGCATTCTTCATACCCTGGCATGTTTCAGAGGCTTACAGTGTTATTATTTAGTAAATAAATAAATGATTTCTTTCTTTCTTTTTAAGTTTGGCAACATGGATAAAACAACAGCTCTGAAATCATCATGGACATATTATCAACTTATAAATAATATTCACTCCCCTTTTTAGCTATTTTGGACTCCACAAGAAGTCATGAGGGTCAAATCTCTCTCTTTAGCTGTAAGTGCTCCACTATGTTTACAAGCTTTTTGCTAACTTTAAATGCTCGGCATAACAGCAGAGAGACAATGTACAGTGGGATTTTAGACTTATTTTTGTCTAAAATACTGTTGCTGGAAATGACAGTGATGAAAGTATCAAGAGGGAATCAAGTAAGCTGCAGGATGTAGAACCAAAACAGTTAGCTGGAAGACACTAAAACGCTCCATATAGCTCAAGGGAACTGCAGAGTCAGGAGTGAAAATTCTCTGTAGCTTCATCACTACAAAATACACCTTTCACATTACACAAAGTCATTTCATCCATTGTTAATATAAAAACATCAATAGTGCAGCTTTTGAGTTCAGTTTCTTTTAGCCTGCTGCACACTAGCCTTTTGTCTTTTTGTCTGAAAACTACGCAACACGTGAATGCAAACTTCATAAAATGTCAGTGTCTGCTTCTCGTGAAAGATGGCAATTTTCAGCTTAATGCAAAGGTATTTTAGCATGTAGCACAGACTGAGACAAGTCAATGTTCACCTAAAGTTTATACTAACTCTGAAGATGGAGTGAAGCTGATAGTTTGCAAACCTTGTGAGTACAATTCCTGTGAATTCTTTCTTTCATTTATATTTCTACACATAAAATACCTCTTTAATAGATACTTAACACTTTTGTGAAGAATCAGTTTGTTGATATGAAAAAAAGCTGTAAAAGCATTTCTCACTAACTGCAATGCTGCAGTTTAGCTGGCATGGATTTGTTTTGTTATCAGATAGCCGTATGGTTAAGTAATTAATTAATTTGCAAGAAAGTATATTAAAACTGTTTAAAAAAAAAAAAAAAAAATCACATAAGACCGTTGGACTTTTTAATTCATGGCTTCCGTAATGAGAGGTGTCATGCAAATTTCAAAAACATAGTCCGCTATTACTCAACTTTAATATGATGTTAATTCAATATGCAGAGCCGAAGGATGGATTACCGACCAGGCAAAGGTGACTGCCCCTGGGCTCCTAAAGCTCCTTGGTTTTCAACTGGTTTGTACTGGGTTTTCTTCCATTTTTTTCCCCGTTTCCAGGGTCTAAGGATAGAGGGTGTCATATGCTGTACAGATCATAAAGTCCCTTGAAGCAAATTTGTGATACAGAGTATAAAGAGAGTATGAATGTATGTATAAAAAGAATTAACCTTAAGACGCTGAACAGATCACATGAAGTATTTTACTTCTACTCCTTAACAACTGCATGTAAGGACATATTTTTTTTCTGTATTTTATGTTTGAAAAATGAAGGGTTGTATTATATAATCAAGGGCAACATGTTTATGTTTTCACAACAGCAGATGTTGTTTTTGAATGAAACGAGTACAGGCCCCCACATTGCAGAGCGAGCCTGTTACATTAAGTGAGTGTTGCTTTGGACTGAATCCCAACTCCATCCACAGCAAAACAGTTGAACAGTTTGAAGGCTTCGAGTAGCCTGGGCTCATTATAAACAATAAATCAGTTTTGACCAACACACCACTGCTATCCATAAAGGATGCCAGCAAGGACTCCATGTCATCTGCAGACTCGGGGCACTACTGTATTTGTTGCCCCCTATCTCTAGTTGTTACTTTACAAAAGAATAATCCTGTTGTACTGTTCCCACTGCTTCTTCACCAAGATGACCATCAGTAGTACCTAACCTCTGAGACCTCAACAGCACAGCACTCACCATAGCAACTTTACAGTGGAGGAGGTTTTGTCCCTTCTGCCATAGCAGCCCTGAATAAAATACTTTGCTGAATTCTTTATACGATAGATGTGTGTGTGTGTGGGAGCATGTGTTTGCAATATATGGGGAAGTGAATACTTTATGACCATACACTATGTCCACTGTGTTGTTTTTCTTGTGAAGCATGAACAGATTATGAAAACACTTCCAGGGACAATAAAGACTATCAGTCAAATCTTATTAATCTTTAAGTCATTTTTTAAGAAAAAATGAGATTTATTTTTTTAATTTATTTTGCATTTCTCGAATAAAGTCAAAATCTTGAGAATAAACAAGAATAAAGCAACATTGTGTAAGTTCTCTACCATAAAATAGCAGATTTAAAGTCATCATGGTTTCGGTCTGTCATTCCCACTCTGCGCCCCATATGCCGGTTATTGCCCTATGTTACTTTGTGCTCTGGGTACAAATCTCCCGTGAGAAGTATCGGTTTACGGCACTAAGTCACACACAACCAACTATTTCGCTTACTTTGATGAGAAAATGGGTTCTGGTTTTCCCTCTGATGTCCTCTGGGTGCTCTGTATCAACTTCAGCATCCTCTATCGACATAATGGCAGAGGTGAGGAGAACCAAAAGGATGATGGAGAAAGCTATGAAAAAAAAAGAAGAGACTAACCGAGCAAGAAGCTGCTGGACAAGGGGAAATCTGGGACTGACTTTTAGAAGTTAGCGAGAGCTTCTTGAAATAAAAGGCTGAAAGACAGACACTGAGCTGGGCTTCTTGCTGTGGGACTATTAATTAATATTAGCTGGCTGTTATGTCTTGTCTTGTTGCACTTGCTTGCTCGCTTGCTTGAAACGGGTAGCACTAAATTGCAAAAATACTAATTTTGTTGCTTAAAAGTCAAACTTTTAAGAATAAATCTACCAGCATATAAAATGCCTTGTTTCGATGAATTGGTTAAATACTCTGGAATCGATTTTAGTGACATGGAAATTAGTTTTTTTAGCACAATGACCATGTGGTAGGTATTTGGACTTGGAGATGGAGACGGCAAACAAACTTGGACGAGGTGTTGATTGCTCTCCGCACTTGATTCATTTTTCTCATGTCTCACACTAATACTGGAAGCCATTTTGACTTTATTTTCGAAATCCAATTTTTTTTCCCCCTTATGCCTGGTCTAAACACTCTTGCACTCTCACTGCAGGTTGTCTTCCAATCAGAGTCCGTGTACATTCTGACCATTACAGTATTAATAGTCTAGAAAATAAACATAACACATTGGTGAGTCAGTTAAAGAGGCCCAGCCAATCATTTTTGCCCTGGACCCCTCAAGACGTTTAATCTGGTCATGTTAGAACCCTTCTGGAAAATGGGAATAAATGTTGCATGAGTGATACATATCCTCCACAAGTTTACAAGTTAGGTAGTAATTCTGCAGCCTTTATTATCCAAGTGTTTTATTGTGAGTGCAGTGACTGAGTATGTATCCCCTGTGTTACTGTCCTTTACTATTAGTGGTATTTTCTGCTTAGAAAGCAATACAGCACGACAAAACTGACTGTAGCTAAAGTGACACGGTGGGTCGGTCACATATGATGGTAAAGTGAGAAAGAGGGAAGGAGGGTTGATGATACAGAGCTGGCACCGAGAGAGAGAGGCGCACATTGTACTTTGTGCTGAGAGAAGGAGGCGCGCTGCTCCTCTCCATCACATTTCACTTTCCAAACACTGACGAGGGAAACAAAAGAAAGGCAGGATGTAAAATCCAGTCAGAGGACATCCACAAATCCCGCAACAGACCAGTTTTTCTTCTGTATCTCTGAGTGGTTCCATAGATTAGGGTTATTCTGCTCCATCAGTCCCGCTTTGTGCGCTCTGCTCGGTGCAGGAGTCTGTCACCGACTGACGGGGAGGAGAGGTGCCGTTTTGCTGCTTCTTCCCACTGGACGGATCCGAGCTGCTCTTCTCACTTATATCTGAGGAGTCTGTCTTTACAGAAGCTTTTATCCTGTTTGGAAGAGTTGGGATTTTGTTTCCCCACCTCCACTTGTTTCGGTGAGTACGTTTGCTACCTGATCCATTTCACTCCATCTCTGTCTCAGATTATGGTGAGACGCGTTTCAACATTAGCATATGTTACTTGACAAAATGCATTTCATGTTAATCGTTACGTGCATGGGGGAAAACGTATTTTCAGTCTACAAAACGTATGTTAAATCACCTGATATTATATCTTTATATAAAACATGTTTTAAGATATGTGCAAACAATAAATAATCACTTATTATGACTCATTAACTGACCAGGTTATTTCTCAAACAAATTCAGGTCATTCATGTTAAAACCCACAAAGATATTGTCTAATAATATTTTATTCTTAGATTAATCTGAAGCAGTTGCCTCCTTATTCCGATTCAACAGGTTTGTTTCAGTCCTGATAGTCAGCGCTCTCCCTGTCGGTCAGTTAATGATGCTGCTCAGGACAGATAGGTTTGAGGTTCTAGGTGTGTTTTTACTAATGCTGGCGATGATGATGTTATTATGTACATATCACTGTAGGCTATTCATATCTGTAACAAATGTTGGTTCAGGTCCAAAACAGAAGTGATTTGGTTTGCAAATGCAGCTCAGTACTAAGTTTGTTATCAGTTAGTGTATGCAAACTGTCAACAGTTTTTAGATATGCGTAAGAATTATGGACTAAAAACATTTATTAAAACTTCAAGTTAAGGTAGTAATATATTAAAACCTGTATAGAACTGAACTTTACCTTGACCTCTATTTATCAGCTTATTCCTAAAAATAAATGAAATATTGGATTTGGACTAAACGCAGGTGAGACTGACTGGAAATTTAATAGAGATGAAAACTGATTTGGAACTCAAAATGTCACAAGCTTTATGGTGTTTTGTCTAGTGCCATGATGGCGAAAAGTGATCTTTGTTGCTCATCCAAAGTGCCGCTGTTTTCAGCTTTGTTTCCTCTTTCTTGGTGCCATTTGTCCCTCAGATGTCAGTTGATTTTGGAGACAGCAGACTCTGAAGGTTAGGAGGACTACTTTAAAGACTCTGCTTTGCGATGGCTACAGGAGTAGCAGCGTGGCTCCCTTTTGCCCGGGCAGCAGCCATTGGCTGGATGCCTGTTGCCAATTGCCCCATGCCTGTTGCACCAAGAGACAACAGTAAGAGACAGGATGAGCTGATTATCCTCAATGTCAGCGGACGTCGTTTTCAAACTTGGAGAACCACTCTGGATCGCTACCCTGACACCTTGCTGGGCAGCTCTGAAAAAGACTTCTTTTACAATGAGGAAAGCAAGGAGTACTTCTTTGACCGGGATCCTGATGCCTTCAGGAGCATTCTCAACTTCTACCGGACAGGGAAGCTCCACTACCCCCGCCACGAGTGCATCTCAGCCTACGATGAGGAGTTGACGTTCTTCGGCATCATCCCCGAGATAATTGGTGACTGCTGCTATGAAGAGTACAAGGACAGAAAGAGGGAGAATTTAGAGCGGCTGCAGGATGATCAGGAGGAGAACAAGGACCAGAAGCTGCCCAACATGAACTTTAGGGAAACCATGTGGCGGGCCTTTGAGAACCCCCACACCTCCACCATGGCCCTGGTCTTCTACTATGTCACAGGTTTCTTCATTGCCATCTCAGTCATCACTAATGTGGTGGAGACAGTGCCCTGTGGTTCCACCGCCAACCAGAAAGACATGCCATGTGGTGAACGCTACACAGTGGCGTTCTTCTGCATGGACACTGCCTGCGTCATGATTTTCACAGTGGAGTATCTGATGCGCCTGTTTGCCGCGCCTAGCCGTTACCGTTTCATGCGCTCGGTGATGAGCATTATCGATGTGGTGGCCATTTTGCCATACTACATAGGTCTGGTCATGACCAACAACGAGGACGTGAGCGGTGCCTTCGTGACACTGCGTGTCTTTCGAGTGTTTCGTATCTTCAAGTTCTCCCGTCACTCGCAGGGCCTGCGGATCCTGGGTTATACACTCAAGAGCTGTGCTTCAGAGCTGGGCTTTCTGCTCTTCTCACTCACCATGGCCATCATCATCTTTGCCACGGTCATGTTCTACGCAGAGAAGGGCTCAAGCTCCACCAAGTTCACTAGCATCCCAGCTTCCTTCTGGTACACTATTGTCACCATGACAACGCTGGGGTGAGTAATAGACATTTGCACACCCACATACACAGACACACAGGTAAATACATTCACATGTGGACATTGTAAGCACCCTTTAAGTTCTTCACTGCTATACTGTATTTGTTGCAGAACTAAAACAATTGTTGATGATGTTAATAAATGCACTGGATGTATTTTTGTGGATTTTCTTTATAAATTGAATAATTTATGAAAACCACTTTGAATTTCAAATGAGCATTACGACAGCCTGCCCCCATACTTCAGTACACTACAGCTTATTTGAGGCTGCCAGCGTGAGTAAGGGTAGGCAGTGTAGCATTTATCCACCAGCACAAACACTTGTGGCATTTTGTTTTGCCTCACTTAGAGCTCACCAAATAAGGAGACAGTGGTTGAATACATACAATACATCTGAGTAGATGCCCAGATGCTACACAGGTTTGTGTGTGCACTAAGGACTCAATTGATGGAGAGCTATTTTTAGTGTTTTTGCTTGGTTGAAAGTAATGTTTTCCTTTTAATTTTACTCTTTTTAGAACATGATGCACAACCAGTGGCCTGACCCAAGATGTAGAACAGGGCTATTCTAGAACAGAACTATGATGTTTTAAAATGATACTGATGTTGGAAACAAACAGTTATGATTAATCAGCCTATTCATAACCGTCCAATAAAGGCAAATCTTCATAATTCTTCCACCTCTGTGACATTTAGATGACATGACTCCTTACTATCTTTGGATAAGCCATGGTTCAGTTTCATTATTTTGCAGAGAAAAAAAAAATATAGTACTCTATTTCTGCATTTCTTCTCTCCTAATTGGGGCCACACAAGAAGCACCATATTGATGTGGCGCTCAGTATAGAAATGCATTGTTAGGAATTAATTTAACTGCATTATAAAGTCAGATCTCTCTCCTGTGTGCCTGGAGGCAAGGTGTCCCATGAGAGATCCTCTGTCACCTTTATTATGATTCTACGCTGCTTTTAATCTTTCACACAAGTTCGCTGAGATTCAGAGCCATGAACGGCAGGGTGAATTTGAAAGTGTTCCCAAAGTTTGACTGAGTATCTATTATGAAGGCACAGTGGAAGAATAGTTATGAGTTCCTAAAGATCTATTTTTCTTTCTGGCTCTCTTTGTAGATAATGCTGTATACGCAAAGGCAAAACTGCCGTTTGGAATGAAAAGACTGAACACAAAATTAAATTTAGTGAGTTTGCTTATTAAAATGAGTAACATACATGCATTTCTGAATATAAATGACTGTCACTGTGATCAAGCAGGAGAAGGATTAAAGTGTAGGTTCACATTCAGTGTGTCTTAAAACCCACATGCTCATATGAAGCCAGTTCTCGTGTTGTATAAAAATACACTCCTAAGTTCAGCTGAAACTAATATGAGGCTTGAGCAGTTAGAGTATAGAGCTGTAACTAATGATTGAAAATGCTCTTCACTACTCCCCAGACCTGAGGTTGATGTCTTCACATTGCTTGTTTTGTTTGACACAAAGTCCAAAACCTAAATATTTTCAGTTTATCTATATCATCACATGCAGAAAAGCATTTGAAATGCTGGAGCCAGTAAATATGAGCTATTTTCCCTTGATGAATGAGAATCAGTTGAACGGTTGTTGATTTCTGTCAGCTCCATGTGGTCATGTTAGTATTGTACTAAAGTTGTAATCCTTAAGATTTTCATGAAATCAAGCCCTGTTTGATTGCCATAATTTTTTCTATGAACATTGGTATTGGCCCATATCCGCCTTGCTGACTGACACTGGCCAACAGGCAAACAGAAATTCATTCACCGATGTTAGCGGCAATAATGTATTATCTGTTGTGTTGCATCCTGGCTAAATGTTGTGTTACATCCAGCCTGGATATTGGATAAATAATCACCTCAGTTTTCCAGCACTGGCACAAATTATGCTCCATGCACCAGCACGAACAGAGAGTGGCTGTTCAGCTGTTCATCTCACATCCAGGATGAGAAGAGAAAGAGACTGAGCTGCAAAAAGCCAGAGATAGTATCTTTGTAGTGCTCCCATGCTACGTATGCTCTGTCTTCTTGCCCTATGTAATTCTGGGCACCATATTTTATAGAGAAAATTTGATCTGCTTTCCCTCTGATTTCCTGTGGTTGCTCTGCTTAGTAATTTACAGGATTTCTTGATGGTCAGTAAAGTAAACTGCTGCGAATTATAGTTGCTGATAGCTAATATTAACTCAGTTTGTTAGCTGGGCTGCCCAGGCCGTGAACTCAGAGCACCAGGCGAGTGTTTGTGTTTATGCTGGTACCACAGGCATACTTGCAGGACAAAAAGGTTTTCAAGGCCTGGGGTGTGGGGAAATGCTGACATGGAGCAGAACCAGGATGGAAAAAAAAAATAAAGAGACCTAAGAGAGGATGCCACAGCCGCTGGAGCTAATAGTGACCATTCGAGTTAATGTTTCAAACTCCACCAGAACCGGCTGTTATGTTTTTGCCGGATGTCGCGAGCAGCCAGCGTCAATCTGCACAGAGAATCCGGTCAATTTCTGGAAAGAAAACACACTGTGCAAAGTTCTGATCATAGAAACCGCCAAAAAAGAAACAATTTAACTACATAGAATACTTTGTTTAGAAGTATATTTAGAATCACATAAACCAAGGGAAATGACGAAATCTGAGCAAGTAAACAAAGTCTGATGAGCAAAAGGCTCCGCTTCCCCAGCGCTCCCGGTGTGGTTCGAAGTCGCGTAGAGGATGGACCAAAAGAGTGTCACGGTAACAGTGTGTGACAGAGACATGTCCGGTGGGGCTTTGGTGTAAGAAGAGAAAATGATTGTGACTGAGCAAGCCACTGGATTAGAGTAAATCTCGGACTGACTTTTAGTCACTGGCAAGAGCTTTGTGAAATAAAAGGCTGAAAGACAGATGCTGAGCTGGGCTTCTTGCCGTTGGATTTGTAAGTAATATTAGCTGGCTGCTATGTGTTGTGTTGATGCACTTGCTTGATGTTTGGCTGTAGTTTTTGATCATAGTAATATAATAACAAATACACGTGTACAACTGTCCATATTTATGACAGTGGTATTGCACTCCGAGACAAGGGGCATCTATGTACAGTATGTGCAGCTTTCGGGATTATAACTTAAAGCCAGACTTGAAAATGTGAAGCGTTCCATTAGGATACATGAAGATCTACATTGCCCAAAAGATTGTGCAAGTAGATAAATAAAATATAATTTAGGCCACTTATTAAAACAGACCTCTACAATAAGACAACAGACTGAGAGCTTTAAAACCTGCTTATGTCTTAAGTGCTCTATTTTCTGCAGTGTTCATTACTGAGAGTGATCTGCTCAGGGACTAAGAATACTGGACAGGAGAATATGTGGGCTGTCATGCTGTACCTCATTTGACCCTCAGCAAGATACCTAATGATGTGACCTTGGAGTTTCTTTTTTTTTTTTTTTTTAACAGTAGTCTCCCTGTTGACATGTTTGGCTGGCAGAACTGAAACTTTCTGTCCTTTATAGTAACATTACAATAGTTATTTCAGAATCGTGACTTATGGAAAACATTTATTCTTCAGGTTATGGTCAGTGTTATTCACAAAAAAAATGGAAACCAAATGAAGAGTCAAGCATGGCTCTCTAGACATTAGTCGGTCTACCAAGTAGGGGCTGAAATGGCTACCTCACCTTACCTGTGATACAACATTTGTGTGTGTGTTTGTGTGTTTATTATTATTATTATTATTATTATTATAACCTTTATTTAACCAGATAAAAAACCCATTGAGATCAAGACCTCTTTCACAAGGGTGACCTGGCCAAGAAAGGCAGCAGCACACTTCATAGTGATCAAGACAGACAAACAACAATAACAAACCAGCAGTAAAAATGAAACATAAAAATATTAAAAAATATTTTTAAAAAGGATTATAAGAGAGTCTTTTGTACCGTACATAAAAAATGATAGAAATGCCAAGGTGAGAGCATTATGTATTGAAATTGTGAACCCTGAACAATGAGTTTGAGTGTGGAGCCATTATGTCTGACACACAATAGGCAGCACTGAGAGTCTATCCACAGCTGCAACAATAGTGATCCTCGTCACTAACCAAGGTCATTTGCAATCAGGAAAACTATCATCTGATGCATGTTCAAGGCTCATGTAATTATTTTGTGAGTGTTCAAATGCAGCATGTTTTCTCTATAAAGCCACAGAGTTGTATGTATTTATGAGAAATCATGAGATAGTGTTTGACATATTTCTGTACCAGATCAGATATCCAAAATAAGAGAATACATAATTCATGTTCACACTTTCTGTGCTCTTCTCAGTCAAAAATCAGTTATGTTTCTGCTTTTCCAGACAGAATTTAACCACATTTATTAATATAAACAAAAGGAGAGCTTGATTTCTTACAGAATCAATTCAAAATGTTTGGGATTTTTAACAAAAATAGCAATATTTTATGTGAAATGCCCTAAAAGATACCTAAAGGTACTGTATCATTTTTCATTACCTGATTCTAGGCTTTGTTTCTGTACTGTCGAACATGACTCTGAATATGATCTGCACAGTATTCAGCTGATTGCAGCACGATGCACTGTAACCTCCTTTAATCCACAAACTTTTTTCTTTTTTAAATGTAAAAAAGAAAAACAAACACACGCAGATACAGTACAGTCTTTGTTTTGTACAACTCTAACCCACACATACAAAACAAAAGCAAGAAGGGGGAAAATAAAACATTCAAACACTGGTGCTAGTACAGGATAAGAGAGGCGGATCTGTGCATAATCACAACTGGAAGTGAACAGCCGTAGCCTTTCATGCTTGCCTGTCGCCTGTCGATCTGTTCACCTGCTGAACGGACATATGCTCAGGTCATGAAGTCATGAGTAACCCATCTGCCAATGCATATAAAAAGCCACAGGAGAATAATCTCACAATATGGTGCATTAAGAGGTAAAACAAACAAGCAAACAAACAATATATACTGGTTTTTATCTGCCGGTTTGATTACTTGTGTGCATGGTTGTGTGTGTATGTTCAATTACTCAATTTAACTGATATAAAAAAACAAATCATAGTCTTCATTTCAAATGCAGTGTATTTGTTCCCATGGCCAGTTATCAAAAATGCATTAACAAAACGAGACATGGTTATTTTGGGCATTTCTGACAGTGCATCATATTTCAATATAACAGGTAGTAATGGAACAAGAAAGAGCTGCTAGTGAGCTGTTGCGGCTGCACAGTTCCAACTCCTCAGCAAGGTAGTTAGACGAGCCATCCCCATTGAATTGGTGTGTAGTGCATAATTTATGTCCAGATGTAGCCACTGGCAAAAAACACACATATTCACAAGCAAACATTACACACACATTAACAATAGGTGAGTTGTTTTTTGTAAGCCTAAAAATAAAGACTTTTGATTAGCCAACACGACACTAAAAGTATAAACACACCCGAGAAGACGTTCTGCAACAATGTGAAATGTTCTGACAGCTGACGGTCAAGCCTGTCACTATTTTCATAAGATGAATATTTATTTCCAAAGAGCACATACACACATTCATATGCTGATTCACACACACAGTTATTGCCTTTGATCTTGTCTTGCCTTTATGACCTGCTTCTCTGCGTCCTCTCCTTGTCTGCATGAGCCCAGACAGTGCAGCGCAGCAGTTCTGGGTAATGGGCTGGAGCTGAGGGAGATGAAGGGGAAAAGGCACTGACTGGCTGTATAATCAGCCGCTTTCACTGTCCAGGAACAGAGGTGTTAAATCAACCTCAGGTGGCTGGTAAAAGGATCTGGATTGAATATCAGCAAGGTCCGCTCCCTGCGGCTGCCTACAGGCGCTTGCCACTGCTGGTGCCGACCGGATGTACGGTCATTGGCATCAGTGGGACGGGATCCAAAAGATTGATGAGGGAGGAGAAAGCCCTCTCTCTCTCTCTCCCTCTCTTTCTATCCCTAACGTATCTTTCTCTCCCCCTTCCTCCCCTCATCCCCCACGAGTCTCCCAAGGGAACAGCTATTTTGAGAACACAGGCTCTGTGTGTGAAAGGGAGTTATCTGTTTCAACTATAATCTGATACACGATACAGGCACAACGGATGAGAGCGGCCGTTTTACCTGCATGACAGGTGCACTGGAAGCGAAGGTTCGCTGGCATGCCACTGGCTCTCCCAAGTCTCCCACGCCTCTGAAAACATTATTAACCCAATAATGAGAGAAATATTAATGAGGTGTGCATTGAAATCTGACTCTGGTGTTATAATTAGAGTGATTCTCCCAGTTGTAGAGTCCTGGTCCTGGACGGAGGCTTGTTCCATAGCAGAAAGTGAGAGAAAATGTTGTTATGCATGTAGGTCATGTTCCCATCTCTGCCTTAATCAGTGGCTATATATAATCTCTTTCTTCAGAGAGACTTTTAGCTCCTCGCTCTCCTCTGTGTTCTCTGCTCAACATCTCTATTAGACAACGTGGACTCAGCCTTGGGGCCAAAGGCAGGAGGAGAGAGGTCAGACAAGTCGTGTTTTGGGTTCACAAGAACTCAGTGGTGCAGGGTTGGTCGAAACAAGAAGAAAGTGCCAAACAAAACTTTCTTTGACTCAGTTTTATTACAATGTGCACATTGATAAACCACGCTGTCATACATATGCACAGGATGCAACTAATGATTATTTTCATTATTGATTAATGTAGCGATGAATTTTTCAGTAAATCCATTAGGCTCAAATTAGACTTTCCACGTCTGTGTAGCCAGGGTCATGATGGTCATACTGTATGTGTGAACAGGTTATGCAGACACTCAGTGTAGTAGAAACAAAGAGACCAGAAAAAGGACATAATCAGTCATTTCAGCAAAATGCCCCAAACTGACATTTGTTAGCATTCAAGTGACCTTTGTAAATATGACTCTTATCCATCGGAGGCGAAGCAGGAAGAAATATTTTGTACAAAGACATGATTTAGAGGACCTGTTGAACAAAACCCTGTATGAGTCTGTTGAGGCGCCCTTTTTTTAATCATTTAATTAATAGTGTTCAGTAATGTTCAACAAAATGTTCAGAAATAATGAAGAATGGCCTAAGGTGACTTCATCAAATAGCTTTTTTTATTCAAACAACAGTCCAAAACCCAAAGGTATTTTGTCTAAAACAAGCAAAAAATTACATCTAGCTGAGACCAGTTAATGTTTGGCATATGGCTTGAGTGATAAATCAATTATCAGAATTATTGTGGTTTCATTTTCTGTGAGTTGATAAACCACTTCAGCACATGTACAGCGGACTCACACACTGACTGTTCTTTCATCAACATTTCTGTTGTTTAGTTTCATCTTTTGGAGACTGGCATCCACCGATAAGCCGTGTATGCCTGTGCTTTGTCTTGACGTTTGTGTTCCTCATGAGTATTTTAGAAGATGTAAATAAGGTTAATTGTCTAACTTGACCACTGATCCTCATGTCTCTGTGAAACTGCAAAAAACAAGCCTGGTGCAGTGAGTTTGGTGACAATAAAGAAAGCAGTTATCTCAGTCCTGGCTTTGATGAAAGGTTTACTTAACTGTGTTCTCAGCTCAGCACCCTTCTCTATGTAAAGGGATTAATTAACAGTGGGTAGAACAAAGCCTTTCACGTTGGGAGTTAATCAATAGTCTGTTTGAAGACGCATGTAATATCTAAAGAAACCTTTGCCTTTTTTATCTTATTGTGTGAAATTGGTGTGTGGCTTCTTGCCTTTTGATTTGCTTTACTTGTAAGTACATTTTCTAGTATTTGTGTGCTGGATAATATATTTACATCAACACAAACAATGGATAATTGTAACAGAAGTTAGGAGTTTGGATGGCCAATTAATTCTGGAATGACATACATTGTTTTGTTAATAATTCAGGATCTGTGCGCCATGCTGAAACAGAACTGGGATGTGGAGCTGCATAGTTTGTAAGTGGGAATGTACTTTCACACAAATCATCAGAGGTTACATATTGTGGTGCTTTTCTATGGCAGCCCGCTTTCAGATACAATTAATGGGCTATTTTGCTGCTTTGCTGAATCCCTGAGGTCAAAACGAGTGCAGCTAGTCGGAAATTAGAAATATTCCTGCCTTTATCGGGCCAACATGCTCTTGGAGCCAATTTCCCAACACAAGGCTCTTTAATAGAAACCTTTCTAATGATAGCTGTGGAATTTAATTTAGCTTCAACACAGGTTCATTTAACACCTAAACTCATTTAAAAAGAATTAAACTTGTAAAGGATAGTGGTGTCTTGGATGCTTAATGACCCCTGTTCATTCTTGCTGTTTCTCTCTTTCTCTCACTGGTGTGGTACCGCATACTCACTCACATAAACACACACAAACTACACCCATGCCATGAAAATGCATTAGTGTATGTTATCATACACTGACCTCTAGTATAACACCGGGAAACGAGAGAAATCATCGGCTGATAAGGCTTCAGCACTGTTTCTTCATTCACCCTGCATTAATAGTAACCTTCATCGGTACAGTTACTTTTTTGAGGTTGAGCAGCAGCACATCAAGAATCACTTATCAAATCATTAAATCATGTGCAAATCAGTGACACAAAAAATCTCACAATACGATGGCCTCAGTTTAGCCTCTTAGGTTGATGCATTTTAGCAGACCAGTTTTCCACAAAAGTTTTTCCCAGGTGTGTAGGATAGGTGTTGACTTACAGTTATCAACTCGATACCACCCACATATTTCATTAAAGGAATAAAAAAGAACATTCCAGCCTGAAGTCAAATCCTGCAGCGTCTTATGGAGCATTTTATGTATACAAAGTTCAAATATAGATATATAATCTATGCCTTGAGGCACCATTATTCTCTGTCAGGACTGCTTGTCAGTGGGCCAAACAGCTTTGGAAACTCCCTCCTCCCACACCTTTCCAATGTCGGATTAGTGGGGATTTGTGTCTGACACGCCCACGCTCACTCAAAGTGCTCACGACTCACACCCACTTCACTTTGTGATTGGCCAGTTGTGCAGAGGTGTAAAAGGAGCTTGCGTTCCATGTTGTGTTCTGTGTACAACTTTTCATGTGTACAACTGGGTGCAAGTGTGTTTTGTTTTCCACATATTTAAAAAATGATCGCGTCTCCCCCCCTCATAGCTTTTGACTGTAGCCGTTCGGATCAGGCATAAACACTTTTGCCCTCTGATGCTGTCGGACACACATAAAAAATATTTTTTGAGCAGACCCCAGTCAGTTTCAGTGGCTTTACTGTTTTCTCAAATACAGATCACATATAATATACAGACCCTCCTTATGATAGCTTAGTAAGTATCATTAAACCACTTTTAAAACCAGCAGAATAAGCTGTAAACCCCAAACAGACTTAACCATATAAAGTTGTTGATGTACATGTCCAATAGACACAGAGCAACTTTATGACAATTAAAGTCTATGTTTCTGGCTGCCATGCAAATCTAAGTCCAATATACATAGACATTTTATCTCTGTTTTGGTCTCCACCAACCCCTGAGGGAAATATCTGGCTCTTAAGCTGCTATATGCTTAATGTTCACCAGCTAGTCATTAAACTTTATCCGTCTGATGTTTCTTGGCAGGTAACAGAATGTATTTATCAGAGCTTTTTTGCTGAATACATCTGTCTGTTGTGACTTCAAACGGTGCTGATGAGAGCAGTGAGACTAAACCAAAACAGTAAAGCTGTGGGCTGTAAAAACAAATAAATGAGCTAAAAGATGCTAAAAAAAGAAAAAAGTTCTCTGCAACCTAGAGAAAGCAACGTTAAACATTACACTCAGTTGCATAATCTATTGCAGATTGTATAAATAATTATTTAAATTAAATGGATACTTAAATGAATGGTTTTAGTACTTAAAACTAATTGATTTTCCAGTGGATCTTCTCTAAAGTTTTTCCTCACTCTCTTAACAGTTAATGATTCATCTATAATAGCTTCCACACTGTAATATCTTAGGGAGTGTTTCATTCATTTAGTTAATTCTTTTATTTTCTGATTCAATTGAAAACAAGCAATTTTGGCATCACTGAACAATCCTTCATCCATCTTTAGGGCGATCCAGCTTTAAAAGACTGAACTTGTTCTGTCATATTTTTTTTTTCATCTGCTTTTTCTCTTTCTAGCTCTAATTGTCTACAACTCCCATTTTGCTAGTAAAGTATAATTACTGTTTCTGTCATACTTGACGTAATAATAAAGCACTGAACACACTGTACAGTAAACACCAACAGCTTTAAACAGGTCAGTATGTGCAAATGTTCTCCCCATATGACATCCTTCACGCAAAGGGCAAAGGGCAATGTGCTTTGTTGTATTAAAAGAAAAACCTGGTAATGTATGTTGTTGTTTTTTACCCTAAAAAAAACACTTATTGGTCCATGTAATGTTGATGATGTAATACAAACAAAACTAGTGGCAAGAAGATTTGCAGCCAGTTTGGATTTTGTTTCATGTCAACATATTCGCAGAAATCTTTTCTGCTGTAATCAAAACCTGTTACTGACTCTGATCTTTCTACTTTCTTTCAACATCAAACATAGACATAAGGCTGCTGGAGTGTGACTGGAAGGGTATGCCAACTTTTTTTGTAGTAATTTGTACTTTAGGGATCCACAATTTCAATTTCCGCTTTATATGTTGCCTTGTTTGGTAACATAAAGTAATAACTGTTTGCTTATTTGTACATGATATTTTTCTGTGTGTCATGTGTCATGTTTGATCTCACCCTCACACCTCTTCCTAACATGGAGCGAGTGCGCAAACTTTAGTTAATGAAGCGCAATTTTTTTTTTCCAGATTTTCCACGCCTTTCACACCACTTGTGATTTCTCTCTTTGCAAATGAATAAGTGTCTAAGTCAGTGATACACAACAAGGCCCATGGACTAGATTGGGTGCCAGTTGGCCCACCTACCATTTTCTAATTTACAATGACAATAAGTACTTTCACCGTGGGAATTTTTGTATGCTTATACCAATGAGTATGTTCAATAATGTCCTTTGGCTGTTACTTGGGAAGTTGTATATTAGCCATCAGCAATCTGTGCAGAGCACATTTGTGGTGACACTTGGGGCTGCTTGACTGAATTTGCCTCTTGGCAAACATGAGTGAGAACAACAAATGTTGAAAGGCTGACACTGAAAACCAGCAATTCAGTGAAAAAAATGGACAGATAACTTTGCCATTGGCACCTCTTACCAATCCTAAACAACAACTTTAATTTACCAAATGACAAGTGTTGTGTGCAAGGTTGCTAAAATTAGGTGCCACCAAGAGTAAAAAAAACAAAACATGCTAGCTTCAGTGTAATATTCACAGTGGCACCTCAAGAAAAGAATAGATTACGACCCTGAAGTCATCGTATTCCACCATATCAACAATCCTAATGTTTATTGATTTTATCTTATAAATATTTTAATGGTTGTTTATTAACTGGCTCCTGGAAAAAGCAAGTTGAGTATCCCTGGTCTAAGTTATTCCTTCCAAACCTTTGAGGATATCCTTAAAAGAAGGGTGCTGTGTAATATATCATCTATGTTGACTGTTGACTGGAGGGGAAATGGAGGACATCAACATCAATTTTGATTTTGACCACTGAAAATAAGTTTGAGGTGGAGCAAGTGTGCAAAACTTTACAAAAATACAACTAGCGTGAACAGTTTTTCAAACAAGCAACACATCGCTTAGCCTGTTCACTGATGCACAGAGCAGGTTAGGACATCTTCTTTTGGAAAAACCAAAACAATCACATGCTCGTTCACATTGCTTTCGGGAGTGGTAGTGGTCTGTTGAGGTTTGGAGCAGTTACACCGAGACTCAGATGAGCATTTGTGTGATTGAATGTGGCATGCTAAGGTCAACAAAGTGGCAAGAAGTGAAAGGAAATGAAGTGAAATGTTTATTAAATGAAAGTTGAGGCAAACAACAGCTTGATGAGATATAGAAAATATCTCATCAATTTGATAGTGGGAGGAAATGAGAGGAGAGGAGGTAAGAATAAGTTAAGACAAGCAGAACAGTCGGAGGAAGGTGAGAAGGAAAAGGAAGTGAGTGTAGGTAGGTATAAAAAAAAGAGGAAGGAAGCCAGTAGGAAAGAGACAGAAGACGTGATGCTATCTGGTACAGTTTCCAACATGCTATCTCAAGATGTTTGTATCAGGGCACAAAGGAGAACCATGAATGACACAGCATGCTATGTACTCTGGAATGACTGAGTTATTTTTAGATACTTGGCCCTTATCTCACTATACAGCTGGCAAGGGTTTGGTCTGGACAAAGGTAAAGAAAATGTACGTATAACCTTCAATGTGCCGTGAAGGAGGAAACAGATGAGGTGCTGTAGCAGAACTGTTACAGTTTGTGAGAGGACAGTCAAGGTTAATTGACCGAAAAGTAGTGCATAAAAGTGCATAAAACAGAGAAAGATTGTCTTGTTTTGTCTAAACAAATCCAAACTGATATCAAATAACATGCAAGTATATGTTTCCGCCAGTGTGGGAGCATGTCATCTGCCTTCGCCTGGAGTGCATACCTGACATTATACTGTATATAATACCAGCATGTTTATTTGTATTTTCCATTACAGTCTCGTGCTTCTCTTTTCACCTCATGTTTAAATATCAATTTATATGCAGCCAGAGTTCAGCAGATGTTAAATAAAATGTGAAGTGTAGCTTTTCTTTCATTTATTTGAATCTTTTTTTTTCTTTTAATATCAGAACTGAAAGTGACGATGTGGCTGTGTTTCATTCAAACATTCATGAAGCAAGAGATGAGATCCATTAACCAGAATGGGCTTTCTGATTGGACGGCAAAAACAATCAACATTTCTAAGTTTGCTGTAATAAAATCACACAGTGCATTCATACTGAAGGGGGGCGTTATGTTTATATCATCAGACAACAAAAAGGACACTGTGATTGTTTAACTGAGTTGAACAGCTGTTTGTAGTGATAACAGTCATTATTCATCTTAATTATGTATTGGACTGGCAAAAAAAAAAAACAGTTCTGAAGTTATATCATAATAATACTTGGTTTGATTAATTGTTTAATAAATATAAATGTTTTGAGTCCAGCTGTGAAAAGAGTGGTTGTGTATCTGTGTTCATATAAACATTATCCAAATCATTTTTTATAAATCGTTTACGGGAGCACACCTCATATCCGGAGTAATCAAATACAACACATAATTTAGGTGGTGTTTGCTGCAGTATCTCTCTATTCATCAAACTTGTAAAGAGACTATTTTAAATGTACAATAGACCTGTGAACATTTTGAAATAGCCTATTTGCAAATATAAAAACTGTCCTTCTACAAAGGACAAGATGTCCAGCAACCATTATAATACAAAGAGCACCTTTATTGTGAGGCCAGCACATTTGGGCTTGTGGCCTTCATCAGTGTTGTTGAAGTTCTGACCCTTTAAGACTATTTTTCTTTGCTCAGATAACTCTGCAAAAGTTGTTTTGAAAAATAACAGGACAACTTTGTAAATCAATCAGAATATTTTAAGGAATCACTCACAGATAGATTTGCATGCTAAATATTTTTTACATGTTGCAGAAATTGTGGCTCATAAGACTATGCTATGTTATGTACTACTGTTATGTATGCAACATGTTTAGAAAATCTTGATTTGGGACACTTTCCTGGGCAAGCATCTCAATGAATTAACCCAATATGACAGAGAAAATATAAAATATAATGTAATATCTCAAAGCAGTTTAGTTACCTGAAAAATATCCCAAGGTGAACTGATCTTATAGTGTGTAAGGCACCCGAAGATGTGAATGTTGGCATATGGCAGTATACCAGCAGCACAATGTTTGCCCTCAGTTCTAAAATGTCCCCCAAGAAAACAAACATATTACTGCACCTATAGGCCTTAATGTTAATATTGTATTAATGTACAAACTTTTTGGTAAGGTCAATACTGAAATGACAACTTGCACTGTTTAAACAAGCAGTTTTAGTAGCTGAACTATCCAAGGCACTCTGCTGATAACAATGAATGTCATTAACAAGCTTTTCAACACACAAGCTGCACTCATTCACAGTTGCCATAAAAGGTATATAAGATGACTGCCTGGCCTGGATTTGATGTTTGATGCCTCCAGCTGTTCTGTGTTTGGCTCACAGTCTGTGAGCCAAAAGTGGAGCGAACAATGACGTTGCTTTTTCAGTGTGAAAAACACTGACTATTGAGGTACTGAAGAATAAAACAGATGTGTCTCTTGACTTGTTTCTGAACATGATTATTGCAGAAACACTCGCCACAGGTTAAATTGAACAGGATACTGGACCAGTGCATTGAAGTGCAACTTGTTTGATGAAAGGAGATAATTCTGGAGTAATGTTCGTGTAGCAAAAAGCTGCTTTGTTATTTGTTTGTTTCAGATTAGGTACAGTATTTTGGTTGTGACTGTGGGCTGTAGTTAGATTACTACTGCACATCTATGAAACAGGACCACGTTACAGGCAGATTTTAACTGTTTTGTGTTTCCATGTGGCCTTCAGTCTTGTTTTATAGCCTTCAGTCTTACTAGAAGTGTGCTTGCAGTTTTAGGAAAATGTTCATTGATTTCTTTTCAACCACTATTTCAACTTGAGTTCTGAGGGTTTGTTCACCTTTTTCTTTTTATGCAACCCTTTTTTCAGACACAAAACAGGAACACAATAGAGAACCCCAAAACACAGAAAAAACATTTTTCTTTTAATACTGTATTTTTAAATATAATCTTTCTTTGTGATTTCTGTAATATTAGAATAAGAAAAAATTCAAATTACAAACAAAATTAGGATGTGGCTTTTGATTGCACACACGCTTTTAATGTAATTCATCTTTATTTTATTATTTATTATCAGTGGCTCGTTTATATTTTTTCTCCATTTTTCTGCATCATGCTCCTCCCAGCCTTGATGGGATGACACTGTTCAAGCTTGATTAAAGTTAGATATGTGTAATAAACCTTATAATATAATACCCTTATATAATGTTATAAAATGTATAGCAAACTTACTGGGGATTTACACAGGGGACGTAAGCGCCGCGGAACGGCTGCGCCACGGTTTTGCTTCGTCCTCTGCCCGGTGTCAGTTCACACCGGGCGCGTGACGGCAGCGTAACGGTGTAAGATTTCGAGTATTTATTGGCAGTAATGGAGATTATATTTATTAGTATGTTTTCAGCAGTCTATAATCACCTGAAAATAAGAACTGCTATGTTTTTATTGTCTAATAATGAGCCTTTAATAGCTACAGTGAGAGTGGGTCCTCTTCCACAGAGTCCACCATGCTGAACCGCCATTTTTCAACAGTAGCCCAGACCAGACAAACCAAACTCTGATCTAGATATGGACTTTTGCTTTTAATGTCAATTTGGCAGCCAAAGTATTCTTACATATTTGGAAGGAAAGGGTGAGGCGTGGGAGAGTATTAATTTGGTTGCAATCTGCAACTTCACCACTAGGTGCCACTAAATCCTGAACACTGGACCTTTAATATACTGTACATTTACTTTTTAATCCCAAAGTTGAAAAAATAAACTCTGAATTGTCTTCCCACCAATAAACGGCTACAGATTAGAGCGTTGAAATCATTGACTCCGATTTGACTGCTGAGGCCAGGGGTTTGTCAGCAGCAGCTCTGTTCCTCCACTCAGTTCGCTTCTTCTTCATCCACATCTTGGACTGAATGCTACAGTGACTCACTATCACCTCTCAAGGCACAAGTGGGATTACAAGAAAGTACGGGCCAAAGCTAATAATTTAGCATGCACATTTTTGTAGATATCTCTAACACATTACGAAGACATTTGACGTTACCTCTTAACGTTCTTTTGATGATGTTTTTTTTTTTTTAAGTCGGTTGGTAAATCAACTTCTATGTTACAATAAATTTATGTCTTTTTTCTATTTCTACTGCTCTTTATAACCAGAAATTTAAAAGGTTTACTTTGTAAATTCACTGTTTTTCTATAGTGCATTTATGTCTGAATGCATAGTGTCAATAATTAAACAGTCCCTACTTATATTAGTTTGGTGTGCTGTCATTCACTGACAAAGATCTGATGACACTGTTGCTGATTGTTTGCTTGTAGCGCAAAAACTCAACGGAAAAGAATACAATTCAAAGTAAAAATATACACTTCAGTCTTACTCACCATTGTAATAGATTCAAGGCCTCGATCAAAGAAGCCATTCAGAATCGTTATCCTCTATCAAACTGGCATGCAGCTCCATTCTCGACCACGTCAACATGTCACATCTCTCATGAAGTGGATCAACAGCTCTGGATGCCAATTATGTTGACATCTCAAGGTTACAATGACCCTTTGGTGTTCTCTCAGAATAAGAAAAGCCTTTCTCAGGCTTGTTATCCTCGCATGAGCACGGTTTCTTTAAAACTACTTTGGTGTTTTGAATTCAGGTGGTGATGAAGTGCACACGCATTACTGAATAGAAAACATTGATAAAAGCTGTGTCTCTAGATGAATATTTCTGTTTTGTATTCCTTTTTACATTTTATTCAACATGGAATGAAGACTTACTAAGGATACACTGTGTTAAATAAAATGATCAGTCACAATATGAATCATAATCTTGTCTCACTCCTTTTTTTTTAATCAGTCAGCTGGAAAACATTTTGCATTTTGATTTGGGGTTCAGAGATTAATATTTCATTTTAAGACTTCAGTTCTTTCCCTGTTCTCCATGATAAATTCACCCCTGAATTAAATTTTAGTCATTTTATTGTTTGAAATATATTAAGGCAGTCTTTCTGTATCCATAAAATACCGTAAAGTTGCTATTTTCACAGAATATATTCATTATGATACGAAGGACTGCATTAGTTAGGCTATTATCCTTTAATCTAGCAGTATTCAAACACCCATACTCCCTGACACTGAACATCTGGAAGTCCTTTTACTGGATTTATGTGTAAATTGCGTCATGTCCAATGATTTTGCCATAATCTTTATGGGTTTTGCTGCTGCTGATAGCTGTCGGCTGTATTTGTAAGATATGTTTTCATTTTAGCTGGACAGCCTGATCATAAAAGTTGTCATTTATGGACAAACTGAAAAATAATAATCACAGCTCCTGTCATGTGAGTAATACATGAAAACCGCCCGTCACCGACATTCAGTACAGGTTTGTTTAGAAGACGATGCGTTATTATGTCAGACTTCAGACCTCATCTATAATTTTCATCACGTTTTTCATTATCCTCTGCACACGCTATATGCATGTTGATTAAGCGAGCCATTACAAGCTTTTCTAGTCTTATTATATTTAAATTTAGTGTCAGTTACTTATTGACAAGGATGCTTATGACCAGGACCTGTGAAACAGAGTGAGATTACATCCAAACATACCATACTGTATATCGACTGAGGTGCCAGATTGTAATAATGTCCCTAATCAGAGCAACATAATCCTTGTAAATGCACATTTATCCTATTCCATTTCCAGTGGTTATTATGATGTTGATTCCTTCTTCACAGATTATAACAACTGGACTGCCATGCCATAAGTTGCTTGTTGATTAAGTATTGCTGCTACCTTCTACTTTCTACAGTCGCTGTCTGCTATCTTATTTATCTGAAGATCACCAAGAATCACCATGGTGGACACTGTCATCTACTGTCTGTCTGTCTTTTACTCATTAAATGTCAGTCATTTAATGACTCGAGTCTGTTGTTGACGCTTATGATGTCTCTTTCTCAGAAGGGGATGCATAATTGTGACTACATGCGTACTGTAAATTCCTTTTGATGATCAAACTTCTGACATGTATTGAATTACATGTATTGAATTCAGCCAGGCAACGTTATTAAATCCTTTAGAGATAGTTTAAAATGTCAAACTGAAAAAAATGTAACCAGAGGGATATTAAATCTCCTCAGCAAGAACCACAGATGAAACCAAATCTTTACAGCATCTCAGCCTTCAGCAGCACACATCAGGGAAATATGTTTTATCCTGCACTGTGAGCCACCTTCGTTCCTTGTCTGTGCTGAAATCCCACACTTGGTTGAACATGTTTATGAATGGAAGCACCCAGGTGTGAAAAAAAGAACAGAACTCAGAAGTGAAACGTAGAGCACAGATAGCGGGTGTTTTCAGCAGTGTCTGTGTATTTAAACAACAATGTTACACAGTGCCACTGAAGATTCAGTGGAAATCTAAAAATAATATCCACTGACAGCTGTTGCCTTTATAACCACAGCAAAGATTTTGTTTTACCCCAGCCTTATCTTGTGGCGTAAAAGAAACATCTTTGCATCTGTTTCCATTTGACTTTACATTTTCCATCAACATGTAGAGATAAAACATGACAACCCATAAAAATTAAGCTATTAAAGTGAAATTGAGCGGTCAACAAGAGATGATGATAAACCAAATGGACGAGTAAATTAACCAAGTTTGGACTTCAAAGAGCTCCTTATATTTCTGAGCAGTTCATAATAAATAGCAGCTTGGGCTGGCAGATTTGTTCTCCCATGAGCAACAGAATAATCATGTACCATGGCTGTCCACTACATTAATTCAAATATCAGAAGCCAACAATAAAACACAACAGGTTTCTGCACATCACATGATGCTGATGGACTTGTGTTTGGCTGCAGAGAGCTGGATCAAGATGGCCTTGTAACAGAATGTGTGAAACATTACATCATATATTATATTTAATGTTGACATTATACGCTTTATATTGATTTCAGTATTGAAGTGGTGATATAATATTTTCTCTTTTCTCAACGGAAGAACAATCCAGTATCCCATTTAGCTCACTGGAAAGGTACAACTGCTTTATTTAGCACAACAATTTTAAGTTAAGTTATATTTTATATTCTGAAAGAGACAGAGATAGTTCCATACAGTATCACTGCAATAGAGATTAACAATAACCAATTATTAATGTGTTAATTTCCCCTGAATAAGTCACATCACCTAAATTGCCTATAGGTGTAAATGTGAGTGTGAATGGTTGTTTGTCTCTATGTGTCAGCCCTGTTATGTACCTCACCTCTCGCCCAATGTCACCTGGGATCGGCTCCAGGCCCCCACAACCCTGATAAGGATAAACAATTATGGGAAATGGATGAATGGATGGGTGGAAGTCATGTTGAACTGAGATTATACAACGTCACCAATATTTACAACCCTATGTCCTGACAGTGACTGAGGTTGTTTTGTTCAGAGAGCAGAGAATGAAGGATTTATTGTTAAAGTTGTAAGAGTCCAGGGAACCTTAAAATTGATGATCACAGAAAAAAATATATTCTTCAGAGCAAGTAGAGAAGTTTAACAAAGCTCACAGGGTGTTAAATATTATTGTACCACATAATGAAATAATGAAAAGACCCACAGAAAACAGCTACTGCAGTTATATCAAAATATTGATATCACAAAAACTTTACCATACAAATCATATCAGTTTGATGCAGTCACAACAATAGGTACAATTAAAGTTGCTTATAAAAAGGGTTTGTAATCTATTTCTTCATTCAAACCAGGATAGACTAAGGCATCAACTGTTTTATAGACAGTCACACTTTTTGTTAGATCCTTCAACACATTTACACATAAAGCTGTTTTTATTGATCAGTTCATTACATGAAAAAGTATTATGTGTTCAGGAATAGTGAGACTTTTTTAACAGGCTGTGGTACTGTCGAATATGTTCCACTGTTCTGTTTGACTGAGCTGTTTTTGATGATGATGATGATGGTCTGTTTCTTCAGAGGTTGAAATTTCAAAGCATTCTCTCTCTCTTTCATCACAACTCCTTAAATAACTACTATAGTTTTCTGTTGTCTTGAGTAGTTCTGCATCTTCCCATCACACGTTGGCTTTAGGTTTCATTGCTACGTTAAACATAGATAATTATTTGCTGTGCCGATGATTTACAGCTGTTTTCAGACATGAAATCCAATAATGAAAATAGACTTGACACTATTGAGGTTGCAATAAAATGAACAATAACTGCCTGCTACTTTCCTGTGTCATTATATATACATTTAGCACATTGCATGGATTTTGAGATCAGTGTCCCATTAATGTTTACAGCATGGTGTACCAGACATGCACAATCAGTTTGTGTATTTTTGATTTGCTTGTTTGGACGCCACTGTGGTTTCTGAATTTTTCAAAGTGGCCCATAATGAGGCTGAGGCACCAATGTCAGCTGCACTTTGGGTTTAATTTAATGGCACTTCTTAGCAGCAAAGGGTCAAATAGAAAGAGTGCACAGAGTGGCCCGCTGTTCCTCATGACACGGTGTATGTGCAAACCCATTTCACCTCCATTTATTCTTCACATGCGAATTACTGTTTGTCAATCCTTCATAAAAGTCTTCAGGAGATTGCATAGATTTGTTTTTCCACACAGCTGTCACCTCTCATTTAGCAGTGACTGCCACTATTGATTTCTTTTGTTTCCAGCTCATCTCTGCTTGTTGTATCTGAACCTTTTTTTGTTTTAATAACTTAAGACAAAGATTAGAAAATGGAACGGAGGTTTACCAAAAAGTAATAATTTTGGTCTTTGACAGCTCATTCAGTCATATCAAATGGTATCAAACAAGTTTTGAGTTTTAAAAGTTTTGATTAAGATGTCCTTCGGTCAACGAGTCCTCCAGAGTAATAGTTTGTCCATTCCCTCTAGAACGACACATTGTTTTCTGATCTGACGGACCTATTATCTGGACAACATAATTTGTCTGTGCCTTCAAAAACAAAGCACTGCTGAAAAGTAAATCCATTTTAAGATGTGACAGCACCATGGTTAAGGTTTATTGTTTAGCCACAAAAATGACTGGGCTGGATTAAAACGGTTACTTCAATAATGTTAGGCAGACAGTTACAGTAATAAAATGTTCAATGTTTTGTTGACATCCATCTACCCCAGTCTTGTTCCTACGTTTTGCTGCTGCCACTCTTCTTGGGATGACCACCTCCCTTCAGTTCTTTCCTGTGGCTGCTTCACAATAAAAGCTACCCTGTAATTTGCAAGTTATACGCTATTAATCACGAAGAAGTAGAAGGAAGAAATGTTTGATTTGAATTAGCAGAAAGTTAAGACACCTCTAGTACAAGTGTAGGAGAGCAGTCGAAGAACAGTGAGTGTTCTATTAGTTAGATTAACAGGAACGCGGAAGTACATCCGTGCAATGCTTCCTGTGAATCCATGTGCAAGTATAAGTTATTTGAAAACCAGACTCAACCAGTAGCAATGAAAACCACTATATACAGACGTAATTACAGAAAACACTGAATTGCTCTGGCAATTGCCGACTTTCTGTAGACACGAGGGTTTCATTAGCGCCACGTTATGCCATGTTATTCAGTGCAGTCCTAACACAGACTCAGCTCAGCAGTTACTCACAAGTGGATATCAATAATTCATGTGCTAATAATGGTTGACCTAGTCAGGGAGTTATGCTCAAAACATACAATTATTAAATTAATCTGCTATACAAATTTGTTTTTCCACAACACACCTATGTGCTTTTGTAGAGTGATTTTTTACCTTCCTGCAAGCATTGAATACACCAGGGAAGTGTTGGTTTTTAGCCATGTGAGCAGGATGGCTCTAGGGATGTCAATGTCGGTCGGTCAGTCCACTACTTTGGTCCAAACTAAAATATCTCAGTATCTATGAGATAGATTGCCATGACATTTTGTAGAGACGCTCAGGATCCCCAGAGGATGAATCTAACTTTCGTGATCCCCTGACTTTTCTTCTAGTGCCACCAAGCAGGCTGACATTTTCATTTTTTATTGAAATATCCTGACTGTTGAATGGATTGCTATGAAATTTGATATAAATATCCAAGGTGCCATAAGGATGAAGCCTAATAACATTGATGACCCTCTGAACTTTCCTGTTGTACAACCAGCAGGTAATCAAGATACCAGATAAATTAAAGACATTCACTTTAGCCTCAGCTGTATCATGTGTTTATTGCTAATTAAGAGATGTTAGCATGCTAACACGCTAAAATAAGATGTTGAACTTGGTAAAGAATGTACGTGCTTCACATCTGCGTGTTAGCATTATCATTGTGAATATTGTACCCTGCTGACATTAGCATTTAGCTCACAGTGCAGCTAGCATGGCTGTAGACTATTAGTCTTGTTACCTGTTACCTGTCCTCAATTGCATAACTTCTTCTTTTTAAAAACATGATATGTTTTGTGTTTTAATTAATTCAGTGCAGCTCGCATTCATAAATTGCTTTTTTTTCTTTATTTCTTTTGGTTGTGCTCATCATCTCTCTGCTGAGATTAGAATTTCCATAGAGTATACAGGTGGTATACAGAACAGAGGTTGAATAAATGTCTGTTTTCCTCAGCTTTCTTTAAGATAGATTCAAGTAAGTCTTCTTGTCTTCATAAAGGAGATCTGTGTACAGTATGTCATTGATAGCAGATGTCAAGACAACCAGCTTCAGGCTGGTGTGTCTATTTGATAATAAACACACACACACACACACACACACACAGAAGGGGCAGAACACCCAAAGGTAAAAGGGTCAAACTTCACTCTTAGTTAGGGAGAATAGGACCCCATTGAGATTGTGTGCACTCTTCACATCGTAGCAGGAAGTCTGGTTTGGTTATGCATGATTTAAAAGAGCTCCACCTGTTGAAACTGTGACTTGTGAAGATTTCGTCTTCTTGTCTCTGGAAATATCTCTCTCCATCTCATCCTGTTCTCCTCAGTGACTTTGCTCCTTCATCCTGGAAATCCTTGACATGCTTTTTATGAGGTTACATGAGTGCTTCACTCACCTCTATATTTAGCTGATGCTATAATGATGAATCTGTTAGGCTGACAGAGTTCAATTACATAAACATAACGTTTACAGTGGCACCATAATCTCCAGTGATTTCTCCAGCTGTGAGGACAAAAACCTCTTACTACTGATGAATAAGAACTTTTACTTTCTATATGGTCTTCCTAACTAAACTAGTTTGCTTGAAGTATGCTATGAAATGTTCATTCTAAAACCACACCTACATTTGTTACTGCATTTAAACCACTCTAACTTAAATTAGACTTTACAGTAGTTTATACATACATGTACCAAATAACACCTAACCTTGGAAGACACTGGTTGGACCATGCTTCAGTGAAGTTGTCAGACTTACTCACTGGTCCACAAGCTGAGGGTTATTAGAATTGTTCCCCATTGGGCAGAGAGTGTGCTGTCTGCATTGAGTCCAAAAATAAAAAGTTTCTAGATCCCAAGAAATCTTTAAAAGCTTGTAGCTACCCAAACTGAATGAAACTTGATTGGTGACCATGAATCCATAAATGAGATATCTTTTTGTCTGTCTTTGGAAAGAGAAGTTTTAACATATATGACGGAGATGGCATATAGGATTTAAAGTAGGGTGAAAGGCGATATGAGTAGAATAGAAAAAGGAAACACACATGGACATGGAGATAAACTGTCCCTGTAGGCTTCAGCTGGAACTCTTTGGTCTTCACATAATATCAGTGAATGAACAATTTCTTTCAATGAGCAATCACTCTCTGACCACAGTAAGGTTACCAAATGCATTCTTTCCTCTGAAGGTTGAATTTTATTCAAGATATGGTACATGCAGTAAAAAGACCTGCTGCACAAGGACATTAGTTTTATCTCGGCAGAAGTCACATAGTGCACTGCTTTTAAAACAAAGAATGCTCATGTCTAATGCTCTTTGTTCACAATCCTACAATGACTGGCTGTTGGATCATGAAAATAGTACATAGAATGAAAGTGCAGCATCTTTGTCAACATCAGTTGTTATGACAAACTGTACAGCAGCTGATCATGTTGGGTCAGAACTGCCATAATCATTGTTGCATTCTTTACACTCGTCTCTAGCATGTTTCTATTTGAGAGTTGAGGTCAAGTCTGAATCACTATGAAATTTGCGTCCAAGTATCACATACTTGCTGTGTATGTTACCATTGTCACTTTTCTGCTCTAGATCTCTTTGGAAATTGTTTCCACAACTATAATTTCAACACTTACAGCACTGACAGTATTGTCATTTCTGCCTACAGTGTGTAAACCGTCTTAATAGAAACATACTGTTGCACAGAGACAGTATTCATTCATTCAGTAGCCGTGTTTTCTAGTACGATAACACTTGCAATTATGAATTCACAGATATAAACTGTTTACTTCAGTTTACCCAGCTTGCTAAAGGCAAGGGGAAGCAACGCATACAAAAATACATACACTTACATCTAATATAACCAATAGATGACTTTTTGGAAGATGACAGTAACAAGAGTCACAGTGCTGTATTTAGTATTTATTAGTACTCCCTAGAAGTGCATTGCTTAATTGTGAGCTGTGTGATGTCATTCCAAACTATAAGCTTATAAACTCAATCTTCACAGAGTATTACAACATCATCAACTAATGGATTTAACAGTGCTTACACTACGTCACTGGACTACTCAAGACAGTTGCATGATTGCAGAGTTTAATATATGAGGGTTACAAATCCTGTTAATTGACATAATAGCACTCCATTGATTTACTCTTCAGTTTTATCACCACGTTGTGTCTTTTTATCACCTTTCCACAACCAAAATAAACAGGAATAATAAGAAAACTGTGTTCTTAATTCAAGTAATCGCTGTTATGCTATATCAAAAATAAATATCATTACACATTAACTAGCTTGTCGACCAGCAGCAGCTGTTATTTTAGTCACCAAAATCACCAATTAAAAATGAGAAGTCTGTTTTTTTTCTGGAAGAACGTGTTGTGCAGTGTTAGATTGGTAAACTTGGACCATAGCTAATGTTCACAATGAGGATGCCAAACTTCATGAACTTTTTAGAATGACATAAGCCAAAAGACAAAAATTAGGGAGATGAAGTCTATCCAGCCATGGGGATGTATTGATGGTTTTAAAGTTCCAACAACTCATTGTAATCCCAATAAGACCTCATCATTGTGAGGTGTTGTCTATGTTTAGACTTTGTTAGAAATGTCTTGTTAGCACCAAGTCAGACTGGAAGAACCAGGGCAGCTCTTCAAAGTGAAGAGTCACCATGGAGACGAACCGACTCAGTCTAAATTGTCTCCTGTGGCCTTTTCTCTTCTGTCATTGTCTCTTCAGACGAAGCGGTAGCACAATGCTTCATTCCCTCGAGCTGTCAGCAATGTGTTCCTCTACTGTCCTCAACACAATAGACAGGCTGTCTTGTTTGGTGCTCATCCTGGAAAACCTTGTGAATGTGGGAGCTTTGGCACAGCATTACCATTGCCATAAGAAATGCTCTTCTAGACATCCATTTTTAACAAACAAATTGGCAATTATCTGGTAAATCTCATGTCAAGTGATTCATCTGAACTGGTCTAGTCTATATTTTACTATATGAAAATGCTCAGCTTCAGGACTAACACTTTAATCACTTGTTCTGGCTTGATTCTGTCTGTATGAAGCCAATAATTTTGACAGTACCAAGACTGATCAGAAAAAATTAGGCTTCTTTTCTCTGTATACCATTCCACTATGAATTACACCAGGAGGATACATGAAAGGCTTCTCTTTATGCTTATGCAATTACCGTCAGGGTTGCAAATTTTTGCCAATGCGATTTTTCAGTTTAGCTACAGATGTAAATGAGCCCAACAGAAGTTCATCTGAGTTGTGTGTTTTCTGAGTCTGAATATTCATTCTAGAGAGACGATTTCTGTTCAGGAAAAGTAAGAATGTATCCATCATGCAAGAGGAGGACAGAAGGGTGAATGTTACAAAATACAAGCAAAAGGAAGAAACAGACAGCTTTTCAAGCTGCTCTTTTATTTTGTTACTACTAAATGAAGAGCTACTTTAAAGCAACTCCATAATGCATATTTTATTTTTCTGAAATGTCCTTTTCTCTTATCAGGAAACTCTTTTTTATTGTCCGTTGACATGTCCCATAGCTTATTGTAAAAGGAACTTGAGTCATGTTGGGGTACATTGTTCCTGTGACTGTTGGCAGTAAAGAAAAGCTGTCATGAGGGATAAAATTTGACACTATAAATAATCAAATTAAACAATGTTAGAATGAAAGCTCATTTGTAAGTTGAGGAGTAAAAAGTTTGATAAACTCAAAGCCTAAAGTTAAGAATTTAAGTTAAATTTCCTACTTCAAATCTTTATTTAGTTTGTTGCCTTGAAATGTTTTTTTGTGAGTGGTCATCGGTCAGCATCAATAAATCAGATGCAGCAGTTATTTGTGTCATTTTATATTTCCTCAGATATTGTGCACCTCTATACAGGAACGCTTTACAGTAAAATATATGAACCAAAACATTTTACCTGCAGAAATCTCATTGTAGTCATTTAGTAAATAGGAACATTTGCAAGAGACACCTTTAGATCAACCACTACAACTCTTTAGAGCCCATATTCAGTGCAGTTGGTAGCTTGAGGTTGCTTGTTAACAGAGTAACGCTTTCATTTGCATTATATCCCTCATTATACTGTCTCAATTAGTTGAATAGGACCCATCTTCAGTATCTGGTGCCTAAGTGGCAAAAAACAAACTTGCTAATTTTGTTGATCAGGCCATCTTTTATCTATATTTCTAAACAAGCCTAATTCACACACTGCAAAGTGTTAGCAAGTGGAGCTGGGAAAAAGGGGGATTCTATTATGTTGATTGTTGAGTGGCTGATGATGATGGCTCGGGCCTTTTTGAAAGAGAGCCACAAGATGACCGCTTGAGCACAATGAATGTTCAGCTGAGGTCACCAACTCCAACTCTCCACACATCCTATGTCTTTCTGTCCCTCTCACTCCAAATTCTACAATTAAACCTAATTTACTCTCAAATATTGTATCATCTCCTAAAACTCATATAATATCATGAAAATATTAGATCTGACATTTTGGCTTTCATGAAACTACAGAGGACAACAAGCAAGCAGCACTGGCTGGATCCCTATAGTCACAGCTGTAGATCAAAGTGATCCTTTTAATATGTGGTACAGGGATCAGGCCGAGAGCCAATACTGCCTTGAGCCTGAGTACATACTGGATGTCATGAAATGCTGATGTGGTAGAGTTCAAGTTAGCAATGCCTGATGTCATTACATTAAAACAGTGATCCAGAAGGAAGGAGAGAAGAACTTTAATGATAATAATTCTCGATGTCAACATCAGTGATGGATGTCCAGCCACATCTAAACAGGTGGCATCCTGCAGGCACAGCTGTCACAACTTCATCAATAACTCTGACGTGCTCGCTAATATTCTGTTAACGTTTTAGGGCTTTTAAAGTATGTTTTGAAAAAGGCACTCCTCTAAAGACAGATAGATGGATAAATGTATTCAAAACAACAGTTTTGCATTATATCTTCCCTTCACGAAGGTGTTAATGTCGAGATGTATTGATTCAGCTTTCTGATCATTTTTGACTATAGAGAAAAGATCTTATTTATTATTATTATTTAGTTATTTAGCCTAGTCCCATTGATTTAAATGGCTTTGACAAAATAATAGAAACACCTGGCAGTATAGTGCAATACAATTCAACATTGCCACAAACTGTATTTGCCTTCAAAATGACCATAAATTTGAATAAACGAAAACTGAACATTACAATGTTTACTACTATTACCTGCTAAAATAGATTATTATTTTTTTTAGCTAGGTAGACTTGTGTGTGTATATATTGACACAAACCTCATCATAAATCAACAGTATAGCCGTGAAATATTCTAACCACACAACATAACCCCTTTTAAATCATCACTTTTGAAATGCTCGTGCCACAGAAGCTGAGATTCCAAAGGGCATCAGAGGTCATTGATGTCAAAAGAAGAAATTAATTCTGTGACCTTTTTGCAGTTTTGTTGTGTTGCTTTCAAAGACTTCTGTAGATGAGCTGAGACCATCAGGGCTTAGCTAAATATGTGCGTGTTGTTCACTGCTGCGTTTCATTTATTATACGGTGAATATACTTTGATTAATTGAGGTTTTTAAGGTAGGAAATAATAAGTTATTTTGAGTACAAAGTGTCTATTGCCTCAGGGTTCCCATTTCTCTGCACGCATCAAGGTCCAAACATAGGCTAACACCCATTCAATTTTATTTCACAATGTGAAAGAAAAAAACTGCAATTGAGGTTTAAAACCTAATGAAATAAAACAAGAAATAAAGTGCAATCAGGGCTCAAAACTAATGACAGTAAAAATGTTGCAATAGCAATTTGAACTAATTCAGTGTTATTTGGGGTTCCAAAATGTACTGTTTTTTTATGACAAAAGTTAATCGGCCCAATAATAACAATAACAGGGCAAATACAACAGTTGGTTTGCTGAAAGGGATAAACAGTTATAAAAGTTGCTTTCAAGCCAGGCTGGATTGTATACTCCAGGCATAGACAGCCTTATGTTTCACTTGTTTCAATAAAAACGGGGGCCCCCTTCCAAAGGGTCCCGTATTATAAATCTAGTCCCTTTTCTTTACAGCAGAGCGTTTTCACCTCTCCCTAAAAGACCAAATTTAACTCTCAGCCAAGCTGTGGAATGTTTATTTCAGCTTGACAGTAACATGTTTTTCTGACAGCTACACATTGCAAAACAATGATGTCAAACTCATGCATCTACTCTGCACACAAGTGTCACTGCTTCCCCACTGAGTGACACATCCGTTACAAGGGCAAATATCCGATGTTATTATAACATTAGTGCCACACGGTCAGGATTAACAGATTTTTTTCTTTGACTAAGAAAATCTACATGGAAATTAATGCTACAAATATTCCCTCATTTCAACCATTTTAGATAACGACGCGTATACTGTTGCTACCAATAGCTCTCAGGCCGACTCAACTCGACAACTTTTTAAAAAAAAAATCAGGAATCAATAATGGCATTAATTACCATCCCCTCAATAATGAAGGTAAAAACAATTCAGTTTTGAGACACATGGGTGTGCACAACAAGTACACGTACAGACACAGTGAACTTATTTTGGGAAAGCAGACAGGGATGGTCGTTACGCACTGTGGCAGTCCCAAAACCCCTACAAATAAGATAGAAGAGAGCCTCAGCATATGACAGCTTGCAGTGATGACTGCAATGTAATGTGCACAGAGCTGACAGTGTGTCGCTGGTCACCAAGCACACTGAATACTGAATGAAAAAAAAGTAAAATTTAAAAATAAAATATATTAAATTAATGTAATATGTGTATTTATTTTTTTTAATTTTAGTATTATAAATATATTTATAATATAATGTTTTTTTTAGTAAATATTATTATGTAATTTAGTTAATGAAATTATAAGTATTTTAGATTTAGAGTTTGTAATATCTGTAGCAACTTAGGAAAAGGCAGAGGAGATGTGTTACTTACAAAAGTAAACTGATGCTATTAAGTAAGTTTTAATTTTATTATGTGTTTTACAATAGTATGTTTTTTGTTGTGATTTAGATAAAGAAGTATAACCATAGCAGCATTAGTGTATACTTTAGTGGCAGTTTGTGTATGGAGAAGATATTACAAATTTTAAGTGTGTAACTGTAAATGAAAAATGCCTCTGGAAGAACTAATGTTATTGAAATGCTGATTTAAATTAACTTAGCATTGAATATGCGTTTTTATTTTTAACTTGAAAAGAGCAATAATCTCACAAGCACCTTGATGGGGAAGCCAAGAAAAAGAAAAAAGCCGTATTTTCAAAATAAAATACCCCGTGAAACTGGCAGTGTAAAAAAAAAGCTAAACTAATTAATACGTTATATATATATATATATATATATATATATATATATATATATATATATATATATATATATATATATATATATATATGTACTGTGTTATATAAAGTGTAATATTGTTTTATACATGTATTATAGGCTACACTTTTTTGTTTAATTGCCCCTGAATTTTTTTGTAAAAAATAAACAAATGAATTTAGGAAAATATTTTTTTAGTTAAGTATAATTTGCATTTAAAGGCATTTTTTATAAAGGTATAAATGTATGTATTTTTTTAGTTAACTTTCATGCATTAAAAGTGCAATAGAGCCATTAAAACAACATTAAACATTAATATAAAGTATGATGTATGTTTATTTTACTTAATTAATAATTATACTGTTATTCTTTTCCATTTCCCTATTCTTGTGTTCATAATAATAGGTGCAAGTTGGAGGTGGCCTGGACCCAGCCTTCAGTATTGGCAGCAAATAATGCCAAGATACAGAGCTCCGTGCAAAAGTAAAACCGTTTGTGTTACAAACCCTTAAAACACTGTTTTACCACACCACAAACATTATCTACTAACTGTGACTGTTACAGTGTAATTTGTAGCCAGGTTTTACCTGTTAAGAAATTTTATAAGTGGGCAGTTTTTATCCTCCTAGTTTTGTATTAATATTACTGTTATATATATATATGTTACTAAAATAAAACTATTAAATAAAAAGTTTGCCTAACAGCCATTTTTTTCAGCATTAAATATTGACATATATAGACTGCAGTTATGTAGCTGGAAAGGTAAAATAGTATTGCAGTAGTAAAGGGACAAATGAAGTTTATACTTTCATATGAGTTATGTGTTTTTATGATAGAAATATGAAGCTGAAGAAATCATTATAAAAAGTATATAATTTTGATAATTGTACTGTAAACTTCATAGGCTGACTTTTAAGAAGGCTTATAAAAAACATAAAAAAAGAAAATTATATTAACTTTAACATAAAAAAATTATATGTAATAGTAATATTTATATGTTTTATAGAGATTTTTATTAGATGATTTAATAAACCTATATAAACATATAAAGACAGTATAATTCCTGAAAAAATATTGACTTTAATACAGAAAACCTAATATAATGTATTTGTTCATATATGTAAAGTATATTTTTATAAGGGCATAGTAAAAAACAGAAAAATTATATGAAAACGTATGAAAAACATACGTTGTGTTGCTTTCTTATATTTCACATACATAGTTTTCACATGATTTTATGCAATTTTTGTATGAAAAGAATGAAAAGTGGCCACTTTAGAGTAAATCATATATTTTTATATGATGCAAAATACATGAAACATAAACTGAAGTGATAAGTTATATATTTTTATAAGTTTCTTATATTTCTTTTCCATATGGGGTCACAGAGACAAAACTGAATAAAAGGAGGCGGTGAAGCCAGGAATTGTTTGGATTATTTTTACGATGAGCTGTCAGTCATGCACAAAATGTATCTAAGATGTAGTCCGACAATATTCAATTATTGATGGAAACCAATTTGAATCCTTGTTTTTTTCTGTTGTTGTTTTGTTGTTGATTTAATGACATCTAGTGCTGTAGTTGCAACCCTGTCCTCTCCATCTTAAAGGCCATGCCTGACTCCATGTTATACTTGTATGTGCCAGTTGTGGTGTTAGCTAGCCTCCTTTTGGTCTCTGGTGACATGCAGACACATGCGAATCAAATACAGCCAGGCTCCTCACTGCTTGTCATTGAAAAAAAAAAAAAAAAGGGAGTTGGTGGGTCTGCCTAGCTCTCTGGTCTCCCCATATGAGACCTTTTTTTCACAATCACAATCCACTTTGTCCACTTAAACAGACCAAAGTTGACGACTAGTATATACACTAATATACTGTATACACAGCCAAGTCAGAAAAGAGTGCAACAGCCGCCAAATTCAGCAGTTCATAGCAAGATGTCTACTGTATTTTTAATATTTTTTGTGATAGTGGGTGATTGATGAACATAATGTGTTTTTATTACTGCACAGAGAGAGATATATTTCAAAACTCTCACTACATGAAGTGGGCCTTTGAGACTGGGAAGACTTTGTTATCATTTTGACAGCTTGAGGCTTAAGGATGTCTGCAAAAATGTTGAATATCTAATGCTTTGAACAGACAGTTGACTATGACTCACTGAAGAATGTGAGACAATTTCCCAAAAAGTTGCCATGCTTTGTAAAATGTAAATAGAAACAAAATGTGATTATGTGCCATACAATGAAACCTCATATTTAATTGAATGTAGATAAATATGACTGGTAAAATACATCATGTCCTAAAAATGTAATTATTATTATGATTATATAACCCATGCAATTGCTCCAAAAGGAAGAAATTAAATGATAACACAAAATGCCATATGTGCTATAAATATAACATTACTGTGCAGTTTAAGTCAATCAAAACTCATCTTGGAGGTCAGGTCAAAGACAGAAATACAATCTGTGTCCATATTCAGACTCAGTCAAAAGCAAAACAAAAAAAGACACAGAAATTGAGTTCATGGATGTTGATGAAACATAAAAATCAGTTGAAACTTAAAACCCTAATTGCTATTAATTACAGTGCTGCAGCCAAATAGGCCATCTGTTAATGTGAATTTAACTCTGTGGTGGTGGAGTGTACATACGCTATTGTGGCGCTGACACAAGGCTTCTGTCCCATGGGCTGCAAGCAGAGGCTGAGCCAGATGAGTGCCTGATCACACTGCTCAGCGGTCCCCCGGGGACTTCCATGAACACCGAGTTCAGTGTGATCTGAGTTTCAATGTGCAGTCGTCCCTCACTGCTTCGACAGAGTGCCTGAGTGCCTGCATATGCATATGCGTCCCACAATAAAGAAAAATGTGAATGATCCTGTGAAATATGTGAACAAGGCCCCTGACTGAGAAAGAAAGGGATACTAAAACAGTCTCAGATATGATGAGTGATCTGATACAGAATATGCTGCAGGCAAGTGGAAGTTATGCCCAGCTTTTAAATAATGAATATACCAGGCTGAACTCCAAAACTTAAAATCAGTGTTTTTGCTCCATGCGTGAGCAGACAACAGGCTACTATCTAAAATGAGCTTGGGTCAAGTTGAAGTGTACACTGGTCAATTAGTATTAAAAGACAATATTCTGCTTGACACCAGGTCATTTATCACAAAAAGACAAATGTCAGGGTAGAAATTCGGTAGCTATACATTAGATTTGAGCTGAGATAAATATTGGAAATGACCAGTGAGGGCATATCAATCATTCAAAGTTTTCTGTCTTGAGAATGTGTGAATAGGTACCAGAGAATATCTGATCTGAAATTGCTTGCAAATGTATAATACAATCAATACTTGATGAGGAACACTGGCAAATACAGAAACTCATGAGCTTTTATAGAAAAGACTGAAAAGAGAAAAGACTAAACCAAATAAACATATTTTTCTTCTTTCATTGAGTGACACAAATATAGCAGTATAAAACACAACCTTGACCAAGGTGTCAGGTAAGAATATGTTTAACTCATGAATTATTAAACATTAATATGAAGGTCTATGGTCATAAACTACTCCACTGTCTTTTACAAACCTTGTCACAATGGCTTCCTCCTATGGAAAATATAGTTTGTTTTAAGCATTAAGTGGGCATTCAGACAGCAAACACCAAACCAAAGCAATGATGGGCAAGTCGCACAAACATGTACGTCTCTGCTCCTGTAGGTCAGTGGTACAATACATTTCTTTCATGCAGAGTGTACTGCCAGTTATTTTTTATGATTAGAAATAAACAGGGTTTTATCATTTCACCTTCTTTTCCATTATTTTACAATATGGCTGAATTTGTAGAATGTAGAATGTTGGAGCGTCTCGACCTTTTCCTCAAACACACTCACACACACACACACACACACACACACACACACACTGGAAAATAGAGATATTGGAGAAAGAAAGTTAATTATTTTGACCACTAAATTCCTAAGAGACATGTCTTGTATTAAAAGAAAAATGAATTGGATTTTGAGAGATGGGCAAGTGAAAAAAAGATTATTTCCCCGATGACTTCTACCTCCCTTGTATTGTGTTTCCTGAGATTAATTTCTGTTTCCCTGTGTATGCAACAAAAAAATAAGTTATTCATTTTCCATCCTCTGCTGCCACTAGAGCCTTGATCTCAGTGTGGCACGTGGTAGCATTTTTCACCTGCTGAATGGAGAGAAGAGGTGCAGCTAAGTGGCTGAATGTAATTTGTGGAATCTGCTCGCTCTGTTTGAATGCGGTAAACAAACATCTCTTTCAGTCACTGACAGCTGGACACCAAAGACGCCCCCAGACAGCAAAACAAAGGTGATTTGTAAATTACAGGGCCTTGTTCTAGGTGAATTGCACTCAGTACCTGTGAGTGGAGGCAAAGGTTATGTTATTTGATTTTGATGGTAGCCGCTTGCCTCCCAATAGAGAACAAGAGAACAAACTTTGAGTTCAAATGCTTTTATTGGATGTCATTGCCCGTGTAACAACAAGTCTAAGCCCTTTATAGAGTGTCACTACCAATGGCTATCTTTGTTTTTGTTTATTTGTAGAAAAACAATAGATTTTCCACTTATGAAAAGCTTTCATTTTACCAGTTTTTAAACCCAAACTCTTACAAATAATAGTAGTAATTTTTAGCTATGTTACTGCATGCACCATGGCTCTATGGGTGACAACATCAGTCTAACACCTGAACACCTGAAATATCTCAACAACTATTGGATAGATTGCCATGTATGGTTGAGTGATATGTTAGAAATTCCCAACATAACAACTAGGAGATGTGTGTGAGTGTGTTCCAATGAATAAACAAAATAAACTCACAAAATATCAAGAGAGGAAGTATTCTCTACACACTATTTCCTTATAAGACAGAAAAATACAACCGTGCACCTTCTGAATTAAGTTTCTTTTACCAAATTGTTCTAAGCTTAGCTGCCTAGTTTACTGATTGTAAAACACACTTCAACAACAGACAGAAACAAAATAAAACTCACCAGAAATGTCTGGTTTAGTCTTTTCAGTATTCCATCAATCACCAGCTCTGGTTTGGTCAAAATAACCAATCACGTTAGACGGGAAAATATTCTACCCTAAAAAAAGAACAACAGGTGATGGCCAATTGCCAATAGCTGATATATTTGTTCAATTGCCCAACATTATTGCCATGAAATTTTGTACAGACGTCCACGGTCCCAGACGAGGAGTCCCACTGACTTTGATGATCTCCTGGATTTTACTTTAGTGCCACCCAAGCAGCAACCTCTGTGGCTGGGAAATGAAGCCAATGCAGAAGTGCAAAAAACTGTAATTCCTTGAGCAGCCGCTTAAGACAGGCTCCGGAAGTGAGTCAATCTCCATAAGCCCCCGTATTAAAATGTCCAACTTCACAGCAGAAATAAACATGTTTACAGCCTGGTACGTAAAACGGTTTTGGTCTCTATAGCTAATTTCCCTGTTCATGCCAACTTACCCGTTCAATTTATATTAAGGCCCGAAGTTACACATAATTAACAGCTTGTCACCGCTTGATTGACAGGTGGGTGACGTTACAGATGGCTTATTAGAGCACTCAGGCATCATTTGGCCCACCTTAGGTCCACTGATGATGTATATCGTTGCTGATATTTAGATTAACCGGGAGGCGTAAGAAGCAGTACATCCAACATGGCGGCGTCCTGCGTCGCATATTTCCGGCTTCAAAACAACGCTTCACATCACTCAGGCTGTGTCCATTCTTTATACTGTCAGTGGTGCCACCATGCAGGTGACATTTTTGTTTTATAGTGAAATATCTTGACATTTAATGGATAGACATGATCAAATTTGGAAGAGGTACCAATGGTGCAGAGAAAATAAATCTTAATGACTCTCTTCATCTAGTTAATTTGTCAAATATCTACTCGATTGGCACATGGCACAGACATTCATGGTTCTCAAACAATGAATCCTAATGACTTGAGTGAGCCCCTGAATGAAATTACTCAGAGACCAGTTAGAAGACAGAGGTATTCAACAGCAGCAGTCCATACTGTAGCACCTGATTTTTACAGCATGTTGTGGAAAATGTATGCTGTTTTATTTGGAAGAGTCATCGTCAGCAGAAGATTGTGAACCTGATGCCACTGTTTTATGGGAAATGTCTCAACAATTATTGGATAGATCTCCATGATTTGGTACAGATTCATGCTCGCTTTGGGATGAATAGTAGTACATTTTGTGATCCCTTCACAATTCATCTAGTGCCATCATCAGATAAAAATTTCAATTTGTCCAACACTGACATTCCCATCAGGCTCAGCTGCACTTTAGTGCTTTAGTGCCCGTTTAGTGCTAATTAGCTAATTGTACTATGTTGAACAAGATGTTAAACATGGTAAACCTGCTAATTGTCAGTGTGTTAACCTTTTAATGTGACCACATCTGCCATGCTGACATTAAGCACTGCTGCGCCTAAAAACAGCCTAACAGGGCTGCGCATGTAGAACTTTGTGTAATCTGCCATCACAGTCAGAATGAGAAGTACATTTTGATGAGGACTGACCTCTCGTTTTCACTGACTGTGCTGAAAAATGATTTAGTGAAAGAGGCTTTGATGAAAATTCACAGAAACAGGGAGTCAGACTGCTAAAGGTTGAGGTCAGTTTGAAAGGGCATGAGGTTAGGCCTCAAAGTCTGAGTGGGACTGGGGGTAAGTTGGGCTGCAGACTCCCCTGCTGAGGACCACAGCGGGTGGAGAGCTCTGAATAGCACGATCGTGTTCTGTCCTCTCTCATCCCCAGCCTCTATGAGATGAAAGCAAGGGGATGATGGAAAAGATGTGACGTGGTGGGGGGGGTAAGAAGCTTCAGAACAATCAATAACAGTATATTTCTGACTGCTGTGCTGAATTGTGAGTGACTTTGTTTCTTTTTGTTCTATTTTTGGCCGTCGGGCAGGGTCATGCATACATATGCCATCTTTTTCCTTTTTATGTCAAACACTGATATGCGTAGACACTTCACTTTCCACTCTCTTTCCTGGCAGTCACTGCTAGTCATTTCTATCATGTGTCACGTGTCTCCACGCCTTGTGCTAACGTGGAACTGATCTTATCAAATCCAGCCTTTTATACGCTTTTTATGTTAACCTCTTCTCTTCAGAAAGCCTCACTAGCATCGCCTTTTAGTTTTTAGTAGAGTGTCAGAGAGTTAGGACTGATCTCAGGAGATGAGAACGGACACCTTGTTCCCTGTGACACTTCAAAACAGGAGCCTGGCAGGGTGCCACCTGAAAAAGCTTTTTTTATTTCTCCTTACAAGAACCTCAGAACTATAGAGCTAGCCTGCAGGCTGTCTTCACCCTATCCATAGTTAAATGACTTTGTCCAAACTATAAAGTGCGTGAGTTTTAACTCTCTCATAGTTACCTGACCATTGCTCTGTGAGCACAGAGTGCTGCGAATGAATGTTACTGTAGGTGGAAAAAATACATCTGTTTAACATCATGGTCCATGTGGAAATGATTATGAACACTAGGAAAACATCATCAACATAATTTAATTCCTGCTGTATATACCTGGATTTTATGTTTTCTTTCCAAGGCTAAGATGACTCCCAAGGTGCATTTTGGTAAGAATCATCCAATTATGGAGCTTAACATTATAAATATGCTGCTAACAGCAGATTACAATTCACTACCACTCTGATTCACGCCTCTGACCACTTTCTTCTCTCTAGTAACAGTGACCAAGGCTCATAGGTATTGTCATATTTAGTGCCATTCACTGTACAAAACTGACAGAAAAAAAAACATGATTTCTTAGAAAACTGGGGAACATGAGCTAAACACATAGCATTGCTACAGTATCCAGGAGACTCCTGTGTTTCTGTGTAACATTTCTAAAAAATTATAAATGGGAAGACAGGATGTTAAAGATACTTCCAAAACTAGCGACTCCTCCCACTGCACAATGCTACGGGGTGGCGGTAGCTCAGTCTGTAGGGATTTGGCTTGGGACCAAAGTAGGGAATGTGGACTGGTAGCTGCAGAGATGCCATTTCACCTCTTGGGCACTTGACCTTGAGCAAGGCACCAAGGCCCTAACTGCTCCCAGGATTCCACTCTGTATAGCTGCCCATCACTCCACCATCTCTCTTCACATTTGCATGTCTATGAGCCCTGTGTGTGTGTGTGTGTGTGTGTGTGTGTGTGTGTGTGTGTGTGTGTGTGTGTGTGGTTGTATTTCAGGTAAAATAATTTGAGTGAAAAAAGTATTTCCACTTGAGGGTAGGGTTAGGGTTAGGGTTAGGGTTAGTAAAGTATCTATTCTATTCTATAAGGCAGTTTGCTTTTATTTCCAGGGCGACATTCATTTAGTAACTTAAAGATTTTATTGTCTTAACTTAAACTTTTAACATTGTTTACTATTTATTATAAAAAATAATAATAAATAAGATTTGACACCAAGTTGCTTTAGATTATGGTCCAAAACATCAACTTGCTTTACACCAAACTACTCTTTGTTCTTTCTCATTTTTTAATAGGTGATAAATTGAGGTACACTAGCACAGTGGAAGTCTAACATGTATCTTAATTCATAACAACCCCACTGGAAGCATCAGGCAGGTCTTATCCATCCTCATGCCCTTCCGAGTGGCTCTCAATCAGATTTTTAACCTTCATTCAGTTTGTATCCCCCTCTCCCTGTCTGCAGTCCTCCAGGTGCAGCAGCAGCAGCAAACACGTCATGATGTGTGACCTCTACATGATGACATTATTGGATATAATCAGTGTGATACTGTGCAAGCATGACTTTGACTCTCTGACTATGACTTTCTTCCTCTCTCTTTCTCTTACACACACACACACACACACACACACACACACACACACACACACACACACACACACACACACACACACACACACACACACACACACACACACACACACACACACACACACACACACGCACACACATATCTTCTGCAGGGCTTTAAACCTACTGATTTGGCTGATGAGAGTAATTTACACTGTAACAGTATGTTAAACTGTATGATAGTGCTCATTTATCATGTTGAGGCATCTCAGGACAGGCTCCATTTTGCTGTTTGTATAACATGTAAATATATTTTGGTATTTTGTCTCAACTGGGAGAAACTCAGGTACTCAGGAGAAACTTTGTCAGCCTCATCTGCGCCTTGAGCTGTGCTAACCTGCCTAAAACACGGTAACACATTTTCAGAAAACACACTCAGTGCAGACTATAATGACGAGTCACTCAAGATCTTCTCCAGTATAACATTAACAGTGTTGCCAGACTGGACATTTTTCTGCACAGCTGACCTACTTTTCATTTTATGCAGTAGGTAAAAAATGTTTTAGGCAGCTTATGAGAATTTGGACTACTTTTTGTACCATTTGGATTTCTCATGGGTTTCCCCTGACGAAAAAGTCCAGTATACACAGTGACTTATAACTAGTCGACAGACCCAAATGTCATTTTAGTTTAGCAATTACCCTGACCCTTCTTCCATATTGAATTTATGGTAACAAAGTTGTAGCTCTGTGATAAAAGTAAAAGTCAGTCTTATAAATGACTTTTGATTCTTTTTACATTTTAACATTTTGACTTTTAATCAGTGTAACTGTGTTTTTGGATTTGCAGAATGAAACTCATAACAGAAGACAGTGTCAATACCAAGCACTTTTTTCCAACAGGACAAATCCTGTAATGTTATTAAGGATAAATGGTTACTGTTGTTTAACTTATTCAACAAAGAAAATCATCACACACACCTCACCCCAGGTATCATAGTATTGCGGTATACAGTATATTAATTCTGGACAGACCAAAAAAAAGGGCTAATTTTATGTATTATGTATTTATATATAACTGTGATTGGGCTGCATCAGTCAAATCTGTCAACACTGTACTTTAAATATCGAGCTGTCTTAGCTAATTAACCTGTTAGCCTATAAGTTTGCTAATAGGATAACAAAAGAGATAAAATGGTAACTGCATGCATGTAAACATTTAATGTGTTAGCATACAGTACAGTGTACGTTGACGTGGGGGGGGGGTCGGCGGTGGGAGGTGGGTGTTGGGGTGGAGGGTTGCGGGTGGGCAGTGGGTATTGGGGTTTTATTGTGTGAAGCACTATTTTGCATGAAAAGTGTTATACAAATAAAGTTTGATTGATAGATTGATGGTCTAAATAGGTTTAATATAGTTAACATGACTATAATTAGCACAGTAACATGCTAACATGTTGGTACAGATGAGCAATTAAAACACATATAGGCAAATTCTAAACCTATCTTTAAGCTACCCATAAATTATGATACATGAAGTAAAATCAGGGCAGCAAGAAGCCATTTTTATACTACACATGTACAGGATCAAATCTTCGTGTAACTCACATTTCCATGATTACATACTGCACTTGAAGGAACTCATAGGTGAAGAGAATGGAGCGAATAAAATGAAATACGAGGTGAGATACAAAGTTGAAGATATGGCGACAATCATAGGCACACCAACAGGAAACCCACAAGTCTGTATTTGTATTTTGTGTTCATTCATTTACAATTGAGTTGTGAGACAGGCAAATCACACATAGCTTAAAAAAAAGAGAATAAACCAGTATGTAAATAAGAAACAAGAAAATAAACAGCATCTTCCACTGGCACAGGACCCTTGCATTATCACCCACATGGAAAATGTCAAATATAATTTATTCTGCAACTGCCAGGTAGCTTGAGGAAGCTTTGCTGCCTAATATTTAAAACCTATCGCAGCTGAGCAGATGTTTGCCCAGGAAAACTGCAGAGTAAATATTGTTTGTTTAAAGGCCTTGTACATGGAGAGACAAGCACAAATAGATGGTAATAGTCTTGAAATTACCTAAACGTACGCCTAAAACTGACATCACAACAAAATCCTTGTCTGGGGTGCAGTTGTTCTGCCTCAGATTCAGCCGGCTAATGCTTTTGTTACTGATTTGAAGTGTCTGCTGCTATCACTGCCAAGTGACCTCATCTAACAGTGCAAGTTCAGCTGAGTCCTTTCATCTGTGTATAACATGCGCTATGTAATCCAGATTTATAATACCCCACATCCTACTTTCTTCAAAACATTTCATTTCATTCATGCAGTTTGGCCTTGATAGACACCATATCTGATGTTTCCTAGATATTAAAATGTTGGTAAATAGATTGGAATCTATAAACTTTATACAGCTCAGCTAAATGAATACCTCTGCTTCCTTAGTGTTAAATTACAGTCATTGAATTTCAGGCTGTCTAATCTGATATTTAACTATTTCATTATAGTTAGTCATCTGTGAAAATGCTCCTACTGCTGGAAAATCCAATTTGTTTTTTCTTAGATCCAGCCTCTGTGACTGACTGTCCACAATGTTATTTGTGATTTGATTGTTAGCAGATTAGATTTCAGGCATCAAACATAATTAACCGACACTATCTGCTTTCACTGAAAATGTTATGGAACTCCATCACTGCATGGAAGGAAAGGAGCCATATGTAACTTAATTGTTTCCCTTTTTTGTATACCTATTTTTTGTAAATTAACCCTTATATGATGCACCAAACATATGCAAACTGACATATAAAATACAGCAAACTAATGATTTTTAAAACAAATACTTCAGTAGTTAGACTTAACAAAAATATAAACGCACCTATTTTCATGAATTAAAATAAAAGATCTGCAGCACTAGGACAGTTATGTTATAATTTTGGCAGTGAAAACAAATGTTGGCACTAAAAAATACAATTTTTAGTTTCAGTGGTTCAGTTTCAGCTTTTTGTCTGCAAAGCAGAGGGGTTTGAGAAGAGGTGCTAACATTTGCTAATACCTGTGTGCTAGCTAACATAGCTTTTATGTGATAAACAACAGCAGAGACAGACTTGCTAGCGGAGTTCCAGGTGAAGTTGTGAAAGCCATTGCCGTCGGTGTGCAATCATGTCAACATTAGCTTTTGTCCACAGGCCACAATAAACAACCTGATTAAGTGCTGTGAGCAAAAATTGCATATCTACAGCCCCAGTGTCTTTCTTTTTCTGCACATTTTAGACTGGCTTTTTAGTGGAGCACACCTGTGTAATAGTCATGCTGGTTGAATCAGCATCTTGATATGCCAGATTTGTCAGGTGGAGGGATTAACTTGGCAAAGTAGAAGTGCAAAATCTGAGAGAAACAAGCCTTTTGCGTTCAAAAAGTAAAAAGTATTTTCTTTCAACTAAGTATACATAGATAAATTTGAAAAGGTTATCCTGTTATGGAATTTTCTATCCTTAGGTTACATGAGGTCAGGTGTGGGCCTTGAGGTCCTCTGCAGTATTAATTGTTTGGCTTTGGTTGAGAACAGTAGGTGCCAGTCTATCTCAACACTGTGGTGGCCAGGGTCGAAGAGACTATTGCTGCCTTCCTAGATATAATAGATAGCTGGCCGTTGATGTTCCAATCTGCATAAACAGACATCTGTGTCTCCAGACTAGAATATGTTGACAATAACACCTGCATGGGTAAAAACATTCTCTTTGGCTAATTCTGGGCGTATAGTATTTGTGGTTATCTTGGGGTTTAAAGTCTATCCACCAGCATGAGTTGGGCAGAATGTGAGACCGACTCAGGCACTTCTGATGTACTTTGAGAGTGTCTCTAATTCTCTTTGGCCAAGCGTCAATAATTACATCATAAGACATCAGAGGCTCCTGAACACTTTCTTCCCTCCTGACCTCACCATTGACCTTTGACTTCAGCCATTTCTCCACAACATATCCCAGCACGGATATGTTTCTTCTTTATTTGGTCCCCCAGATTTAAGGTCTGTGAATGAAGGCCTTGTTGCACTATGTATCTCATAAAATACAATATTACTATAAGAAATCTATAATTAATATTATGACTTATATTAATTGTGCCAGAGCGGCAATACCTTCATTTTGTTGCTGGTACTAAATCAGCTACAGCTTTCTTCTTCACGTTAGAAAAAATTATGCAAGGAGGGGAGGCCCTGTGTTGTTTTTTTCATCTTGGTATGAATTCAATCAGCCCGGGGGCACGATTTACTGAACCAACAAGGGAAAACAAAGATGCCTTAATTAGGAACATCAGAGGAAAGAAATTCATTGCAGTTGTGAATGAGCTTTATAGATGACTGTGGGTGTTGTATATGTCTTTATTAAGCCACAGTTTTCAAACAAATAATTTGTTCCGTACTCATCAGACAAGACTGCGTTCACATTCTGGCTAATTACAGACATGCATTGCTCAAATATCTCATTCTCATTCAGCAGCACTCACACTGATATCTGAATATCTTTGAACCACTTTTATCTTTTTTGATATCATATTCAACACTGTATTGATGACAGTCCTTTGTGTGGCGTTTGAAGTGAATCAGTTTCTAATATGGAAAAGCGCTGAAATTTTGCAGATCTTGGAAAGTTTGCTCAAGGTTGACTTTGTGATGCAATTTTTAGCAACATATTTTCTATGTATTTTTGACCTCTGTAAAAGAAACTCACTTAGTGATGATTTGCATTCATGCCCAATAAAATGAATGTCTTTTCACACAGCATTAGTGGACCCAAAGGCCAGATGCTTTTCTTTTTATGAACAAATCTTTTAAGCTAGTTTGTTGCCCTTAAGTTCTATTAAATTCCAGTGGAGCGGTGTATGAATAAGAATTACAGAACAAGAAGTGAGAATAACTCTTTTCACCGTTGTTTGCTGCCCAGGGATGGTGGTCTCAAGTGTTTGTGTTCTTTCTCTTTTCTAGTTCTGTTTTCTCATTAGTTTTGCCTCTCACGAAAAAAAAAGGGAAAAAAAACAATTAAGCAACTTGGACTGTTATCATTTAATTAGATTCTATCTTTGTCTCCAGACTTTAATTAAGATGTTTTATTAAAGGCCCTCTTCTGTGTTTTGCTGAATTTTGTTTGGATGCTTTGTAAAGTGAAAGTGAGACTTCTAAACAATCCTGTTGACAAATCAAGGCTGTTAGCTCTCATGTCTAGTCTGGATTAATGTCTTCATAAGCCTTTCTGTCTTAGAGACACCTTAACTAAGGCTTAATTTATGCTTAGTCACTGTACACAGTTTTCTTTCAACAAAAGATGATGTGTCATACCTTGCCCTATATTTGTAACATAGAGACTTACAGTAGCGAGACAGAGCAGTCATGAAACGGTGTTAAACGTTCCCGCTGTGCTGCTTCTGGCAAGACTTGTGTAGTTTTAATAACTCAAAATGAACTGGTCAATTTCTATTCATTGTGTGAGTTACGTGAGTCTTTTTTTTTTTTAGCACTTTCACCAACATTTTTACAGGAAGTAATGAGTGTTACCATGGCAATTGCATGGCCATTTACCTATGTCATTACCAAACTGAACATAACAACATGCACAACAGCAACAACAACAGATGTTTTTCTCCTAAAAATGCTGAACCTCTGTTGCACTGTTTAAGCCCAGTGATGAACTAACGGCTTGTCTGGGGTGTTTTTGATCAGAGGTAATGTAATCAAAACAAATACAATTACATATATACATAATATACATATGACATAGGTGTTGCACTCAGAAACTGGGGGCACTACCAAAATTTGCTTTAACATAAACTGAAGTTACCGTATATTTTGTTTGTTGTTGTTTAGTTGGTAATGGTAGATGCAATGGATAGGTTACTGCATCTGCAACTCTGTGATTATTTGCCAATTTAAGGTATTCATTTTATACGTGTAGTACTGTACTGAAATATAGACCAGATTGCAGTCAAATCTCAGCTTGTTTAATTCTGACTGGGAAACCTTTGTTGCCAACAAGTTCTCCAAATTAAACGTCAGGTAAAATGCACAAAGAGCCAGTTAAATTACAAAATAAATTAAATTACCAGTTAAATTACAACAGCAGGTGAAGGTTACTGTGTAATCTCGCAGGGAGATTGACAAGATTGTAGTGATATGGAACAGATTCATTACATGTTAGGGTTCTCTCCTTTTTTACATCATATATCGATGTCTATCAAATAATGAGTCTGTGATTAAGACTTTGTGTTATTAATGGTGAAAAAATATTACATTTTTCATGCGATCATGCCACATAATAGCATGCATCTGATGACCCAACAGTAATACAATAATCTATTACAAATTTGATGCTTAATTATGAGTTAATTAGTAAGTATTACCTCCTATATAATGAGGAAATTAAATTGGTTAAATTCACCACAGTGGGAATGAAATGCTATAAATTTAAAAGTGTCTGAGCGAGGTTTCTTTGATTTTATGAAATTCCTTCTCCCGGTTGTTGGACGTAACTTTTACCAATAAATGCTGAAATGTTAGCACCAAAAATAGTTTCTGTATAAGGGTGTTGCCTAAACATTGCCCTTAAGAGAAGTATTGGAGGTAGAGAAGTCTCATTAATCTATCCACATACTGTACAGTCTAGAAGTTTCACCCCACTGTGAATGATCCCTGTGCTCCGGGAAACATTTGAGGCCAATTACGCTCTACCTGCTGCATCACAAATACCACATTTGTATCAATCTTGTCATGTGGACTCCTGAAATGGGATGCCACTCCTCTCGAGTGATACCTCCTTGGGTCTCCTGAGCCTTTCTGACAGCCTACTTTCTCCTGTAACCTACTTAGGAGGCTTTTTAAAAAGATCCCAAAGAAAGCATTTTCATTTGTGCTCTCATCTCATGCTCTCTAATGGAGCCAGATGGAGAGACAGCTGATTGGAGGTTAAAAGTGAGGAGGAATACACCGTGAGTGAAGATAGACACGTGGGAAGTTGGTAAGTGGAAGTATGTGATTGGATAGTAGAAATGTAAATGCAACAGGAGTAGTTCTCTACTAGGAATCAGCCGACTAGAGGGCAAATAAGGTGTGAAGTAGTGTTTGTTATATTATGTCCATGTATTAAGTGAAAACTGCGTCCTGTTGCTAACAGTAATCAATAATAGTAACACCAATTTACACCTCTGAACACTTCTTGTTCAACAAACCAGATGTCTCATCTTCTGTAAAGCCGCTTGTAAAGTCTTGATCACATCTCCGGTGATTACTGTGTTCCATTATTTCCTGTTGTCTGACAACTGTATTTTATGTTGTAGCTTTCATTTTCATTTTCTAGTGCATTACTTTGGCTTGTTGAAACTGTTCAACATCCTTGGTTGTGTTCAGAAGCACGAATTGTGAAGATGAAATGTACTTGAACAGCTGTTTGGAAAGTCTTGTTCAGAAGGATGGCTATAAGCCAGTAAACCACTCAGCACCCTTCTTACTCACTAGTGATCAGCTACGTCTGGTTTACCATCTGTGGTGGATAACAGGTCCCTGCTCTCTGACTCGCATCATCTCATTTTTCAGTTTTTCTGCCAGTACATCTTTACCCTATGAGTCATCTGTGTTGTGTCTTTCTTGTGTTAATGCAGCTACAGTTTCTGTCTGGTTGAGGTCCAAAAATAGTAGCTTGAAAGAGAAGCTTGATAATTGAAAATTGGGGAAATGTCATAATAAAGTTTTACCTTGAGATCCAAAGACAGTAGATAATAGGATGTTCTTTTGAAGTATCATTATAGCCTGCCTAGAAAGTAGTGACGGTTGTCGGGTTAAATCTTTAAATTGAATGAGTAACCTACTTCCCTCTCAAAAGAGAGGTACTACTGAATAGGCCTAAAACAAGGCCATTAGCCCATGACTCTTCTCCTTGAGTTAATGCTATCCAACAGTAAAGGAGCACTTTTCCCCCAAACACTTGTGTGCATGATAAACCCAAATAAATGAAACAGATAAGCTACTCTCCACCATGAACAAGGAAATATCTGTCACTGTATATACTCATGGACATCTCAGTTGTTAAGCTGTTTACTGTATTGTAGTTTTTCATATTGTTTTCTTGTAAATGCATGTCCCAAAAACAAATAACAAAAAGACGGTATGTTTCTTGCCACACTAGCAATGTGACTCTAGGGATAGAAATGTCTGTCAGTCCACCACATTGTTCCAACTATAGGATGGATTACCACAAAATTTCATATAGATATCAACACAAATCACAAATGACGTTGGCAGTGATCCCCTGACTTTTTCTCTAGCATTAGCATGGGTTTGACTTTTTTTATTATTATTATTATTTTTTTTTTTTATAAAATTCTCCAGCAACTATTGGAAAGTCTGCCATAAAGCCCTCACATGAATAGCAATAATTTACGTGAAATCCGTACCTTTTTCTTTTCCAATATTTTGGTTTGCTATATTTTGTTAAAACTACGATGGTAAACATTATACCTCAGCATGTTAGCTGTGTGTTTGTGAGCATAATAGCATGCTGTTAGCATTTAATTCAAAGCTCAGCTTATCTACAGCCTTACTTATAACTATAGGTGTTGCACAAATCAGTTAAATCTAGCTAGCAGAAAAGTGATGCTTCCTTGTTTTTATTGTATGTCCTGTGATAATTAAGCTACCATGAAAAGGCAGTGCAAGGAAAGTTGGTTTAGGTTTTCTGCTTGCGCCAAATGTGAGACTGAACATTTTCTCAATTATCCAGTACATGTGCAGGGGCAGTGGAGAATAACAAGTCAGCGTCACTGGAGCCACACTTTTGGATGGTTTTATTGTCCACTTTCACTCCACACTAGCTGGTTTGTGATGGCCCTTAATATGACAAATGAGACTCCATGCAAACACATCAGTGGAGACAAAGTTCATTGAGCCTATTACACACTACTTCCTGCACCAGCACTGAACATTGTCTTACAAATTTCCTCAGTATAAATGTGTCTGGCTGACATTAGGTCTCCCCTTAAAATGCATTTGCAATTGCTAATGCAAAATACTCGCATATGAACATAATTTGAAGGACAGTGGGTTGGCATGCCATACTGGCAGTGCTTTGATATTATGTCAGTTCAGTCTGGTTCCTGCACAGTTTGTTATTGCTCCTGTGATGGAGCTCAATCACAGAATTACCAGATTGGCCCATTAGGGAGGGAATGACAGGACAGCACTTCCTGCCTATTAATTGCCACATTTTCATTTCCTTGCCCCTGATACGACAAAGGAGGCAAGTTCCCCAGATCCATCGCTAATTGGCTGGCTTTCCATCATATCGTGGTAGAGGATATTCAAGTACCACTGATCAAGAGCTACAGCTCCTTCGACTGGATACACCCCTGATGACAGAGATTAAGGCCAGGAGGAAGAGAAGCAGAACTCAAGCAGAGATGAGAAACTAATTGGTAGTGGGTTAAATCATTGGCTACAATTATGGCTTCTCTTGTTCAACATTACAGTCACTAGATGTCACTTATTCTCTTGTTGAAAAGTTCACAGTCAACGTCAATTAGAAGGTAGAACCCACAATAACATAGAAGTGGCAATATTTTCTGATTGTAGGGACATATAAAGGTGGAAAAGTCCCATGCATGATTGCATAGATTGTACAACAGGACAATTTGTTTCACAGTGACTCAAATATGTTTACATTGAAGCCAAATATTAACCTTTATATTCTGGCTATTGAGACAAATAAGCTGGGTAATTCTCATGAAATGGATGTGCTTTGTGTCTTCGAGTGGAGTACAAAGAGACCTGTAACAATGTGTCCTATTTATCAAGCAAGGTGAAGAAGTTTGAAGTATTTTCACTCAACTACTTCAGTTCTTGATTAAAACACTTACAGAGTCTTTGCAAACATTTGGATAGTTTTTACTCTGCATTTCATCATTTTGAAACTCTAAACACAGAAATGTTAATTATTCAGCCTGGATAAGTCTGTCTGCTATTCACTCTAGTCAGATAGTTCAACACTGTAAATCCTCAGTTCACAGAGAGGAAGGATGTGATTAAAAACAAAGCTTTATTGAATGATACGGTATTTTATGGCTGTGTTTATTATAGACTCTTACAATAATCTCTTATTGTCTGCATCCATTAAATTGCAAGGTTTAGCAGACTTAATGTTTCATTGTAGTCTTTTTATCACAATAAAAAAAAAGTCAATACCAATCCTGTTGCCTTGCTCAGCACTCATACACAATTGTTACTGAATGTTCTGCTGCCCCAGCATTTCTCTGAGCTGCAAACACTGTTACATCTCTGCCGAAGAGAGAAACACAAAAGACAAATATGAATTTCCGGTCACATCCTCAGGACACTATGCTTCATTACTTCAGATGATTGTGTAGCTGAAATTGTCAATGAAACCTGTCTGACAGTATTGAGAGAAACTCCATGAAGAAACCTGAAAACAGAAACAGAAGCTAAAAACAGAAAGCATCCATGAGGGTAGAGGAGGAAATAGAAATACAATACAACTATATACTGATTTTACATTGTAGGACTCACTTTCCATTTATTTGATTAACAGACATGACAACTACACAAAATGACTTTACGTATTTTTTTATAAATCGAGATTTTATGTAAATATCATATGATAATCTGTAAAATACAGCAAAACACAGCGTCTGCATGTGTCCCTCATAATGTTTCAGATGTCTCAGTTCCATGAAAGAGACGGTTCCCCTCAAATCATTTGATATTTCACAAAAAAAGCAAAAATTAATACAAATTTCTGTTGCACAACATAGATTTTTCTTCTTGCGACCCCTTAAATTTATTTAATGACTCTTTGGAGGAGCCTGATTACCTCAGTTGGTAATCATTTGGTTAAGTTCACAGAGGCACAAGGCTTAGCGGAGTGACATGCGGCAGCAAAGAGCCAGAGGAAGTATCTTAGAACACTTCTGTCCTGTTATTTTACTAAATGCCTAAATACTTTGAATGTAATGTTACTTGTAGTGTTTAGTTGTTGTTGTTTTTTTACATTCTTGTATTGATACTTTTATATTTCACCACTCAGAATACTACCAGTCCATGAGCTGGTGCACGTACTCTACATGAGATTAAAAAGACTTGTGTGGCTGCGTGTTCTTATCCATTTGTGAGCAACATTCATTCACAAAAACGTCACCCAAATATAAAAAGAACTGCACACTGCAGAACTCAAATCATAACAAATTTAGCAGTGTCAGTATCAGTATAAGGTCAGAAAAAATTGAGAAGATATTACTGCAGCTGTCAATGCTGTGTCACCACAGAGCTGCAAGGTGACAGAAATAAAATAGGAGTAGTTTAATATGATGTTAGATGTCAAAAATGTCTTGCTAAAGCAAACCAGTCTGCATCTTAAATGGAAGGCAGTCAAGAGGATGTGACAGTCACAGAGATGTAAGAGAGAATATATTGCATGTTACACTGTTGGTGCAATGAAGACTTGCATGAAAAGACTCAGAGGTGGCTGTTGGAGTGTGACTTACTTCTGAATTGTTGTCACACCATTAAAATCTAAATAAAAAAAAAAAACATTGTTGAATCTCTCAATGAGGCCTCCAGTGTGCAACATCTGATGTACTTTGTCAAACTACTTTGCTGATATAGTTTTCTTTGTATCACAACAATTAACGACGGTTTAATGACGGTTTAGTCGAGATCACATGCCTGTAACTATAAATCAGGTTGTGCTAAAGGACACTTTATTGAAAAGCTTCAGCAGAAGAAAAACTTAAAGTGAAAGAAATGAGGAGGAGAAGAGGACAGTGACTGGGCAGCACAAGTTCACTGTAGCTGTATGAATATTAAGCAGGGAGTGAAAAAGGTGCATTGTGCTCTAGGTAAATAAATGTCAAGAAAAATAGCTTTTTTTATTTTGTGCTATTGTGCAGCTGTTGGTCTCTCATACATCATCCTTTGGTCAACAATGAACCTCAGCTGAACCTGCTTTATTCATGCTTTTAAATAGACTTGCTATTGTTTCGGTCATTTTCTAACAACAGGTTAGTTTGCCCTTGATGTTAACTCTCCCCGTTGAGATAGCGTGCACCAGACTCTAATTTAAAAAGGAGCTTACACACTTCATGATGGATGGTGCTTTCTTTCCAGTGGCAGCAGGTCACATGAACTAATATCCCAGATCCCTCACATGGTTTTGTGTGTAATAACGGACATCAGGGTGTTTCTTTTCCTACTGTTTAATCCTGTCCAAGCCCTTCCGTCTTTCTTCACTCTTGTTTCAGTTGGTATCACCCCCTCTCCTGCTTCCCCTCAGTAGAAAAAAATGTGAGATTGTGTGTAAATATCAATACAGCAGATTGTGTACCCTTGCAGTCCCCCTGGAAAGATGGTCAGGCCAGCCATTGCTCATGTTCACTTTCTTGAGGTGTAGCAGAGCAGATTGGTTTTTGTGTTGCCTCAGTGTTGATGAGAGGAAAAGAGAGGGTCATAAATGTGTCCTGAAGTGTGAAAGAGAGCAACAAACAAGACCACAGTAGTGCTGCAGGGAGGTGTTAGACCTGCAAACACAGCTTTAACTGCAGGAAAAGGAATTACATGTTAATGTTACTCAGAATAAAAAACAAACTTTAAAATTCATTGTGTGTGTTTGCACTCTTTCAGGATTTAGATTTCTGATTTAAATGTGCAATTCCCATAACATCTTAATAGCTGTATTTTATGTAGCCAATGTACCTGTTGATCATAAGCAAGCTTTAATTAATAATATTATGGAATAGGATATTTTACATCTATTACAATTTAGGTCATTAGCACTGTATTCAAACAAATTGCTGAAATGTGGTAATGCAGTGACACTGCTAAAAATAAAACACAAGCAGTCAGATGATCATTGAGGATTTAAAGCTGCACTAATCAATATTTTTATGATAACGAGTGAAATGACTATGTGTAGTATAAAGGAGGTCGTTCAGAGTGATGAACCCAGCGATAAATACCGCTCAACTCTGCAGTTCCTCTCAGCTCTACAGAGCATTTAACATTGTTCAGTTCGTTGTTTGCGTTTTATGATCTGCAATTTCCATGTTTTGATTCACCATCACAGCTCTCATCAACCTCATGAATCAGATGTAGCAGGCAGCTGTTGCCAGTATATACTGTATGTATATTTTTTTTTAAAACTCAACACAACTAGATGGTGAGCATCGTGAAGCATTTAACTGCTAAGAAGCCAAATATTTCCACCAAAAGCTGGTGTAGACCAAAACAGAAATAAAAAAAGAGGGAGAATATTGGGCTTATTGGGCTTGGCAGGTGGCCAGAAACAGGTCTACAAATAAGTACTATTATTGTTCTGTGTCTGCTGAGTGTTCAAGAGGCAACTGTTTGCCAACATATCACCATATAAACTTAATAAGGTGGCATTATGCCAGTTTTGTGTTTACACTGGAAAAAAAGGCTGTAAAATATGCCATGAAGTATGATTGTGTTTTCCTGTTTACAGTAAAACACAGTCATATTTCAAAACCTTTATTTATATAGCGTTTTCAGGGAATTTATACAGAATAATTCAGTATTTTATATTAGAGTCTGTAAATGTACAGTAAAACAACGCGGTATTTAATGCCATATTTTACAGTCTCTTGCTCTCATGGTTTGGCAGTTTTTTCATCGTAAAATCTACAGACATTTTAAAACATGGAATAAAACGCCAACATTATACATGAAATCATATTTATTACGGTAAAATTCTGGCTTTTTTACAGTGTACCTCAAAAAATCAATTAGTAATTATAAGCTTTCAACAAACCACTGATAAACCAAATTTATTTGGAAAACAAATGAAGGTGAAGGGTAAAATACTTACTTGTTAACATATATTGCAGTTTACAGACTGATTCTGTGGACAATAAGAGATAAATACCAAGTGACAGTTCATATTACTTTAGTTTTTACTCTCAAATTAACTGGTTTGGATAATAACCCTAAACCGTTGGCTTGTGATTATCTGATAGTAAACCAAGAACTGTTTATTCTTGGTAATACAAAATTTCAACAACTGTGTTTTGAGAAGAAAAAGATACAAAGAGTAAAGTAAGAAGTAAAGTAAGTGTTCCCAGATGTCCTGTCATTACCTCTTTGTTTGACTGATTGTTCGAGTGGTTGACAAAGTGGAATGACATTCTCCAAACTCTGCACTCGTATCTACAATGGGATTACCCAATACTGATTCTATCAGCGTACTATGAGAGCCATTCAGATTCTAGGCAGATTATGTAAACATCATGCAAAGAGATCTGCTATTAACCTGCAGTGTCACACAGCAAATGTGGGTCTGTCACAAAAAGCAATCAGGATTTGTCAACTTACCACATATTCAAGAGATTTATATAAATGCGTTATTGTTAATCCTTTAAAGACATAAAAGGATCATCCATTTTATAGCAAATGGATATTTTCAACATTTTACACATGCAACACATTCACCTAAATTGATGTTACTTTGTTGAATAAATGACAAATTTAATGCACTTTTGTGGATCAATTTGACCTCAATAGAGCAAATACATGTTAGTTAAATGTCATTTTGCTTCATTTAACAAACAAAAGCCCCCTGAAAACAGTCCATGAATTGGTAAAATCCTTGGTGACTTTAAGTAAAAAATCCATCATTTGGTTCGTCAGCTTCAAATCAACTGAACCAGATGGAAACCAGAGGCATTTGACTATTTATGAAGTGTATTCTGTCTTTCTTCCCTTCTTATCAATCATTAACAATGGAGAAAGCAACTACAACAAGTTCAAATTGAATTTTAGTGAAATGTCAGATAGGTCAGATAGTATCAGCAAACTCTTGTTTATTTCCCCTCCATGAATCATTTTCATTCAACTTAGTTTCGCTTCATATTTTTCCTCTGGTCATCCACGATACCCTTGGCAGTAGCTTTATGCCTGCCCCACAGTTTGAGAACCACTGCTTTAAGGTCTTGTGCTACAGCCAAACGGAGAATTAAGTTTTTGGCGGACCCAAGAGAAGCTGAGCTGTAGTTCATAATTTGTTTTTGTTTTGTTTTTTAAACTTGAAGCTTATGCTCATCAGTCTCTGCTCAGTTTCTAGCATGATGTTATGATCTCTAAATGCTTCTTCAGAATTTCTAATAGTCCATTAAATCATTTCTGGGACCCACTTCAGCTGTAAAATTGTCATCCATCAGCATAACAGTCAGCAGTCATCCTTCATCCTTAATCACAGCACCTGCTGTGCTGCTTTCTCCGCTGCTTCATTTGTTATCTGTTGACCAAAAAATTCACAGTTTGATTTGTTTTGTTTGTTTGTTTTCTGGATTCATCCATAATTGATGCTTCATAGCTATTAGTTAAGAATTGAACAAGCCCAGGGGAATCCTTCCATGACCCATCTTATCTTTAACAGCAATTCCTGATTTGGATTTGTTGTCATAAATTTCCAAATACCAGCTCTGGAACAAATTAATTAACATGTTTACCCAAGTAAAAGGGTGCTCTGTCCAGCAAACCACATGGACTGTGCAAAACAATAGTATGTGGTTTGACTATCTAATACATAGACAATGAATTTTGGTTTAAGGACACATGTCCAAGGAGAAAATCTCACTCCAGCACCTCAAATAAGAAGAAACCCCAGCACAACTTCCCAAACGATTGTGCCTTTTTTTCCCTGGTTCAAGAGTTCTCACACCTAACCCTCACCTATCAAACCCCGGAGCAGCAGATGCCAAACACACAGAGGAAAATACCAATTCAATTATCCATGAGTCAGATCCAAAGTCCAGGAAAGAAATCTACTGTTGTCATCCTAAGCAGCACTGAACTGACCTCCACTTAACTCAGTACAGTACTTGAACTTGATCTTTCTTTTGTTCCATCCAAATCCATCTGTAAGTCCATTTGAACTGTTCTTAACCCAACAGAGATTTCTTAGAGATAAAATAATTGAAATTGAAATTTTTATGAAAAACGATTCTTCCAAAAATATCTTGTTATTACGAACAAGTGCACTCATGGCAATGAAGAGGGTGCTCTTGATATCTCTCTAAAAATGAGTATTTCTTCTGGTGAATGAGCTTCCTTTGAAAGCCTGTTTTGATGTTTTTGATGTTTCTGGATTTAAAAGTCTAACAGAGGGAATATCAAGTTTCATAGAGTGCCCCATTAAAGATTTTGTACCTACTTTAAGGTTCTTTATTAAAGTTTACTGACCATCAACAAGGCCTAGACACACTAGAACATTTTCTTAACAACAAAACCAGTTAGAACAAACTGGGGCACTAAAATGGTGCCTGTATTTTTGTTGGTCACCTAAAAGAACAAATGTATGACTCACAAAACCCTCTGCCTTTTAATTATTTCTTAGAAATCTTATATTATATCTTATCTTATCTTATCTTATTATATATCTTACATATTATATTATATTGATATTTACTTTGGACAGGAATAATCCCCACTCTATTAAGTTTTTACAGTCCCCTAATTGTAAATTTGCAGGCCTGAGATTCACCTTTGAAGAAATTAATTTTCTCAATATAAATAATAAAACAAAAAAGATGGTGTTTGCTCCTCGCCTCGTCTTATCCCTCTTAAGATGTAAGTCAACTCATCAGACTAAGAAGAACATGTGATGTTCCAGAACAATATGATAAAAAGCAAAGTAGAAAGATGTTATCCAAATTGAGAGAAAGAAGTACCAAGAAAACAGAGTGGATTCAAAGAGTACAGACTTATCTGCAAGTTTAAAAATCCTCCAAATCTAAGCCACACTTTATTTACTGCACTTCATTTATCCCTAACATCAATCATGACTTTAAAACATTGGCATATTATAGTATATGCAAAAAACGCAAAACCTGTCTTTGGTAACTTTAAAAAAAAAAACATTCTTACAGCATCCAGTGAGCTCATAACTAAACTTCTTTAAGTGTGGATCCTGCATTAATTGCCAATATACCAACAATCTTGTAACCATCCTACAAATGGAAAGGCCATTAACATGAAAGACTTTACTACCTGTGATGGTAGTATGGTTAATGGAGATGTTTTGATCGTTTTCTTAGCAATCTGAAAATGTCCTGTGAGCGCTGTGAGCTTGTACGATTTCATCCTACCAGCTCTGACGAGACATTTTGTAGATTTTCTTTGTGTGTTGATGGATGACTTACATGTCCAGTAACTCTGCTCATTTATAGGTTTTCTGAGCATGCTCAGGTGCCCTCATCAATCTTCATGAAATAAATGAAAATGACAAATTACAGTGTAAGCTCTTAACACCTGTCAAAGCGAGAGTAACACAGGTCCTGTATGATTAAAAATATATAGTTTTGTCCTTTAGCTGCTCTTGTGATAACAGCTTTTAATGTTCTTTATCACAGCTGTAATGAAGTCTGACTTGGTTTGACTCTGCTGTTTTCAATTCTGCCTCCCATAAGCAGAAATCATTCAGCCAGATTGATTGCTTTGGTTTCATAGTGCCTTTTTGAAGCAGCACGTCCAATCCAATTCTGATTTATCTGATGCTATCACAGATCTATCAGGAGCATGCTGCTCCTTCCACATGTTGTGGATGCAACAGCAGAGCTTCTTTTAATGAAGAGCAAAACAAGCAAGAGATTGGAAAGGATAAAACACAACTGAATAAATTCCCTCGCAATTGATTTTTCCACCCGCTTAGGCCTCCGTTTTAAACTGTGGCAGATGGAAAAAGCAAAGTAATGAATGCCATTTACCGGAGAAATAGCCCTACTGCTGTGTTTCATACCTTGTTGCATCGTTTAACTACTCTTTCAGTGTTTTCCCTAGCAATTCATTGGTTACTTAATCTTGATTTTACAATATACTGGCTTCTTTCTCGGGGTAGCATACATCAGTTTACTGATTTGAAAAGGTTAGAACTGTCATCAAGGCAAGCCATGTATTCACCATATTTGCTTATCTGGGAGACAAACACCTTCCTGACCTGCGGCGTTTCGCATTATTTATGCACAAATATTTATATTTCTGACTCAGACTGTCGGTGACTCATTGACTCCCTAATTAATCATAATTATTTGAATGTGAGGAAATTCTAACTCTTGACATTTCATGCTGCAGCTGTTCACTTCTGTGCAAAACCGATGCAAATTTATATATCTGTTTATGCAAAATACAGCCATGGGATTATCCAAAATGCTTCACAAAACACTCCAGAATGCTACAGAGAAACTGAATACATGCTGTTGTAAGTGGCCTGGCTTGGCACAACTTACAAAATTGCAAACAATTACCTATACCTCTAGGTAATCCAAGTGAACAGGTGAGTCGTATATATATTTTTGGCACCTGAGAGTCCATTTGGACACCATCGGCATGGTTGAATTGTCATTGTTCTTTCATTCTGCAGTGTATTGCACCTGGATTATTTTTAGGAAAGGGCTCTTTCTGAAAATCACCACAGTGACTAAAAAGGTGTGAGTCTAACCAGTCAACATAGATGTTCATAAGTTTTTATAGTACAAGCAGTTTGTTAAACTTCCACAGTGCCAGCATGCAGGACAGTGGGTGGTAAAACGTTTAAACTTAATACATTTTGTTGTTATGTAAATGCAGCCGTCTGTTTTTTATGCTTATTTTTTGTTCTTGTATAATTACTTTTTCATTGTTGTGCTTATTATTTTTTCCTATATTTATTTTTTATGTATATTATTCATTTAGTTTAACAGTATTTACTTTCTAAATGAATATGAAACAGCTGCTTTAGGTACTGGTCAGACAATGAGATACGATTCAGATCGATGTGTGTGAAATTTTATCTCTTGCCCCAATGCCAGGTAAATCATAGAAATACAGCGACATTGCATCTGTGTGACATTCAAATAAATGAGCTGACTGTTTTTGACTAATAACACATGTTGCAAAGGTTCGGGCGGTGGCAGATTAATTTTCGCCATCAGTATAATCTAACAAAATCATCAGCTATTATCTGGAAACGAGATAAGGTCTGATAAGATTTAAAAACTCTTCTAAAGCGCTGTAAAACAACACCGTCTGATCTGTGTTAGAGGCCAAACGATGACATTTAAATGAGAGAAAGTGTTGGTCACAGCAGGTGATCAGCACTCAGAGTGATGGGGCGGCTCCAGAATGAAAGAGAGGTCAACTCCATAAAAGCAATCCTAACTCTAACTACTGATTATTTAAGTGTTTTGGTGGCCATCCCCTTGAAATAGTCTCCTGTAGCCTGTTCTGTTGTCAACTAACTCACTGTAAAAAGCAAAGTTTTGAATATTCCTACATATCGCAGTTGTAATGATGTTTGGCACATCATAGTGGGTATGAAGTGTCAAACATTACAACAAAGGAGTCAAAGATGCAGCCAGGAGAATGTCATCTCTCATCGGCTGACAGACGGTGAGCAGACCGAACTGTGAAATCATTTGTCTGGTTGTCTGGCAGCCAGGAGCAGCAACAATAACAACAAGCCCTGTGGTCAAATCTCCATCGCTTGTTCATAATCCTTCATACTTCTGACTCTCTGTCTCCTGTGCTTGCAGCACACATCAGCCTGCCTGCTATGAGTTTTCAACAACAACAACATGAAATAAAGTTTTACTCAGGAAAAACTGAACTCTAAGATTGAGTTTGGGTGTGTAAAGAAAACATTTCTTTTTTTTTTTTTTATACTGCGGACATGATTAATAACTCAGTAAAATAAATTACAATAGTTACTGTTGCTATGTCAGTCAAACTTACCGCTCTCAAGCAGCACATATTATGTTCATCATAACATAAAGAAGGTTTTTCAATTTCTACAGCTATATTTTAGCTATATTTTTATTTATAGCTACCTTGCTCATAATTGTTAGCTTCTTGAGTTTTGAAACAAGAACCGTGTAAAAAGGGTCTTGATAGCTAAGTTACGTAAATTGCATCATGATAAAAGAGGCTAAGGCTACATGTCCCAGCTAAAAATTCAGCATTCTCACGAGTTGATGATTTATGCTACTTACAATTGCATTGTTTTTGTACTGAAGGTAGAGCTACTTAGTCCTAGTGTAACATACAGTACAGCACAATCATCTCTGGTATATTTTAAGATTAATTATTCAGCTGCTTAGTGTCACATAAAGCCAAAAAAGTTACATTTCCGGCCATAAAATTACCCAGATCTTCCGCTGGGCCAAGGCCAAACCACTAACGTCCAGTTTAGCCCTCCACCAACTTGAATGGAGATAAAACTATTCGATTGTGTGGCTCATTGTGTTAGCATGACCGTTAGTCAGACCTGCTGATCCTTGCAGACAAACACAATGTTTTATCTCTTACTCTTATTAGTGGGATCAGATTATTTCACTGGAATAAGTTCATACAAATCATGTGCAAAGGAAGTCCAAACTGTTTGTCAGTTTAGAGTCTATTTAATTAATTAATTCATTTAATTAATTGCAGTCTGCATCATCTGTTCTCACTTCTACTTTGTAAAAACAAAAAGTAATTTTCAAAGAGGATTTGAGCAACATCACGTCCTTTCCTCTTGCTGGTATGTTTTCATGCAGAGCACAGGGCTGGGTTTGTAATAATACCACAGCTCTTCAGTTTGTGGGTAGTAAGCAGGAGATAAGTCTAGCGATTATAGTACTTTTCAGCATGAAGAGTGGGAGCTTTGGGCCAAAAAACAACAGCTAGAAAAGTGGAAAACCAGCACCCACCCACATCTGTGCAGAGAGCGGCCCTCAAGAGGTACAAGTGGTCAACAGTGCATGGGGCTTACCTGTCAAGAGTCTCATTGTGTCGAGAATGCAGTGGAGAGGAAACTCAAAGAAGCCAAAGAGGCCAAACAGCCAGAGAGGAAGAGAAAAAAGAGTCTTTTGACAAGTGCAAGTGTTTCAGTGAAAATTTGAGGATCAAAATCAAGCCCCCATGCTCGGTTAATTTTTCAAAGTGGTTCTTGAGGAAATCAGTTCGTGGAGGGCTTTGGTTACAAGAATAGTCTCTTATGCAGAATATGTATTCATCTCTCCTCCCTCTTATTGCCTTCCCTTGTTTTTCTCTCAAAATGGTGCCAGTCCTGCACCAGCGAACACTGTTTCCAATCGCTTCACAACATGCTACTTAAACTTGACATCGGCAGCCTCTCCAGGAGACGATTTCGCTGTCTTTTCCCTACCGCTTACAAGCTTGTCCCAGAAGTCTGTGTTTTTAAATCAATTTGTTCCACTACATGCTGTCATGGCCCACAGCTTGGCCAGTGAGTCAACCTTGGATTCTTCCTGGCCCCCGGATCCCACTGGTATGGCTTTGTTATGCCCAGTCTGAGCTGCATAGATAGCAGGAGTCCTATCTCTCTTCCTCTGCCCACCTGTTACAGTAGCCATTCACCTGTGTAATTGAATTATTGGAAGCCTGAAGTAAGCCAAAAACAAAAGGAGTTAATAGGGAAAGAAAAAGAAAGCAGCAAAGACTAACACTGCCACTCATTCACTATCACCTATATAATAGAGACCTAACAGCTTATAGGGCTGTAATTGGTATTTTTATATTAAAATGGATCAAATGACCATGTGTATGTGAGAGGGGTCGCTTGACTCATGACTCCGTAGTTCCACTCAGCT